>CM064487.1:138833033-139431967 GCA_032716605.1 Paralithodes platypus
CATATATATAATTTATATATATTTATATATAATTTATATATATATATATATATATATATATATATATATATATATATATATATATATATATATATATATATCGTCTATGGAGTTTTTAAACTTTAAAATAGGCCTAGGGGGCCTAAAAATAGGTCAAAATTAAAAAATAATTATACCGTTGAATCCGCAACGGCGAGACGAATCCAAATATGTAATAATGTTGACAAGTCAAAATTCGACCAAAATCACCGATTTACCTGGGCAATGTTCCCAATGTTTTTTAAGAATTTTTGTCTCGATTCTGGACGAATGGCTGGGCGAAAATGAAATCTAGGACCATATCTAGAAGCAGCTCGGCGAGAAAAATCGAATGGCACCAAGTAGAATTCCCTAGCACTTATAGTTTGGGCTAGAGAGGACTTTTAAAGTCCAAAAAACGGTCCCCTGGGCCCTCCAGGAAGGCCCAGTTAAAATCGAAATCCTAAACCAATGGTCCGATTTTAATTCTGTTTGCGCCATCTCAGAAACATGGACCGTTAAAGTAGAGGATGTCAACAGAATGGAACGTAATGAGATGAGAATGGTGAGATGGATGTGTGGGGCCAGGCTGCAGGATAGAATAACAAATGATGAGCTGAGGAGACGTTCAGGTATAAAGAGTATTAGCGAGGAGATGCGTACAAGTAGACTGGGATGGTATGGGCATGTGGAGAGAATGTATGAACAAAATTGGGTGAAACGATGCAGGTCTGTGATTGTGGAGAGAGCTGTACCAAGGGGTGGACCGAGGAAGACCTGGGATCAGACTATACGTGTCGATCTCAAATTTAAAAACTTGACATGTGAAGCAGCTCTTAACAGGGTTGCCTGGAACGCCGCCATTAGGATAAGAGACTGAAACTGCACGTATGTGTGGAGCACTCATTCTTAAAATGTTATGTATGTATGTATGTACTCTAACTCTGTGAAGAAAGGGATTATCAAAACCCGAATGGTAAGTGGCGAAAATTACCTATTATAAGCATTACAAAGAAATCAAGCAATCGCCCATAGCTGTTTTGTGGTCTTAACACGGTGTCGATAAATTTGAGTCTTTTAAGGTACCCCAGAGAGACCAAAATTTCACTATCACTTCCTAAAGGCCTATCGCTTTTGTCGGGATAATTACACAAATATTCACAAAAATTGAGTGCAAGTAATCATTACACCGTGTCAAAATGAAAAGATCTTAACATATAAATGTTTACACTATATTTACTAAAATAACTTTACTAAACTTGTGTGAATAATGCCTATTTTCATTAATGTTGCATTCTATTTAGACCAGCATGTACAAATTGGTCAGTTTAACCTGATCTTATACAGTACTGTACATGATAATAATAATAATAATAGTTCTTAAAGCTAGCGCATGCTAAGCTAGCTAAGGATAGCTCAATAAGGCCGATTAGGCATATTTCCATTGGGGTCCTGTACTACTACCCCATCCCTTTGCTCATGAGGGATGGTAACGACTCAGTGCTTGTGAAAAATCTTTAATGCGCCGAGCGTGGGCGCGAACCCGGGCCTTCTGGGTGGAAGTCCGAGACGCTAGTCACTACACCAAGCGAGCCGCTGGTAATAAGTAATTAACAAGACAGAATATCTAACAGTACAAGAATTCAGTAATGTGAGATTCATATACAGTAAACTTCCGTTAATCCGAAGGGCAGCGGACCGGCCCTCGTTCGGATTAGTGGATTTTTCGGGTTATCGGACTTTACCCCTATGAACCTGTGTATTAATGGCTTGACGAAAACATTGAGGCATTAGGCCACCCAAATGACACACACACATATCATATGTTCATGAAATCACTTCAAAAGTTTATCATTGTCATTGTAGCCTATTACCTACTTCAAAACATTCAGATTAATGGTCAAAGGAATCTGCTGATATAAACGTAAACACCATATGTCCGCATCGTCTACTAGCGAGTTTGTCTTGCTCTTGAAGATCAGATCAGATGTGGTTCGGGAAGTAATGCCTTAACAACGGCACTTCCCTGAGAGGTTCTTGTAATTTTCCTTTCGTAATTTTCCTTTTGTGACGTGCCCTGTTATATTATATTGTATTGAAAGCACCCTTGTCTTGTTGTCTTGAAAGCACCCTTGGGACGCTCCGATCACTGAACTATAAATACAGTAGTAGCGTATCGGAACGTCCAAAGGTGCGTTTTCAAGCTCAAGGCTGAATGCGCTTGCAGAAAATGCGGTGCAAGCCAGTAGCGCATCGGAGCATCCCAAGGATGCGTTCAAGAGCAAAACAAACTCTCTAGCAGACGATGTGGTGTTTACGTTTATATCAGTAGCTTCCTTTGACCATTAATCTGAATGTTTTGAAGTAGGTAATAGGCTACAATGACAATGGTAAACTTTTAAAGTGAATTCATGAACATATGATATGTGTGTGCTCCATTATGTGTCATTTGAGTGGACTAATGCCTCAAAAAGGGGACTTTGGGACTTCTTGAAATTCGGACCATCGGGTGAATTCGGATTTGGCCTCAAATTGAAAAATTCGGACTATTGGGAGATTTGAATCATCGGTCGTCGGATTAAAGGACTTTTACTGTACAGTAGGCTCACATATCTCGATCAATCTCATCTCGATATTTCGCATCTCGATGCCACCTTCAAGCTCTCCCCAATCACAAATCTCGATGAAAAAACGTTAATCTCGATAGCTAATAGCTAAATATCGATGCTAGATGCTTATATACTAATATAAACAGATTAATCTTGACCAAATCGATGTGTTAACCTCACAGTCATTGTGTTTTGTTCACCTGTATACTAATGTACCGCTAGTATCGATCGTCTCAAGCGGTAGTCTAACCTGTCTCTGCCGCTTTCATTTACGTAGTAATATAAATTACTTTACCATGTTTTAATATACATTATTATTTGTATGAGGAAAATCTAATATATAATAATAGTAAAGACAAAAGAAAACTTGATTAAACTTTATACCATGGAAAATTTATTGAAGTCGGTAGATCTAGCGGCCACTTGGTGTACCAGTCACACATCCGCCATTCGCTTGAAAACTTGTATTGTGAAGTCGTCTACCTGGACCTTTTTTTATCGCATTCATAAAATGCCGGTACTAGTGGTGACAGGGTGAGGGAAGCAATTGCAAGAATTGTTGACGGTGACTGTGCGCCGGGTGCGGAGACGCAGTAACCTAACTGCGTTCGCCTCGGAACCAACAATCAACCACACAAACCTCTTTATCAATAAATATAAGGTAAAAATAAAACTCTTTCATTATTAATTTTATCTATTTTAACATATTATATATATTGCATGTGATTGTGGGGGGCAAATGTGAAAATTGACAGATTTGATGTAGGTTAGTCGGAAAGTGGCTGGAACCGATTGTATTTTTTCCCATAAGAAGTTAACTTCGCATCTCGATATTTCGAATCTCGATCGGTATTTGTGGGAACCAATTATGATCGAGATTGGAGATTCCACTGTATAGCAATATTCTGTAAAACAAAATATGTTAAAAGAAAATAATGTTTTTAGCACGATTAAATCATTGTATTTATGCAAAAGAGGGTGATAAGAAAGTAGATGGAGTGGTGGGAGGGTGGGGTATACCGTCAGAGGTGAATGGAAATGGTAGTGCACTTGTGGACGTATGTGTGGGGAGGAGGCTGTGGATAGCCAACACCTTCTTCCGAAACAAAATAATACACAGTTACACATAGGAAGTGGTGTGGAGGAGGAGGATTTGGACAGTGGAGGAACGAAAGGCACTGATGTTGTTGTTGTTGTTGTTCCCCAGGCTGTCTGGCCGAACAGCCTCAAGGTCTTGAGCAAGGCCAAGGCCATAAACGAGCGCCCCCACAAAACCCTCCCTGCTTACCACTAACAAAGCCTGGGTGACCGAAGCCACCCCAAGGCAGGGAGCTGAGAAGGGTGCGGAAACGCCCGGGAAACCAAAGCGCCACCCAAGGCCCTGTGCCCCTCAGCAATTATGAAGGAAAAGTTGAGGGGCAAGGGAAAAATGTGACGCTTTGGCTCCCAATCTGCCAACTTCTAGGTTGGCAAGTAGGGAGGTCAATCCACGGAAAAGACGCCGTCACTTGAGATCTAGAAGATATATAAGTAAAAGGAACAGTCAGAGTAAGCTATGGGTATGGCAGAGATCGCTCAGCTCTCACTCTGATAGACCAGCCCATCACCACACGAAAGGCACTGATTGATTACATGTGTGTGGATGAATGAATGAAGAATTCTCTCCTGGATACTAGGGTGTATAGGGGTATTGGGGGGGTCTGTCTGACCACTATGTAGTAGTAGCAAAAATTAGGATACACAAAAGAAGTGGGTGAGGACAGCTGGACGGAGGCGAGAGGAAGGTGGAGTGGCGAAGAGGGTGGAGAGGTTGCAGGAGGAGGAGATCAGGGAATAGCTCAAGAGAGCAGTAGAGAAACGACTAGGTAGGTTTGACCTGGAGGGTATGGAGGAAGTGAGCAAAGTGTTTAAGGAAGAGATATGTGCAGCATGTGAGGAGGTGTGTGGAGTAAGGAGAAGAGGGAGGGGAGTGAAGGATACAGTGTGGTGGACTGAAGAGGTAAAAATAGCTGTTAAAGACAGGAAGAAAGTGTATAGATAGTGGTTGGGTAGTAGAGGGAATGAAGATTTGGAGAAAAAGAGAGTGGTGAAGAGTGTAGTGAAAGAAAGTAAGAGTAGAGCAGATGAGGAATTTGGAAACAATCACAGTGTAAAATGGAGGGAGTGTAAGAAACTGTTCTGGAAAGAGGTCAAGAAAGTTAGGGAGGGTAGCAAGGGAAATAGTAATATATAAGGATGTGAAAGATAAGAATGGGCGAGTGATAACCGAGAAACAAGAGAGAATAGAAAGATGGAGGGAGTACTTCAACGAATTGTTAAATGTAAGGAATGAAGCACCAGCAAACATAGTTGGATGGGGTATGGGAGGGAGAAGAAGAGAAGTAGTAGTGGATAAAGAACACCATCTGAGGAAGAGCACTTTATTGACAACGTTTCGCAGATAGCTTCATCAGGTCACTCAGTGACCTGATGAAGCTATCTGCGAAATGTTGTCAATAAAGTGCTCTTCATCAGATGGTGTTTTTATCCATTGTCTACTTTTCAAGTACCGCTCAACAGAAGTAGTAGTGGAGGAGGAAGTGGGGATCAGGTCAGAAGTGTGTGAGCCATGAATAGAGTGAAGATGGGGAAAGCATCAGGAATAGATGGAGTGTGTGGGGAAATGCTGAGGTATGGTGGTGAGATAGTGATCGAATGGGTATGGAAAATGTGTAAACTAGCATGGGAGAAAGGGAGTGCACCAGATGACTGGAAGACAGGCATAATAGTCCCCCTGTATAGGGGTAAAGGAAAAAAGGAGTGTGTGGTTTCCACCGGGGTATATACCTTCTACGCGTAGTACATACTGTACATATACAGTATACATACAACGGTTTAACATACTTTTTCCATTACATGCATTGTAACGGCTCAGACGGGGTTGCCTTTCAGTAGTTGGAGTGTACTGTAGTACAATAAAGTCCCGCCACAGCACTGCCTCACCAAGTCATCACTGTGGCTGATGTTTATATACTGTAGTGCTAACCGTGCCTCAGCAAGACTCAACAGAATCCCCCTGCAGCACTTGCACCTGCAGTATCTGCAACCACACCAGCCTTAACAGTGTTACAAAAAGACAACACCATAACAAGACTCCACTCTATATTAGGCACCACCGTCTTGCTGGTGTAATGGTTAAGGTGTCTAAAAATCTGTGTGTGATAACCCGGGTTCGAATCCTGGTGGATCACATATATGCTTTCATTAATTTCGTTGGAGGTGTTTGGTGTTGTGGTGAAATTAATAAAAAATAGATTATAGAAAAATAAAGTCCTGCCCCAACACTGCTCCAATATGCAAACACTGTCGCCGACACAGGTGTGGTGCCAAACAGCGCCCAGGTAAGACTCTGTCCCCAGTGGCACCTATCCGCACTCCACCAGCCTCGGCAGTGCCAAGATAAAGACTTTATTGCATAGTAAAGGCTGTTGGTCCACAAGTCTATCGCCAGTCCCCCTATTAGTCGCCTTGTACGACACGCAGTAGGATGCGTGAGGCATATTCTTTTTTTCCTCCACCATTAAATGGTGGAGTAAGGGGTAAGGGGGTAAGTAGGGTAGTGATTGAGAGAGTGAGAGCGAGAACGGAGAAATGGATAGGTGACGAGGAAGGGAAGAGGATGTGTAGATCAGATTTTTGCTCTGAAATATGGTGTGGAGAAATATCTGGAGAGGGGATATAAGTAGTATGCTGCCTTTATGGACTTGGAGAAGGCCTATGACAGAGTTGATAGAGAAGGTTTGTGGAAAGTACTGAGAATATAAAGAGTAGACGGCAAGTTGCTGAAAGCAGTGAAGAGCATGTATGAGGGTGCAAAGATGTCAGTACGTGTGGAGAATGAGCAGAGCGAGTTCTTTGATCTGAATGTTGGGTTGAAGCAAGGGTGTGTGATGTCCCCATAGTTGTTCAATATATATATGGATGGAGTCATGAAAGAAATACAAGGAAGAGCAGTGGATGTTGGTGTACCTCTGATAAGGGAGGGAAACGAGTGGAAGTAGCCTGTACTGCTGTTTGCTGATGATACAGTTCTGATGAGCGATAGTGAATGGGAGTTGCAGGGGTTGGTAAATATGTTTGGAATAGTGTGTGAAAAATGGAATCTGAGGGTAAGTGCAGGGAAGAGCAAGATTATGGTCTTTGAAAGGGGTGCAGCCACAGAGTGTGAGGTGAAGTTGAACGGTCAAGCCATGGAGAATGTCAGCTCATTCAAGTAACTAGGCAGTGTGTTGAGTAAAGATGGGAGTATGGATGAAGAAGTGCGGGAGAGGGTGCAACAGGGGAAGAGGGTTGTAGGAACGCTGAAAGCAGTAACAAGAGATAGGGTGGTCAGCATGGAAGTAAAGAAGTCCTTGCATGACAGTGTGGTAATCCCGACATTGACTTACGGGAGCGAAACATAACATTGGTGAAGAGACTCAAACCAAGAGTGAGAGGGGTGGAAATGAGTTACCCGAGAAGTGTGTGCGGAGCTATATGGAGGGATAGACAGATGAATGAGGAAGTACGAGAGAGGTGTGGTGTGGATGTAGATGTGCTGGAAAGTGTGAAAGGGAACACCTTGAGATGGTTCGGCCATGTGGAACGTATGGGAAGCGAGAGAATGACTAAGAGAGTGTATGAGAGTGAGGTGGAAGGACAGAGAGGGAGAGGTAAACCGAATGAGAGGTGGGAGGATGGAGTGAAGAAGTATGTGAGTGAAGGCGGTGCTGGATGGGAGGAGGGGCGTCGACTGACTGGGGACAGAGGTGCATGGGGCCGTTTCATTCGTGGCCACCCCTTCGGCGTCCGGCAATAGATAGATAGTTGTAGATAGATTTATAAAAAACAAAACAAAAAAACAATAATGAATTCTTGCAATATTATAATATTGAATTTTGAGATCAGCACAGTAACATCATCACATAAACGTATAAATGCTACACTAGAATATCATAAAATAGCTATATAAAACTTACACTACTACAGTACAGTACAGTTTTTTTTTATATTTAAAAATTAAACACTATTTAAACCCTTTGGACAGGGAGATAAACAACCATTCAATAAGCTGACCATACCTTTCTTAATACAGTACTACTGCCAAATGAATTTGTGCAGCTTAGGAAAGTCTGGGTACATTATGAGCAATTGAGGCAGACTCTCCCCCGAGAACAGCAACAAGCTAGATAAGGCAATTGAACAAGTTGCCTAGGTATATGGACTTGGAGGCATATGAAGGCGATTCATTTGTAACCATCCCCTCGGGGATCAAGGCATCTGGCAATAGATAAAAAGAAAAGTCTTATATTAATTGAAGGATTAATGGGGGGATGGGTGTACTTATTTGCTCATTTATATATCTTTTTATTATTGTTTTAGTATCTTCCCTATACAGTACTTCCATCAAGCTTAAAAAACATGGCAGTGTTATAGCAATATAATACCAAATATGGAATAAATTGTTATATCTATTGCAATTATAGTTAAATGCATATTTCAACTTAATTATTAACTTAGAAATAGGACAGCCTGATCCAATTTATCATACTCAATATATAACTTTTTTCATATTTATTTCCAATCTCATCCCATTTCGTAAATGTGAGCTGTACTTATATAATGTTACTTTTATTTTCTTTAATATTTACTAAAATAAACTACTGTTAACAGGTCAGAAACAAATTGATAACCAATGTTCAAAGTGTTATCAGTCGGAAATATAGAAAAATAGGTCTATGTAATTATAACAGTATTTATATTTTGCTACTGATATAAATGATTATTTAAAGTTTCAATCCAATTCACTTCAAAAATGGGAAAATTCTATAATTGCTAATTTCCAATCCATTGACATCTTCAATGTTTATCGGCAATTTCTCACAAAATCACAGCCCTACTTGACATGTCCCTTTCCCCGCCATACAAATATGGAGTAATGATACTTACCCACAATTTGTACTATATATTACATACTCTTCCTCATCATCATCATTATCTGTAAATCACACTCTTACTCTCTCCTTAACCTAACAAGTGCGCATGGGGGTAATTGGAAACGTCCCCCTGTGCTGACGTATTTGAGGTGTTTCCGTCACTAAAATATTCATTGTGCCATTAATAGCATTAATACTTATCCATATGCGCCTATTATGGGTTGATTATAAAGGTATTAACCTGAAACAACAATAAAACGAGTGAAAACAGCGTTTGGATGGTCAAAATCGGAGATATAGCCCGCGAGTTGTATAATGTATGGGTGAGGCAAGCTGCTTTCCCGCCAATTTCCCCCAAGGCCACTGAGACACAGTCGATCGATACTCTCTCTCTCTCTCTTGCATTCGCTTGCTATCAGTGATGACCACACCCTCCAACCAGATTTCTAATGTTAGCACGAAAATATACCTCAGAATAAGGGAATAACAGGGAAAATAGGTAATAACTGAAGGAGAGGAGGAAAGTGGGGAAGGAGGGGAGGTAGAGGACTGAGATTTTGCATGGCCCAGGGGCCAAAAAAAAACAAAAAACAAAAAAATCTATGTCAAAAGTTGATTTTTGTTTTCACTCACTCTTAAGAGTCTCCCCGCAGTCCGCTGGGGGAACTCTTAAGAGTCTCCCCGCAGTTCCCGGGTTAAGGGGGTCACCGCTTTTTTATCTTTCTCTCCTTTTCTCTCTTTCCCTGGCTTGTATCCATTCAGCCCCGTTCAGCCAACTGTTTTAAGACGTTTATTCCCATCCAGGTGTCGATTTCTTCCTGGCGAGCGCTAGCGAGCCAGCATTGTATGGAGAAATCCGGCTTTGCCGTAGACAATTTGACAAAAATATTGACACCTGGGTGGGAGTAAACGTCTTAAGCAGAGCTGGGCACTTCCGCATACGCAAAACGCCAATTTCGCCATGGCGGAAGTGTCATTTTGGTGGCGCATTAGCGTTGGCGCCAAAATGGCCGCCTATTTGCGGGTTTGTAGCTCTGGAAAGTACCTCCATGTTGCTAACCTTGAGTCCGCAAAACTCCCACCTGTGGTAAACACGGCATCGCGGCCCCCACCACTTCCAGCGGCCTGTCAAAAGCCAAGCCAACTAGTCTACTTTTTGTGCTGGAATCTAGTGCACTCTCTATAATTCGTGATTTTTCGTATGTGATTTGATGTGTGAAAATGCTAAGGAAGACATGATAATAAAGATAGATTACTTAACCCTCTAGACCCGGAAGGGCTCTTGAACGCCCATAAAAAACACACCCGAGCTACCCGGAAGGGCTCTGAAACAGCCATGAGCTCAAAGCCTGTAAGCTTGGTGTGCGAGGCGTACGTCCGACGCATGTAAACAACAGCCGGCTGGACCGACGCCCCGCATCTCCGGCCACAAGAAGGAGTGCGTCGCTTGTTCGTGTGTGCCTGTATGTTATTGTTAACCTGACAAGCGCGATATAGACCTAGGGGCTAGGGTAGTTATTTGTGCATTTCTAGCCTTGGATTCTCACAGAATTAGTTATATTTACAATATAGAGCATTATTTGTTTTCGGTATGCTTTTATTTTACATATATGATGTATATATGAACCTTCACGAGTGCTAAAATAAGTTGGAAAAGCATTTGGGTGGTGAAAAACGAAGATATTGGCCACCCGGTCATAATCTCAGGCGAGAGAGAGCCACAGGCAACCCTCCCCTCTCGCTGTCTGTGAGGTAACTGAGACGAGCGGGGCGGTGTGGGCCAGTGTCTGGGTGTTACATAACGATCTTTTATGCAACCCACTTGTGCTACATTATCGCGGGAGAGAAAATAACCGATAAATGATGATAATAAGAGGAAAAATAGGTGATAATTGAGGAGGGGAGGGAGGGGAGGGGGGTGGGTGAGAAACGGTTGCTAGACTACTCGGCCCACGGGACAGCTCGGCCAGGACAACTCGGCCAACGGCGAGACAGCTCGGCCCAGTAAAAACGAGACAGCTCGGCCCAGTAAAACCGTAAACCAGTAAAGTCCTACAACTGATCATTCAAATCCAGAAAGTACCGGTCTAGAAATGGCTAACAACAAATGATTCGGTAGGTCAATAATATTAATGAGAATACTAATGGATGACTTAGAGGATAAATGTTTCCTAGAACGAATAAATTTAAAAGGGACATATACTGTAGGTAGGATCAGGAATGAAAATATATGATTGTCTTCTATCATCATCATGTTAACCCCTTGAGGATCATGATGCACTTTACAGTGTATTTTGTCTATTATGAGGTCATTTTATTTAGATTAGTAAGGTTATATGGAAGACAGACGGTTATTCTAGACAGTCTTCAGCATTTCAACACTTACAGATCCTTCCTAAGCTGTATGAGATCGTCTAATGACAGCCGGAATTAATAAAAAAGGCGACATAAACCTCAAGGGGTACCGTAATGTCACGTTTTAATGATCACTCCATATTTCGCTACTCTATTTGCAAAGTAACTGATTTCTATAAAAATGGGAAATATGCTAATCACCATCGGCTGAAAATTAAAATGGTTGTGATTTTTCCTATTAATGGGCGTGTTTTAGTCTGATCGTCATTATATATATATATATATATATATATATATATATATATATATATATATATATATATATATATATATATATACACAAGGTTAGATACAATCACGAATTTCAAGGCTACAGGCTTTTTCACGGCTATATCACAAGGTTAGATACAATCACGAATTTCAAGGCTACAGGTTTTTTCACAGCTATATTAAAAAAATTGCCCCATAGCATAACATGGGGCCGAGCTGTCTCGCCGTCATGGCCGAGCTGTCTCGCCGTCATGGCCGAGCTGTCTCAAATAATGGGCCGAGCTGTCTCGCCGTCGTGGCCGAGTTGTCCAAAAGTGGGCCGAGCTGTCCGAGCCGAGTTGTCCCATGGGCCGAGTCGTCCAGTCCCCGTGAGAAACACATGGATGAATACTGGAGGGGAATTATCTCACCTAGAGACAAATTCCTTTGTTTTGATAGGCCCTTTTTTTTTTGGAAGGCTTTTTTTATGGTCTTGCTTCCGTGAGGCCTATCGCGTTCCCTATAGGAAGCCTTCCATGAGGCCCATCGCGCTTAAGGGGTAAAGTATCGAAAAGTAGTGTAAAGTGGCTGTTTTTGCCATAAAGTTATCTCCAATGAAATTATCATCACAACTGAACCAGTTGACTTAGAGAGCTCTACTTAACGCCATTCTACAGGTACGAAACACATCTACACTTGGGGATGCGCGGGAATGCGGAAGCAAGCCAAATAACAAAGATGCAGTAGCCTAGGCGTAGACGTTTTTCGGCCAAAACCCCCGGATTTCGGGGAATATATATATAATACATAGCCGGGGCTGGAGTGTTGTTGTTGTTGTTGTTGTTCCCCAAGCTGCCTGGCCAAACAGCCCCAAGGCCCCGAGCAAGGCCAAGGCCATAACCGAGTGCCCCAACAGAACCCTCCCTGCCGACCACAATAAAGCCTGGGTGACCGAAGCCACTCCATGGCGGGGAGCTGAGGAGGGTGCGGAAACGCCCGGGAAACCAAAGACCTACCCAGGGCCCTGTGCCCCTCAGCAATTATGAAGAGAAAGTTGAGGGGCAAAGGAAAAATGTGACGCTTTGGCTTCCAATCTTGGTAGATTGGGAGGTCAATCCACGGAAGAGACGCCGTCACTTGAGATCTAGAAAATATATAAGTAAAAGGATCAGTCAGAGTAAGCTATGGGTATGGCAGAGATCGCTCAGTTCTCACTCTGATAGACCAGCCCATCACCCTAATACATATTGCTTATAGGTAAACAAAAATATTTGAAGACCTGGAGAGATTCGATCGGAGGCCTATTAATTGCGCAAACGTACTCTCACAAATCATAATCGAAACCACTTTTGAGCTAATATATCTAAATTATCAATAGTCTAGATTATTTATTTTTGGATATGGATATTGTCAAAATATGAATACAGTACTGAGATGTAGAGAGCTGATCGAGTTACGATAAAGATGAATATTAGATGTAATATGCGATAAACCTGGAGTTAGGACAGCCTATAGGCCTATTTGTAACTGGCGAAAACGAAAGTGATGTAGGAACACTTAAATAAGAACCTGAAGTAAGTGGATATTTATGACATTTTATCTTGGGTAACCTGGATAGTATACAGTAGCCCCTGTGTACCTGACTAGGTACAATAGCATCATAACTACAAGCTCTAAAGTGCAACGACACGGTTGAGCTTTGTGGCAGACTGCAATTTGGTGCATGCCCCCAATGATTCTTGATTGAAGGGCTAAGTGGACTGGGCCAATAAACCTAGCCACAGACCACCACACGGAGGGAATCACAGGCATCTGAGCTGATCTGAACGCTGCAGAAAGATCATGATGCAGCGGAAAACTCCGACATGCAGGACTGACAGGGTGAAGTCAGAGACCCTGAAGGAAATGTTGCCTTTACTGTACAGTACAGTATTGTTTTTTGTTTTTTATTATTTTTACACTGGTGAGGGTTCAAGAAGTCTCATTGAGGTCACGAATGCTCTTTCTGAAACAAGTAAAAAAAAAAAAAAAAAAAGTTCCCTTCTTTATTGCTTAGCTATGGAAAAGTTTTCATAAGTAAATATGTCAATTATGAATGTACTGTATTGTATTAATATGAAAAGGGGAAGCTGTTTAGTAATATATATTTCTGCTATTAATAAATAATATTAATTAATAAATGCGCAGAATTTCAGTGTGAGTATCAAGGTAGGATAAACATGGCTTACTGTATAATAATAAGGGGAAGAACTTCCATTTTTGCAACAGCTGTGCCGAGTTCACAATGCAAATCATCCAGACTGTGGAAAAAACAGAGGTACAAGATAGACCTAAATATAGCCAAGAGGCGGTGTTATTCCAACAAAATTGGGGAAACACACCAAGAATTTCCCCTCATACATCCCTGACCACAACCGTATCGAATTCAAGTACTCCTATTTCGTCTCGCCCAAAACAACCAACAACACCTCCCTCTGAACAAACACCACACACAACTCCTCCCACACAAAAACTCTCATCAGCCCCCTCCCTACCACCTCGAAACACCGCGACGTCACCAAATACCACACCGCTGCCGTCTCCCGCCTCCCCACATGACCCACCCCCCTCCACACCTCTGCCATCTGCCTACTTACGCCCGGCAGATCATGACACCCAGCCCCCCTCTACACCACCTCATAACACCACACCATCCCTAAACCACACCACTATTTCCCCCAACTACCAGACCTCCCCCTCCCAGACCCAACTAGCCCCGCAACATAGCTCACCACCTGCCCACCTACAACCGACACTTAACTCCACCCCCCTGCAGGCCTCACCCACCCATACACCATGCCCACTATCAACCACAACCACACTTAGCTCACCACATAACCCCTCGCAGCCCCAGCCACACCTACAGGGGTTGTCTACACCAGTGTGCAGATATTATCTGGAAAGAAGGTGCTACTTTGGTCAAAAGGGCCAATATAATGGGAAGTCATGTAGATTTGCTCATCCCAAAATTTGCAACAACATAACCAGTAATGGAAAATGTAGATTTGGTGAAACCTGCAAATACCACCACCCATCCCTTTGCAAGACATCACTTGAGAACAAGACCTGCTACAATATGAAATGCCCAGCTTTTCATATTAAAGGGACTTGGAGATATGCTAGACCTAACACGAATGGTAGCCCAAAAAACTCTCTAGCTATGCGAGGACGAGACAGAGGAAAAAGGCAAGGAGGGAAAGGGCAGACGAAGATGAAGAGACTGAGGGAGATGGAAGAGCACATAGAACGCCTCGAGCACCTCCTGGCCTCCCAAGAGTGGGAAATACATCCCGAAGACTATTAGGTACACATAGTACTCCAAACAATCTCTCCCCAATCTTGTTTGCAAATATCCAAGGCCTAAAAAATAGAACCACGAACAAAGTACCATTTATTAGGGGCCTGCTAGAAGAAGTAAACGCTATATTTGCGGCTCTCACAGAAACTCACATTAAAGATCAGGAAGATAGTGAGGTATGGATTCCTGGTTACAACCTACATAGGGCGGACAGAACGCATAGATCACATGGAGGTGTAGCCTTGTACATCCATGACTCACTGATATGTACTGAATTCCTAAATAACAGTAATGAAGTGGTGGAAATACTTGGAGTTAAAATAGAATCCCTAAATTTAGCAGTTATTGTTACAGGCCTCCAGGCCTGTACAGACTCCAGGCCTCCAGACTCATCCCGAGAAGAATTCAAAACCCAGCTCAACAAAATAAAATCAGAAGTGGAAACCCTGGGGAACCCAACACCAAATATTATATGGCTAGGAGACTTTAACCTACCAAACATTAAATGGAGACAACTAGAAAACCAGTTAGTGGCAAACAACACCGGAGAAGCAAATACGAGAGAGCTTTTTGAACTTTGCGATTTTTTTAGTCTTACCCAACATATTGCTGAACCCACACGGGAAAACAATATCTTAGACCTGGTCTTCACTAACAACGACTCTCTAGTACACAGCATTAACATATCGGACACAACATACTCAGATCATAAATTAATTGAGATCAAAACAACCTTAGAAAGTGTACAGACAACCTCAGAATTGAGAACAAAAACCGGCCCCTTCAGTAAATTTAACTTCAATAACAAAAACATTAGGTGGGAAGAGGTAAATCAAGAAATGGAGGAAATAGACTGGGAAGATTTAATGAATAACCTGACACCAGCAGAATGTCTAGTCTTAATGCTACACAAAGAAAGAGGCTGGGAGTGTGGAGACTGCTCAACTGTCTCTACCTACCTGTGAACCAAATCCAGAAACTTTCGGTTGTAAGCCAAAAACGCTAATCATTACATCACAGGTCACCCCATACAAATAACAAAAATATAACAACACATTGACTAATAGTCTTATAACAATGATAAAATATAATTGCATATACCCCTATACTGCACAGTCATAAGAGGAAATACTGCACTGTATACACGATTGAAAGATTTGATTTCTATACCATGCGCAAGAAATTATATGAAAGTCTCAATAATTTCACATTTAACCTAACAAGTGCGCATGGGGGTAATTGGAAACGTCCCCCTGTGCTGATGTATTTGAGGTGTTTCCGTCACTAAAATATTCATTGTACCATTAATAGCATTAATACTTATCCATATGCGCCTATTATGGGTTGATTATAAAGGTATTAACCTGAAACAACAATAAAACGAGTGAAAACAGCGTTTGGATGGTCAAAATCGGAGATATAGCCCGCGAGTTGTATAATGTATGGGTGAGGCAAGCTGCTTTCCCGCCAATTTCCCCCAAGGCCACTGAGACACAGTCGATCGATACTCTCTCTCTCTCTCTTGCATTCGCTTGCTATCAGTGATGACCACACCCTCCAACCGGATTTCTAATGTTAGCACGAAAATATACCTCAGAATAAGGTAATAACAGGGAAAATAGGTGATAACTGAAGGAGAGGAGGAAAGTGGGGAAGGAGGGGAGGTAGAGGACTGAGATTTTGCATGGCCCAGGGGCCAAAAAAAAAAAAAAAAAAAAAAAAAAATTGTTTTCGATGTCAAAAGTTGATTTTTTTTTCACTCACTCTTAAGAGTCTCCCCGCAGTCCGCCGGGGGAACTCTTAAGAGTCTCCCCGCAGTTCCCGGGTTAAGAATGGTTATACTGTCCACAGAGTACTGAGCGGTTATCCCCGGACATCATCCCTATGAGACACCTGGCGGTACATGTCAGTGATGGCAGTGGCAACAGCAGCAGTCACATCTTCTCTTGTTACGTATTTATCATCGATGTTTGGAATGTGAAGGAAGGCACAGCGGGACTTGTCTTGGCACAGCGAAACATAGTAGGTGAATTCACACATAAATCTGAAAAAAATCCTAACAGTAAATGGAAATACTTTGCAGCTGTGAAAGGATTAGATAAACTTGTACACAAAAATACAACATGGTATACTTACATTCTTTTTAAATACAGTACAAATACTACTATACAGTATGCAGATGGTTGGGAGAGGACAAAGGTAGAACATTATAGAATAGATACATACATACAAATATATTTTACATACATTTAACCCTTAAAGAGCAGCGCTCGACTTAAGTCATGCACCAATTTGCAGCAAGTTAGGAGCATTATTAAGGCTTTTAAAGGGTTAAAATCGAGTGCAAATAGCCGGGAGCTCAGCGGGACAGACAGCCGACTCCCAGGGCTTACCGCCGCCCATTAACTCATGTTCCCTGTGTTCTCGAGAGGCCGGCAGTGTAGCCAGTAGTGAGCATAGCTGGGAAAAATATACCGATATATGCTAAACTTCCATGTTCGTGGCACCACTGCAAGAGAACCACGAGTGCTACGTAGCTCGTTCTGGTCTCATTTTGAAGCTTTTAGTGCCTAATTTTTTGCTAAATATTTTTGTTTTCATGCAGATGCTTGATTTATCATGCAGGAGGGCCTGAATATGCCCAAATGAGCCCAAAACACCCCGCTAGACAAGGGTTAAAGACCGAGTGCTCCACACGAAAAGCAGTTCCAGTCTCATGTCCTAATGGCGGAACTCTAGGTAACTCGGTTCTGAGCTGCCTCCCTTGTCAGGTTAATTGTCCTGGACTTCCTGGTCAAGGTCACTTCCTGGGAAGGAAGGGGATGTGGTTGCGGACCCCAGCATTGGCTTTGGCGGAGCATTGGTGAAAGCCATGATGAACCGCTACTTCAACTAAAAGCATTTTCTCTACACGGACAATTACTACAAGTCCCCCACTCTCACCAAGTACCTCCACGACAACAAAACCGGGACTGTGGGCACAGTGCAAGAGAGAAGGAAGGGCATGCCGTCTTTCCAAAAGTCCCAAGAAGAACGATGTGTTCTGAAAAAAAGTCTGGGCCCATTCTGGCGATCCACGACCAGCAGAAGATCAACCTCCTCACCACCATCCACAAGGGGGACATGGTCGAAACTGGCAAGGTGGATTGCCGTACCAACACCAGGACGCAGTCCTCGGCTACAATCTGAACACGAGGCTCGTCGACAAATCGGATATGCAGATCGGCTTCATTAACTGTCTGCGTACCTCATGCAGGTGGTACAAAAAGTTCTTCCTGCATATGATGGACATGTCGGTTTTGAAAGCTTTGGAGTCTGACACCCAGGAAATTCAAAAGCCTGCGGAAATTCCACAAGCAGGAAATAAAGGATCTCCTGGAAAAGCATGCCACACACCAGAGGGCAGTACCACAAGCAGGGGCAGGCCAGACGGACTGCTTATATTGCGCTTACTTTTTTTTTTTTTTTTTAAAGAGACAATGAACGGAGGAAGGAAAAACACAGATAAAACAAAAAGGTCCATGTGCCTAAAGGCATCCTCCATTCATAAAATGTTTGTAACAACTGGATTTAAACTTTTGTAGATTGTAAGTTTGTGGAAAGCAACTCGAGGGAAGTGAATTCCAAATAGTAGTAGTTCTAGGGATAAATTAATTTTGATAAGCAGAAGTTCTGCATTGTGGAGGAGAAAGTGTAAATTCATGGGCGCTCTCAGCTGCCCTAGTTCTACGGGGAAAGATGTGGAGAGGCGGCACAATTGAAGCAAGTTCCTCGGAACAATTGCTGTGAAAATATCTGTAGAATAATGCAAGGGATGCAACGTTTCTTCGTATGGATAATGTAGGAAGGTCCTGTGTGATTGCAGGGTTATTGATTAATCTAATAGCTTTATTTTGAATTTTGTCCAACGGCCTCAATGCAACCACTCCACTTCCACTCCACAGAGGTGAACAGTAATCCATCTGAGAATGCACATGACTTTTATATATTACGGCCAACTGCTCGTCAGTGAAGAATTCTCGAACTCTGTACAGGAGTCCCAGTTATTTAGAGGCATTCTTAGCAATGCTTCTAACATAATGTTTCCAGCTCAAGTTAGTAGTTAATGTTACACCGAGAATGTCAATACTAGGGGAAATGGGAATATTTACATCATTAAAAAATATATGGGAGTCGGTGAGATTCTGTCCATTAGAAAATTGAATGTACTTGGTTTTCTGTGCATTAAAGGAAACTAGATTCTTTTGTCCCCATTCATTAATTCTAGAAAGGTCCTGGTTCAGAGAAATTGCAGTGTTTATTTTTGAAATTATAAGATCGGGTTGGGTGAAAGAATTGGTAAATGTGAAGGAACTGTGGAGTGTTGAGTCATCTGCGTAGGAATGTATTGGATTATGATTGGTAGATATGAGATCATTGATATGAATGAGAAACAGAGTTGGGGCCATAACTGATCCCTGGGGAACACCAGCATTTATTGAGTGAAATTGAGAATAAAGGTCATCTACCATTACACATATTTTTCTGTTATGAAGATAAGAAGAAATTAGTGGAACTAATGATGCAAGCCGTAGTGTGACATCTTCGACAATAAGGATTGATGCCAGACTCTATCAAATGCCTTTGATATATCCAGTGCTATTGTATGTGTTTCACCATGTTGGTCTGTAGCTTGGTTGATTTGATGCGTAAGAAGGCAAAGAATGTCTGCAGTTGATCGACATCGTCTAAAACCATATTGCCTATCACTGATTAATTTATTATTCTCAAGATGCTTAATTATGTAATTATTTAATATAATTTCAAAGACTTTACCAAGAGTGGAAGTTATAGCTATTGGGTCTGTAGTTTGATGGATCTGAAGAGGCACCTTTTTTAGGAACTGGATGGATGTTTGCTTCTTTCCAGAGTACTGGGAAGCATGAGGTATGAGTACACAGACGGAAAAATTTTGCCAATACAGGAGCGAGCACCAAGGAGCAATTCTTAACCCGGGAACTGCGGGAAGACTCTTAAGAGTTCCCCCGGCGGACTGCGGGAAGACTCTTAACCCTTCAGCCCCGGCTACGCATTACATAAATATTGCCCGAAACGCGGGTGTTTTGGCCGAAAAACGTCTAGGCTAGGCTACCGTATCATTGTTATGCTGACTGCTTCCCGCATTCCCGCGCATCCCCAAGCGTAGCTGTGTTATTTACCTGTAGAATGGCGTTAAGTAGAGCTCTCTAAGTCAAGTGGTTGATTTGTGATGATGATTTCATTGGAGATAACTTTATAGCCAAAACAGCCACTTTACACTACTTTTCGATACTTAACAACAACATACAGGCACACACGAACAAGCGACGCTCTCCTTCTTGTGGCCGGAGATGCGGGGCGTCGGTCCAGCCGGCTGTTGTTTACATGCGTCGGACCGACGCCTCACACACCAAGGTCACAGGCTTTCAACCACTGGTACAATGTTGTACCACCCGGGTTCCTCGGGGCAAAACTTAATGGTACACACGTGTACCATCCGAGTTTGAAGGGTTAAGAGTCAGAGAAAAAAAAAATCAACTTTAAACATCGATTTTTTTTTTTTTGGGGGGCCATGCAAAATATCACTCCTCTACCTCCCCTCCTTCCCCACTTTCCTCCCCTCCTTCAGTTATCACCTATTTTCCCTGTTATTCCCTTATTCTGAGGTATATTTTCGTGCTAACATTAGCGAGTTGCAAGCAGGGCATTGTCATCTCTGTTAGCAAGCGAGTGCAAGAGAGAGAGAGAGAGTATCGATCGACTGTGTCTCAGTGGCCTTGGGGGAAATTGGCGGGAAAGCAGGTTGCCTCACCCATACATTATATAACTCGCGGCCTGTATCTCCGATTTTGACCATCCAAACGCTGTTTACACTCGTTTTATTGTTGTTTCAGGTTAATACCTTTATAATCAACCCATAATAGGCGCGTATGGATAAGTATTAATGCTATTTATGGTAAAATGAATATTTTAGTGATGGAAACAGCTCAAATACGTCAGCACAGTGAGACGTTTCTAATTACCCCCATGCGCACTTCTTAGGTTAAATACTATTGGAGGAATTTCATCTGGACCAGGAGCCTTATCTACTGAGAGATTCTGCAAAATAGTTTTGACATGTCTGGTGTGGATCTTAACCTCTGAAGTGCGCATGGGGGGTAATTTATTAGTGGCCCCTCCATCATTGACGAACATGCCTATTACATAAGGCATCCTCTTCAAACACTAATCCGCCGTAGTTTGAATCTACCGCGCAGAGCATTTAAAAAAAAAAAAAAAACTGAGGAGCCTTCATCATGAGCGCACGCGACCTCACTCATGGCTTCAGTCATTATGAATTGGGTTCTCACTACGAAAAAACTTCGTAAAAAATAAAAACAAAAAGAAAATAAGAATAACTATCCAATAAGCTTTCCATCATATCGTGGATGTACTTGTGTGGATTTCTGACCAGACGCTGATTCAGGCGTCATTCCTCCTTCTTTGCTCTGCGCTCAGCCTGCCCGGACGTTCCTTTCAGGCTCCGCTGGTTCCGCATTCGTGGCGTCCCTAGTGAGTTTTTTCTCATTTGTTTACTCTGGGATGTATCGAGTAAGGTTAGGATAGGCGTAGCAGGTGTGTCCTGGGCTGGTTGCCCGCAGTGCAATGTATTTTGGGTCGTATGTATGGGGCATCTATTTCGGATGTACCCTCGTGGTCCTGTTGTGGACACGTGAACTTTTCACAGTTTGGTTTAGTTGGTGATGCAGGCGGCTTTCATTACGCGTTAATTATTGCTGCCTTTTATCCTTCTGATGAGGTAAGCTGTGTGTTTGCTGACGTTCCCAGCGTATTTTTCTTCACTTAGTGAAGTTTTTTCTGGGTCCGTGTCAGGCTTCCCGGGGTTGGGAAGTTATCGCTTCGGTGGTGTGTTGGCGGTGGTTCCTGTTGTGATATTCCAGTGTGTGTTTATATTTCAACTATTTTCATGCCGTCTACCTAGGCCTAGCCAGCCGCTCGTAGCTTTGCCACATGTCTAGTGTTATTATTTATTTTATAAATATGCCCTACTGTGTCATGTGTATCCGGGTTTTAGTTGTGTATTGGCTAATTCCTCGGACTATATTTGTTTCCTGGTTTAGTTGTGTATTGGCTAATTCCACGGATTATGTTGTGACCTTGGTTAGTCGTGCGTGTCTCTCCTCGTGTCGTATTGTTCAGATGGTGTCTGTTCAGGGTGGGGTTTGCCTTCCGGCGGGTTTTTCTCGGTTTCACCGTGAAAAAACCTGACCGATGAGCAGTGTTAGGCCACACGTGGTTGTTAACACTGGCTGGTTCCCCGGCGAGGGGAGGTGTCTGTGGCTCTCCAGGACTGCGTATCTGTGGGTGCCTGGTTTCAGGCCTCCTTTATAATTCCCGGCGGGATGGCTGTACCCATCCTTACATATATATTTAGTTATATATAAAGAAACGACGTTCGTGAGAACACTCGTTTTTTTTTATAGGTTTTTCTACCTGGTTTACGACAAACCACGGGGAAAACCTAGCTGTTGTTTAGGCGTTCCTCCCCGGCGATCTTTTACAAAGTAGTGGGGTCAGGAACTTGTGGGGTTAACTTTTAGACTTCTCACCCGGCGGGTGCACCTTAGCAGGGTGGGATAAAACGACTTAGGTCTCTTATAGTTAACCAATCCATGTGAGTGATACTCTGTGTATCGCCGCCTTTACTCTTACGGCATTTGAAGGATCAGTGAGGTTTAACCAAATCGATTTCCACACCCGGCGGGTGTCCCTAAGTATAGGAACTAAGGAATTTATAAACAAATTCAATTTCGATTAACCTTAATTGGGTGATACTTTCAGTATCGCCGCCTTCTAATTTTACGACGATCGTTTGGGACAATTCGTTAAAAAATCAGATCTCGTATATTCCTGCCCTGGGCTATTCTACTAAAATATTTCAAGGGCCGGCGTCTTTATGAGGGGGGGCTTTGTTACAAAATTGAATCTTGAGACAGTCACCACCTCCTACAGACTATTAGTGCCATACTGGACCATTATATCAGAGGGTATTCTTCATGTTCTTAGCTAAGAAGACTTGTTTAGCCTCTTTATACCCAGCCGCGTGGCGAGATGTGTTAGCTGTGTCTTTGCATCCCGTTACCCGGCGGGTTATTAACACTTGTATGCGAACACTTGGGTTAACCTTATGAGCATTAATTCCTGGAAATTTTCTTTATTTTTCCAGAGCTGAGCTCCGGCGGACCAATACAGACCCGGCGGTAGTTCCTCTCACCAGTCTCTGTCATGGCTAATGTCACCCCAGTTTTTGCCCTGTGCATTACCCCTACTTGCGCGGGTATCCCAATTTTTGCACATACCCTTTGCATAAGGTGTGTTAGATGTCTAGACCGTTCAAGGGGTCTCTGGGTTACACGTAATTGTTCTTTTTGCTCCCAATTAACCAATAAAGTCCTGTGTGACAATGACAAGACCGCGGCGGTAGCGTTGAGAGAGGTCAGACAACAAATGTCGGCCTACACTACCATTGTCGCACATAAGTCACTTCAATGTGACAACGTCCCACTTTGGGATAAGTTGCTGTCAGAGCACCCTCCCCCTAAACGTACCTCTAGAGTAAGGGGTTTTAAGCCGACAGAGACTAGCCAGGATTCTGTATCGTCTGTGGAGACGTTTAAACGCCCGAGAGAGCCTACTCCCCCGGCAGCCACCTCCTCGTCGCAGGCGAGATCGAGGTCAAGGTCTCCCCTCAGACAACGGTCTTCAAGTCGGGCCTCTTCCCCGGCTAGTAAGAAGTGCAAGACTGAAGCTTCCCCCAGGGACCATGGTGGTGATTCTTCCAAACCTAGGTCCAGTTCGCGGTCACACCGTAGCCACAAATCCTCCAAAAAGGATTCCCATAAGAAGTCCTCTCGACATTCTTCTAAGTCTAGTGCATCTCATCGTACCTCTACACCTGACAATGTTTCTGTTACAGCCTCAGAGTATAGTGAAGCGCCTGTCCCTAAACAAGATTTACCTATTGATATTTTAACCCTAGAAATGGAGAGTTCAGGATATTCAATAATTGAGAATGTTTCAGACTCTCAAGAGAGCGTAGGCCAGAGCCTCGGTGTTTGGCGTTTTGCTCAGCCAGGGTCTGTCCATCCACGTCCGACTCATACGAGTCACACAGTAGCCGATGTCCACAGGGACGCGGCGACCCCATCCTCTATCCCTGATTTATCTTGGAAACAAGGTGCCCCTGCCTCGGCGGGGTCTTCTCAGGAGGATCGGGAGGAACAAGATGAAGTGTCATTAATTTCAGATAGGGAAGGACAAGGGTCAGGCTCAGGCCTGGACGCCGCCCATGATAATACTAATTCACCTGAAAGTTCTGCACCTAACCAGTTTGTTACAGCACAAGAAATTGATGGGTTACTTACTCATGCTCTATCAAAATTCTTTAATCAACAACGAGAAAACCCCACAATGGACTTGGGGGCTCCCTTGACAGGTTCTGCGGTACGGCCTCTGATAACGTCAATCGATTTATCTAAGATTCCTAACCCTCCTACTCTGTCACCGGCAGGGAGCTCTAAGCCAGCTACGGCGGCATTCACTACGTCAAATGTCAGGGTCATTACGGATGTTAATCCACCCCCTCTAGACAAAGCGCCTCTTAGAAAGGTAGCTATGCCCCTGCTTTATGGGCCAGACGAGTCATGGGTCCCTTTGAACCCCTCTAAGCCAGAGCTTGCCCAGCCTACCTTGTCAGGGGAACTCCCGGTACCACGTGAGTGGTTTATCCAGGGAAATAAGTCTAAGAAATTAAGGGCATTGGATGCCTTGGGTAATGTTTTGGATGTAAATATCAAGGCTATACCTAGTTATTATTATCAGGATTATTTTGTTTATGCATCTAAGCCTGCTTTACCCCCTGCCTCAGCTTCAAAACTTTTTTCAGACTGGTCTAAGCTGGATGGGTTTAATGATATTAAGGCTCTGTTGGCTATTACTCCTGAACTAGATTTACAGACCGTCACAGACGAGACAGCTAATCCAGTGTTGAAGGTGGGACAGTTAGGACCAGGACCTTGGGTGGATTGGGAGGTAGAGGCTCAGAACTTTGCAACCACTTTCACTTCTAAATCTTCCCACCAGATCCCTCAGGATACACATTCATGGTTCTCAATGCCGGTAGGTTCTGCCGGCGGAGTTCCGTCAGCTTTATTTTCCTTTTTAGCTGCCCCTAAGATTAATCTTTGTGAACTAAAGGAACCATTCATTACCCCTACCCCTTCTCACCTAGACAGAGAATTTAGGCTAAGGGGAAAAGCTTTCCGCCTGTTTTCACAGTACATAGTTTCTCAACAGGTGGCTAAGTCTTTACTCAGGTCTACTCAGGCAATCGCAGACGCGGATGCTCGAAGATCAGTTGAATTATCCCGGCGTCTGATTCTTCAGTCGTCAATTCAATCCTTAGGTGACATACGCACAGCCTTACTTGAGGCGGTGCGAGCACGACAGGATCTTAGAATGTCATTAGTTCGCAAGCTGCCTGATCGCATTGCTAACCAGGTGGTTATGTCCCCAGTACTTACACCTTCTTTAATGTCCCCTGATGTATGGCGAACAGTGTTTAACATGGCACAGGCCGTGAAGCACAGTCCCGCACAGGCTAAGAAACCCGCATTTAACTTCCCCAAACCTAAGCCTCCTACTAAAGCTCAGCCAGGGGGTTCTAAGCCGTTTCTTCCGCCTAAGTCCTCCCAATCCCCCCTGGGTCAGTTCAGGCATAGACAGAGAGGGTTTTCAGGACAGAGGGGACGCGGCCAGTATAAGCCGGGTCAGGGCCAGTCTTCGGCCCACACCAGCCAGCCGGCGAAGCGGCCAACACCACCAAACCCACCATCAAAAAACTAAAGTCTTTCTCACTCCCAGTGCCTACCTTAGAGCCGGAGGAACCGAGGGAAGTACAGCCGGCGAACCCTTGTCTGCTAACTGGGTCGTTCCGAACGTGTCACCAAGCATGGCCGTTAAAAACCTGGGCACGGATGGTGGCACGCAAAGGCATCACTTGGCAGTGGCTCCGGCGACCTCGCTTACGTCAGCCGACAACGGCAAATTGTGTTTCATTAGAGGTGGAGCTGCTGGTCCAGGAGATGATTGCCAAGAATGTCATCATCCCGGTACCCCCAGATTACCCTGTATTCACGTCAAAACTGTTTTTGGTTCCCAAACGGGACAGTGTTCAGATGAGGCCGGTCGTAGACCTGTCGTATCTGAATCTTCACATTTACAACGAGTCTTTCAGAATGTTAACAGTTCATCAAATCAGGCTAACACTTCCGCCGGGTGGCTGGATGTGTTCCCTAGACCTGACAGACGCCTATTGGCACGTGTCGGTCAACAAAAGATTTCAAAGGTTTCTGGCCTTGAGGATCAGGCACCAAAATTTTGTTTTTCAGAGGATGCCGTTCGGTTTGAACCTAGCACCTCGATTATTCACAAAACTAGTCAGGCAAGCCCTGATGCCATTGTTAAAACAGGGAATCAGAGTGTTGTGGTATCTAGACGACTGGCTGGTGGTGGCAGAGACACAACAATTATGCATAAAACATGTCAATATCATTTTAAATCATGTCAAAACTCTAGGCTTCAAGGTAAATCTGGTAAAGTCAAACCTTGTTCCCTCAAGAGTAATTCAGTGGATAGGGCTGGTCTGGGACACCGCCGCTCTCACTCTGAGTCAGAGTGTGGACAATCGCAACAGGTTTCGCAGGAAACTGTTCAGGTTTCTTCACAGTCTGACTACGACACGAAGAGTCTGGGAGTCTCTGGTCGGCTCTCTCAACTGGATTCAACTAACTGTCAAGTTGGGCCGGTTGAAAGTAAAACGATTAATATTGGAGGGCAACAAATATTTCCCACTCTTACCGGCGGGAAAATTATGGCCCATACCAAAATTAATCCACACCTTACTAGCGGTCTGGGCGAAGAGGGAAACATTGCACTCAATCATGTCATGGACCTCTCCTCCTCCAACGGTATGGGTAGACACGGATGCGTCAGGCACCATAGGGTGGGGATTTCAGTCAAATCAGGGGCACCAGGGTCAGGGACTTTGGTCCCACTTAGAAATCGCTCACATAAATGTCAAAGAGTTACTAGTCCCATTGTATTTCCTTCAGGCTCACGGCCCGGCGTTACGGGGCAAGTCAGTGGCCTTCAGAATGGACAATCTGAATGCAGTTCACTGTATTCAGAAACAAGGGTCAACGAGGTCAAGGAAGTTGCTACTCGTGTCGGAAGAGATTTTTGTTCTAGCCACCAGTCTAGATATTTATCTTCACGCATCTTATCTCCCAGGCGTAGCGAACGTCTGGGCAGACGCTCTGTCCCGGAGACAGAGCACGACAGTAGAATGGGAGCTCAAGCAACCCATTTTCGACCTAATGATTGCGGAGCTCTCCCATCCACAAGTGGATCTTTTTGCGTCCGAGGAGACTCACAAGCTCCCTCTATACCTCACCCGCCGGACGATAACGCCGGCAGGGGGGCCAGACGCCCTAGTGACAGACTGGAACAGATGGAGCTCCATCTATCTGTTTCCGCCGCCAGATGCGTCACTAATGTGCCACGTAGTGAACAAACTACGAGTTTATCGAGGCTTAGTCTCGCTAATCGCGCCCCTGTGGCCAGCGCAGGTGTGGTGCCAGCAGTTAATAATGTGGTGCCCGGACCCGGTATCGCTCCCGGTCGGGTACTTCCACTTAGACACGATTGGCAACCTAGAGACCTCGCTGACTTTTGCATTATGGACATTCAGGAGGCCAAGTGGCTAGCACCATACGGTAGGGATGTGACCAATAAATTGCTCAATCAATATACTCAGTCTACTAAGCGACAATATCAATCTCATTGGAAAGCTTTTACTTCTTGGATTGTTAGAACGGAACAAACTGTACCCTCAGTGGCATTGGTTTTTAATTACTTGAACTATCTGTTTGAGCAGAAACGTTTATCTGTGGTTACTTTGAAGAATCACTTAACTGCGATTAGAGTGCCCTTTTTCGACCTTACAGGTCTATCCATACCGGTGGCGGAGGAAACAGGATTTATGAGAGCGTGTTTTAAACTCCGCCCACCTCCCCGTCAGCTCATGCCTACTTGGTCTCTGGACAAAGCTTTGTCTTTACTTCATTCTCGTCTGTATCAAAATACTGCAGACTTTGCTTTAATCTTAAAGAAGGCAGTTTTCCTTTTGGCTTTGGCCACCGGAAACAGAGTGTCTGAGCTGGCGGCGATGAGCAACACACCTAATTGTCTTAGGTTTGGTAGACTTAATGATTCAATTTCCATTGCACCCTCCCCGGCGTTTGTAGCCAAGAATGAGCATAGTGCACACGTGTTTTCTGAATTCACGGTGCCGGCGTTAAAAAGGGGAAAGGTGCATCATAATTTATGTCCAGTGCAAGCTCTAACCAAATATTTAAGAATAGCTCCTCATAACCCCCAAGGTGCTTTATGGGTAGCGAATACGGGTAAACGCTTACTTAAACGGCGATTAGCCTCTCTTCTAGTAGAAGTCATTAAAGAGAGTAATCCCGGCGTTGTGGGTAGGGCCCACGATTTACGCAAGTGGGCGGCCTCTTTACGTTTCCTGAAAAACTTTTCAGTTGAAGATATTGCGTCCACACAGTTGTGGGCGTCTAATCATACGTTTCTCTCTAGATACTTGTCAGTTGCTCTAGACAAACCTTCCTTACCATGTATAGCTTTAAGGCAGAGGGTCTAGGTGGCCCTGCAGTCACTTATGTTTATTTTCAAGGAAAGGGGGGGGGGGGGGGTGCAGTCAGTTGACATAGGACACCCTAGACCCCGCCGGAGTATGAGAACTGTGATACAATTTAAGGTTGAAATGTGATATGAAAATTTCTCTGAGAGAATTTGTGCTAGTACAAAGTTTAGTACAAAACAACGGTGTTGTTATAGTAGTTTTAGCTGCGAAAGCAATGTAACATTAGTTCAATGGAGTTCATTAGCAATTGATCTCCACATGTATTTTGGGGTTTATGATGTGCACATATAAACTTATAACTTATTATTTGTCACCACTCGTTGAGTGGGGTGCCTTTTGTAACTACAGATCTGTGTTCAGAATCTTCAGGGTTACCTATTTTTGTCAGGCAGGCTTCTTTGAAGCACGCACCTGCCTGAACCCCCTTTTTCTTGTATATTTCCGGCCTACGCCGTATTAAATACATTTTTCAAAAGTAAGAATACTATGTGGTTGTTTTTATTATCTGCTTTTCTAGAGTTATGATATGATTACGAATGTCCCCCTCCAGTCTTAGATATCAGGCATGTTCGTCAATGATGGAGGGGCCACTAATAAATTATAGGTTTGACTCCTGTAAGGAGATTAGGAAAACCTAATATTTAGTAGTGGCCCCGTAATCATTGACGACTGGGGCCCTCCCGACCGTCCCCTTCCCATTCGTTGATGTATTAAGGATTTTGGTTTACTTGATATGTCAGTGAAGGAGGAATGACGCCTGAATCAGCGTCTGGTCAGAAATCCACACAAGTACATCCACGATATGATGGAAAGCTTATTGGATAGTTATTCTTATTTTCTTTTTGTTTTTATTTTTTACGAAGTTTTTTCGTAGTGAGAACCCAATTCATAATGACTGAAGCCATGAGTGAGGTCGCGTGCGCTCATGATGAAGGCTCCTCAGTTTTTTTTTTTTTTTTAAATGCTCTGCGCGGTAGATTCAAACTACGGCGGATTAGTGTTTGAAGAGGATGCCTTATGTAATAGGCATGTTCGTCAATGATTACGGGGCCACTACTAAATATTAGGTTTTCCTAATCTCCTTACAGGAGTCAAACCTATAATGAACACCTCTGCCTGTGCGCATGTATTTGAGCTGTTTCCATCACTAAAATATTTATTTTACCATAAATAGCATTAATACTTATCCATATGCGCCTATTATAGGTTGATTATAAAGGTATTAACCTGTTCCAACAATAAAACAAGTGAAAACAGTGTTTGGATGGCCAAAATCGGCGATACAGGCCAGGAGTTACATAATGTATGGCTGAGGCAAGCTCCTCTCCCGCCAATTTTCCCCAAGGCTGGAGAGACACTGTCGATCGGTACTCTCTCTCTCTCTCTTGTACTCGCTTGCTAACAGTGATGACACTGCCCTGCTTGCAACTCGCTAATGTTAGCATGAAAATATACCACAGAATAAGGGAATAACAGGGAAAATAGGTGATAACTGAAGGAGGGGAGTAAAGTGGGGAAGGAGGGGAGATAGAGGAGTGATATTTTGCATGGCCCAGGGACAAAAAAAAAAAAAAAAAAAATCGGTTTTAAATTGATTTTTTTCCCCCCTGACTCTTAACCTCTGAAGTGCACATGGGGGGGTATTAGACACCTCTGCCTGTGCTGACGTATTTGAGCTGTTTCCATCACTAAAATATTCATTTTACCATAAATAGCATTAATACTTCTCCATATGCGCCTATTATAGGTTGATTATAAAGGTATTAACCTGTTACAACAATAAAACAATTGGAAACAGCGTTTGGATGGTCAAAATCGGCGATACAGGCCGGGAGTTACATAATGTATGGCTGAGGCAACCTCCTTTCCCGCCAATTTTCCCCAAGGCTGGAGAGACACTGTCGATCGATACTCTCTCTCTCTCTCTTGCACTCGCTTGCTAACAGTGATGACAATGCCCTGCTTGCAACTCGCTAATGTTAGCACGAAAATATACCACAGAATAAGGGAATAACAGGGAAAATAGGTGATAACTGAAGGAGGGGAGGAAAGTGGGGAAGGAGGGGAGGTAGAGGAGTGATATTTTGCATGGCCCAGGGCAAAAAAAAAAAAATAAAAATAAAAAAAACAAAAAAATTTGGTGTTTAAAATTGATTTTTTTTTCCCTGACTCTTAACCCGGGTACTGCGGGATGACTCTTAAGAGTTCCCCCGGCGGACTGCGGGAAGACTCTTAAGAGTCAGAGAAAACAAAAAATCAACTTTAACCCTCCTGGCCCGGGCTAGCTCTCCTAATAACAGTGCGGCGTACCCGGGCGATCTGGCCGAAAAACGTCTAGGCCTAGGCTACCGTATTTTGGTTAATTTTAACTGTTAGAAATTTCCCATGCATCTATAAACGTAGTGTGGTTTCCAATCTGTAGACTGGCGTTGAGTAGAGCTCTCTAAGTCAACTGGTTCAGTTGTGATGACGATTTTAGTGGAGAGCATTTTCAGGCAATGTTAGCAATACGACGATCTTTTCACTACTGAAACAACGACATACAGACATACAATAACAAACGAGTCTTCTCCTTCTTGTTTTCGGAGGTGTGGTGACGCAACGATCGGCTTTGTTTACATGCGTCGGACGCACGGCGTTCAGACCAAGCTGAATAGGCTTTCAAGCTTACTGTATATTAAAATGACACCCGGGTACCTGCCCATCTGCCGTGGTGTCACATTAAAATGACACCCAGGGAGGAAGGGTTAACCCTCTCACCACGGAAGGGCTCTTGAACGCCCATAAAAAAGCATATAACAGGTACCCGGAAGGCCTCTTGAACGCCCTGTGGTTGAAAGCCTGTGAGCTTCGTGTGCGAGGCGTCGGTCCGACGCATGTAAACAACAGCCGGCTGGACCGACGCCCCGCATCTCCGGCCACAAGAAGGAGAGCGTCGCTTGTTCGTGTGTGCCTGTATGTTGTTGTTAAGTATCGAATAGTAGTGTAAAGTGGCTGTTTTGGCCATAAAGTTATCTCCAATGAAATCATCATCACAGCTCAACCAGTTGACTTAGAGAGCTCTACTTAATGCCATTCTACAGGTAAATAACACAGCTACACTTGGGGATGCGCGGGAATGCGGGAAGCAGTCTGATTAACAAATATATGGTAGCCTAGCCTAGACGTTTTTCGGCCAAAACACCCGGGTTTTGAGGAATATATATATAATACATAGCCGGGGCTGGAGGGTTAACCCCTCCAACCCGGAAGGGCTCTTGAACGCCCATAACAACCTCGGCCCGCACAACCCGGAAGGGCTCTTGAACGCCCATTGCTTGCGTGCGTGCTTTCGAATGCCGCGCGTACATTTTCGGTATCGTGGGACGGTAGGTGGCGCCACCAGGCGTAAACTACGCCACAGCAACAGTATCTACCCCGACGCCATCATGGACAGTACGCCAAATAGTGATTCCGCTGTGTCCAATACCGTGCTTCCTACGACGCCCTTGCTAGTTCGTCGCGCCTTACCCCGACGCCATCGCCTAAATGTGTTATCTCCCGGAGGTATTGAGACGACATTGAGACTTTATGAGCGAGCTGATGCCAAGCATAATGTTGATGATGAAGTCAGTGACGACTCCAGTAATTATAAGTCGAGTGATTATGGCCATGAGAGTGACAAAGAAGAGCAATTCCTGGGATTTGCGAGAGAACATGACAGTGATGAGAGTGATGAAGGTGATGTACCAGTTGTTGAGGAAGCTGGTTTACCTAAAGACAGTGAACTTGAGAGTGTGAGTGAGTGGGAGAGTTCAAGGTCACTCACCAAATTTCGCATAAGTGACACGACGCCAAGCCCTTCCCCAGGTAAATCGCCTTTCAAGCTACATTTGTATAAGCAGAAAATACTTGAGAAGGCGGCCGCGGCAGCTAGGGAACAAGCAAAACTACTTGGTGAGGATGAGGCTGTGAGTGAGGGTCAGCGTGGTGACCCTTCTCGTCCGCCATTGTCTCCCTTATCTACCCACGCCACCCAAGATGACCCGGATGCCCCGCATTCTTCCCCACCACCCCCACCATTGCCAAGGGTTGAGGACCCCACACTTTCGGCCTATTTGCCTCCTAGGTCCCCCGACAGGAGACATACTGCTGCCGAAAAGGGGAAAGGTAGGAAATATACCAAAAAAATTAAGAAAAGTAAGAGAGTTTTGTTCGAGGCTCCCGCGGCGTCCACCCCGGCCGGCCCCAGCCATACGTCCCCGCAACTTTCCCCACGGTCCTCCCCACCTCTCCCGCCTTCAACATGTCTTCCTGAAGAAGTCTTTGAGCTCGCATCACCAATACCTGGGCCTAGTGACAGTGAAACATTGCTTTCTGTCACTCGTCGCAGGCCAAGGAGCCCAGGACCTCGGGGGGACACAGCCTCACCTGCCACTCCTTCCCCACCTCGCCCACCCGCACGCCGCCCACGCATCACTGGTTCCCCGCCAGATTATGTGGGGGCCACTGATGATGAAGGGCACCTCTCTGAAGACTCTGGCCATGATTACATAGGTCCACCGTCAGGGCAAGATGACCACTCTGACGATGACTATATGGACATCGACGACCCTCGACCCATCCGCTTGGCCCGGCGTCGTGCTGCCCGTCGTGCTGCCCACCGCCCTGGCCGCCGCCCTCGCCGCCCTAGGGCGCGCGCCTCCCGAGTTGGCCGTGGGCGTGCTGGGCCACCAGCTGGAGCTCCTCGTCAGCGTAGACAAGACCCATTCTACGTTTTTCAGTGGCAAGACGTAGTTGATGAGGATGGATACAACCCTGATGTGCCAGCTTTTGATGAGGTACTGGAGGGTTCAGGCATTACCCCCAATTTTCCTGCAGGCCCCAATGCTCCACCACACGAACTATTTGAGGCCTTCTTTGATGAGGAGGTGGTAGGCTATGTTGTCAAAGAGACAAATAAGCAGCACCAATTCCAGGTCCACTTTTTGGGAAAGGTGACCAAGGGCCACATGAGGCAGTGGACCCCAGTGACTCATAAAGAGTTCATGGTGTTCCTGGCACTCACCATGCTAATGCCTCATGTCAAGAAGCATAGGTTGCCTGACTATTGGATCACCAATGATCTGATATCCACCCCTGCCTTCGGGAAATATATGTCTCGCGACCGGTACCTTGATATCCTCGCAGCGCTCCATCTTGTCACCAACCTTGACGTCCACCTCCCAGACAAGCTGTGGAAGATTAGGACGTTGTACGAGATGATGCGAGAACGCTTCACCTCCTACTTCAAGCCCTTCTGCAAGGTCGTCATTGACGAGTCTCTTGTGCTGTTCCGGGGAAAACTCAGCTTCCGGCAGTACATCCCCTCAAAAAGACATCGCTTTGGCATAAAATTCTTTGTGCTGTGCGTCTGCCAAACTGGCCATGTCCTGGACTTCCTGGTCTACAGCGGGAAGGAAGGGGACTTGCTTGTGGACCCCCTCATTGGCTTTGGCGGAGCAGTGGTGCAAGCCATGATGGACCGCTACTTTCACAAGAATCACGTCCTCTACACGGACAATTATTACACGTCCCCCACTCTCTCACAGTACCTGCATGAGCGCAAGACGGGGACTGTAGGCACAGTACGAGGGAAAAGGAAGGGCATGCCACCTTTCCCTCCAAAGACCAAAAAAGGTGATGTGTTCAAGAAGAAGTCGGGGCCCATTCTGGCTATCCACTGGCACGACCAGCGGAAGGTCAACCTCCTGACCACCATCCACAAGGGGGAAATGGTGGAGACTGGCAAGGTGGATCGTCGCACCCAGGCCAGGGTGACCAAGCCCGATGCTTTCCTGGACTACAACATCAACATGAGGCTGGTGGACAAGTCCGACATGCAGATAGGCTTCATTGACTGCCTGCGTACCTCGTGCAGATGGTACAAAAAGTTCTTTCTGCATATGGTGGACATGTCAGTTCTGAATGCCTACAACATATACAAGCTTCGGAATGTGAACACACCCATGAAGTTCAATAGCCTGCGGAGGTTCCAAAAGCAGGTGTTGACGGAGCTCCTGGAGAAGTATGCTACGCCACAGAGGGCAGTGGCACATCCTGGGCCCGCCGTTATTGACCGCTTGCAGTGTGCTCAATACTTGATTAGGCACAGGCTTGGTTCCCTGCCTCAGAATGAATCAGGAAGAACACAGCAGAAGCGGTGCCATGTCTGCTACAACAGCAGGGTGAGGCCGAGGTCAGGTAAAAAGTCAACCATGGAGTGTGTGGAGTGCAAGGTGGCACTCTGTGCTTTAGAGTGCTTCTTTGATTACCACTCCAAGCTGGAGTTCTAATAATCATACTGAAATTGCCAAATAAAATGACAATATGTACACTATAATTATATATAGGCAAAAAAGTGGAAGAAAACCAATTTATTGTAATACAAAAGTCATGTATTATGAGAACATTGATACAAATACAATTACACCATAATAATATGTGAAAGTGACACATATGTATATACCAAGTGACATTCATATGATTAGAACCTATAGAAATATAGAAATCAGTGAAAAAAGACACAATAAATTGTATATAAAACGTTTACAAATCATATAACTAAGTGAAAGTGACACAAGACCTAATATTTGATGGCCAAAGTATAATAAATACCTGTGATAACGAATAATCAGTGCCTAATACAACAATAACCTACCTCAATTACTAATAAAATGTACGGTATCGAGTGAAAATGAGCATTATCAGTGACAGTGACACTCTCTAAAGCATATTTGTCAAAGTGAAAGTCACACAAGACCTAATATTTGATGGCCAAAGTATAATAAACACCTGTGATAACGAATAATCAGTGCCTAATACAACAATAACCTACCTCAATTACTAATAAAATGTACGGTATCGAGTGAAAATGAGCATTATCAGTGACAGTGACACTCTCTAAAGCATATTTGTCAAAGTGAAAGTCACACAAGACCTAATATTTGATGGCCAAAGTATAATAAACACCTGTGATAACGAATAATCAGTGCCTAATACAACAATAACCTACCTCAATTACTAATAAAATGTACGGTATCGAGTGAAAATGAGCATTATCAGTGACAGTGACACTCTCTAAAGCATATTTGTCAAAGTGAAAGTGACACAAGACCTAATATATAATGGCCAAAGTATAATAAACACCTGTGATAACGAATAATCAGTGCCTAATACAACAATAAGCTACCTCAATTACTAATAAAATGTACGGTATCGAGTGAAAATTAGCAATATCAGTGACAGTGATACCCTAATAAACATATTTTATATAATTGGCCTCAAAATAACTAGAAAATATCAAATAAACATCACATTCTCAATATCAAACACTAAAATCGTCTAAGGGAGATAAATACTTTGGCGCGACGAGCGGCTAGGTGCGTCGTAGCCATGGCCGGGGCGACGCGTCCGAACGCGGGAAGAATTTGCCGCCGAAAAGCACTCGTCTTCCCGCGCTCACCATTATGCAACCAGAGGGGCTAGAGACCTCTACTCAACGCCATTCGACAGAGGAAGGTTTGTGGAACATTATTCTTTTTTATTCATAACATTACATGCCATATTCATTGACTTACAGAGTAGTTAACATAGGCCAAAGATCGTCAAAACACCCGGTACCGGAGCACAGTCGCAAGCTATAGCCCCCGGGGCTGGAGGGTTAAACATCGGAAAAAAAAAAAAAAAAAAAAAAATTGGGCCCCTGGGCCATGCAAAATATCACTCCTCTACCTCCCCTCCTTCCCCACTTTCCTCCCCTCCTTCAGTTATCACCTATTTTCCCTGTTATTCCCTTATTCTGAGGTATATTTTCGTGCTAACATTAGCGAGTTGCAAGCAGGGCATTGTCATCAGTGTTAGCAAGCGAGTGCAAGAGAGAGAGAGAGAATATCGATCGACTGTGTCTCAGTGGCCTTGGGGGAAATTGACGGGAAAGCAGGTTGCCTCACCCATACATTATATAACTCGCAGCCTATATCTCCGATTTTGACCATCCAAACGCTGTTTTCACTCGTTTTATTGTTGTTTCAGGTTAATACCTTTATAATCAACCCATAATAGGCACGTATGAATAAGTATTAATGCTATTTATGGTAAAATGAATATTTTAGTGATGGAAACAGCTCAAATACGTCAGCACAGGGGGACGTTTCTAATTACCCCCATGCGCACTTCTTAGGTTAAGAGTCTTCCCGCAGTCCGCCGGGGGAACTCTTAAGAGTCTTCCGGCAGTTCCCGGGTTAAGTGAGGGAATTTCAGGCGAATTAAAATTAAGTACAGGGACATCTTGATTTATTTCATCTAAGGTTGAGTTGGTGGAGAAAATATCCGCAAGAAGGTTAGCTTTACCTCGTGGGTCACTTACAAGATTGCCAGTCGGAGATTTTAATGGTGGAATGGATGAAGCAGTAGTGAAGTTGGATTTGAATGAGTTAAGAGTAGACCAAAATATTTTGTAATCAGTTGGATTATTTAGAAGTTTATTTGCCTGCTTGTGGAGAAAGTTTGATTTAGTTAGGTTTAATACAGTTTTGGCATGATTTCTGATGTTTCTAAAGTAATTAAAGGCTTCATGTGTTTTTGATCTTGTGTATGCATTGTAGGCTATTGCTTTTTGTTCAGTTACTCTAGCACAATTATGGTCAAAACAGTTACGTGAATTAGATCTTTTACTGTACTTTTGATGAGGAATAAAAGTTTCCATTCCAATTTTTACAAAATCTTGTATGTGGCTCAAGGTGGAGTGTGCATCATTAGAAAAGAAAGAGGTCCAGGGAATATCAATAAAGAAACCTTGAAGACCCTCCCAGTCTGCCCTATCGTAATGCCATTTAGTCACCAAAACAGGTTCAGAGTGGGAAGGTGTGGTAGGTGATAGACAGGTGGCCTAAATCAGACAGTGATCAGAAGATCCAAGTGGGGACCTCACTGTAACACCATAATTTTCTGAATTGGTTGTTAAAAATAAGTCCAGTAGGTGGGAATTATGATTAGGATTATCTGGTACACGGGTGGGTAGGTTGACTAGTTGAGTGAGATTAAATGAGTCTGCAAATAGCTCACATTCAAGACCAGCATCATCAGTCCTGGCTGAATGAGTGAGCCATTCAACATTATGGACCTTAAAATCACCCAACACAGTGATTTCAGAAGAAGCATTTAAGTTGAGGACACTGAGTTGTGAGGACAGAGAATCAAAAAGACTTTGCTCTGGAGGAGTATTTGGGGAACGGTAGATGCAACATATGGATTTAAATTTACCAGCAGAAATTAATTTGTATATAGAATAATCAAAATAGGGACAATTGAAACTAGTAACCTCCTCCAGGGCAATTTCAGATTTTGTGAAGCAACATACACCTCCTTTAGGTCTGAAATTTTGGAGCAGTTGATAACCTGGAAAATTAAATCTAGACGTGTCAGATGTGGATGTTACTTGAGTCTCTGTCAAAAAAAGGTTGAGTAGGGGATTCTGCTTGAAGAATTTGGTGTACAGAATTGATGTTAGAGTGAAGTCCCCTTATATTGCTAAGGAAAAAGCTGCACCGACGAGCAGCTTTGGGACGTTGCAATGCTCTGACACAGTCGCATGATGACGACCGGGAGGGCCCTGTGTCAATGACCCAACCCTGCCGGGGGTGGATATCCGAGGGACCACCAGGTTTGCTCTTAACAATTGTACTGCCATATTTATTAGGTAAAGGTGTATGGTGTTACATGTATGATATGTAATGGGAAGAGTAGTGTTTTATGGATAGAGGATAGCGATGTAGGGCAATATCGTGAAGTTGGATGTGTATGTTATATAAAGAGGGTTTTCCTGATACCCCTGATGTGTGAGGCAGAAAGATATGTATCCAGCTACCAAGGCCTGGGAGAGAAAATGGAATTCAGGCTATTCCCTGAGTCTCCCGAAACCTTGGTGGTAGTACTTCCCTGGGCGGGGCTGCCTACCCCTACTACCTATAATGAGGATGCACCAGTTCGCTGCACTTCCTTTGACAGCAGCGGGACGGGAGCAGCAGAAGCGGTGCCACGTCTACTACTACATCTCGATGAGAGACAGGAAAAAGACAAAAGACAATATTCGAGTGCATATAGTGTAAGGTGGCACTCTGTGTAGTAAGGTGCTTTGCTGACACTCTTTAGACAATAATATAATAATAATAATAATAGCCTTAAGACAGTGACACTCATTGGCATTGTATATACTGTACAGTAAAACAATAATTAGGCTAGTGACATACTTAATATATAAATAAGTGAAAGTGACACAATAATATTATTTACTCAAGTCACAGTACAATTACGAGTGCAATTGATACAAAAACCTGTCTTGATAGCGTAATTCATAAATGCGCGGAATTTTGGTGTGAGTATCCTAGGTTCCAGTCCTTGGAGTGCCACATATATTTGTTGATTTCATTAATTGAGTTTAGAAGTAAAGTTGGTTGGTGAAAAAATACGAAATAATAAGTAATCAGTGCCTAAGGTTACAAAGTGTACAGTAAGTTATTACAAAAAGTACAGTATCGAGTGAAAATTAGCACTTTCAGTGATAGTTACAACCTAATACACATACTTTTCTATGGTTGTGCTCACACTGACTAAATAATTCAAGAACATACCATTACAGTATCATCATAAAAAATAAAATCGCCACACTGGCGTGACAAGTGACTTAGTGTGTGAAAGCTGGGGTCGCGGTGGGGCATCCGAACGCGGCCAGAATTATGTGGCAAAACACTCTTCTTTTCCACACTCGCCATTCTGCAACCCCTGGGTCTAGAGATATCTATTCAACGCCATTCTACAGATGTACAAATTTTGTACATTTGTACAAACTAACCTAGCCTAACCCAACCTGCCAAGCTTTTAACCTAACCCAAACCTAGCCTAGCCTATAGCCAGCCAATCTGTTTTATTATTAACTCTTGTAGATATTGTATTTAGTATCCTACTGTAGCTATATATATCTGTAATTTTAGTTGTTGCTTGCACGATCTTGTAATAACCTTTGACTGATACACTTTTTTATCTAAAAAGAGTAGGCTACTGCTTTACTAGGCTACAGTGACACCAGGGTCATCTGTTGACACAGTATATTAACCCCCTGTGTGCAGTCACACTTTATTTTTATATAATCTCTATTTGGTGAATTGTATATTTAGTTACATATTCTGTTATACATATATTTGTTTAAGGTTAGGTTATCACACCTGGTAGCCTATTTCTGCGAATTTCAATTTTATTATATTCGGTTAGGCTATTCAACGCTGGTAGCCTATTATTGCGTATTTCAATTTTTTAAAAAAACTTTTGGTTAGGCTATCGCCCCTGGAAGCCTAATTCACCGTATCTCAACATTTTAGTTTTCGGTTAGGCTATCACCCCTGATAACCTATTTCTGCGTATTTCAGCATATTTGTTTTCGGTTGAAGTGATTGAAGTGTTTTTAAAGTGAGTGAAGTGTTGTAAAGTGAGTGAATTGTTTTTTAAGTGAGTGAAGTGATCTGAAGAAAGTGACTGTCACCATGCCTCGCGCTTGTGCGAACTGCGCCGGTAGGTTTGGTGAGTCCATGTTTGCTACTATCGATCTTCAAGTCTGCCGGCTCTGCCAGCAACGAGAGAATTTTACAGTGAAATTAGATGAAGCCTACAACAAGATCAACGTCCTCACCATGAAGCTGGAATCACTCCAAGAGTTTGTAACACTCAACGTTGGAGTGCCACAAACTTCAATTGTCACCGCAACTCCAGCAGCCACCAACGCCCCAACGTCAACTGCCAACAATTCAACGCCTACAGTAGCCATTTCAGCTGATGTTTCCGATACTCAAGATACAAATAGCGACTCTCTTCCCCCTCAAGACAACTTCCGTGTCGTGAGGAACAACGTTTGCCCCAAGACCAGGAAACACATACCGATTACCGAGTGTCAAAACCGTTTCCAGATATTCGCAGACTCAGATGACGAAGAGGAAATAGAAGAAGTCCGGCTCGTGGGAGACTCGATGATACATGGTCAGCTCACAGAGTTTTGCGCCAGGGCACCTAAGACCAGGAAGCGTTTTTGTATCCCTGGTGGTGGTGTGGATGACGTAGTTGCAGCAGTTGACGAAGTATCAAAGCTGGCCCCTGCTAATACAATGTACGTCATCCACGTTGGATCCAACGATGTACAGCGAACCCGGTCGGAAGATTTGCTTTTAAAGTACCAGCAGCTGATCAAGTCGTTTAAGGAGAAGTCATCAAGGATCATCGTCTCAGGAATCGTCCCCCGGCTCGGTGTAGAGAGCCGATTTTACAACATAGCCACCAGCACAAATCGTTGTCTAGCAAACCTCTGCAGGAAGGAGAACGTGGGATTCGTCGACACCTGGGACAATTTCTACTACGATGACTATTTGTTTTCGGACGATGGAGTTCATCTGAACCAGGTGGGAGCAGCGCGTTTTGGGCGTCTTCTCAACGATGCGGTGAAGGATTTTCGGAGAAGAAATCGACTCAGCACAGGACAACCAGGAAGGAGGACCGACGACAGCGAGGACGGCAATCTACAAAGGAATTAAATACTAATCCGTCAAGAACCGCGAATTTGGATAAAGCTCCACCAACACGACCCAAATTCAAAACCGTCAGGGATAACGACCGAGGACCGAGGACAGCCATGAATGTAAATGTAGATCCGACCAGAACCAATAATTTGAATAAAGACCGTTCCTTGAATCCCAAATCCAAAACTTTGAATGTTTTCTATGCAAACGCTCGTAGCATACGCAATAAATTTTCAGATTTAGAGGAACTAGTGTTTACAGAAAATTATGATGTGATTGGCATAACAGAATCTTGGCTCAATACACAAGATAGAGACTTTTTAGCAGAGTATTCACTTCCCGGTTATGTAATGTTTGAGAACAGCCGAATAAATAAAAATGGAGGTGGCGTTTTATTTTATATCAAAGAAAGTCTTAACCCGACCCTCGTGTCAAAACCTCAAATTGTGAACGTCGACACATCTTTTGTGCTAATAAAGAATAATAAAGGTACAAAAATAATACTTGCGTTAATATACAGACCTCCAGCTCAATCAGTGCAAACTGACCGAGAAATTTACGAACAAATTGCAGATGTAAGTAACTCACAAGATACCGTAATTTTTGGCGACTTTAATTTACCTGTGACCAAGTGGGGCGATACTCTTACTTCACACTCCGGACATGACTTGTATACGAACTTGCAAGAGAGTTCGCTTTATCAATTTGTTCGAATGCCGACCCGTGGTAATAACGTTCTTGACATTGTACTTGCAACAAAAGAAGAATTGATAGAGAATTTGAATGTTGGTGATGAATTCAGTAACAGCGACCATCGTACGATAACTTTCACTTTAAAGTTTACTAGTAACGAACCAAATAGTAGCATCGAAAAAGTCCCTAATTTCAAGAAAGCAAACTTCCATAAACTTAGAGCTATGTTTAAAGAAACTGACTGGAGCTTTTTAATTAACAATAACGACATAAATACATCTTGGAAGTTATTCGAAACCACTTACCTAAAAGCAGTGCAAGACTGCATACCATCGAAAATACGGCGTCCAGGCCATAATAATAAGCCCAAATGGTGGAATAAAGATATTTCAAACTGCCTGCTTGCTAAAAAATGTGCTAATGATAGATTAAAATCCTCACAAAATGACGAAGAACGGGTGAAATTTGTAGAGCTACGACGCAAAGCCAAAAAGTTAATTAAGCAAAGTAAAAAGACCTTAGAGTTACATATTGCGAATCAAAGTAAAACAAACCCGAAAGAATTCTATAGTTATATCAGAAAGAAAAAAGTAGTTACTTCAACTGTTGGACCGTTAGTCGATGAAAAAGGAGAATACACCAAAGACGAAGTACAAATGAGTAATGCCCTCAATACCTTCTTTGCATCAGTTTTTACAACAGAAGACCTCAGTGATATCCCTACACCATCGCCGATTCAGATTGATAATTCAGATGTTCTAAGCAATATCACCGTTACAGAGAGAGAAGTATTGAACTGTTTAGATAAACTCAAGGTAAATAAAACGCCAGGACCTGATACAATCTCGCCTAGAGTTCTAAAGGAAGCTAAGAATTAGCTCTCCAAACCACTGACATTACTATTCAATAAATCCTTGCAGTCTGGAACTATGCCTGATCAGTGGAAGCTAGCCAACGTAACACCGATATTCAAAAAAGGCAGCAAATCCCTACCCAGTAACTATCGTCCAATTAGCTTAACCTCAGTTGTATGTAAAATGCTAGAAACGGTCATACGAGACAGACTCGTAAATCACTTAGAGGAAAATAACATACTTAAAGATACTCAACACGGCTTTCGTAAAAAACGTTCCTGTTTAACAAACCTCTTAGACTTCTTCCACGATATCCTCAACCTCTACGATGAGAGTAAAGCTGTAGATATTATATACCTTGATTTTCAAAAGGCCTTTGACAAAGTTCCCCACAAACGTTTACTGCTAAAACTAAAAGCGCATGGAATACAAGACGGTGTGTTGAAATGGATAGAAAATTGGCTCAGCAACAGAAAGCAAAGGGTAGTCATAAACGGTAAGGCATCTAAATGGACCAATGTAAGTAGCGGGGTACCCCAGGGATCGGTACTAGGACCAATTCTCTTTCTAATTTACATCAACGACATAGATGAGGGTCTCACCTGCACAATCTCAAAATTTGCTGACGATACAAAAATTGCAAATAGCGTACTCTCAAAAGAACAAGTTGACGATATGCAACACAATCTAGATAAATTGTCATGTTGGGCCCAAATTTGGCAAATGAGTTTCAATGCGGATAAATGTAAAGTACTACATGTCGGATACCTAAATGAGAAAGCAAACTATTCGATGAATGGCACTCAGCTTAAGAATGTAAACAGAGAAACTGATCTGGGAGTAACAATATCGAGTAACCTAAAACCGAGTCAACAATGTTCAGAAGTTGTTAAGAAGGCAAACAAAATAATTGGCTTTATAGGCAGGTCATTTGAGCATAAATCCAAAGAAGTTATCCTAACCCTTTACAATTCCTTAGTCCGCCCTCTTCTGGAATACTGCGTTCAATCCTGGTGCCCTTATTACCAAAAAGATATAAACAAGCTAGAACGAGTTCAACGTAGAGTTACCAAAATGATACCTAGCCTAAAGAACAAACCATACGAAGAGCGTCTTAGAGAATTAAATCTATTTCCTTTAACCCAGCGCAGATTAAGAGGCGACTTAATTCAAGTGTTCAAAATCATCAAAGGCATCGACAATATGAACTGTAGTAAGTAGAACTGTAGTAAGAAGAAGTGAAGAAGTCCTTGCATGACAGTGTGGTAATCCCGACACTGACTTACGGAAGCGAAGCATGGACGTTGGTTGAGAGACTCAGACCAAGAGTGAGAGCAGTGGAAATGAATTACTTAAGGAGTGCGTTACATGGATAGACAGACTAATGAGGAAGTAAGAAGGAGGTGTGGTGTGGAGGTATTGTGTGAAAAGGAACAACTTGAGATGGTTCGGCCATATGGAACGTATGGAAAGCGAGAGGTGTACGAGAGCGAGGTGGAGGGACAGAGGTAGTTCACTATCGACCAATCTAATTACACGCGGGAAACGGTTGCAAAATTATTGGTAAATCTTTTAACTCGCACGAATCTAAGAATTTCTTCTTCAATCGAGTTGTCAACTTGTGGAATGGGCTTCCCCGAGACGTTATAGACTGCAGCACCGTTGATTCATTTAAATTCCGCCTAGACAAATATCTCGCATCAAACCCGCGACTGACTGCGTTTGTAAATGAATAACTTTATCCTCCCCTCAGTTACTAACCCATATGTCCCCTACTAACTTCCTAGTCCTGCCACGTTAGTGGCAGGGCAGTAGTTCCCTTTCCAATGTTCCCTTACCCACTCTAAACCACTGTTTGGACACTTGATCCTCAGTGTTTTGGAGGACAAGCAACCTAGAAGGGTCACTAGACCTGTTGTTGCTTGATTTCCTTTGTACTCCTTTGTACTCCTTTGTACAACGGTAAGCCGAACAATATATATTTTTAATTGATGATTCTGCAATCTGCATACTATAATAATAACTTTAATGACATTCAAACAACATACCACAAACATGAAAAATAAACCGACACCCAGACTTAACCCATCGGATCCGGGGTGCCTCATATGATCCCGATTGCTGTGTCCGGGGCCATTTTCGTACGGTCAAGATTCATAATTCAGTAACTACTGATTGAGACCACCTAGAGCAGTCAATTTTTTTGCAAATTGTAGAACGTTTTCTTGTCTGTAGACTGCCGTTAGGATGACATCGCTACGTTGCGTGGTTGCCGAGGTATGATGATTTTAGCGGCGATTTTTAGCCGCGCATTTTGCCTCATATGAGGCCTCCCGGATTCCTGCCAATATTTTTGTTTACCTCATATGAGGCCTCCCGGATTCTGAGGGTTAATGCCCTCAGGTCACTTGCCCACACAAAATTTGGACACAACAAAGAAACTACCACCACAGTTTACAAACAAAATATAAGATCAGTGATGGAATATGCAAGCCCTGCCTGGGCTTCTAACCTAGCTGAAACACATCACAAGACCTTGCAGACTATTCAAAATAAAGCCCTAAAAATCATCACAGGCTGCACAGCTACTACACCTACATATTTCCTAAATCAAGAAACCAAAGTCCTCACCATCTGGACATGAGAGGCACTCAATTCCTGACTGCAGCCTCAACAAACCAACACCACCCACTACACTACATGGCAACACACCCACAGACACCGAAAAATATCAAAACAACACCCAGCACATGGTATCACACACAAATACTGTCATCTCTCCCTCCCTGCCCACCTAAAACCAGCTTCCAGAAGCACATCCTGTTACGACTGCCAGTAGAGGCTTCTAGTCCTTGGACTAACACAAACAATTAAATACTCAGCACCTCCATAGCCTCAACTCATACTCAGCACCTCCATAGCCTCAACTCGTAACACAGCCTATCGCAACAGAACAGAGCTCATTCGCAACTTCCAGGCTCTCTGGGAACCATACATACATACATACATACATACATACATACATACATACATACATACATACATAAGAAGAAGGAACACTGAGAGTAATCGGAATAAATATAAACAGGAGAGGAATAGATATGTTAACATAATTAGGCAAGTTAAAATGAACTATGAGAAGAACATAGTAAATAAATGTGAAAGTGACCCTAGATTATTTTATAAATATATAAACAGTAAGTTGAAGGTAAAGAAACAAATTACTAAATTAAGAGTTGATGCTAGGACGTATGAAAATGTATCGGACATGTGTGAGGTAATGAATAACAAATTGGGGTCAGTTTTTACTAGAGAGGAAGGTTTTGACGAACCACAGGCGGGAGTACTGGAGAGTGGTCTTAGTAAGATTGAAATAACTAGAGATGAGCTGTTATCTGCGATGAGAGGACTTGAAGTAAGGAAAGCTATGGGACCGGATGAAGTGTCTGCCTGGGTTTTAAAGGAGTGTGCAGAGCAATTAGTGGAACCAGTGAGGGACATAATTCAAGCTTCCTTAGATAAAGGACAGGTTCCTGTTGAATGGAAAAGAGCTAATATCATCCCGATATACAAGAATGGAAACCCTGAGGACCCTCTAAACTATAGACCAGTTTCACTTACTAGTATTGTATGCAAGATTTGTGAAAAGCTAATTAGGAAGAGATGGATGAAAATGTTGGAGAGAAAGAAGATAATAACCCCAAAGCAATTTGGATTCAGAGAAGGGACATCTTGTGTTACCAGTTTGCTATGTTTTTACAGTAGGGTGATAGATGTACTCCAAGAAAGAGGCGGATGGGTGGGTGGACTGCGTCTACTTAGACCTTTCCAAAGCATTCGATAAGGTACCACATAAGAGATTGTTATCTAAGCTTGAGACGCTACGATGTGTCAGGGGGAGTTTGCTGAAATGGATGGAGAGCTATCTAACAGATAGGGAAATGAGGACCAACATTAGAGGAACTTACTCATTGTGGCGGAAAGTTGAGAGTGGTGTGCCGCAGGGATCTGTGTTGGCACCTCTCATGTTCCTTATGTACGTGAATGACCTGCCGATAGGCATAAATTCCTACATGTCAATGTTTGCAGACGACGTAAAAATTATGAGACAAATAACAAATAAAAGTAGTTGTGAGGAGCTGCAAGGGGATTTAGATAGAATATATGAATGGAGCACCAAGTGGAAAATGAAATTTAATATAAGTAAATGCCATGTGTTAAATATGGGAAGAAGTGTGAATAGACCAAATTGGGAGTACAGGATGGGAGATAATATAATTAGGAAGGCCGAAAAAGAAAAGGATTTAGGGTTGATTATACAAGATAATTTGTCGCCAGAGAAACATATTAACAAGCTCTTTAGCGGAATGTATGCAATGGCTGGGAATATGAAAGTTGCTCTGAACTACTTGGATGAGACCATGGTAGCGAAAATTATGAAGAGTATGATTAGACCAAGATTGGAGTATGCAGCAGTGGTGTGGTCCCCGCATCTAAAGAAGCATATTCACAAGTTAGAAAGAATCCAGAGAGCAGTTACTAGATTGGTTCCAAGTCTCAGAGAACTGCCATATGAAGGGAGGCTAGACAAATTAAATCTACCAAGTTTAAAAGAGAGGAGAGAGAGGGGAGACATGATAATGATGTACAAATGCACCCAGGGGCTGGAGAGGCTGGATAGGGAGGATATGTTAATTATGGATACAGGAATAACTAGAGGCCACAGCTACAAAGTAAAAAGACCTACCTGCAAGAACGATATCAGGAAGTTTAGCTTCCCCTATAGATGTATTGACAAATGGAATGGGCTGGAGGAGGAGGTGGTAGGGGCAAGGAACATCCATATTTTCAAGAAAAAATTGGATAAAAAGTAGACTGAGAGACGGGACAACACGAGCTTAGCTCAACTCCTGTAAACTACAATTAGGTAAATACAATTAGGTAAATTAGGTAAATACATACATACACAAAGTTTTAAGACTGAGTGCTCCACACATACGGGTAGTTTCAGTCTCTTGTCCTAATGGTGGCGTTCCAGGCAACCCTGTTAAGGGCTGCTTCACTTGTCAAGTTTTTGGATTTGAGATCGGCACGTATAGTCCGATCCCAGGTCTTCCTCGGTCCACCCCTTGGTGCGAATCCCTCCACAATCACAGACCTGCATTTTTTCACCCAATTTTGTTCATCCATTCTCTCCACATGTCCATACCATCCCAGTCTACTTGTACGCATTGCCTCGCTAATACTCTTTATACCTAAACGTCTCCTCAGCTCATAATTTGTTATTCCATCCTGCAGCCTGGCCCCACACATCCATCTCACCATTCTCATCTCATTACGTTCCATTCTGTTGACATCCTCTACTTTAACGGCTCTGAGGCATACGTCATTGCACTTCTAACACATGAGGCATACACCTTTCCCTTCAGGGGGAGAGACATTCTTTTCATGGTCAGAATTGGCAGCAGCTCTCTGAACTTCCCCCAGCCACATCTAATTCTAGCGACAGTGGCAGCCTCGGCCCCACCACCGGCAGAGATGGTATCTCCTAGGTAACAAAACTTGTCCACCAGCTCCAATGACTCATTTCCAAAATTCACAGTCACAGGATCATCACTTAACACAAGCTCGCTTTTGCACACTACTCACTCAAATTTCTTTATTTCTGACTTATCCTTCGGCAAGGGTCCTTTTATTCTACTACAGCGCTTACTCCCATGGCGCACCCAGCATCGACAGATGCTACATCGAATAGAGTTAGTGCCCACACCCTTTCCACACACTGCACATGGGTATGCACCGCTCTTTTCCACATTGCCTCGTCTCAATCTACAATGCATAACCTTGGTTTTGTTAATATTGACTCTTAAACCCTTGCTCGCCATGCCCTCTCTCCATCTTCTGAATTTGGCCTCAACATCTTGCATATTGACAGCTATTAGGACTAAATCGTCTGCATAAAACAGTTCCAACGGGGGTCCGCCTCTAAAAACTCTAGACAGTGCCTCCAGGACCATAATAAAGAGGAGGGGGCTTAACACTGAACCCTGATGAACTCCAACACGGACTGTGAACTCATCACTCAGTACACCTTTCACCCTCATCGCAGTTCGCGAATCCTCATACATCTTCATTATCACACGCACCAGCCACTCTTCCACGCCAAGTTTCCTCATAGCCCACTGCACAACATCTCTAGGCACCCTGTCAAAGGCCTTCTCCAGGTCTACAAACACAAAGTAAAGATCCCTGCCTTTTAGTAAGTATCTTTCCTGTATCTGCCTGACTATGAAGATAGCATCGGATGTACCACGTCCTGGCATAAAACCAAAGGTACAGATAATCCCCCAACTGGTTCCATTATACAAACAATGCAACACTGGAACCCCTAGTTGTGGTGAAAAAATATCTTGAGCCACAACTATCATCAAAACTCAGTACCGAATGGCAATACTGAGGAGGATCCTTTCTACTGTATACTGAACACAGAAAAGAAAGCTCTGATTTAGTTTATGTTAATAAAATTACGGTAAATACATGCCAACAATAAATGCCAAAATAATGAAGCAAGTATCAAGCATAAACAAATAAATCAATGATCAAACAAACACCTATCAACCACCACCCACCTAAGATTATCCTAACAATCGTTGAGGCGTCCTAAGCCGACTTCAACTCAAAGGGTTTTTGTAATTGTGCCAGTGCTCGTGCTAAGTGGAGAAATAATACCAAGGTAGGCAAACACAGCCTACCTGTGGCGCACTGTAACATAAACATAAAACGCCAAAGTCTATTTTATCCAGTCTATCAGTTGGCCTGGGCCGAAGTAATCCTCCCTGTAACTGAAAGACTATTGAAGTCCTCCACCCTTTACTTCGAACCAAGCATTCCCAATAGACCCCTAGCTAAAACAATGCACATAAAAGAAATAATGATCGGCTGGGAATTAACACACGCCACTGCAGAAATATAATAAAATGCTAAAGAGTACTAATTCTAGCTATTATGCCAGCGAGGAATAATTCTCTTACCCCTCCACCAATACCGAAGTATACTGGCTACCTAACAAGGCCAATGTTGCGGCTCCAGCTAAACACAGAAGAGAAGAAACATATTACAGTGAAAGTCCTGTAATCCGGAAGGCAGGGGACCGCGGGACTTACGGATTAGCAGATTTTCCGAGGTATCAGATTTATACATAAAAATGGCCCTAAAACACATACAAATTAATAATTAATTAGAATACAGGCAGTGCGGTGAAGTTCCAAGTATTATTTTGAGACATAAAATAAATACAAATCATGTAAGATATTAATTATTAGAACAATTAATAATAAACCAATTTATGAGTGAATAATGAGGTGTGTAGGTTAGACGATGTCTAAGATATCCGAGGCAGGGAGGCTAGGCTACCGAGAAGCGCCACGCACCTCCTCCCCTCCACCACCTCCTCCCTCTCTCTCCGTGAAGGCTAGTCCTCTTCACTGTTACATGTTTCCATTCTCTGCACTTCCACCTCCAGTACCTGAGGCTTTGGCGTAACACACCGCCAGACAATTGTTAGATGGGATGGAAATTCGAAAGGCAGAACAAAAGGTTGGAGCTAGACAGGCAATTTAGAACACGCATCGAGCATGGCGTGGACTGACGATAGCAGGGTTACCAAATACAGTCCGCTAGGTGCTAGATAGTAAATAAATGCTGAAAATCGCTAGAATAATGCCACAATCTAAAATATTACTAACAAAATGCCGAAAATTTCAAGAATATCGCTAGAATTCATGTTTGCTAGATGTAGCCTACAAATTTGCCTCTAGATCAAAATAAATATATCCAGATCTAGCGGGAAAGTAGCTAAATTGGCAACACTAGACGATAGTGGCGGGGAGGGAGAGAGGAACGCCAGGAAGCGTTAAACATTCAGCGATCGGCGGGAAATTTGCAAATTTGATCCCGGGCACCCAGAATAATTGCCGTTAGATAGGAATTTTGGATCGTTAGTTACGAATTAGGTAGGGCTCCAAATAGGTCGTTAGATGCAAATTCGTTAGATCAAAATGCGTTAGATGCGAGATTCCATTGTACTGTATTTTATAATCTTATTTTGGGGGAAAAATAGGCCTATATTCTGGGGGGAAAAACCTTCCGAGGTAGCGGGCATTCCGCGGTTTCAGCCTCCGGATTAGCGGGCTTTCACTGTATATGGAAAAACACAGTAAAAATGCAGTCACAAATCACAATGCGAGGGACAAACAAACCACACACACACCTTAGAATCTGTCTGATGTTACGTTAATATGCCAATGAATAAATAAAGAATAATACCAATGAATAAGTAAAGAATTAAATAAGCAAATGCCAATAAAGAGAAAAGCGAGAGATAGATGTTACTCCCTCGAAACCTAAAAGCGGACTGACATTCCTACAGCCGGAATTTACTAAGGCCAGCAACAGATGGCGTTACTTTTAACCAACATGGCTGATGGTTCTTTAATGTAACTCCTTACTTAACATAATAATACTACTATGACAAGTAGGCGGGTGCCCAACCCCGAAAGGGGTTGAAATAGGGGAGCTATCCCCCCGCCAAAGGCGGCTTTCTAGGGCCTTTCCTAGCTGATGCCGAGAGGACTGGGTTCTAGCCATGTGGTGATGGGCTGGTCTATCCGAGTGAGAACTGAGCGATCTCTGCCATACCCATAGCTTACTATAACTGTTCCTTTTACTTATATATTTTCTAGATCTCAAGTGACGGCGTCTCTTCCGTGGATTGACCTCCCAATTTACCAAGATTGGAAGCCAAAGCGTCACATTTTCCTTTGCCCCTCAACTTTCTCTTCATAATTGCTGAGGGGCACAGGGCTCTGAGTGGGGCTTTGGTTTCCCGGGCGTTTCCGCACCCTCCTCAGATCCCCGCCATGGAGTGGCTTCGGTCACCCAGGCTATATTTTGGTCGGCAGGGAGGGTTCTGTGGGGGCGCTAGGTTATGGCCTTGGCCTTGCTCGGGGCCTTGGGGCTGTTCAGCCAGGCAGCTTGGGGAACAATAACAACAACAACTATGACAAGTATGATCATATAGGATTAAACAACTAAATACAAAATGCTTATACAGTACAACGCGTAATACAGTTGGTCCTCCGGTAACGCGGCTAATGCGTTCTGGTAACCTTCCGTGTTACCAAAAACCTCGTTACCGAACCCATATGTTTACATGTTAAAGGTACCTTGGTGTTCTGGGGATTTCCACAAAGTCCACTTTTTCTCCATAGAAGCCTATGTTATAATAATTAAATCAATTATAAAGGTTATTTGACATGTGCAATGAGTTGATTTGCCCATTGCAACAACTCTTACCTCTGAATAAATATTTCATTTAGGCTAGGCAGCTAGGCAGTCACAGCAGTAGCCGATATTTTTCGATCGAAGCTCTGAAATCCCGCCATCATATTTCTCACCTCACACAATAACTACACATTTTAGAATGATCTACTCTTCACTCAACGCACAGCAACGACCATATCTACCTCTGGTATGCATAACAACTTGGTTAGGCCATTTATTTGCAGAGATATGAGCATCGGTAAATGGCGAAAATCGTAACTTCGGAATTCCCGCATCACTCGCCGTCTTATTATTTCTCACCTCACACACTAACTACACAATGTAGGGTGTTCTAGTCTTCACCCAACGCAGAGCAACGATCATATCTACCTCTGGTAGGCATAAACACTTGGTTAGGCCATTTATTTGCAGAGATATGAGCATCGGTAGATTACGAAAGTCAGGAGTAAAGATTCGGCGACCGAGATAGCCTAGCCATGTTTTCCACACAATGACAACATACACACACACTCACTCGACAGCCAAACAATAACATAAGAGTGTTTCGGTAATTATTTTCCCCCTCACACATTAACTACACAATGTGGAGTGTTCTAGTCTTCACCCAATGCACGGGAACGATCATATCTACCTCCGGTATGCATAAAAACTTGGTTAGGCCATATATTTGCAGAGATATGAGCATCGGTAAATGACGAAAATCGGAACTTCGGAATTCCCGCCTAACTCGCCGTCTTATATTTCTCACCTCACACAATAACTACGCAATGTAGGGTGTTCTAGTCTTCACCCAACGCAAAGCAATGATCATATCTGCCTCTGGTAGGCATAAACACTTGGTTAGGCCATATATTTGCAGAGATATGAGCATTGGTAAATTACGAAAGTCGGGAGTAAAGGTTCGGCGCCCAGCTGGATCCCGCGCCAGTGTAAGTATTGACCGTGTTAGCAAAATTTTTGATATTTGGGGTGTACCGCGTGCCACCAAATCCGCGTTTCCAAAGTGCGCGTTACCGGAGGACTAACTGTATATTATGTGTACTGTATCAAAATACCAGAAAAGCCCATTAATAATATATGGGTTACATAATTTCACCATTGTTTAGAGAATGGGACAATCAGATACCACGTAAATGAACGAAATAATATGTATTTGAAACGGACGATAATGTACGGATAATATCGATCATTGCTTCACGTCGTATTGTCGATCACTACTTAACACCGTATTGAAATTTCCGCCAGGCGGTATAATATTAACCATATGAATATTATGATCAAGGCAACATAGTAATTTATGGACACCAATCAACTTAATTGAACTTACGATGGTGGATCATCGTAACAATCCATATTAATATCTCTCGCCGTTCCATCCAATCACTCATAGACAACACGCAGCTGCAGGCACGACCTCCTGAAATTCGTCCTTCTGAATCCTACCTTCCTCGCGAGGACAGAGTCCACCTGGCGAGGTTGAGTTGTGGGCACCATCAAGCTCTTCTGAGCTATCAGAAGAGACTAGATGACTGTCGACGACACATGCCCGGGATGTAACACAGCACCCCATACCATTAAACACATCGTAGAAGACTGCATTTCACACAATCACTTACGCCAACAAACATAATCTACACTCCTTGAGAGCCCTGTGGGAAAGCCCGACCGAAGCCATGGCCTTCCTTAGAGACTCGGGGCTGTTCGGCCAGGCAGCTTAGGGAAAGACAATAACAACTTCAATACAGTATACTGTATTCTGAAAGGAAGAATGGTTAGCCAAGAAGTGAAAAAGTCACTGAGAAACAGTGTGCTGCTCATAACAAGAGTATCAGTGATGAGATGTGTACTAGTAGGCTTGGATGGTTTGGATATGTGAAGAGGATGGATGAACTAAGTTGGGTGAAAATATGCAAGTACAGTACATGAACGTGGAGGGAGCTGCACCAAGGGAAAGACCAAGAAAGACGTGGGATCAGACCTTGCGGTCTGATCTTGAATTAAAGAACCTGACAAGAGAGGCAGCTCTGAACAGGGCTGAGACGTGAGACTAGAACCACACTTTGTGAGAAGGACTCAGTCTTTAAATTTGTGTATGTATGAATGTACACAGTGCACTATGTACACTACACAATGTTGGAGTGGCTGTGGTTGTGAGTTTTGACTGTAAAGGCACTTGTCACAGGCAGTTCTGCCTTTTGTCTCCCTCACTCACATAGAACAAAAAAAACAAATATATATAAATATATATATATATATATAGTGTAATCAGATCCATATGCTGAATAAGTTCAAGCATTCACATTGTAAATGCAACACTGCTCTACTGCACCTCTGACCTTTGGCGGGTGCCCAACCCCGAAAGGGGTTGAAATAGGGGAGCTATCCCCCCGCCAAAGGTGGCTTTCTAGGGCCTTTCCTAGCTGATGCTGAGAGGATTGGGCTCTAGTCATGTGGTGATGGGCTGGTCTATCAGAGTGAGAACTGAGCGATCTCTGCCATACCCATAGCTTACTCTGACTGTTCCTTTTACTTATATGTTTTCTAGATCTCAAGTGACGGCGTCTTTTCCGTGGATTGACCTCCCAATCTACCAAGATTGGAAGCCAAAGGGTCACATTTTTTCCTTTGCCCCTCAACTTTCTCTTCATAATTGCTGAGGGGCACAGGGTCCTGGATGGGGCTTTGGTTTCCCGGGCGTTTCCGCACCCTCCTGAGCTTCCCGCCATGGAGTGGCTTCGGTCACCCAGGCTTTATTGTGGTCGGCAGGGAGGGTTCTGTGGGGGCGCTCGGTTATGGCCTTGGCCTTGCTCGGGGCCTTGGGGCTGTTCGGCCAGGCAGCTTGGGGAACAACAACAACAACAACTGCACCTTTGAGGTTTGCCATTGCAGAAAGGAGTTTGGAGGCTATCAGGATGAGTACAGTAACACCTAATCACTAATCCAGTGAAGATTCAATCCCAGGCCTCTGCATTTGATAAACGAATCGCTACCCTGCTCTATGCAGGCTCCAAAGAGTTCTTTGTGTTTGTGGAAAGAATCTACTGGAAGTAGCCAGAAATTCCACCTCAGGCTCTATGCTAAAAAAAAAAAAAAAAAAAAATTTTTTATGTTAGGTGTATACCGCAATATGTAAGAAAGTAAGAAAACTATAACTAGTCACTAATAATATAATGCATGTCGTCTTATGCTGAGACATATCTAACATTTATGTTGGCTAGGGTATACATACATACATACATAAAATTTTAAGACGGAGTGTTCCACACATAAGTGCAGTTTCAGTCTCTTGTCCTAATGGCGGCGTTCCAGGCAACCCTGTTAAGGGCTGCTTCACTTGTCAAGTTCTTGGATTTGAGATCGGCGTGTATAGTCCGATCCCAGGGCTTCCTCGGTCCACCCCTTGGTGCAGCTCCCTCCACAATCACAGACCTGCATTTTTTCACCCAATTTTGTTCATCCATTCTCTCCACATGTCCATACCATCCCAGTCTACTTGTACGCATCACCTCGCTAATACTCGGTATACCTAAACGTCTCCTCAGGTCATCATTTGTTATTCTATCCTGTAGCCTGGCCCCACACATCCATCTCACCATTCTCATCTCATTACGCTCCATTCTGTTGACATCCTCTACTTTAACGGCCCATGTTTCTGAGGCATACGTCATTGCACTTCTAACACATGAGGCATACACCTTTCCCTTCAGGGGGAGAGGCATTCTTTTCATGGTCAGGATTGGCATCAATTCTCTGAACTTCCCCCAGCCACACCTAATTCTAGCAACAGTGGCAGGCTCGGCCACACCACCGGCAGAGATGGTATCTCCTAGGTAACAAAACTTGTTCACCAGCTCCAAAGACTCATTTCTAAAATTCACTGCCACAGGATCATCACTTAACACAATCTCGCCTTTGCACACTACGCACTCAAATTTCTCTACTTCTAACTTACCCTTCGGCAGGGGCCCCTTAATTCTACTACAGTGCTTACTCCCATGGTGTATCCAACATCGACAGATGCTACATTGAATTGAGTTAACGCCCACTCCCTTTCCACACACTGCACATGGGTGTGCACCGCTCTTTTCCACATTGCCTCGTCTCAATCTAAAATGCATAACCTTGGTTTTGTTAATATTGACTCTTAAACCCTTGCTCGCCATGCCCTCTCTCCACTCTCTGAATTTGGCCTCAGCATCTTGCATACTGTCAGCTATTAGGACTAAATCGTCTGCATAAAACAGTTCCAACGGGAGTCCGCCTCTAAAAACTGTAGACAGTGCCTCCAAGACCATAATAAAGAGGCTTAACACTGAACCCTGATGGACTCCAACACAGACTGCGAACTCATCACTCAGTACACCCTTCACCCTCACCCCACTTCGCGAATCCTCATACATCTTCATTATCACACACACCAGCCACTCTTCCACACCAAGTATCCTCATAAAGTTTATTTATCAGACAAACAATGCAGCTCCTAAACAACCACAACATAGTATCATTTGACTTAACCTATTGAGCCCGGCCAAAAAATATATGTTTCCCACCCAGAACCCAAGCGATTTTTTTTTTTTTTTTTTTTTTTGCTGAAAAGACATCAAATGGGTTAGATATAAAGGGGGGGGGGGGAGTTCACCACCACCACTGGGTCCCATGTGCCTATTCAAAACTCCCTGATGTGCAATAGTGCAAGAACCTCCTCACTCACAGTACGGTGCGAGGTGCGGCGGCTAGCGCTTGGGCGATCAGACATGGTGTAACACTCGCGAGGGGTCAACGTGTACTGGCGTGAGTATGACTCCCTCCTCTGCATCCCCCTACAGCCACGCGGCTGGACTTGGGGGGTTGCCAAGGACAGTAAACCCTCGCTACGTCAGACCTCTAAATGTTGGAAACCTGTACTTGCCGGACCAGCAACGGCCTCCCGGATTCGTACTTCCGGTTGCAGGACATTTCCGTCATCGTTCCGACAGTCTCTAACTGTGTCGGAAGATTCTCTCAGTTTTTGGAAAAATAAGGGCGAATGTCCGTCATAACCGTCCAATGTACGTCGTCTGATATCTCGTATGTTCCCGAGATGTGTCCGAGAGTCTCAAAAGTGTCGGATGACGCGCTCCCGTCCCCGGAACATAAGGGTGAATGTCCGTCAAAACGGGGATCCGTCAGTTTGATTCCGGGACCCGGAGCGCCGGTATAAAGGCTACGCTCTGAACTGAGTCACCAGCTTGGACGAGACGCGTCAGTAGTCAGTACGATCTACCTGTTGTTGTGTTACACATCTCCTCCGTGTATATTCCCGTTTATCATGCCTCCCAAAGCGTAAGGTGACCTCGATATCACTTGAGATGGAGGAGGGGAGTGAGGTGGTCAAGGAGAGTGAGGTGGTCAAGGAGAGTGAAGTGGAGGACAGTGAGGTGGAGAAGGACAGTGAGATGGAGAAGGGGAGTGAGGTGGAGGACAGTGAATGGACCGGTTTTCAATTAAGGGGTGAGTGTTGTTCCATAAAAACTACTATACACTACTGTATGTGCTATTATATTAATACAGTACTGTATATTGAAATCTAGGGTACGAATAGGGTAGCCTCCGTTTTCTAGGTTGATGCTGAGGTCGCATTTATTCCGTTGTCATGGTTGCATGAAGTTTGCTCCTGTTTCCCTATTTAATCTCCGGCTGAAGTTTGTTCCCCATTCACTATTCCTTATTCGTCGGATTTTTCCTCTTTCAGGTCGGATTTTGTCCTCTTTTAGATCGAACACAAACCGGAGTTCTGACATCTCGGAAAATCGGACATTTCGGACTGGGTGTTCCCCCAATTAGTCCGAAATAGCGAGGGTTTACTGAACTGCTATTGTTCTGTGGTATCATAAAATAGCTCCCATACCAATATGAACCCTCTACTCGCCTTATAACAGGGATAAATAAGGGCGATAATAGCCGTCGATACATGTCCGATGCTGGGGCTGAGCGTTACATACATAGCCGTCGAGACGTATTCGACGCTGGGGTCCCGTGGGATAAGTGTTTGCTGAACAGTATAAGGAGTTATTTTACTTACTTTCCAGCATTCAGTGATCTGCTTGCTTCCAGTCTGACACTCTTATCATTGATGGCTTTTGAAACCAATTCCATACAGATGTCCGACTTAATCTTGTCTCTCCCTCCTGAAAACAACCAATTAAGAGCTATACAATTATACAATATAATACAGCACTACCTAATTTAATATCTTGTGCAGTGACAGCAAGGTAAATAAATATAAGGAAATTACACAAGCAAGGTAAATAAATATAAGGAAATTACACAATTGTATGCTAGTACAGTATGAATATATTTAAAGCTCCTATTCTTAGGGCTTTCCGGTCCTCTCGTGTGTACAGTGTGCTCAGTGAGGCTGGGATTCTGCTGTTAACATATCATCGCCAACTGGCTCAACTGCGGACCAACTGCGGACCAACCCCGAAAGGGCGGGTGCCCAACCCCGAAAAGGGTTGAAATAGGGGAGCTATCCCCCTGCCATAGGCGGCTTTCTAGGGCCTTTCCTAGCTGATGCTGAGAGGATTGGGTTCTAGTCATGTGGTGATGGGATGGTCTATCAGAGTGAGAACTGAGCAATCTCTGCCATACCCATAGCTTACTCTGACTGTGCCTTTTACTTGTATATTTTCTAGATCTCAAGTGACGGCGTCTCTAACGTGGATTGACCTCCCAATCTACCAAGATTGGACGCCAAAGCGTCACATTTTTCCCTTGCCACTCAACTTTCTCTTCATAATTGCTGAGGGACACAGGGCCCTGGGTGGGGCTATGGTTTCCCGGGCATTTCCGCACCCTCCTCAGCTCCCCGCCATGGAGTGGCTTCGGTCACCCAGGCTTTATTGTGGTCGGCGGGGAGGGTTCTGTGGGGGCGCTCGGTTATAGCCTTGGCCTTGCTCGGGGCCTTGGGGCTGTTCGGCCAGGCAGCTTGGGGAACAACAACAACAACTGCGGACCATCAGACAAGACCGGGCTGTCGGCGGGGGCGGTGGACTCATCACCCTGGTACACAAAGAAATATCATACATAGTAACCAGTGTACAAACCAAATCCCTCCTCCCCCCAAATGATAACACAACAGAAATACAGTCAATTAAAATACGCACTGGCAACAACTCCAACATAACCATCATAAACACATACATCCCTCACCAAACATCCCCTACAGTACCAAATGAATACAGACCACACTTACAACACATCACAAACACCCCACACATCATCCTGGGTGGTGACTTCAACGCCAAGACGTCGGCCTGGTTTGTCGACAACCCCGACACAGACAGAGGGCTGGTACTACAAAACCAAACCGATAACCTCATCATCCTTAACGACATCCATCAACATACCCATATTCCTCACCAAGCCCTCTATAACCCATCATCTCCAGACATCACCTTTTGCTCCCCAGAACTCGCCCCCACAACATCCTGGAGGGTGGTCAGAACCTTAGGCTCTGACCACCTCCCGATCATTATCACCACCAAAACCAGACTCACCCCAGCTAGCCACAAACACACATACACCAATTATAAAAGAGCTAACTGGGAAGCATTCACAAATGAGACAGAACAACACTTCACAACTCTAAACAGTACACCCATCACTAACATCAACAATGCTGTACACATACTCAATAAAACTATCCAAAATGCTGACAAGAAACACATTCCAAGAGGTAACAGAAAAAGACACAACCCCAACTTCACACCAGAAATTCAAAACCTCATCAGACAACGTGACATACTGAAACACTCCCCAGCACCCCACACACAAGACATCACACAACAAATTCAAGCACTCAACACCCAAACTAACAACAAAATACAAGAACAACAAAAACTAAATTGGAATAACTTCCTACGAACACTTGATCACAAAACAAACCCCAAAAAACTCTACAAAACACTAAACAGCATCACACTTTCCAACAGCAACTCAACACAATCACATGCTGCAATCACAACAACAGACTCTACTCCTTCATGTAACGACATCCATCAACATACCCATATTCCTCACCAAGCCCTCTATAACCCATCATCTCCTGACATCACCTTTTGCTCCCCAGAACTCGCCCCCACAACATCCTGGAGGGTGGTCAGAACCTTAGGCTCTGACCACCTCCCGATCATTATCACCACCAAAACCAGACTCACCCCAGCTAGCCACAAACACACATACACCAATTATAAAAGAGCTAACTGGGAAGCATTCACAAATGAGACAGAACAACACTTCACAACTCTAAACAGTACACCCATCACTAACATCAACAATGCTGTACACATACTCAATAAAACTATCCAAAACGCTGACAAGAAACACATTCCAAGAGGTAACAGAAAAGACACAACCCCAACTTCACACCAGAAATTCAAAACCTCATCAGACAACGCGACATACTGAAACACTCCCCAGCACCCCACACACAAGACATCACACAACAAATTCAAGCACTCAACACCCAAACTAACAACAAAATACAAGAACAACAAAAACTAAATTGGAATAACTTCCTACAAACACTTGATCACAAAACAAACCCCAAAAACTCTACAAAACACTAAACAGCATCACACTTTCCAACAGCAACACAACACAATCACATGCTGCAATCACAACAACAGACTCTACTCCTTCATGTAAACAACAAGCAAACACTCTCATCAATCACTTTTCACATGTCAGCCACCTAAAACCTCACAAAGACGACCGACGTGTCATCCGACGTAAGAGACAATTCCCCACAGACCCTGACTATACACCCTTCACCAATCACCAGACAAAGCATATCATCAACAATCTCAAGCACTCACCCGCCTGTGGCCTAGACAACATAAGCAACATACACCTCAGACACCTGGGACCACAAGGCATACAAGCACTCACTAACATATCAAACTACAGCTATTCACACAACACAATACCAGACATTTGGAAGCATGGTATCATCATCACATTCCCCAAACCCAACAAAGACCCCACGCTACCCTCCTCACACCGCCCCATCACACTTCTTTGCTCCCCCTCCAAAGTGATGGAATGCCTAGTATTACAACTAATTACACCTGACCTACCCCTAGCTCCAACACAACATGGCTTTAGGCCACTGCACTCCACAAACACTCTTCTCACAGACCTTACACAAAGAGCTTTCGACGGCATCAACTCAGCTAGACCACCACACAGATCACTATTAGCCACACTCGACATTAGTAAAGCCTTCGATGCCATCCCCCGCCACAACCTAACAAACAAAATCTACAACACAAACATGCACAACAACACAAAAAGGTGGCTGGCCAACTTCCTAGCAGGCAGATGTGCACACGTATCTTTTGCCGGTCAGTCATCTAAAATCAGAAACTTTCCAAACGGAGTCCCACAAGGATCCGTCCTATCGCCCGCACTCTTCAATATGTACATGCACGATATAACTACACCCAATACGCCCCAAATAAACTTAGCCTCCTATGCAGATGACATAACACTCACATGCACACACCATGACCCAAAAAGATCAACAGATCTCCTTCAACCTTATCTCAACACACTACATGGTTGGTGCACTACAAACAGACTTAATCTAGCCCCAGCCAAATCCACCGCAACCCTGCTCACAAGTTGGACAGGAGAACACGAATACATCCCTCAACTCACCATAAACAACACACCCCTAACACATACACACACACCCAAAATCCTAGGAGTAAAATATGATACTCATATGACATTCAAACAGCACACCACAGACATTAAAAAGAAACTGACACCCAGACTTAATGCCCTCAGGTCACTTGCTCACACAAAATTTGGACACAACAAAGAAACTACCACCACAGTATATAAACAATACATAAGATCAGTGATGGAATACGCAAGCCCAGCCTGGGCTTCTAACCTAGCTGAAACACATCATAAGACCTTACAGACTATTCAAAACAAAGCCCTGAAGATCATTACAGGCTGCACAGCTACTTCACCCACAGATCACCTACATCAAGAAACCAAAATTCTCAAAGTCAAAGACCATCTGGACATGAGAGGCACTCAATTCCTGGCAGCAGCCTCCACGAACCAAGACCACCCACTAAACTACATGGCAACACACCCACAGACACCAAGAAATATCAAAACAACACCCAGCACACGGTATCACACACAATTATTGTCCTCTCTCCCTCCCTGCCCACCCCGAACCAACTTCCAGAAGCACATCCATACTCATATCTCTCACCGATCCATCCACTCACTCACAGATAATACGCAGCTGCATGCACGACCTCCCGAAATCCATCCTTCCGAATCCTCCCTTCCTCGCGAGGACAGAGTCCACCTGGCCAGGCTGAGATGCGGACACCATCCAGCTCTCCTGAGCTATCAGAAGAGACTGGATGACTCCGTTGTCGACGCCTGCCCGGGATGTAACACAGCACCCCATACCATTAAACACATCATAGAAGACTGCATTTCACACAACCACTTACGCCAACAACACAATCTACACTCAATGAGAGCTCTGTGGGAAAGCCCGATCGTGGCCATGGCCTTGCTCAGGGACTCGGGGCTGTTCGGCCAGGCAGCTTAGGGAACAACAACAACAACAACAACAACAACAACAACAACAACAACAACAACAACAACAACAACAACAACAACAACAACAACAACAAAACAACAACAACAACAACAACAACAACAACAACAACAACAACAACAACAACAACAACAACAACAACAACAACAACAACAACAACAACAACAACAACAACAAGCAAACACTCTCATCAATCACTTCTCACATGTCAGCCACCTAAAACCTCACAAAGACGACCGACGTGTCATCCGACGTAAGAAATTCCCCACAGACCCTGACTATACACCCTTCACCAATCACCAGACAAAGCATATCATCAACAATCTCAAGCACTCACCCGCCTGTGGCCTAGACAACATAAGCAACATACACCTCAGACACCTGGGACCACAAGGCATACAAGCACTCACTAACATATCAAACTACAGCTATTCACACAACACAATACCAGACATTTGGAAGCATGGTATCATCATCACATTTCCCAAACCCAACAAAGACCCCACGCTACCCTCCTCGCACCGCCCCATCACACTCCTTTGCTCCCCCTCCAAAGTGATGGAATGCCTAGTATTACAACTAATTACACCTGACCTACCCCTAGCTCCAACACAACATGGCTTTAGGCCACTGCACTCCACAAACACTCTTCTCACAGACCTTACACAAAGAGCTTTCGACGGCATCAACTCAGCTAGACCACCACACAGATCACTATTAGCCACACTCGACATTAATAAAGCCTTCGATGCCATCCCCCGCCACAACCTAACAAACAAAATCTACAACACAAACATGCATAACAACACAAAAAGGTGGCTGGCCAACTTCCTAGCAGGCAGATGTGCACACGTATCTTTTGCCGGTCAGTCATCTAAAATCAGAAACTTTCCAAACGGAGTCCCACAAGGATCCGTCCTATCGCCCACACTCTTCAATCTGTACATGCACGATATAACTACACCCAATACGCCCCAAATAAACTTAGCCTCCTATGCAGATGACATAACACTCACATGCACACACCATGACCCAAAAAGAGCAACAGATCTCCTTCAACCCTATCTCAACACACTACATGGCTGGTGCACTACAAACAGACTTAATCTAGCCCCAGCCAAATCCACCGCAACCCTGCTCACAAGTTGGACAGAACACGAATACATCCCTCAACTCACCATAAACAACACACCCCTAACACATACACACACACCCAAAATCCTAGGAGTAACATATGATACTCATATGACATTCAAACAGCACACCCCAAACATTAAAAAGAAACTGACACCCAGACTTAACACCCTCAGGTCACTTGCTCACACAAAATTTGGACACAACAAAGAAACTACCACCACAGTATATAAACAATACATAAGATCAGTGATGGAATACGCAAGCCCAGCCTGGACTTCTAACCTAGCTGAAACACAGCATAAGACCTTACAGACTATTCAAAACAAAGCCCTGAAGATCATTACAGGCTGCACAGCTACTGCATCCACAGATCACCTACATCAAGAAACCAAAATCCTCAAAGTCAAAGACCATCTGGACATGAGAGGCACTCAATTCCTGGCAGCAGCCTCCACGAACCAAGACCACCCACTAAACTACATGGCAACACACCCACAGACACCAAGAAATATCAAAACAACACCCAGCACACGGTATCTCACACAATTATTGTCCTCTCTCCCTCCCTGCCCACCCCGAACCAACTTCCAGAAGCACATCCATACTCATATCTCTCACCGATCCATCCACTCACTCACAGATAACACGCAGCTGCATGCACGACCTCCCGAAATTCATCCTTCCGAATCCTCCCTTCCTCGCGAGGACAGAGTCCACCTGGCCAGGCTGAGATGCAGACACCATCCAGCTCTCCTGAGCTATCAGAAGAGACTGGATGACGCCGTTGTCGACGCCTGCCCGGGATGTAACACAGCACCCCATACCATTAAACACATCATAGAAGACTGCATTTCACACAACCACTTACGCCAACAACACAATCTACACTCAATGAGAGCTCTGTGGGAAAGCCCGATCGTGGCCATGGCCTTCTCAGGGACTCGGGGCTGTTCGGCCAGGCAGCTTAGGGAACAACAACAACAACTGCGGACTGCCCTCCGTCTCCAGCAGGACCCAACATTGGAGGGCCTCTTCCATTCACAAGATTTTTGTGTTACGCCTACTACTACCTTGCCCTTCACCATATTATCTTGCCGATTACTCGCATCTTACAATATTCCAACACCTCATTCACCACTCCCCAATTGCTCACTTACCCCCTGAATTCTCAAACATCCTGATGTTTGTTTTCATTTGACTGACCATGTGGAAGCAGCGACTCCAGTACAACGCCGAACTTTAGCTTTACAACATCTTGTTAGTCACGTTCCAGCTGCCTTCATTTACACTGATGGTTCAAAGGTAGCAGATGCCGTAGGTAGTGCAGCGAGTTCTGAATATGGTATCCTTCAAAGCTCCCTACATCCTTACTCCACAATTTTCACTGCAGAATTATGGGCCATTCATGGTGCCCTAACCCTCATCTTGTCACTTCCAAACAATCCTCCACACATAGTTATCTGCAGCGACTCCAGAAGTGTGGTACAAGCATTAAGTGAGTATACCCCGCGTGACCCATTAGTCACATCCGTCATCCTTAAAATATACAAATTACAATGCAGCGCTCGATCCATCACGCTCTGTTGGATCCCCGCCCATGTTTAGACAGAGGGTACTGGTGAATGGAATAGGCTCGGGGTGGAGGGAAATTACAAGTGGGGTACCTCAGGGATCTGTGTTGGGACCACTGCTGTTCGTTATATTTATCAACGACTTACCTGAAGTTATAACTAATGGAAGTGAGGTATACCTGTATGCGGATGACACTAAGCTGTATAGAAGAGTGAGGAGTAAGGAAGATGTGGGTTTGCTTCAAGGAGATGTGGAGGGCATGAAGGGATGGTCTGAGCATTGGTTAATGCCTTTTCATCCAAAAAAATGCAAGTACAGTACATGCAGATTGGGACAAGCAAGATAGACAAGGTAGGATACAGTATGTATGAAGCGATGGAGGAAGTGAATGCAGAAAAGGATATAGGAGTAGTGATAGACAATAAGTTAAATTTCTCAGAACATTTAGCGGAAAAGATAAACAAAGCCAATAGAATTGTAGGGCTGATAAGGAGGACATTTGTGTCACTTGACGAAGAAATCTTCAGGAATCTCTATACAGCGCTGGTTAGGCCGCACCTGGAATATGCGAACCAGGTGTGGGCTCCATATATGGTAAAGGATATGGAAGCAGTGGAGAAAGTGCAGAGGAGAGCTAGCAAGCTGGTACCAACGTTGAAGAATGCGGGCTATGAGCAGAGGTTGAGGACACTGGGGCTTCCGACACTGGCATATAGGAGAAAGAGAGGGGATATGATAGAGACTTTTAAGATAGTGTCAGGAAAGTATGATGAGGATGTGTTTGAAGGTATCTTCTTGATGCGGGAGGGAACGAGAGGACACTCTAAGAAAATTTACAAAGAAAGAAATAGGCTTGAGAAGGCAAAGAACTCATTTTGTGATAGAGTGGTAAATGAGTGGAACGCACTGCCCCAGTATGTAGTCGATTCCGAATCAATAAGGCAGTTTGAAAGTAATCTTGATAAAGCATGGGGAAGACAAGATTTGAAGTTTGATTATAAAACAAAAATACAGAATAGTAAAAATGTTGCGTCTGCTACCGCCGCCGCCAACACCGTGAACGACCGCAGCAGTGCAAGTACTGGTACTGAGCTGGATACACAGGCCTAGTTTGCCTTTTTCCAGAGGATCTACTGTAAGAAACTAAGAATGTTAGCATTGCGGGTAATGAATGTGCTGACGTCCTTGCTAAACAGGCCTGTCTAGGTGCCCCGGCATCCACTATCCTCAGATCGGATGATCTAATTCCTGTCCTTCGACAGCATATACATGATAAAGTGGCGCACTGAATGGAAGGATCAACCTTTACAAGGGCACCTTTGTTCCATCAAAGATGACATTCACATATGGCCCTCTTCATTCAGCCCGTCGTGCAGACCAAACCCTCTTAACTCGATTGCACATAGAACACAAACGACTCGCACATGGATATCTAATGACCACTCCACGTAGTCCACCACCAGAATGTCACCATAGCAACACAGTTCTTACTATCCATCAATTTTTTTGCATTTGTCCCATGTACAGTACGACCCTGAAAGACGGCACTTCTTGCAAAGCAACTCATTAAAGGACATCCTTTCTGACTCCAATTTGTTGTTGTTGTTGTTCCCCAGGCTGCCTGGCCGAACAGCCCCAAGGCCCCGAGCAAGGCCAAGACCATAACCGAGAGCCCCCACAGAACCCTCCCTGCCTACCACAATAAAGCCTGGGTGACCGAAGCCACTCCAAGGCGGGGAGCTGAGGAGGGTGCGGAAATGCCCGGGAAACCAAAATCCCACCCAGGGCCTTGTGCCTCTCAGCAATTATGAAGAGAAAGTTGAGGGGCAAAGGAAAAATGTGACGCTTTGGCTTCTAATCTGCCAACCTCTAGGTTGGCAGATTGGGAGGTCAATCCACGGAAGTGACGCCGTCACTTGAGATCTAGAAAATATATAAGTAAAAGGAACAGTCAGAGTAAGCTATGGGTATGGCAGAGATCGCTCAGCTCTCACTCTGATAGACCAGCCCATCACCACATGACTAGAACCCAATCCTCTCAGTATCAGCTAGGAAAGGCCCTAGAAAGCCGCCTTTGGCGGGGGGATAGCTCCCCTATTTCAACCCCTTTCGGGGTTGGGTACCCGCCCCTTCGGGTTTGGGCACCCGCACTCGGGGTTGTTCTCTTTATTTGTAGGGTAGTAATTGTTAGGGGTCACTTGAGGCATGCTATGCTTACAGGTACCTACCCAATAGCACTATCGTTAGTGAGTGTTATTTGTATTTTGTACTATTGTTGATGTCTTGTCAAGTTGCATATTAGATTTTAAAACATTTTGACACTAATTGTAGTTTCTTTATTCATGCAGAGTTTAGTAAAATTTACCAGAACGTCCCAGACTTCCCAAATTTACTAATTCCTTGAACGTGACGACAGTACGTTGTTATGTGTGCGATTAGTTTGCTTGGGAACCAGATTAACTTGCACATGTAGTAATGTACACCCTATGTGGTGGATTGTGTTCTTTTATTTATAAATTATTATTTTACTCAAGAGTTGTTTCCACATAGCGATTTTGTCTTTTTACTGTGTTCATATACGTTTTGGTTTGTTTATTTTGTAAGTTTTACATTATAATAGCCATCCATCATTTCTTGAAAGCTCTTAATCTATATAATGACATCTGACCAGTGACTTATATGACTTGACTTACTAACTCCCTGCCAAACACTAGCCCTATGAGGGCTTAGGCTTATAGGGCTAGTATAAAATAAATACATCTTCATCATCATCATCCTATTCTTAGGGTCCGGGACTACGAACGCGGTATTTAGTCTAGACGATCTAGATGTGTGTGATTTTGTGTTTTGTTTTGTTTTGTTTTTTGTTGTGTTGTTGTTGTTGTTGTTGTTCCCTAAGCTACCTGGCCGAACAGCCCCGAGTCCCTGAGGAAGGCCATGGCCACGATCGGGCTTTCCCACAGAGCTCTCATTGAGTGTAGGTTGTGTTGTTGGCGTAAGTGGTTGTGTTTGTTGTGTTGTGTTGCGTTGTCCCTGTTCGGGCTCTGTCTCGAGTCGGCCACCCCCAATAAAAGAAAAAAAAAAAAAAAAAGGGGTACAGTATGTACCAAAGTATATACAGTACATAGATAGATAGATAGATAGATGTATACATTTTCTAACAAGAGCATATCCTTAGCAAATACAATAAACAGGAATTTTTTGTTTTTTTGGCTTGCTCGTGTGGTGGTGTGCGCCCTGTGTGGTGGATTGTGTTCTTTTATTTAATAATTTTAATTTTAGTAAGCGTTGTTTCCGCATAGCGATTTTGATAATTTAATTTGACTTTATATTGTCCTTGTCCCAATTTTGGTTTGTTTAGTTTGTAAGTTTTACATTTTAAAACATATCCTTAACCGAGGAGGATTTTTCACTGAAAATATTAGTTAACGATGCTGCCTTTGCCTTTACATTTTTGTCAACAAACCCTTATTTTCTTTCTTCCTGTGAAGAACAATCACTATTTACACAGAAAGGGAAGGCAAAATATGTGCCAAAGGTGAGGGAACTACATGACTGGAAGGCAAGCCCTGCTACCTTCTTCATTGGTACAGTAATACAGTATAAATAAGGCTTCTAGTGATGCCATAATTTCCTAACTTGTGTCAGAGTTTCACCATCAAATCTGTTGGTGTCCTGTGACACATTGGCTAGCATGTTTGTCCCACAATAAAGAGAACTCAAATCTTATCCCAGAGCAAGGTGAGGCAGATGGGCAGTGGGTCTCCTCACACTCAATGCCTCTGGTTACCTAGCAGCCAATAGAATCCTGTAGTCAGTGAACATATGTGATGTCATATCTGCGGAGGAAAACTGTGGTGACCTGGATAAAATAAGTAAATTCTATGTACCGTACCAGACTATGTTACCGTACTCATCCACACCAGGCTCCAAAGGGCTAAGACATTAAGATATTCATCGCAGCAAAGTGCAGCCTAAAATAAGTCCACTAACTTCAACTTTATCTGAAGTAAGACAAATAGGGCAAACATCCTTCCTTCATAGGAAAAAGAAAAGAAAATGTGTTAACATTATATTGAGTCAATGCCAAGTTTGTTTAATGAATTTTCAGTGGAGAACACACCTGAATTAAATTTAACAATGTACACAAAAATGTAATTTAAAAATGTTATTTCTGTTCGGGTCCCAGCTAGGGGTATTGTACCTGAGTATATACATACAGTACATACAAACAATAACAAAAATATATACAGTAAGACCCTGATTTTCCGACACTCAGGGGGATTTGAAACCACCGGTAAATTGAAAAGTCCGGTTGAATGAACATTACTCCTATAAATGCCCATAAACCCCTAGAAAATACCTCCTAATGACTATCTGTATTATCAGCCTTAATATAATAAACAAACACAAATTACTATACCATTTTAATAGTTAATGTTCCCAACTCGACAATTTATAAGTACAGTAGAAGTTGGAAAAGGCGTCCAGCTGTTTTTGTTGTTGTCGGCGTACTGCGTATCATCGTAGATGTCTAGGACTTATCGGGAGGGAGGGTTCCGCGGCGCATTCAAAGTTTTGACAGTAGCCTAGCAAAACGAAACATAGAAAATACCCCCTAATGACTATCTGTATTATCAGCCTAATATAATTAACCCGGTGAGACCCAGCGTCGCACGTGTTGCGTCGGCAGTGTTTGATCACCAACTCCCAGCGACGCATCACGTGCGTCCGACATATAAAAAACACTTACGTGGCTCGTAAGGTAGGAAATGGCGGGAGAATAGGAGGGGGAGGTACCGTAGCAGGCTGGGAAATTAGGTATAGCCCGGCAGCCCGGCTAGCCCGGATATGTTGCCGGGCAAGTGCTTTATAATGTTGGTCTGCCCGGCGATTGCCCGGGGGACAAGTCAAATTTTTTGCCTTTTAACCCTTGAAAAATGCTAAAATTAATATAAAAACAAACATACACACTTTCCATAAATATAAATAAAGTATAAGAGACAGGCAGATGTATCTACTATTTCCACTTTCAACGACCATTGGTTACTGGTAACGTAACGGCTGGTTTTCGATTTACGTTAATTTCACGTCACTATTCTCTCTATCTCCTCCCCCCCCCCTCCCCCCCCCCCCCCCCGTAGGCCTACATAATATTATAACCGTTGGACGGTTGGATAGAGAAGAGGTACTTCCGAATAGGCGGCTCGCTCGCCGCTCTTTATCAATAACATTAGTGTTTCAATTGTCGCCGGGGAAGCACGTGTTTAGTGAGAAAATGTACTATAATGAGTGTGTCTAAGAAATAACAGGCTTCCTTGACAAGATTCTTAACACTAAAACAACCACCATCAACAAGTACAACTAGGTAAAACCGTTGTTTTAAAATAGTTTGTTAACTTTTTTGTATCTAGCCTAGTCAGTCTGTCAGACGATAGATTTCTCTTATTGACTCGCCTCTTAAGTGAAAATTGTTGGTAAGCTACTCCACCTATGTTTCCTACCTAAGATATTTACTTAATGTTACAAAAATGTGTTTATAAACAATCTTAAGGATTTAGTTACACCATTTTTAATACAAAAATATATATATGATACTCTGCAGTCTCTGTTCTCCTACTGTACAATGTAAAGTATGCCTAAGCCTAAATAAAACTATATTTATTGCCAGACAACTTGATCCCTGAGGGGATGGCCACAAACTAAGCTCCAGCATAGAGGCAACGTTCAGTTCGTTCGATTTTGTATCTTGTTTCGTGGGAGTGTTGGTAATTGATAATGTCTAACCGCGAATTATTATTTGTGTTTGGGGGTTCAAGTGAAATGTGTGTTATCATACTGTTGGAATGGCTGTGGTGGTGAATTTAGTTTGTAACCAGTGTAATCAATTCGATCATGCTGATCAGGGTCTTGTATTCACGTTGTAAATACAACACTGGTCTACTTCACCCCTAATGTCTGCCATTGCAGACATTGGTTGGGAGGCCATGGGCTTAAGTATAAAGTACCGAGTGTCGAATAAAGATGACTTTATCACTCACTTTCTGGACATATTTCTATTTTCTATATATATATATATATATATAAAAAAAAAAAAAAAAAAAAATCAGCTATATTTAATAAACTAAAGCTAGTCCTTCGCTTTCATTAGAGATGTGAACCATGAATTTTGCAATATAATATCTACACTTACACACACACACACACACACAATTAGGTGAGTACATACAGACAGACAGACAGACAGACAGACAGATAAATAGATAGATAGATATTAGATAGATAGATAGTTATTTATTTAGTTCAGATTTTAGAATGAGTTTTCTGCAGAGGTTTACCTTACTTAATATTCAACATGAGTATGATTTCATAAGTTTTCTATAATATAACTGTACACTGACAGCTTATTACTTACTGGTACCGTATTAGTTATTTTTGACATATTAATTCGATAACTAATCATCTGATGGTATTGCATTGTTTGTAACTTTGTCACTGTCTTTATATGCTAACTTGTGAAAGCTATTGTTTTGCTATGTGCAACCTTTGTATTCCCCTAAGAAAAAAAATCTATTGAATAAAACAAAATAACTAAAAAACATTATATACTGTATATACAGTATATAGCATAATTTGTATTAATTCAACAAATTTCATATTCAGGGCAAGTACAAAAATATCAGGGCAATTAAGGAATATATCAGGGCAAGTAAATTTCTGAATTCACTAGCCCGGGGCAACTAGATCTGGAACACTAATTTCCCAGCCTGTACCGTAGTGTGTGTGGGAGCCGGGCCAGTAGGTGTGAGCGGGCCGACACAGCCGCGCGGCTGGTGGTGGTGGGCTTAGTGGGGATAGTTTACACCCTTAGTTCACCGCCACTTTGAACCTTCATTACTCCGGTCGTATGGGAGCTAGAGGCTTGAGATTTATGTGAGACACTCCTTAGGATGTATGCCGTACAATGCCATACTCAGTTTTTACCCTAGTGCTCCCGGGCGGGTGGTCATGCGGGGGAGACGAACTATTGAAACCCCCCCCCCCCAAATGACCGAAATGATTTTTTTTTTATTTTTGTCTTCATTTCTCACCATTCTCTTCCATTTTGGCTCAACAAATTTTTTTGAGGCTCCCCCCCCCCCAAAAAAAATGTCCGAGGTGATTTTTTTTTTTTTTTTTTCATTTCTAATCCTTATCTTCCATTTTAGCAAACAAAAAAAAGAAGTGAAAATGGCTTGGGACTGGGGTGAACAAAATATTATAACTAGCCGGGGCTCAACGGGTTAACAAACACACATTACTATGCCATTTAATAGTAATGTTCTCAACTCGACAATTTATAAGTACAGTAGAAGTTGGAAAAGGCGTCCAGCTGTTTTTGTTGTTGTTGTTGTTGTTGTTGTTGTTGTTATTATTAAAGGGCCTTCGGGTGGATGCCACCTGCTTGGCCCTAGAAGACTAACCGTCAGTGGGACCCTATACTATGTCGGCAACATGAGTCGCCAAGAGGAAGACACATAAGGCACGAGAGAGCTGAGAACACACATCCGCATCCCGGACACCGTGGCCTAACAAGAGCCCTAAGCTGAACCCCCGAGACGACAAACGGCAAACCGAGTCCCTAAGTTTGACCCTGTGACTATAGAACCGCGGACACACCTCCACCAGATGCTCAGGGGTTTCGGGCTGTCCACACCAGCGACAGTCCGGGCACCGTACCATGCGGAGTCGGAACAGGTGTGCTGACAGCGCAGTGTGTCCAATACGCAGCCTGGCCAGCGAGACATCGAGTTTCCGCAGGGGGTGTCGACTCCAAGGCTGGGGGCACGAATCCCACCGGTATCTCCCCATGGTCGTCTGTAGCAACAGCACCCGTAGCTCCCTGTCCCAAAGTCTGCGACTAGCCCGCCCGACAACCCGGGCATGCGTCCTCGCATCCATGTCAACCGACTCAACCTCTACCGAAGCGTGCGCCAGCGTCGCCGCAGCATCAGCCACCGTGTTGCCACGAATGCCCGAGTGCGCAGGAACCCACTGGAGGACCACTTCCCACGGATGACCTAAAAAGTGAACCAGCAACACCTGGATGGCGAAGACAAGACGAGGATATGTAGCCGGGCGGGCCGCAAGGAGCAGATGGAGGGAGGCTTGGGAATCCGTTGAGGCCGAATATGACACCGCACAAACTCCAGGGCTCGAAGAATGGCAAACAGTTCCGCCGCTATGATGGGATGGTGCCCAGACAACCTCCAGGTCTGGCAGAGGGAGAGGTCCTCGTAGTAGACAGCCGCGGACGAGGAGGCCGGAGGAACGCAGGAACCGTCCGTGAAGACACCGAAGTGCCCCTGATAACACGACCCCACCAGCTCAGCAAAATAGGCCCGGGCAAGTCCAGCATCCGTCGACGTCCGGTAACCTTCATGGAAGGTAACCCGGATGCGAGGAGTGAGATCAACCCACGGCGGGACCGGAGACACAGAGGGGGTCGGGGAGGGAGAGGGAGGGTCCACAGCTATCCGCCGATAGTGGAGGAGGCTCCTCACCAGGAAAGGCTGACGCCGTTTCACAGGCCACGATGGTGCATTCCTGGAGACCCCTGACGAAGCATGCAGGCCCGACAACGGGTGATGCCCAGGAAGAGTAGCAACTCGCCCCGCCCACCTACAATCCGTCAACACCCGAGACCAGGACAGAGGCAACGACCCACTTTCCGCTAGGAGGGACACGGTAGGGGAGGAACAAAAAGCCCCCAACGCCACCCTGAGGGCCGTGTTATGAATAGGATCCAAGCGGCTAAGAACTGACGACGAAGCCGAGCCATACACTGCACTACCATAAGCCACCTTACTCTTGATGAAAGACTCATAAAAACACAGCAGATCATCCCGAGACGTCCCCCACTTGGACCCGGCTATACACTTCATTATACCCAGCCGCTTCATGCAAGACGATCGCAGGTAGTCCACATGATTCCTCCAAGTCAATACCGGCCCATCCCAACGCAGACCTAAGAAGGTGTGTGACGTACGATACGTGAGAGGCTCACCCCCCAACGTAAGCGTAGGCAGACCCGGGAGTTTAGTCTTCAACGTGAAGCACATGAGAGCGCTCTTTTGGGCATTGAGTCGTAGGCCCCAGTCCCTCGCCCACTCACAGAGCTCATCAACCGCCAATTGCAGAGCAGTCTGGGCCTGTAAGAGCGTGTCCGCTGAGCAGACGATAGCAAGATCGTCGGCATACACCATCGTCGTAGCATTACGGGACCGAGGGACATCAGACAACATGGCATTCAGGAACAGTGAACCCAAGATCGACCCCTGAATCACCCCACGGCGGACAGGGAAAGGCCGCGACGTAGAGGTACCAACCGCCACAGAAAGGGACCTCTCAAGCAAGTAGCTGCAGAGCCACGATAAAACCTTCCCACGTACACCAAGCATACCCAATTTGTATAGGACCCCGGCATGGGAAACCGAATCAAAGGCACTCGCAACATCGATGAACGCCACGAGGAGCACCTTCTTGTTCCGATACGCATCCTGGATGCGATATTCCAGCTGGAGGAGCACATCCACGGTGCCCCTAGCCGGGCGAAAACCATGAAGAACATCAGGAAGGAGTGCCTTAGTCTCCAGCCACTACGAGAGCCTCCGTGAAACCATCTTCTCCATCACCTTACCCACCACCGACAACAAGCAGATGGGCCTACGTGAAGATGGCAAAGAGGGATCCTTACCCGGTTTAGGGAACGGAAGGAGGAGGGCCGACTTCCACAGAGCCGGATATGTACCAGTAGACCAGCTCCTGTTATAGAAGTCCAGCAACACATCAAACCCCTCCCGCGGCAGATGGGCAAGCATCTCATACGCCACATCATCGTGACCCACAGCCTTACCCTTGGGGAGGGAGTCCAAAGTGCGGTGCAATTCATGGGCGGTCAGCGGATCGGCAAGGCCGTCAGGATCAGGAGATTCAAGATGGTACGAAATTACTGACTCCAGCCGATCCACATCTGGTAGTTGCGGTGGGGCCGCAAACAGCACCCGATAGTGATCTGCCAAACAATCCGCCTGCTCCTGCGCATCGCCGACGAGCCGACCGCCAACAGTAAGAGGGAAAGAAGTGTCCACCCTCTGGCCATTCATCTGCCTAACAAAACGCCACGCCCTCTTGCTGGAGCTGGCAAACCTCAACGTAGGACAGAAGGCAGCCCAAGACCCACGCTTCGCCTTCAAGAGAGTGCGTTTGCACCGGGCATCCACCCTCCGTGCCTCCCGCTTGAACTCCACACAGGGATGACGGCGCCAGACAGACCAAGCCCGATGACGAACCCGGACCGCGACCGCACATTCCTCGGTCCACCAAGGAACAGTGGGCCTGTCCGTAGGGGGCCGGCCCGTCATCCGAAAGGCCCCACCGGCCGCAGCAGTTAACGCCCTTGAAATGGCCTCAGCACCCGAGCCCACCGACTCCGCGAGAGAGGGAGGATCCAAGCGGAGGCCACGTTGGAACTGTCCCCATCCCTCAGCACCGAACCTCCACCTCGGGCGGGAACGTGGAGGGGCAGGAGAGGAAAACCCAAAGACATCAATCAAGACTGGCAGATGATCACTCCCCATGTACGGACCCGTGGTAACCCGAGCACCTAAAAACAGGTCATTACCCAAGCAGAGATCTAAGGTGGAGGAGGACGCGGTATGCGGATCGACGCGGGTAGGGAGACCAGGTGGGGTTAAAAGGTCAAAGGAAGGGCTATCCAATAACGCTTCAAAAAGCGAGGCACCAGTACGGTTCCGAGATGCCCTGAGCACCAACGGATCCCAGTACGGGTGACGCGCATTAAAGTCCCCCATCACCAGACAGGGCGACGGCAATTGATTAAAATAATGTTGGAATTCCGGCAGAGCAATATTCCGACAAGGGTTATAACAGATGAACACAGTAGCCCACCCCTTCCGTAAGGCCACGCTCACCGCCAGAACCTCCAGGTCGCCACCAGCAAACCGTTGCAAACCGAACATCTTGCTTGGGACCGTATCCCGCACCGCTAGAGCCAAACCACCACCCCTAGAGTCCCTATCCGCCCGATACACATTAAAATGAGGGATCCGGAAATGTAACACGGAAGAAAGCCAAGTTTCGCATAGCCCTACCACTATAGGGGCTTCACGTTCCACCAACAACCGTAAATCCTGAGTCTTACGGTGAACTGACCGAGCATTCCACAAAAGAAACTTCTCCGATAACCTGGGCAACCCTAACGGGACACCAACAGAGCCAACAGTCTGGGTATCAATGCGAGACAAACTTCCTTGAGAGTACGGCCTGACACTATGCACTCCCAGAAATCCGTCACCAACGAGCCAAATGTATCAGTTACAGGAGGGGGGGAGGGGCAGACTGCTGCCTCACCGTCGGACTACCAGCACTAGACGCTAAAGGACCAGAGGTAGGCCGGGGAGAGACAGAAATATTATTCGGGCAAGGGGGAGGGAGCATCAGGGGGACTGGCGGCGGAGCCCTGGGAGGAGAGGCATCCAACAACCTGTGCCGAGGCCGAGGACCACTACGGCGGCGCAGATGCCTCGGGGACGATGGACGATGAAGGACCACTGCAGCGTCAGAGGAGGCCCCCTCGGAGACCCGAACCACCTCGTCCAGGACCCCTACGCCAACACCATGCGGCCGAATCACATCCAGGTCATCCGCCTGATCCCCCAACACCTCAAACCTGTTGCCCGTGACCACCGAAGCATACAGCCGGTCACCCGCCGCCGCCGACCTCGGCGGGAGACGCGGGCCAGCAGAGCCACTTACAACCGGAGACGACCCTAAACGCAGAGGAGACCGACGCTGGGTAGGATTCAGTTCCCGAACCTTCCGGTTGAGATCAGGCAGGCCAAACTTTTCCTGTTTGTAGTCCTCATGGATTTCTAGAGCCTTCAAGAAAACGGGGCAGGAGCGGGAGGTCACCCGATGTCCACCACCACAAAAATAACAACTAGGGGAATTAGGGCACGAGTGGTCACCCGACGCCATAGGATGAAACCCACTACAGTTCCGACAGCGCACCTTATTCCGACAAGTGATCGAACCATGACCAAAAAAATGGCAGGTGAAACACCGTAGCAGCCGTAAAGAGTACCTCGAAACTGGATAGCACACCGAGCCTAAGACAACCCTGGAAGGCAAGCAACCCCGAAAACGCAAGCGGACCACCCCTGAACTCACCGAGGGAGAACCCGACCCACCCCCCTCGCCTCCACCATCCCGCTCCACGCGTTTAGAGAGCCGCATGACCTCCTCCAGGGCTGCTGACGCAACCCCATGATCATCAGACAGGACCCTAAGGGACCCCATGATGGCACTCTCAGAAATGACAGGGTCAACAGGGCCGATCTTCCCCCAGGAATACCTGCTATACCCCGGGGAAATGGACTCCCGGCACACCACCGTCCAGTCCCCGAAACTAGTCAACTCCTCTAGAGGCCTAATCCCCTTACCAATAACCCCGCGGGGAAGAGAGACACACAGGGCCTCACCCCGACCCAGTACCGTGATGCCGTGTGGCCACACATACTCACCAAATGGAGCGGCCCCCACAGCCGCCGTAACCCTGGCAGAATTGTCAAAGACACGCCGCCGAGGAACAGAATGAATAATGTACGTTACCAAGTCAGCGTCGTCCGAGCCATCCGGCACCCCCACCGATCCCCCCACGGCCCCCAGGGCCAGGTCCACCGGCACACCGGGCACCCCATCCACCGACAACTTCCTCTGCACCTTGGCCCCATCATTGAGAGGCCCGGGAGGGCCATCAGCGACCTCATCAAGGACCAGACTCCGCTTCAGGCCACCAAACGACTGATCGTCCATGGCCGCCAGGCCCGCCACATCCCCCTCACCACCCCCACTACACACACTCATCCCCCAGCACTACCCACCACGGTCCCACTGACTCTAGCCAGGAAAGCCAGCTGGCAAGCCCGATGGCCCACCTGAGCAATAGCCCGTGAAATAGAAAATGGAAAGCACAAGAGACCAGCACGTCGGAACAGTACGGCCGACTTCTTCTTCTTCCCATTGTATCGTTTTTGTTGTTGTCGGCGTAATGCGTATCATCATAGAAGTCTAGGCCTTATCAGGAGGGAGAGTTCCGCGGCGCATTCAAAGTTTTGACAGTAGCAAAACGAAACATTAAATATCAAACTTGTTTTGTTCCTTTTAGTTTGTCTTAGGTTTCTCACTTAATATCTAAAACTTATTTATGAGGTGGATGCTTTGGGAGAGGCAGCAAGGGGTGGATGCTTGCCGCTCATCCACAGTTGTAGAGGTGTTTGCTGGAACATCCTCTCTCCATTCGCTTGCATATTTGTGGTTTTTGTTCCAAGCTCAAAACCACTCTTATTGCATTTATTCTTGTCACTATTGGCTTTAACTTTGTCCGACTTTGTCTTAATCTTCGGCATGATAGCGGTGAATCGAGTATAATATGTCAAATATGAGAATGTTTGTATTGTACTGTATATACGGATCGGGCGATACGGAGTAGGCCTATTCCTGCACTTTTGTTGTTGTTGCTTGTTCTACTGAAGCCGCTGCTACCCGCAAAGAACCAGACTATTTTATATATATATATATATATATATATATATATATATATATATATATATATATATGTCTTATTGGTGCTTTTTATATAGTTTTTTCTAATAATATAAGTATTTGTTATTTGTTATGATGAAATGAGGGAAAATAAAATGTCGTCTGCAGCTCTTTCTCTTACACCCAATAGTAATCAGTTTCCATCCAGTGAATCAAAATATATAGATTGAAGTCATCAAAATATCACTCATTAATGTTACAGATATATTACTCTCAAATTCTATTCATTGCATTGCCCAATATACAAAGTATATATGATGAATACAACAGTATATATTAGGCCTACAGAGACATTTGGCAAGGATTCAAAACTTTATTCTGTTTTATTCATCATATATACTTTGTATATTGGGCAATGCACTGAATAGAATTTGAGTGTAATATGTCTGTAACATTAATGAATATAGAAATGAATGATATTTTGATGACTTCAATCTATATATTTCGATTCACTGGATGAATGAAGAAACTGTAATTACTATTGGGTGTAAGATAAAGAGCAGCAGACGTTTTATTTTCCCTCATTATGCTGGTAAGACGAAAAATATATATATATATTTATTTTTTATATTTTAATTTTAATAAATTTCCTAAAACCACCGGTTGTTCGAAGCTACCGGATGCTTGAATGCCGGAAAATCGGGGTGTTACTGTACTGTACTTGGTCATGGTCTTCAACTCTCTTCTATAAAGCCTTGATAGCGTAATGCATAAGTGCGCAGAATTTCGGTGAGAGTGTCCTAGGTTCGAGTCCTTGGAGTGCCACATGTGTTTGTTGATTTCATTAATTGAGTTTAGAAGTGAAGTTGGTTGGTGAAAAAAATATAATATATCCCTACATTAATATGGTGTAGTATGGTGAAAAACTCAAATGACTAACCTGAAATGCAGCACTGAGTAGGAGGAACCCAGTTGTCATCATCATTATATTCATAGCCATTGTTGTGAGCCTGTTGCTCACACTTTATGTTGGACGTGGACCCCATTCCAAGGTGAACTACAAGCTGAAAATTAAACAGAATACAGTACAATCAACTCTTCACATTTGCAATTCATTCTGGATAGATTATGAATAGTACAGTAATTATCAAGATTTACTACTGTGCACATGAACATTAATTGGTAAACACATAAGGTATCGGTAAATAGAAACCCGGAATATTAAAATGTTATGAATATATTCAAGCATATCAGATGAGGAAAGAACAAAACCTGAGACACAGAAAAGGTATATTTAATCTACAGAAAGTGGTACAGGTGGGACATTAAATTTACTGCTCTACTTACTTCTACCACAGGGAGGTTATATAGTACCTGTGTTGAAAGTGTGGTGTATGTTAGCGAAACCTGGCCAGTCAAGATGCAAGAAATAAATACAGTAGGATGGAACAAAATGAAAGGAGGATGGTGAGATGGATGTGGGTCTGCTATGAGAGACGGAACCCCCACTGTGAAACTCGGAGGGTGCTTAGGCATTGAGATGGTATAAACATGTGGAAAGGATGGATGAGAATACAGTAATTAGGTTAAGGAAGTCAAGTCTAGGAAAGTGGAAGGAATTGCAAGGAGAGGTAGACCAAGAAAGACATGGGATCAGGTAGTACAAACTGATCTTGCAGCCAAAGGACTGACTAAGAGGGACGCCAAAGACCGAGCTGCCTGGAACGCTGCTATAAGGTGAACAAAAAGACTGACCTACTCATGTGTACTGTAGATCAAAGTCTTATAATGTATGTATGCACAGTAGTCTTGGTATGGTACTGTATTGTTGTAACACTGTAGGGGCTGGTGTGGTTTGCAGATACTGCAGATGCAGGTGCTGTAGTTGGACTTAGTTGAGTCTTGCTAAGGCATGGTTAGCACTATGCCAACATCAGCCAAAGCGATGACATGATGGGGCAGTGTTGTGACAGGACTTTATTGTACATGTATTATATTCCAACTGCAGAAAGGCAACCACGTCTGAGCTGTTACAATGTATGTACCGTAAAACCGGGTCGCATCAGACTGCGGTCATAGGCGATAATAAGTAAATAGCCATTGTCTTTATATAATGGAAGCGCTTTTTATTTATATATATTTTTTGTTTGTGGGGTCCGTTTAGCGATATGGCAAAGGAAGAGCATGTAAAAGCCCTAGGGAACTGAAATGAGTATATGTACACGAAAAAAGTATTATATATATATGACGAAAATTTGTACATTTTTCGCTACCCTGCCAAGCTTCTATCACCCTGAAGAAATTTGTTTGTACAGTATGAATGATGTTGTGACTGATGTAATTTTGTAGTAAAATTACCAGAGACAACATCCACCAAAGGAAATTTGTTACACTTGTATAACACTCTAGCTAGAACACTATCATTTAACCCATTCTCTAAGGGCTTATTTGAGCTATTTAGGGCATATTCCGGCACTCCTGAATGATTAATCAGGCATCTGCATTAAATGAACTGTATTCTGCCGAAAACTAGGCAAAAATAGCTTCAAAATGAGACCAGAACGAGCTTCGTAGGTGGCGGGGTTCACCCGCAGCGTTGCCATAGACATTCGGGAAAACCGCTAATTATTAGCTCTCGCTCGCTCGGCAACTCTTGTGAGACACCCGCGCGAGACAAAGTCTCCCTCAGTGAGCGGCTGGCTGCTCTGAGGGTCGGAGGGAGGTCCCTCACGCTCCCGCCCACTGACACTCGATTACTACGGCTTTTACAGGCTTTTAAAGCCTGGAAATTGCTGTAAATTGCCTATGCGTTCCAGAACATCACCCGCAGGGAAAGGGTTAACCTATTGTGTTTTCCAAAATACAAAAATTTTAACTTCGGACATGGAACAAAACAATCGTTTGTTATTATTTGCCCTATGAAAATAATTCATAATACTTGTCCATCATTAAAATGGTGGTTAAAGATAAAATACTCATTCTCTGAGTCCAAAAACCCATAAAAATATGATAATATGCTAACCGATTTATGTACAGTATTTAGGATAATTCTGGATATTTAATATATATAAATTAGGAGAGGCATATATCTTGTCCAAATTTGTTGTTATCTGCCGAAAGAAACACCAACACATACGTTATAGGCTTACTGTACCTATAAAAATGCTCAAATTCATAAAAATGTATATGCAGTGATAGAGTATACATACCTATATAATTTCACTAGGCCTAGTTAATTTTTGAGTTATTGATTTGACAGCATTGGTTATTTTACCTGCTCAATATTTTATAAGAGTGAGTTCAATGCCTAACAAGAACAGATCCAAAAAGAATATCTGTTAAACATTGTATATAACCCCCTCCTATACTAATTATACAGGCCTAAAAGTATTGACTGTGCATTTTGCACTAAATATCGGACAGGAATAAGCAGCAATAATAAAATATTCATATAAAATAGTAGGAGCCAAAAAATTAGTGAAATAAAGCCACGAACGTACGTCCGAAGTTCTCCTCCGTTTGTCTGAACTTATCCCAGCTTTCTTGGTAATAATTTTCCACAAGAAATCACTGTATGTCCGAAGTTATCCATACATGTCCGAAGTTATCCACTTTTCAAGATGACTTCGGACATCATTTAGGATAAGGATAGCTCTCTTATTAAGGGGGATAATTTTAGGAGGCTTCCTGGATTACGGTGCACTATCACCACACATAACTTGATCTAGTTAAATCTCTATAATGTGTTTACAGTCAGAAGGAATTGTTAAAAACTCAAAAAATGTCCGATGCAACCCGGTTTTACGGTAATAGAAAATGACTTGAAACCATTGTATATTATTGTATGTATGTATTCAGGCCCAATCTGTCTTTGGTGTATATATTGACCTACCATAAATGTATTAACATCACAGGTTATAAGCAGCACATAGAAATCATTGTAGGGATTTCACTCAAGAACTATAGTACTGTAAAACAAATATCCCTTACAGACAAAAATCAAATTTCTCCAGGTCATCCAACTAACCATCAAAAGTTGTTGTTGTTGTCGTTCCATAGGCTGCCTAGCCGAACAGCCTCGAATCCCTAAGGAAGGCCATGGCCAAGATCAGGCTTTCCCACAGGGCTCTCAATGAGTGTAGATTATGTTGTTGGCGTAAGTTATTATGTTGTTGGCGTAAGTGATTGTGTGGGTGCTGTGTTACATCCTGGACAGGCGTCGTCGACAGTCATCCAGTCTCTTCTAATAGCTCACAAGACCTGGATGGTGCCCACATCTCAGTCTAGCCAGGTGGGCTCTGTCCTCGCGAGGATGGATTTTGGGAGGTCGTGCATGCAGCTGCGTGTTGTCTTTGAGTGACTGGATGGAACGGTGAGTGATATGAGTATGGATGTGCTTCTGAAAGCTGGTATGGTGTGGGCAGGGAGGGAGAGATGACAGTATTTGTGTGTGATATCGTGTGCTGGGTGTTGTTTTGATATATGAACAGGAAAGACTGGAAACTGGTTCGGGATGTAAAGGCCATCCCGAGCGAAGAATGTATCCCCCAGCATAAGCTACTGGTGTGTGACATGAGCTTACAGAATACAGAGCTCCTAAGCGCAAGAAGGTATACATGCCCAAAAGGAAAGTGTGGCTGCTGAAGAACAAGGAAGTCAGAGATAGGTTTCATAGTGAACTAGAGGAAATTAATAGAAATAAGGAAGCCAGGCCTAGCGATGTAAATAGTCAATGGAATTTTCTTAAGCATAGCCTTCTTGCTGCCATTGACAAAGTCTGTGGGAAAACAAAGGGTCAACCTAGGAATAAGACCTCCTGGTGGTGGAGGCGAGTTAAAAATTACAGTAGGGATATTATAGGTGAACAGTATGTTAGAAATGATAATGGGAAGATTGTGTATGCAGAAAATTAAATCAGAAAAGCATGGAAGGTACACTATGAACGATTGCTAAATGTAGAATTTGAATGGGATAAGGAACACCTTAGTATCGAAAAACCAATATCTGAACCCCCTCCTTTGATAGCACCAGCTGTAGTGAGCGACGCAATCAATAAAATGAAGGACGGTAAAGCTCCAGGGTGCTCTGACATTGTCGCTGAGATGATAAAAGTCTCAGGGGAGACTGGTGTCAACTTAGTCGCTGAGTTGATAAACACCATTATTAGAGATGAGAAAATCCCCGAGGCTTGGCAAAATTGTGTAATAGTAAATATATACAAAGGAAAAGAGGATGCGCTAGATAGAGGTAATTATAGGGGCCTGAAAATGCTTGACCAAATCATGATGGTCTGTGATTGAGTCTTTGAGGGTTTGATCAGGCAGAGCATCTCCATTGATGATATGCAGTTTGGTTTTATGCCAGGATGTGGTACAACAGATGTTAACTTCATAGTCAGGCAGATACAGGAAAGATACTTAGGCAGGGATCTTTATTTTGTGTTTGTAGACCAGCAGAAGGCCTTTGACAGGGTGCCTAGAGATGTTGTGCATTGGGCTATGAGGGAACTTGGTGTGGAAGAGTGGCTGGTGCGTGTGATAATGAAGATGTATGAGGATTCGCGAACTGCTGTGAGGGTGAAAGGTGTACAGGTACTGAGTGATGAGTTCACAGTCTGTGTTGGAGTTCATCAGGGTTCAGTGTTAAGCCCTCCTTTTTATTATGGTCCTACAGGCACTGTCTAGGGCTTTTAGAGGCGGACTCCCGTTGGAACTGTTTTATGCAGATGATTTAGTCCAAATAGCTAACAATATGGAAGACGCTGAGGCCAAATTCAGAAGCTGGAGAGAGGGCATGGCGAGCAAGGGTTTAAGAGTCAATATAAACAAAACCAAGGTTATGCATTGTAGATTGAGACGAGGCAATATGGAAAAGAGCGGTGCATACCCATGTGCAGTGTGTGGAAAGAGTGTGGGCGAGTAAAAATTAACGGCCAAAATAATTCTTTGAGAATCTTCCGAAAATCCAATGTTTCCACAGGTACGGACCTGTCAACATTTTGAGCGGTCAAATCACGACCGACTAAATTGAGTTGCATACACCATAGGATTGCTCAGGCTCAGCATAGGTCAGTAGCAAAAATATGTTTTAATTCTAAGCACATTTGTACCTAGGGCAGGGCTCACAAGTTTGGCATTTTCGACAATTGTGCCGTACATTTGCTAACAAAATGCGCAGGCGAAGCCTAATCGACATTATACCTCCTCAAATATCCAGGTAGATGTCCTTCTCAAGCTGAAAAGGGTTGACTAGAGTATTCTAATGCTATAATCTACACGAAAGCAGGCAGAAAACCGCAGCAGAAGCGATTCATTGGAACTCCGATGGAGGCGCAGCGCAGAACCGATGTTTTCGCAAACTCGGATAATGCTTATATTCAGTTCGCCAAATATATATTTTCGTTCTTTTTTGCACTTTTTTACTCGGCACTATGCCCCGAGTAAAAATTAACGGACAAAATAATTCTTTGAGAACCTTTTGAAAATCCAAAGTTTCCACAGGTACGGACCTGTCGACATTTAGAGCAGTCAAATCACGACCGACGAAATTGAGTTGCATACACTCTAGGATTGCTCAGGCTGAGCTTAAGTCAGTAGCAAAAATAATTTTTAATTCTAAGCACATTTGCACCCAGGGCTCACAAGTTTGGCATTTTCGCCAATTGTGCTATACATTTGCTAACAAAAAGCGTATGCGGAGCTTAATCGACCTTATAACTCCTCAAATATCCAGGTAGATGTCTTTCTCAAGGTGAAAACGGTTGACTAGATTAATTTGTTAGTAGTCTTGGCAAATCCAACGTCAAGGCTATTAACCTAATTGCAATGACGACTTGTCTATTTTGACTGCTATGTCGTCATTCCAACCGCGGTTAAAAAGAAAACGTCTAGAGTCTACTCCTTATCTTGCTCTAGGAGACGTTGTACATTAACCAAAACTACCACCGAAGGTGAAAAAAGCATAGAAGAGAAGAAAAAGGGGTTTACCTTAGTTACCGCTTAAGGCCCATCCCGTGTTCCGTCATGTGCAGATCCCTGTCGAACGTGCGCATGAGCGACCCTCTCTTGTCATCATTTTTTCACGCGCTCCATTGAATGAAGTCGCTTTTGTTGTGCTCCTTTAATTCACCCTGTTTAGGTTCGTTTCGGCTTATCTGGCCTTCTTTTTTGTTAGACAGATGTTACGTGATCTAGGGCACACGTAAATGGGCTCCTAAGTGTGTATAATGGAGACGCGTGTGGAAATAGCCTACCGAAGGTACGGGGGCGCCTGGCGTTCCTCGTATATGTTTTTCATTCTTTCTCTTTTCATATTCTTTTTTCCTGTTAGTCTGGGCATAGTTTAGCTTTTAGCTTAATTTAGCCTAGCTCGTTTTCTCATTCAGGACTTGCTATGCCCCTATGAGTTTTCATTTTTTCATAGCCTAGGTTTACCGTTGGTAAACACTCTGAGATTTCGTTGGTGGCGGTGCTGTTTGTAGAGTTTGTGTCGGCCGCATTATTAGCGTTATTCCCGAGTACCCCCTTTCGAGTCCTTCACTGTGTCTCAAGGGCCTGGGCGACAGGTGGTTCGTGATACTCCAGGGGTACCCCACGGGGGCCCCTCTTTCACACCACAGGGTTTTTCGCCCCTGACACATTCTCTGCTCACGGCTAGGCCACCCTTTTTCTCACCAGTTTCATTTACTGGTTTTTGTTTTCTCTTCCTGTTTCACCTCCATCCTTTCATAGTCTTTTGCCCAATCCAGGGGTACCTCACGGGGGCCCCTGTTTGTGCGAAACCACCCTCCCTGCCACTTCTCCTCATGGGCTTTGCTCTATCTCTGTGGGTTGGGTGGTTCCTGGGGGATGTGCCTCCTCTCCCCTGGTGTGTCTTCCTTGCCTCTCCCTTTACCGGTTGAGTCAGGATAAATTCAAGGAAGACACTGCTCAGCTTGATGTCCATCATTGCTTGGAGTTCATAAGGAGATGACGCATTTTTTGTGGCCTTTTTGGTATTCCCTAGACGCTCCTCTCGCTTTTTTCGGCGCCGGACCATCTCGGCCGGTCCCGCAAATTTGCGGGAGCTTGATTCGGTCCTCTGGGACATTTCGGCTCCCCGCAAATTTGCGGAGATCGTTGGGGGGTCCCGCAAAATTGCGGGAGGGTGGTGTCGGTATGGTTATGCCTCCATTGGCCCGCAAATTTGCGGTAATAGTTGGCTTTCACTATTGACTTTTTTTATGTCATCTTGTTGCCTGGTACTATATTGGTGTATGCACTTTACTGGTGTTATAGGCCCTGCATGTAAGATGTTGAGTGGTAGTTAACACTTTCTCCATCTTTGCAGGTTCTGCTAGTGCTCTTCCGCCTCGGCCGCCCTCCTCACCTACCTCTGTGCTCCCAGTTTAGGGTGAGTACGGATACCTGTTTGCATGTGTGTTCCTGTTTCCCCATGCTCCTTCCCTGGTTCTTCTTGGACATTCTCTCCACTTACTCCTTCGACGTGCTGATTATGGTGTGTGTTCTTCTAGTGCAGGTAGGCTGCCTTGCTTTCGCCTTGGTTGTCGCTCCCCGTGCTTGGAGAGCCACAAGTCCTGCTTGTGCCACTCGCTCTGTGTGTCCTCTACGGCCTACCTCCCTGCTCTGTGTGGCACGTGTCTGGCCCTGGTGGTTGTGCTGCTCCATGGCCCTGGTTCCTCGGCGGCGGCTGTGGCCTCTGCTTCCCTTCCGTCGGTGTGGACGATGGTCTCCCGCCACATTAGGACTGTGGGCCACCGTTCCCCGGCCTTTGTTGCCGACCGGATCCGCGTCGCCCTGGGTATCCCTGACCCGACTGAAGGCCGTTCACCTGGCCCTCTACCTGCTCGGGCCCTCTCCCCTGGGTCCCGCAGCCGGTCGTCCCATCGTCGGGGGGTTCCCCGGCTCCGTCCACGCTCTCGCTCGCCTCGTCGTCCTCCTGATCGCCTTGACGACGCCCATCGCCCTCGTCATGGTTCTCGCCCTGAGGCCGGGGTTAGCGGCTCTGCCCCTGTGCGCCCTCCCCTGGCCTCTACGGCTAGGGGCTCTACTCCCTTCCGCCCGCTTCCCCAGCCCAGACGACTTCCTCTTACGTTGTCCTCTCCGCGCGCGGTTGTTCATGCTGTAGCTGGCCCTCTGCTCCCTCCTCCTACACTGTCTAGTAGGGTCCGCCTGGATGTCGTTGCTTCTCCTACTTCACCTGCTTCAGTGCCTATTCTTCCTTCACGGTCTCGTCCTACGGTGGTGGTCCCTCCCTCCTCCGCCTCGGTGTCGGGCCGCCCTGTTATCTCGGCCCTGGGGATCCTTGCTCTGTTTCCCCCCGCGGCTCCTTCTGGCCTCCTTTCACCCGGCCAGCCTTCCCACTCCCGTCGTCCTGCTCCTCCTCATTCTTCTCTTCCTGACCTTCACTTACCGTCTCGCCAGGGGGGTACCCCTCCTCTTGCCTCGGTGGGGTTTCGCGAGGTTTCGGGGTCCCCTTTCTCAGGAGCTGACGTGTCGCTGGAAGAGGGGAATGGTGCTGTTTCCCCCTCGGCCGTTCGTGATCGGGGACGAGTCCCTCAACGGCGACACAACCGTCGTCGCTCGCCTTCCTTGGGCCGCGACGCTGCTGGTTCGTGTCGTGGGTCTCGCTCCCGCTCACGCTCGCCCCTGCGGGCCCTGTGCCCTGGACCGCGCCCCCGCCGACGGTCTGGGTAGCCACAGATACGTCGAGCGAGGTTGGGTGAGGTTCCCAATCGAACCTGGGACGTCCACTTCCCGGCAGATGGGTGGGTCTCCCTCCTCTTACCCGTCTATGCCCTCGGACTGTTGGTTCCTTTGTTCTTCCTGTCGATATACATCTTTCCGCCACCAGACGCGCTGTTGATGTGCCCAGTCCTCGCGAAGCTGCGGCTGTACCATGGCTGCGTCTGGCTCCTCGCGCCTCTGTGGCCGGCACGGACTTGGTCCGCCCGGTTGCCGCGGTGGTGCCCGAGTCCGGTCCCTCTACCTGTCTCCGGCTTCCACTTGGGCTAGGTTGGGGACCTGCGGACCTCTTTGGCCTTCGCATCGTGCTTGTTCATGAGGCACGGTGGCTCCCGGTCCCCGGCCGGGCCCTGACTGACTTCCTGCAGCGTTCCTGGCCGTCTTCTCCTTGGGAAACTTACGGGTCCCGCTGGAGGTCTTTTACTAGGTGGCTACAGGCCACTCGCCTGCCAGTTGGCTCTCCTTCCCTCGTCCTACGCTCCTTGTTTCACCTCTTCCGTACACGTCGCTTTCCAGTCGACGCTATACGTACCCACTTGTCTGCCGTCCGGGGGGTCTTTGGGTCCGTCGCTGGGCTGGTCGTTCCGCCACAGGAGCTGGGTTCCTTCCTGACGGCTGCCTTCCGGGATCGACCGCCTCCGCGCCAGGTCCCTCCGCAGTGGGATCTGGGGCGGGCTCTGGTCCTTCTGGCTTCACCCACGTATACAAGGGCCGCTACGCCGGTTCCGTTGCTCGGGCGTCCACTCTTCCTTGTCGCTCTGGCCACTGGGGATTGGGTGTCTGCACTAGCGGCATTGTCACGGCCCCGGGACTGCGTGCGATTCTCCCCGTCCTTGCATGGCGTCTCGTTCGCCTCCTCCCCTCCTTTTGTTACCACGCATGGGAGGGAGGCCCCCGTTTTCCAGCCTTTCGCCGTCCAGGCTTTACGGCGTGGGCATCCTCGCCATGTGTTGTGCCCGGTGTCAGCCTTGCACTCCTCTGTTGCGTCTGTGGCGCCGCCTTCGGGTACTGCTGTGTGGGTGTCTCCTCGGACAGGTGGGAGGCTCTCGCAGGTGCAGATGGGCCGCCACGTTTGTCGGACCGTTCGTGCCCGTCACCCTGTTTGTAGGGGTTCTGCGCACGATGTCAGATCCTTTGCTGCCTCCTTCCGGTTCCTGCCACGTCGATCCTTCCCTGCCATCGCCTCAGCGGTTTTGTGGTCTTCTATCAATTCCTTCATCTCCTCCTACCTCTCCGTGTCCAGTGTTCGACCCCCTCGGCCGGTGATTGCTCTCGGGGGTCGTGTTTCCTGGTGCTCTGGCGAAGATCCCTGGTCTTCCCCCCTTGTCCCTCGTTCTTTTCCTTTGTTTTATTTGACAAAGGGGGGGGGGGGGGGTGTACGGGTTTGCAACACTGGATTGCAAGTTTGGGATTATGTATTGTTCCAGTACATAAGTGTTTTTGCCACATTGAAAATTGTGCTTTGTTCTTGTGTTCAGTGTTTTTGTTGGTTTTTGAAGAAAAGGGATTTTGGGTACAGTACCTTTTTGGTTTCAGACAAGTCTATGTTTTTGCATTACTATGAATGACGGGCATGTGTTAAAACTGTTCTTTTTAGCTACTCCTCAGTTTTTCACTCTTTTATTAAACTCTCTTGTTTAAATTGTGTCTTTGTCATTCGTAATTTTGTTTTATGCATTGTTTTTTTTTGGTAGGTTGGGCTTGGATGTCCTCCTCCTATTTGTTATGCAGCCTTGACGTTGGATTTGCCAAGACTACTAACAAATTGGGAGGTTTGACGTACCTCCCAACCTACCAAATAGGAAAACCTACTATTTGGTAGTAGTCTTGGAAAATCCAACATACATAATACCCTCCCTCACGCCGGACCCCCGCCCATCCGCGTTCTTCTGCTGACGTGAGATGTGATGACAAGAGAGGGTCGCTCATGCGCACGTTCGACAGGGATCTGCACATGACGGAACACGGGATGGGCCTTAAGCGGTAACTAAGGTAAACCCCTTTTTCTTCTCTTCTATGCTTTTTTCACCTTCGGTGGTAGTTTTGGTTAATGTACAACGTCTCCTAGAGCAAGATAAGGAGTAGACTCTAGACGTTTTCTTTTTAACCGCGGTTGGAATGACGACATAGCAGTCAAAATAGACAAGTCGTCATTGCAATTAGGTTAATAGCCTTGACGTTGGATTTTCCAAGACTACTACCAAATAGTAGGTTTTCCTATTTGGTAGGTTGGGAGGTACGTCAAACCTCCCATTCTAATGCTATAAGCTACACGAAAGCAGGCAGAAAATCGCAGCAGAAGCGATTCATTGGAACTCCGATGGAGGCGCTGCGCAGAACTGATGTTTACGCAAACTCGGATATTGCTTGTTTCTCAGTACAGTCGACGCTCCATTTAACGGACTAATAGGGGGGAGACCGAGTCCGTTGCTGGAAAAAGTCCGTAGCTGGAAAATTGCCTTCGGATTTCGATTTTTTATTTTGTTTTTTTTGTGATTGAGGGACACGTTGTGCTGTACTGTCCCTGAAAACATAATAAAGGTCGTATTTGTCATTGATATGATAAATTTCACATGGGAAAAAAAAAAAAAAAATTAAGGATATCCCCGCCGCTGTAGGCCTACTCCCTCCCCTCCCCGTCCCGGCCTCAACCCCGACCCCGTTACTGTGATAATGTTGATAAGTCTTGTGCTACACCCTATTGATAATGCAAAACTATTGAACACACTTAACCCGTGGAGCCCCGGCTAGTTTTGTAATGTTTGTTCACCAGAACCCGGCCGGTTTTCAAAAAATTTTTTTATTCCAGAAACAATAGCGAATGGGTTAGGAATGAAGGAAAAACCACGAAAAACCGCTCAAAAAGCTTAAAGAATGGTCCTACAGAGCCCCCGAAAACGTATTTTACAAGAGTAAAAAATTGAAGGCAATTACCCCAAAAAACCAGGTTATTGCGCGCTCACGCGCACGCAAGTGGACTTTGAGAGTTTTCAACCATCGGCACGGTTGCGTGGGATACATACACAGTTCCCATACAAATCTGAGCCCTCTTGAGTGGCTACACCTGAGGTTACGGTCGGCGGAATTAGGGTGACGCGTCAGACGCGTCTCTGGGGCTGTGCGTTACATACATCGCCGACGCGTCAGACGCGTCGCTGGGGCTGTACGGGTTAAAAGTGTATGTTATTTGGTCTCTATATAATCTGTGAATCATTTCCGATATGATAGAATTAACCCGTTGAGACCCAGCGTCGCACGAATTAAAGAAAACAAATTCCACCAACTCATAATCAGCAAAAACGACACAAATGTCAATTAAAAACATGTTATAATATTTCCCCATCATTTTGTGTATACTGTGGGAACAAAAAATAACAAAAATATATCAAACATAAATCTCCCGTCTCGGAAGCTCGGCACCCAGACGGAGGGGAGGGTTGAACTATTTTTTTTACTATCTTATTTATTGTTTATCTATGTGCTGGAAGGATATTATATTTTTCAATTCCATCGCATTAGAAATGATTCAAAGATTACAAAAAGTCCAAATAAGACATAGTTATGTTAATGTATAAGGGATTTAGGTAGGTGCATTAGAGAGATAAATAGATAGAGAGAGAGTGGCTAGGGGCGAGCGAGCGATAAAATACTAACATTATATGAAACTGACTTATGTTTCTGAAAGACAAAGGAGACATTTATATTTAATCTTGTTTTCATTTTATTATTTGTGTTGGAAGGGTAATATTGTTTTCAATTCCATCGTATTAGAAATTATTCATAGATTAAATTATTATGTTCTCTCCACCCACCAACTTTACTCCTAAACTCGATTAATGAAATTAACAAACACATGTGGCAGTCCGGGGATTCGAACCTAGGATGCTCACATCGAAAATCAACACACTTATGCATTGCACCACGAAGACAGTTAAAGAAAGGTGGACAAGCCTACGATTTATTTTGCAGTTTCGAATCCTCCATATCAATCTAAGCATGTACACACTTTCCAACTGCGCTATCATAGGCTATGCATAGGTGAAAGGAAATAGAAATTAATGGGGCACTTAACCCTAGGGAAGGCCTCTCGATAAACTACTAGTGAACCTGAATGAATTATTATGTTCTCTCCACCAACCAACTTTACTCCTAAACTCGATTAATTAAAAAAAGACCAAATAAGAGATAGGTATGTTAATGTATAAGGGATTTAGATAGATGCATTAGAGAGATAGATAGATAGAAAGAGAGCTGTACAGGGGTTTGCCGGGAAAATGGTGCACCGCGCCAGCCAATTACCGGACTTTTTTCGAGCACCAAATATATATTTTCGTTCTTTTTTGCAATTTTCTACTCAGCAGTATCCCTCGGGTAAAAATTAACGGCCAAAATAATTCTTCGAGAACCTTCCGAAAATCCGATGTTTCCACAGGTCAAATACCTGTCGACATTTTTAGCAGTCAAATTACGACTGACGAAATTGAGTTGCATACACCCTAGGATTGCTCAGGCTGAGCCCAGATCAGTAGCAAAAATAATTTTTAATTCTAAGCACATTTGCACCCAGTGCAGGGCTCACAAGTTTGGCATTTTTCGCCAATTGTGCCTACATTTGATAACAAAATGCGCATTCCGTGGATTGACCTCACAATTTACCAAGATTGGAAGTCAAAGCGTCACATTTTTCCTTTGCCTCTCAACTTTCTCTTCATAATTGCTGAGGGGCACAGGGCCCTGGGTGGGGCTTTGGTTTCCCGGGCGTTTCCGCACCCTCCTCAGCTCCCCGCCATGGAGTGGCTTCGGTCACCCAGGCTTTATTGTGGTCGACGGGGAGGGTTCTGTGGGTGCGCTCGGTTATGGCCTTGGCTTTGCTCGGGGCCTTGGGGCTGTTCGGCCAGGCAGCTTGGGGAACAGCAACAACAACAATAACAAAATGCGCATGCGAAGCCTAATCGACCTTATACCTCCTCTAATATACAGGTAGATGTCCTTCTCAAGCTGAAAAGGGTTGACTAGAGTATTCTAATTCTATAATCTACACGAAAGCAGGCAGAAAACCGCAGAAGTGATTCATTGGAACTCCGACGGAGGCGCTGCGCAGAACTGATGTTTACGCAAACTCGGATAATGCTTGTTGTTGTTGCTGCTACCCAGGATGCCTGGCCGAACAGCCCCAAGGCCCCGAGCAAGGCCATAACCGAGCGCCCCCACAGAACCCTCCCTGCCTACCACAATAAAGCCTGGGTGACTGAAGCCACTCCATGGCGGGGAGCTGAGGACGGTGCGGAAACGCCTGGGAAACCAAAGACCCACCCATGGAATTGTGCCCCTCAGCAATTATGAAGAGAAAGTTGAGGGGCAAACGAAAAATGAAACGCTTTGGCTTCCAATCTACCAACCTCTATGTTGGCAGATTGGGAGGTCAATCCACGGAAGAGACGCCGTCACTTGAGATCTAGAAAATATATAAGTAAAAGGAACAGTCAGAGTAAGCTATGAGTATGGCAGAGATCGCTCAGTTCTCACTCTGATAGACCAGCCCATCACCAATGGATAATGCTTGGTTCTCAGTACTGTATACCATATATACTGTATATATTTTCGTTCTGTTTTGCACTTTTCTACTCGGCACTATCCCCCGACTAAAAATTAACGGCCAAAATAATTCTTCGAGAACCTTCCGAAAATCCGATGTTTCCACAGGTCAAATAGCCTACCTGTCGATATTTTGAGCAGTCAAATCACGACTGACGAAATTGAGTTGCATACACCCTAGGATTACTCAGCCTGAGCTCAGGTCAGTAGCAAAAATCATTTTTAATTCTAAGCACATTTGCACCCAGGGCAGGGATCACAAGTTTGGCATTTTCGCCAATTGTGCCGTACATATGCTAACAAAAAGCGCAGGCGAAACCTAATCGACATTATACCTCCACAAATATCCAGGTAGATGTCCTTCTCAAGCTGAAAAGGGTTGACTAGAGTATTCTAATGCTATAATCTACACGAAAGCAGGCAGAAAACCGCAGCAGAAGCGATTCATTGGAACTCTGATGGAGGTGCTGCGCACAACTGACGATTACGCACACTCGGATAATGCTTGTTTCTCAGTACAGTACTGTATACCAAATATATATTTTCGTTCTTTTTTGCACTTTTCTACTCGGCAGTATCCCCCCGAGTAAAAATTAACGGCCAAAATAATTCTTCGAGAACCTTCCGAAAATCCGATGTTTCCACAGGTCAAATACCTGTCGACATTTTGCGCAGTCAAATCACAACCGACGAAATTGAGTTGCATACACCCTAGGATTGCTCAGGCTGAGCTTAGGTCAGTAGCAAATTTTTTTTTTTAATTCTAAGCACATTTGCACCCAGGGCAGGGCTCACAAGTTTGGCATTTTCGCCAATTGTGCCTACATTTGCTAACAAAATACGCATGCGAAGCCTAATTGACCTTATACCTCCTCAAATATCCAGGTAGATGCCCTTCTCAAGCTGAAAAGGGTTGACTAGAGTACAGGTATTCTAATGCTATAATCTACACGAAAGCAGGCAGAAAACCGCAGCAGAAGCGATTCATTGGAACTTCAATGGAGGCGCTGCGCAGAACTGACGTTTACGCAAACTCGGATAATGCTTGTTGTTGTTGTTGTTGCTGTTCCCCAAGCTGCCTGGCCGAACAGCCCCAAGGCCATAACCGAGCGCCCCCCACAGAACCCTCCCTGCCGACCATAATAAAGCCTGGGTGACCGAAGCCACTCCATGGCGGGGAGCTGAGGAGGGTGAGGAAACACCCGGAAAGCCAAAGCCCCACCCAGGGCCCTGTGCCCCTCAGCAATTATGAAGAGAAAGTTGAGGGGCAAAGGAAAAATGTGACGCTTTGGCTTCCAATCTTGGTAGATTGAGAGGTCAATCCACGGAAGAGATGCCGTCACTTGAGATCTAGAAAATATACAAGTAAAAGGCACAGTCAGAGTAAGCTATGGGTATGGCAGAGATCGCTCAGTTCTCACTCTGATAGACCAACCCATCACCACATGACTAGAACCCAATCCTCTCAGCAACAGCTAGGAAAGGCCCTAGAAAGCCGCCTTTGGCGGGGGGATAGCTCCCCTATTTCAACCCCTTTCGGGGTTGGGCAGCCGCCCCGCTTGTTTCTCAGTATACCAAATATATATTATCGTTCTTTTTTGCACTTTTCTACTCGGCACTATCCCCCGAGTAAAAATTAAAGGCCAAAATAATTTATCGAGAACCTTCCGAAAATCCGATGTTTCCACAGGTCGACATGTCCTGTCGACATTTTGAGCAGTCAAATCACGACCGACGAAATTGAGTTGCATACACCTTAGGATTGCTCAGGCTGAGCCCAGGTCAGTAGCAAAAATATTTGTTAATTCTAAGCACATTTGAACCCAGGGCAGGGCTCACAAGTTTGTCATTTTTGCCAATTGTGCCTTAATTAACCCTTCCTACCCGGCTGTCATTTTAAAAGGCAACCGCGGCAGATGGGCCGGTACCCGGGTGTCCTATTAAAATCTGTAATCTTGAAAGCCTATTAACCCTCTCACCACGGAAGGGCTCTTGAACGCCCATAAAAAAGCATATAACAGCTGCCCGGAAGGGCTCTTGAACGCCCAGTGGTTGAAAGCCTGTGAGCTTCGTGTGCGAGGCGTCGGTCCGACGCATGTAAACAACAGCCCGCTGGACCGACGCCCCGCATCTCCGGCCACAAGAAGGAGAGCGTCGCTTGTTCGTGTGTGCCTGTATGTTGTTGTTAAGTATCGAAAAGTAGTGTAAAGTGGCTGTTTTGGCCATAAAGTTATCTCCAATGAAATCATCATCACAACTCAACCAGTTGACTTAGAGAGCTCTACTTAATGCCATTCTACAGGTAAATAACACAGCTACGCTTGGGGATGCGCGGGAATGCGGGAAGCAGTCAGATTAACACATATACGGTAGCCTAGCCTAGACGTTTTTCGGCCAAAACACCCGGGTTTCGAGGAATATATATATAATACATAGCCGGGGCTGGAGGGTTAAGCTTGGTCTGAACGCCGTGCGTCCGACGCATGTAAACAAAGCCGATCGTTGCGTCACCGCACCTCCGAAAACAATAAGGAGACGTCGGATCAATGTTATTGTTGTGACGTAAGACGAAATTAGTGTCTGAAAAGCTCCGACATTGTCAACATCGCGGAAAAATTCGCTCCACTGAAATCGTCATCACAACTGAACCAGTTGACTTACAGAGCTCTACTCAATGCCAGTCTACAGATTGAAAACCGCACTACGTTTATAGATGCGTGGGAAATTTCTAGCAGTTAAAATAAACAAAAATACGGTAGCCTAGGCCTAGACGTTTTTCGGCCAGATCGCCCGGATACGACCTCCGTCCTTTGGAGGACCAGCCCGGGCCACGAGGGTTAAGGCAGTATCCCACTGTGCGAAGTGCCGATGGCGAACGCCCTGCGACAGTGTTTTTTTTCTATGTCCGTTAACCCTTCAAACTCGGATGGTACACGTGTGTACCATTATGTTTTGCCCCCAGGAACCCGGGTGGTACAACATTGTACCAGTGGTTGAAAGCCTGTGAGCTTGGTGTGCGAGGCGTCGGTCCGACGCATGTAAACAACAGCCGGCTGGACCGACGCCCCGCATCTCCGGCCACAAGAAGGAGAGCGTCGCTTGTTCGTGTGTGCCTGTATGTTGTTGTTAAGTATCGAAAAGTATTGTAAAGTGGCTGTTGTTGCTGTAAGTTATCTCCACTGAAATCATCATCACAACTCAACCAGTTGACTTAGAGAGCTCTACTTAACGCCATTCTACAGGTAAATAACACAGCTACGCTTGGGGATGCGCGGGAATGCGGGAAGCAGTCAGCATAACAATTATACGGTAGCCTAGCCTAGACGTTTTTCGGCCAAAACACCCGGGTTTCGGCCAATATTTATGTAATGCGTAGCCGGGGCTGGAGGGTTAATTCGCGGCGAATAGGGCGTTTTCAAAAGCGAATGAAGTAGAAAATGGCGAATTTTGTCGATTGCAGTGCGACAGAAGTACAGTACGGTCACAGTGCGATTATGGCGACTATGACGAATGATGTGCGACAATTGATGGCGAATCAGGTCGAATGTGGCGATCGATGATGGCGACAGTAGCGATTGCAGGGCGATGTGATGCGAAACACCGCGGAGGTTGTGCGAATATGGCGAATGCCATGTGGGTGTGGGTGTGTGTGTATTTACCTATTTGTATTTACCTATTTGTAGTATACAGGAGTTGAGCTTTTTAGGCTCGTATTGTCCCGCTTCCTGAGTTACAATTATCTAACTTTGCCTTAAAAATATGAATGTTTTTGGCACACACCACTTCCTCTTCCAACTGATTCCACTTACTTATACTTCTGTAAGGGAAACTATACTTTCTCACATCTCCTTTACATCTTCCTTTCATTAGCTTATATCTATGCCCCCTAGTTCTACCATTATCTTTCACAATATAACCCTTCTTGTCCACCTTTTCGAGTCCTCTCACACATTTGTACATCATAATCATATCGCCTCTCTCCCTCCTATCCATTAGAGATGGTAAATCTAATTTCTTTAATCTCTCCTCATATGGTAATTCTCTCAGTTCTGGTATCATCCTAGTAGCAGCTCTCTGAACCTTCTCCAGCTTCTTTATATGCTTTTTTAGATGTGGTGCCCACACCACTGCCGCATACTCCAGTCTTGGTCTCACCAATGTTTTTATTATTTTCTCCAGCATCTCCTCGTTTATATAGTTAAAGGCTATTTTTATTCTGTTTAGCAGTCCATATGTTTCTCCCACTATCTTATTAATATGATTCTCAGGTGAAAGATCACTCCTAACAGTTATCCCTAAGTCCTTTTCTTTCTCTGATGGGTTAATAGTGTTTTCTCCTAACTTATATTCCGTATGAGGCCTTCTTTTACTTACTCCCATTTCCACTACATGACATTTATTTGTGTTAAATTCCATTTTCCACTTCTTGCTCCATTGATCTATCCTATCCAAATCCCTCTGTAATTCCCTACCACTGTTTTCATCTTCTATACGCTTCATGATCTTGGCATCATCTGCAAACATATTCATATATGCATTTATATCCTTTGGCATGTCGTTAATGTATATTAGAAACATTATGGGAGCCAGCACCGCTCCCTGCGGAACTCCACTTGTGACATCTTTCCACGTAGAAAATTTATCTCTGATAGTAGTCCTCATCTGTCTCCCTGAAAGATAGTCCTCCATCCAATTTAACAAACTACCCTGAATCCCTCCATACTCTTTTAATTTCCACTTCAGCCTGCTATGCGATACTCTGTCAAAAGCTTTCTTCATGTCAATATACTGTATACGCAATCCACCCATCCATCTCTCTCTTGTAATATGTCAACCACTCTGTCATAAAAACTGAGTAGATTTGTAACACATGAGGTACCCTCCCTGAATCCAAATTGCCTGTTAGATAGTAGATTATTCATTTCCAAGTAAATCATCCATCTTTTCTTAATTATTTTCTCACAGATTTTACACACTATACTAGTAAGTGACACAGGTCGATAATTCAATGGATGTTCCCTGTTCCCACCTTTATAAATCGGTACAATGTTGGCTCTCTTCCAGTCCATTGGTAATTTTCCCACTTCCAGAGAGTATTTCATTATCTCATATAAGGGTTTCACTAGTTCGTCAGCACATTCTTTCAAAATCCATCCCGCTACATTGTCAGGTCCCACTGCTTTTTTCACATCTAGTCCTTTCATTATTTCTACTAGCTCCTCTGGGAGAAAATTAATCTCTCCCAGTTTATCACCAATTTCACCTACCGGTACTTCTTCAAAGTTATCATCTTTAGTATATACTGAGTGTAGTGTATTGTTCATAATTTCACACATATTCTGGTCGTCATCATAAGTGGTCCCCTCAACCTTCAACCTGACTATTCTATCCCTTACCTTCATTTTACTATTTATAAACCTATAGAACAGCTTAGGATCACTCTTACATTTTTTCACAATGTTCTTCTCATATTCTCTGGCTTCTTGTCTCCTGATTGCAGCATATACATTTCTTAATCTCTTGTATCTGTTCCAAGTTTCTCTATTACACCTTTTTCTAGCTGCCTTCCACGCTTGGTCTCTCTTTTCCTTGGCTTTCCTACATTTTTCATTAAACCAATCCTTTTCCTTCGCTGACCTATTACCTTGTTTAGGGACATATTGTAGTGTGTGTATTTACCTATTTGTATATACCTATTTGTAGTATACAGGAGTTGAGCTTTTTAGGCTCGTATTGTCCCGCTTCCTGAGTTACAATTATCCAACTTTGCCTTAAAAATATGAATGTTTTTGGCACACACCACTTCCTCTTCCAACTGATTCCATTTACTTATACTTCTGTAAGGGAAACTATACTTTCTCACATCTCCTTTACATCTTCCTTTCATTAGCTTATATCTATGCCCCCTAGTTCTACCATTATCTTTCACAATATAACCCTTCTTGTCCACCTTTTCGAGTCCTCTCACACATTTGTACATCATAATCATATCGCCTCTCTCCCTCCTATCCATTAGAGATGGTAAATCTAATTTCTTTAATCTCTCCTCATATGGTAATTCTCTCAGTTCTGGTATCATCCTAGTTGCAGCTCTCTGAACCTTCTCCAGCTTCTTTATATGCTTTTTTAGATGTGGTGCCCACACCACTGCCGCATACTCCAGTCTTGGTCTCACCAATGTGTGTGTTGTAGTGTGTGTGTGTGTGTTTGTGAGTGTGAAAAGGCGAAATGTGGAAAAGCTGGACATTCTGTGTGTGTGTTGTAGAGTGTGTGTGCATGTATGCGTGCTGTCCTTTGTCTTTCACTTCACTAAATTCCAAGAATTCAAAACATTAAAAAAAACTCAAGTCATGGTGTCTTTCTGAAGTTTAACTGTTTAAGTTTCTCACTTTCTCAGTTTCTGTTATTCTTTATGTCATATCAATGAATCAAATGTCAATGATATGATTGATATCATTGTGAGTTTGTGACATTGTGACTGTCCATTGATATCTATGATATGACATAAAGAATTACAGAAACTGTCCAAACTGAGAAACTTAAACAGTTAAACTTATCAAGCTAACATTCTAACAAGCCTAACAATACAATAACAACAATACAACATGATTACATTGATTAGTATTTACTATTTAGTATTTAGTTGATTACATGATTAAATGAATAATAATATAATATCATAATATCATTAATAATTTAATATGATATGATTAATTCATTATATTATGATTATTGGACCCGTCCAAGCTGTCCACAGACACTCAGACAGTCAGACAGGCTCGGGCTATACCACTGCCAGACTTACCCTTAGGCCCCTTCGTAAGCTGTAACTTGCCCGTAAGGTTTACTTTGCGTTAGCAAAAGCCAAAAAAAAAAAATAACAAGTTAACAACTGTAACACTGTCAGTCTGTCACTATCATAGTATCACTGTATCACAGTTCACTAACACCGTGGGTAACACCGTACGAACGGTACGATGACTGTACACGATAATGACGTTCTTGTACCTGTTGTTGACAGGAAAAATCGCCTCCGGAGCGCCAGAAAGGAGCGCAAATTTCTAGCTGTGCTCCCCGCCTGCACTCCGATTTCAGAATTTTGCCGCTCCTCACTCCGCGCTCCTCTATATTGGTAATGCGCACCGGATCGCAGAGCGCCAAATGGCGCGCACCTGCCCACCTCTGGTATAGAGCAACCTAGATGCGGTACGATAATTTGGGCTCCTGGCGTTTGCCAAGGCAGCAAGGTGTGCCTCTGAGGAAGAGAGAGCAGAGCCTTCACGAACACCGACCAGTTAACATCTATTTTCCGCCCTCAGTTGATCGCGCTGTGCCTCTAATCACAATACACTGACAGCAATACAAACAGCTACACCATCACGACGCTCTCATCGACGCCATGACTGACTGACAGATAAGCATAATATTCATGTCCATTCCCATGTAATCATTTATTCTTTCTTTCACTTGACTCGAGTCTCGGGACCGAAGTCTCGTTCCCCGTTGTCCGCCATATTGGGTAAACGTTCTCCCTTTCCTCATTGCCACGTGGAACTATTGGTGAGTTAATTCCTGGCTAATATTAACCCTTATAACCTTACCCTATATATATATATATTATGTGAGACCTTTGGATATAAATTAGCTTGTTTCAGATTTAATTCAATTTAGATATGGAGTAGTTTTAATTTAGATTGATTTTATTTGATTCATTATAGCTTAGTAATATTTAACTTCCATTGATAGTTTACCACAAATGGAGTGTTTGTGATCTGTTATAATTGTGGACTATAGTCATTGGGTACTGTAGGTGATGTTTGGGGGAGGATGTATGTATTTATGATGGTTATGTTGGATTTATTGCCAGTGCGTATTTTGTGTTATCATGTGGGGGAGGGATTTGGTATACTGTACACACTGGTGTCTGTGAAGTTTATTGTTTTGTGTACCAAGGTGATGAGTCCACCGTCGCCGCCGTTGGCCCGTTCTTGTCTGATGGTGGTGAAGTTATGAAATGAGGGTGTTTTTTAGTGTTGTGCAGAGTTTTGTTTCTTGTAAGATGGCAATGTGTATGTTGTCTTGTTTGATGAAGTGTGAGAGTTTGTGTTTCTTTGTGTTTATGCCATCTATTTATAATTGAAGAATGTTAATGTTGTGTGTGCGGTATATGTTGGGTGCTGTTGCACGGGGGTGAGGTGGGGGTAAGGGTGGGGATGAGGGTGGGGATGGGGATGGGGGTGAGGGTGGGGAGGGGGGGGGGGATGGGGGTGAGGATGGGGGTGAGGGTGGAGGTGAGGGTGGGAGTGAGGAAGGAGATGGGTGAGGTGGTGATGGGGATTGAGGTGCAGGGGATAAGGGTATGGATGGATTGGGTTGGGGTGGGATGCGAGGGATTGAGGATGTGGATGGTGCAGAAAGGGTTGGTGGGTTGGAAAGGAGAGGTGTGGGGGGGTGTAAGTTAGAGGTTTGACTGGGAAAGGGAGTGGCATGAGGAACAGGTCCAGGTGTTTGTGTAGTGTTCCGTGGAGGCAAGTGTTGTGGACCCATTTCGTCCAGTTCAAAAGAGTCAAAAATTTCAAAATGGGTCCATAAAAATTAGTGTACTGTAAATAACCCATTCCCCTCTAAATGTCTGATCCTTCTACCCTTCGGAGTCGCAGCTCACACACATATGCCGACACTCATTTTATTCCTCTTGGAATCACAAATTACAATGCTATAAAGAAAACTGGTGTTGATGACATTAGAAACACCAGCTTTTATTATCAATATTACAATATACCAATACTGTACTATAAAATATGATCAACTCAAGAAAGGGCACCAGACAAGAGGACATCCAAAACGCTCTAGATCCTGCTCAAGAGGTGATAAGCAACCTACTTTGGATCTCATACACCAAACGCCATGTAGGGTTCCATCCATTATTTGAATTACTAAATTAAATCAATTACAATATAAAAAATTATTGACATTTTTAATACCAGTACTCTAATCTAAACGAGAGCGAGGTGGAGGGACAGAGAGGGAGAGGTAGACCGAAAGAGGTGGAAGGATGGAGTGAGGAAGTATATGAACGAAGGCGGTGCTGGTTGGGGGGAGGGGCGTCGACTGACTGGGAACAGAGGTGCATGGGGGCGGTTCGTTCGTGGCCACCCCTTTGGGGATCACGGCGTCAGGCAATAGATAGATAGATAGACTCTAATCGAAAAGTCACCATTATTGTACAGTCATTTTAATATAAATGGCAAATTTTAGCATGCAACACACAGCCACAACTGGAACATAAAGCACACTGTACATAACAAAACGACAGTAGAGTTGTCTCAATGTAAGAAAACAAGGTAGCCGGTCTCGAGAAATGGAAACCAATTGTCGGGGCATAATTATGCAAACACTTGAAGTTGCAAACTATCTTTGCTAAGAAAAGTGACTGTAGCAATATAAGAATGATTAACTGACCTTGGGATTCAGTTCTTTCCATCTCTTTGGCACATTGTCGTGAACCTGCTTATAGGAAACTCTGAGAACTTCTGTGACAAGACGCACTCCAAGCTGCTGCTCCAGGCCCATCTCCGGTAGTTTTTCCACCACTGTCTGGCTGGCATTGACCTTGTGATGCCAGAATGGCCCGAAGCCAGTCACGTACACCACTGGCTGATGGTCCTGCACTTGAGGCATGTCTAGGACTGATGACAAGCGATCCATATCTGATAAGGAATGAGGACAAATTATTTTCTCAAAGGGCTTGGTTTGCTTAAGGTTTATCCAAACTTACGGGTATTACATTACAGTACATGTTCCCTTTTCTTTTCTGTACCATTGTAGGACTGGAGAAAGCTTGCTATTCCTTTTAGTCAATTATGTAAATATTAAAAACCAAACTCTAGTCTATTTACATACCTACCTGATAGCACTATCGTTTGTGAGTGCTGTATGCATTTTGTACTATTGATATCTAATCAAATTGCAAATTTGTTTGTAAATCAATATTGTTCAACATGCAGTATTATCTTATAAGATAACTTGTTTGAATAGAATATTTTGACATAAAATTGTAGTTTCTTCATTCACACATAATTTACAAGAACGTCCTGAACTTCCCAAATTGACTAATTCCTTAAATACAGTAAAAGTCTTTTAATCCGGAAGGCAGGGGACCGTGGGACTTCCGGATTAGTAGATGTTCCGAGGTATCAGATTTATACATAAAAATGGCCCTAAAATACATACAAATGAATAGTTAATTAGAATAGAGGCAGTGCGGTGAAGTTCCGGTGGTGTAGAGGTGTAAATCCAAGAGGTGTAAATCCAAAACACTCGATTAATTGACTTAAGATAGACATGAAACTTATTGTATAATCTTATTTTGGGGGAAAAATAATATATTTTGGGGGAAAAATAGTATATTTTGGGGGAAAAATAGTATATTTTGGGGGAAAAAACCTTCCGAGGTTTCAGCCTCCGGATTAGCGGAATTTCACTGCATGAAGACAGACAGGTTGAGGGGGGGCAAAGGCCCCTCAACTTAACCCGTTGAGCCCCGGCTAGTTATAATATTTTGTTCACCCCAGTCCCAAGCCATTTTCACTTATTTTTTTTGTTTGCTAAAATGGAAGACAATGATGAGAAATGAAAAAAAAAAAAAAAAAAATCACCTCTGACATTTTTTTTTGGGGGGGGGGGGCCGGGGGGGGGGTGGGGGGGGAGCTTCAAAAAAATGTGTTGAGCCAAAATGGAAGAGAATGGTGAGAAATGAACACACAAATGAAAAAAAACTCATTTCGGTCATTTGGGGGGCGGGGGGGGGGGTTTCAATAGTTCGTCTCCCCCGCATGACCACCCGCCCGGGAGCACTAGGGTAAAAACTGAGTATGGCATTGTACGGCATACATCCTAAGGAGTATCTCACATAAATCTCAAGCCTCTAGCTCCCATACAACCGGAGTAATGAAGGTTCAAAGTGGCGGTAAACTAGGGGTGTAAACTATCCCCACTAAGCCCACCACCACCAGCCGCGCGGCTGTCTCGGCCCGCTCACACCTACTGGCCCGGCTCCCCCACACACTACGGTACCTCCCCCTCCTATTCTCCCGCCATTTCCTACCTTACGAGCCACATAAGTGTTTTTTATATGTCGGACGCACGTGATGCGTCGCTGGGAGTTGGTGATCAAAGACTGCCGACGCAACACGTGCGACGCTGGGTCTCAACGGGTTAATATAGTATCCCATGGCAGTTAAAATAGAAGGGAACGTGATCTCGAGTGTGCGAGTAGTGTAAACAAGGCGGGCGATACGCCCGAATACTACATCCTTACCCATATATCTTGTACAATTGCCTATGGTGCGCGTTTCCGATCTGAATTTAACCCTTTCAGTGCGGGAGTTGTTCAGGAATGCCATGGCAATTTATTGCAATTTAAAGCCCATTAACCCATCAACCGCGATAGGACTCACGGAAGGGTCACAATAGGGAACGCGATAGGCCTCACGGAAGCAAGACCATAAAAAAAAAACTTCATAAACACCCCAGGGACTCTCAAAACAAAGGATATGTAATTAGGTGAGATAATTCCCCTCTAGTACTACTTACCACTCATCCATATGTTTCTCCCCCCCCCCCTTCCCCACCTTATTCCCCCCTCCCCCCTCCTCAATTATCACCTATTTTTCCTCTTATTTTCATCATTTATCGGTTATTTTTCTCTCCCGCGGTAATGTAGCACAAGTGGGTTGCATAAAAGATCGCTATATAACACCGAGACACGTCCCAGTTGCTTCAGTTGAGTCAGAGACAGCGAGAGGGGAGGGTGTGTGCCTCGCTAGCTCACGCCTGAGAATACGACCGGGTGGGGAATATTTACGATTTTCACCACCCAAATGCTTTCCCCACTTATTCTATCACTCTTCAAGGTTCATATATTCATCATATATGTAAAATAAAAGCACATTGCAAACAAATAATGCTTTATATCGTAAATAATTTTATAACAAATTACAGTCGACCCTCGATTTAACGGACCCCGATACAACGGACTTCGGATTTAACAGACTCTGTCCGTACCCGGACAATGGACCCAGCAACGGACAAAGTCCGTTAGTAGAAAATATGTCCGATAATTGGCTGGCGCGGCGCACCATTTTCCCGGCAAACCCCTGTACAGCTCTCTTTCTATCTATCTATCTCTCTAATGCATCTACCTAACTCCCTTATACATTAACATAACTATGTCTTATTTGGTCTTTTTTTAATCTATGAATCATTTCTAATACGATGGAATTGAAAACAATATTACCCTTCCAACACACAAATAATACAATGAAAACGAGAGTAAATAAAAATGTCTCATTTGTCTTTCAGAAACGTAAGTCCGTCTCATATGTTAGTATTTTATCGCTCGCTCGCCCCTATCTCTCATCTATTTATCTCTCTAATGCATCTACCTAACTCCCTTATACATTAACATAACTACAGTATGTCTTATTTGGACTTTTTGTAATCTATAAATCATTTCTAATGCGATGGAATTGAAAACAATATTATCCTTCTAGCACACAAATAATAACATGAAAAATAGAGTCAATAAAAATGTCTCCTTTGTCTTTTCAGAACCAATTAAGTCTGTCTCATAATAGTTCGTGTTTATCGCTCGCTCGCCCCTAGCCACTCTCTCTCTATCTATTTATCTCTCTAATGCATCTACCTAACTCCCTTATACATTAACATAACTATGTCTTATTTGGACTTTTTGTAATCTTTGAATAATTTCTAATGTGATGGAATACAGAGACCAAATAACATACACTTTTAAGTGTGTTCAATAGTTTTGCATTATCAATAGGGTGTAGCACAAGGCTTATCAACATTATCACAGTAACGGGGTCGGGGTTGAGGCCGGGACGGGGAGGGGAGGGAGTAGGCCTACAGCGGCGGGGATATATATTTTTTTTTCATGTGAAATTTATCATATCAATGACAAATACGACCTTTATTATGTTTTCAGAGACAGTACAGCACAATGTGCAATACTGTATGTAAGGAAAGACAAAAACACCCGGAAAGTTAAAAATCTTCATTTTCGAGGCATATTAGGGCAAAATCGGCGATTTTCGAGAGCGATTTTCCAGGAACTGACATTTTCCAGTAACGGACACCGTTTCCCCCTTATTAGTCCGTTAAATCGAGGGTCGACTGTATGTCAGAATCCAAGGCTAGAAATTCACAAATAAGTACCCTTGCCCCTAGGGCATTTTTGCACTGGGTTAAAGCTTGTAGAGACGAGTGCGAATAGGGTAAGGTAACCAATAGGTACGCAAAAAAACATGGATAATTTCCTTTCGATGACTGTACCCGTCTCCCAAATTTCAGAAGCATATCCTCTTTTGTCTCATATTATGCAGGAATGGTTGTAGTTTCATGTGACACAAAGTGTTTGTGAATATTCCTATTCATTGTTGAGAAAAATTGGCTGAAAGTTAGTGCGTACCTATTATTCCTCGGCGCCCTAAACGTACGCGGCCAGTCCAATAGGTACTAATGGCCCTTTAACTCGAACACTATAAAAGTGTACGAGAGCGAGGTGGAAGGACAGAGAGGAAGTGGTAAACTAAAAGAGAGGTGGAAGGATGGAGTAAAGAAGTATGTGGATGAAGGCGGTGATGGTTGGGAGGAGGGGCATCGACTGACTGGGGACAGAGGTGCATGGGGGCAGTTCGTTCGTGGCCACCCCTTCGGGAATCACGGCGTCAGTCAATATAGATAGATAGGTTCCTCTGTACATTGTGATGTGTCATTCATTATTCTACTCAGCTATATAAGTATCATTGAAAGTCGACAGCCACAACAGGAATATTTGTTCATGCTTTTTCAACGAAACATGAAACTTGGGGGTTTTTTTTCCTGCTGTATTATCATTTGTGTAAGTGTATAAGACTTTTGGTATGGTCTGAAACAGAAGATATAACCTTGTTACATATGATTACATAACAAAATCAGCATAGGAAGGCTTGTAAACCTCAACAAAGTAGGGCAAAACAAAAAACACAATGTTATTTTTATTTTTTTTTATTTTTTAGAAAAACAGTTACACCTGCCAGGATCTCTCTCAATATAACAATGTGTACGTGTTTCCCACGTATTACCTACTGTACTCTCTCACACCCAAACACACATTCTCTCTCTCTTAAGGGGGTATCACACTGGGCCAATTCTCGTCACTCTTCAGCAAAAAGTTGAGCTACCGTCAATCTCCAGCACAAATCTCACCCTTTGATGGAGCTAGGATGCTTCCCGCACTGGGTGGGAAGCTCCAGTTTTTGATGGAGGTAGAGTGTCAACCTATTTACAGCTCGCATTTAATCTCATTGATATCACAAGTATATGACGTCGAAATATATATTTTGCTACATAATTGTGTGTTTTGGTTGTGAGAAGGGCTGCGGATAGACATAAACTAAGTGAATTAATGCTAAAATAGCTACACCACTTGCAGCTAAATAACCACTTCCTAGACCTACGCCACGGCGATTGGCATGAAACGAAAACATTCGGTTGTGTAGCAGGAGGAACTGTTTTTCAGATGCCTATTTACTAAGAATCATTGAACAATATATTTAACCTAGCCTAACCTAACCGAGTATATTAGTGGACTATTTATGAATGTAAAATGTAAAAATATATTGTAACATTACCAAATTATTGAGATAAATACAGGTCTACCCGCATACACAGGATTATGCCTACAACCTCCGAAAAGTTCAAAATATTTCCTCATATATGCTCTAAATATAAAACATAATCACGCAAACTTGTAGATTGAGTCATATTGAAATATAAGTGTCGATATAAATCCATATTACTCTAAATTATTGGTGAAACAGCACAATATAAACGATCGTTTAGTGCCGAGGTAACGACAGGGGCTCCGTCAGGCTATAGCCTATATTTTGCGAAAAACTTCCTCATAGCTACTTATATAAGCTTCACACGCAAAATATAGCAACATTAACGTATAGATTGGGTCCTATTACACAAAGTTTGTCAATATCAATCCACATTATTTTACAGTTTAAGTGAAACCACTGTTCTATAGCCTACGCCACGGCGATTGGTATGAATCGAAAAAGTTCAAAATATAAATTTCCTCATATAAGCTTCAAATTTAAAAAAAAATTACACTAACGTGTAGATTGAGTCATATTGCATTATAATTGTAGATGTAAATTCATATTGCTATACATTACAGTATAGGTGAAACGGACCAATATAGGCTAAGGTCGGACGTTGTTATTGTTGTGTCGGAGACTCACGCAGCCAGGACGCTTGGCGTGTGTGATAGGATTTGCTGGCGCTACTGGCTGGAAACGGAGACTGGAGATTGGAGATTGACGAGAATTTGGCCCAGTGTGATGCCCGCTTTCCTCACTCTCACTCGCTCAACAATGTATGAGGTTACAATTACAAGTTATGAGGCCTAATTTCGCCGCCTAAATTAGGATTTTCACGTGCCTCTGAACTGTGCAATTGTGCATAAAAATTGTATATACTTTACCAGCATAATAAACCTCTTACAGGGAATAGGTCCGCTTGGAGGCCTTCTGTGTATGGCCACCCTCATTAAGGGAAGTAAGGCGTCCGGCAATAGATAGATAGATACACGGTATATAGACTAATAAGGTAAAGGCATGGCTGTATTATTGGAACCATGACAGTCCCGTGTGACGTCACGCGTTGAACGACGTCGATCCTACTGGTCTCCCATCTAAATATGGTCTTCAAACAGGATCGGTATATTGTGTTTTCCACCGAAACTGTAAAGTGACATGGATAAACATAGACATATATAGTGTGACAGGACCCTAGTCTATTTGCTAAAGTTGTTATTTTTTGCATTTGAAGATTATATATACTGCTATGAAGTAGTTTACAGCCGACGTAAATTCATATTTTACCGCGGAAATGCGAAAATGTCACGATCGCTATGGTGTTTGTGTTCACCTAATATATAGAGTAACATCGATTGATATCAACAAGTTTATTGCAGTAGGACCCAACCTACATGTTATTCGATATAGTTGTAGCTTATATGAGGAGATATTTCGAAGGTGTTGGTGATTTTCGCTTCGTAGGTCGGAAGATAAGATGGAAGTGTACGGATCCTTGTTCGTCCCTCGTCCAACTTCCTTTAAATTTACGTAGTTTGCTGCCGACAATCGTCGACTTTCACCCAGGGATGGCGTGTGAGGGTGTATGAAGGCCCAGGGGATGTGAAGAGATGATATGTACAGTATAAGTATATGGCCAGCTAAGAATCTAAGAGGGAATCAGATTTCGACGAAGCGAAATGGTGGGGACTGGGAGAGCAGAATGGACGGTGCTGCCTTCTCGTGGCCAGAGAGAAGACTATAGTGGCGCCTATGTCAACAAACCAGCAACGCTGGTATACAAATATTTCACTAAATATTCGCATATAGAATAATCAACGTTATTCCCACAACTATATCCTATATTATGACGGTACCATGGTTGAGCGTGAAGTCACAGAAGAAAAAGAAGTGATGGTTCGACACTGTCACTAAGGCTAGCTATTTTAACTCAAAGTAGGGACGTTATTGTATTTTTTTTTTTCACGGATATACACTGCAATGTTCAGTGCATATAAATCTCACACCGGTATATGGGTTATTGCAGAGATAAATATACTGTCAAGGCTAGAAAGTAACTAAGTTTACGGGACATTAAAGTTGTGTATCAAACTAAGAAATTGCCATGGGCGGCAAGTTAACAGTGACCTTATCAGACCAGAAAAAGAAAAAGTGACCGCGGTCTGTTTACGGTCTTTTAGAAGCCTGTGTGTGTATGAGTTCAAGAATTATGTGTGTCTACCTTATTAGTCTATTTACCATGGATAGATAGATCTATCCTCAACCCCTTCTTTACAAGCAACTTCTATAAAATTTTATTCTAGCTATAATTAGACGATTTTATGCAGTTTGAGAAGGATATGTGTTAGTAAAAAGGGTTAATCTAAGTGAGAGCTTGAGTTTATAAGAAAAATGCATCAGGACTGCTCAGAAACACAAGATATAACCAGGGCTGGGTGCGTACCTATTGGACAGAGCTCGCATACCAAACACCAAAAAGTACGCACTTTATCAAACAACATTTTATTTTAGGAAGTGGATAACTTACACCAGAAATGTTGTATTTTTCAATTAGAAAAAAGATAAAAGACATACATAATCTGTGGCGGGAAAATTTGTTGTGAAAACCAATAGGTACGCAGTGCGTGGTGCCCAATAAGAACGCGCGTACATTCAGGGCACCACGCACTGCGTACCTTCTGGACCACTCTTGGGGTAAATTTAATTGGATGGTACTCGGACAGTTTCAGCGAAAAGTGACTCTTATTCATCCTTGTACGTAGTAGAGCTGGCCTTAGAATGTCATGTAATGTGGCTTAGGACTCTCTGGCAGCCGTTTGAAAAAATGCGTACCTATTGGTTTTTGGTATGTGGGCTCTGTCCAATAGGTACACACCCAGCCTTGGCTTTATCTTGTGTTTCTGAGCATTTCTGATGCGTTTTTCTTATACACTAGATCACAGAATGTACCTGCAAATAGAAAAAAAAGTTATAATTTTCAATTTGAAAATGGGTCATTAAATTTTTGTAAGAAAACAGTTTTTTACACTTTCACTTCTTTTGTTGCTGCACCTCTTCAACCATACCAAACTAAACTCTTGATACCTGTTGACATGAAGGCATAATGGTTAAGCTTTAAGATGAGACCAAATCTAAATGCCCAAGTGTTGTTATATCCTGTGGAGAGGTTTTTAAATGCCAAGTGCGTACCTATTGGTTACCTTACCCTAAGTGGGAGCGCCCCTGTCCGCTCTGCAGCACATTTGTCGTGGCACTGAGTCTCACCCTATTTCTCGCAAGATATATGCAGCGCTGTCAAAGGCAAATGTAGCGCAACATTGCTAATAATTAGCGAATATTGCCGATGCCTGTGGTAGCGCAACGGGTGGATCCCGCGCGCTACGAAGCTCGTTCTGGTGTAATTTTGAAGCTGGAAGGATGTAGTATCTGGGCATACGGTTATCATGTTTACACTGAGACATTCCCGTCTATTTTAGATGTGTTCCTGTTATTTGCCCCCTGCTGGCAATATATCATATACGATGATGACAATAAGTCATGGGCGGTAAAGCCCCAGTATAACTTGATTTTTGTCACAATTTGTTTTGAAATATTTGAAGACAAATATGGAATCTATATCCTCTGAAGATCATATGAAAATATGTTTTAACCCTCAGCAACACCTAATAAAAAAATATGGTACAGTACCAAAATGTCTTTTTCGTAAGAAGGGTGTCAATACTGTACTATCATATAGACGACACTGATTTGTATACTCGCCATTTTCCTTCGTCTCCTGAAGTACTAGGGACATTATACAGTACTAGGTGAGTGTTAGTTTTGTATCCCACATACTAGGTACTCGAGACATACACTAGGTGTTACGGTAGGATTAGTTTTGTATCCCACGTACTGGATACTAGGGACATATACTAGGTGTTAAGTGAGGGTTAGTTTTGTATCCCACGTACTGGGTACTATGGACATACACTAGATGTTAGGTGAAGGTTAGCTTTGTATCCTTCGTACTGGGTCTACAGTAGGTTAGGTTAGGTGGCAAGAATGTAGGGTTCGGGCGTACCGCCTGCCTTGCTTACACTATGTGGGCCGGCGGACGCTTGCCATCATGTTCCCGTCTATTTTGACTGCCGTTGGATACAATGATGCCCCCCTCACCCCCCATGACATATTGTCATCATCATATATATTGCCAGCAGAGGGCAAATAACCGAAAAAAATCACTGTCAAAATAGACGCGAACTTAACCGCGACGATCGACCTATGTAAACATGACGGCGGCGGACGTTTCAATCATGTTCCCGTCCATTTTGACTGCCATTGGATACAATAATATGTTGAGGGGGGCTTTGCCCACCCTCACCCCCCCCATGATATATTTTCATCATCATACATATTGCCAGCAGGGGGCAAATAACCGAAAAAAATCGCCGTCAAAATATATATACAGTACAGTACTGTATATTTGTTTTTCTTTATACTGTAGAACAAATACCATGGCTCTATGCCAAGCAGCTGAAAGAGCCGTAAAACATTCAAGAAGGGTAGATATTATTTACAGGGAAGGAGTTGACCAAATAATTGAGAAATTGTAGGAAAGGGATAACCCACTAAAGGGGGTATCACACTGGGCCAATTCTCGCCATTCTACCGCAAAAAATTAAACTACCGCCATTCTCCGGCACAAATCTCACCGTTTGACGGAGCTAGGATGCTGCCCGCACTGGGTGGCAAGCTCCATCTTTTGACGGAGGTAAGCTGTCAGCCTCTTTACAGCTCGCATTTAATCTCATTGATATCTCAAGTATATGACGTCAAAATATATATTTTGCTACATAATTGTGTGTTTTGATTGTGAGAAGGGCTGCGGATAGACATAAACTAAGTGAATTAATGCTAAAATTGCTACACCACTTGCAGCTAAATAACCACTTCCTACCTACGCCACGGCGATTGGTATGAAGCGAAAACATTCAGTAAGATCCTGTGTAGCGGGAGGAACTGTTTTTCAGATGCCTATTTACTAAGAATCATGTATTTAACCTAGCCTAACCTAGTAAATTAGTGGACTATTTATTAATGTAAAATGTAAAAATATATTGTAACATTACCAAATTATTGAGATAAATACAGGTCTACCCGCTGCACAGGATTATACCGGGCATTCTACAACCTCCGAAAAGTTCAAAATATATCCTCATATATGCTCCAAATATAAAAAATAATAATGCAAACTTGTAGATTGAGTCATATTGAAATATAATTGTTGATATAAATCCATATTACAGGTACTCTAAATTATTGGTGAAACAGCACAATATAAACGATCGCTTAGTGCCGAGGTAACGACAGGGGCGCCGTCAGGCTGTAGCCTATATATTGCGAAAAACTTCCTCATAGCTACTTATACAAGCTTAAAACGCAAAACATAGCAACATTAGCGTATAGATTGGGTCCCATTACACAAAATTTTTCAATATCAATCCATATTATTCTACAGTTTAAGTGAAACGCCACAATATAACGATCGAAATATATATTTTGCTACAAAATTAAGTATTTTGATTGTGAGAAGGGCTGCTGGTAGACAAACAATTTTCAAAGTGAATTAATGCTAAAATAGCTACACCACTTGCAGCTAAACAACCACTGTTCTATATGTGTTACGACCTGGACTCGTATAAAACAAGGGCTCTTAATCATTGGACTAGAAAGGCACACAGCCACAACGGTAACACTAGATCCAACCCTCGAACTTATAATGCCGGCGCACAAAAACACCTATACCCTCCAGAGTTAAAACTGCGATAGCGGAGTATCCTCTAACTCGGTATAAATGCACTACTACTACAGGCTGCTACAGTCAGAAGTGTGGGAAGCCATGAAAAGAGTGAAGTTGGGGAAAGCACCAGGAACAGATGGAGTGTGTGGGGAAATGTTGAGGTATGGTGGTGAGATAGTGATAGAATGGGTATGGAAAATGTGCAAACTAGCATGGGAGAAGGGGAGTGCACCCGATGACTGGAAGACTGGCATAATAGTCCCCCTATATAAGGGCAAAGGGGAAAGAGGAGTGTGTGGTAACCACCGAGGAATATGTCTTCTAAGCGTAGTAGGGAAGGTATACAGTAGGGTAGTGATTGAGAGAGTGAGAGTGAGAACGGAGAAATGGATAGGCGACGAGCAGGGAGGTTTTAGGAAGGGAAGAGGATGTGTAGATCAGATTTTTACCCTGAATTGTGTTGTGGAGAAGTATCTGGAGAAGAAACAAAAGGTGTATGTTGCCTTTATGGACTTGGAGAAGGCCTATGACAGAGTGGATAGAGAAGGTTTGTGGAAAGTACTTAGAATATACGGAGTAGAGGGCAAGTTGCTGAAAGCAGTGAAGAGCATGTATGAGGGTGCAAAGGCGGCAGTACGTGTGGAGAGTGAGCAGAGCGAGTTCTTTGACCTGAATGTTGGTTTGAAACAGGGGTGTGTGATGTCCCCGTGGTTGTTTACTGTATATATGGATGGAGTTATGAAAGAAATACTATCAAGAGCAGTGGATGTTGGTGTATCGCTGAAAAGGGAGGGAATTGAGTGGAAGCTACCTATACTGCTGTTTGCGGATGATACAGTTCTGATGAGTGATAATGAATGGGAGTTGCAGGGTCTGGTAAATGAGTTTGGAACAGTGTGCGAAAAACGGAATTTGAAGGTAAATACGGGGAAGAGCAAGGTTATGGTCTTCGAAAGGGGTGAAGTCACAGAGTGTGAGGTGAAGCTGAACGGTCAGGCTATGGAGATCGTCAACTCTTTTAAGTATCTGGGCAGTGTGTTGAGTAAAGATGGGACTATGGATGAAGAGGTGCGGGAGAGGGTACAACAGGGGAAGAGGGTTGTAGGAACGCTAAAAGCAGTAACAAGAAATAGGGTGGTCAGTATGGAAGTGAAGAAGTCCTTGCATGACAGTGTGGTAATCCCGACACTGACTTACGGAAGCGAAGCATGGACGTTGGTTGAGAGACTCAGACCAAGAGTGAGAGCAGTGGAAATGAATTACTTAAGGAGGGCGTGCAGAGTTACATGGAGGGATAGACAGACTAATGAGGAAGTAAGAAGGAGGTGTGGTGTGGAGGTAGATGTGCTGGAAAGTGTGAAAAGGAACAACTTGAGATGGTTCGGCCATATGGAACGTATGGAAAGCGAGAGAATGACTAAGAGGGTGTACGAGAGCGAGGTGGAGGGACAGAGGGGGAGAGGTAGACCGAATATGAGGTGGAAGGATGGAGTGAGGAAGTACATGAACGAAGGCGGTGCTGGTTGGGGGGAGGGGCGTCGACTGACTGGGGACAGAGGTGCATGGGGGCGGTTCGTTCGTGGCCACCCCTTCGGGGATCACGGCGTCAGGCAATAGATAGATAGATAGATACTACAGGCTGATGATCTCTGATACAGCCTGATCACAACAACATACAATTACGTTAATAATGTATACAAGGAAAAAGATAGAGAGCTTAATTAAATCACTGGAATGATTTAATGCAAACAAGAAGAAGGTATAATTAAAGTTACTCTAAACAATAATAAACTGTCACTCCTATATTAAAGAAAGTGAATGAAAGTCCTAAAGCATCGAACAGGAATCTTCTGAAGAAAGTCTGATGCTGCTTAAGATGATCGAATCGGATTTTGAACTGTTATATAAAGCAGGAACAAGATATGACAAGTGTAGGGACATACAGTGTTAACTGGCACGGGACTAACGATAAATATGCAATAGTATTATCTCCAACAAGTACTTCCTCAGGCAACGCAAAAGCCTGCTCGGGTTGTGCAACTCAACAACAACCAAGGCTTACAATCAACGTGAATAAAAATGCTGCATACATAACATAAGAGTTTATAATCCTAATCGGGTGTCTGCTAGGCGAATAAAGTCTAGCTGGGATGTCGTAGGCTAGGAAACAATGGCTGAGCAAGCGGCTCGTAGCCTAGCGAGGTCCTTAAGACTGTACGGCCAAATTACGTTAAATGACGGGGTGCTCTCTTGAGAGATCCAGATCGCTAGTATCTGGTTCTCTCCTGGCGACCCTCTTCAAGTCAAAGCAAAACGAGTTAGCACAGTGTTGGGTGGCAGAGGCAAAAGCCCTCACTCGCAACACAGTGCTAAACTCACAAGGTCCACACTCAGAAAGACAACCTAGGCTTCCCACGTATCCGTTGCGATTGTACAAGTTCAACAAAACTTGGTACAGATCGGAAATCACAACATCAATAGCCTCACCCCAGTCTAGCATTAAATAGCCCAGCAGGCAACCAAGAAATAGGTAGGGAGACACCGCGAGTGTGTCGAACCTCTACAGACAAAATGTTAACCCCTCCAAAATGTCTAACTAAGCATGAAATATCTGAGAGCTTCAGCATATAATACGATGGCCGATATATGAAATCGTGCAGAACCAAAGGGGAGTTATGATGTTAAATAGATTAGAAGAATAAGAGGTAAGAAGTTGAGAGAGAGAGAAAGTGTTCTATAGGTGGAAGTCGGGGACAGATGGCAAGGGAGGTGTGAAGGGTATGCTGGTCAGGCAAGCTCTGAGCAAGGAAGGCTTTGTACAAAGGCAGCAAGGAGTGCGGGGGGACTACCTCCTGCTGCGGCAGGAGGGCGGCAAAGCGGCCAGCCACTCAGAGGGCCCGGCCGTGGCATGACTTCACCGAGACAACGCGTAACACTACGCGCACAACACTCTGCCTCCTGCACTTACTCACTCACACTCTCTAGCTGTATCATTCAGTCTTATACATTAAACTTATAACTGATGATATAAAATATAATGCATTGTCACAGACGAAAATAAAGACCACTTCTATACTGCCCATGACATGACGATTCACAAAAAAGAAAGTACAGTACAACATTGTAGATAGACTGTAGCCCATTTCACTGCCCTGGCGAGCGCTAGTGGCTACCGGGAGGCGATTCTGCCAACGCTGGTAGGCGTCACATATGCCACGGCGATTGGTATGAATCGAAAACATTCGAAAACCTCCGAAAAGTTCAAAATATTTCCTCATACAGTATAAGCTTCAAATATAAAAAATAATTACACTAACATGTAGATTGAGTCATATTGCATTATAATTGTAGATGTAAATCCATATCACTATACATTACAGTATAGGTGAAACGGCACAATATAGGCTAAGGTCGGACATTGTTATTGTTGTGTCGGAGACTCCCGCACTTGTGCAGCCAGGATGCTTGGCGTGTGTGATAGGATTTGCCGGCGCTACTGGCTGAAAACGGAGACTGAAGATCGGAGAATGGCGAGAATTTGGCCCAGTGTGATACCCGCTTGAGGGAGGCGTCAGCCATACCCTGTGTCAATCTATCTATCTATCTATTGCCTGACGCCGTGATCCCCGGAGGGGTGGCCACGAACGAACCGCCCCATGCACCTCTGTCCCCAGTCAGTCGACGCCCCTCCTCCCAACCAGCACCGCCTTCATTCATATACTACCTCACTCCATCCTTCCACCTCTCCTTCTCTGTCCTTCCACCTCACTGTCGTACACCCTCTTAGTCATTCTCTCGTTTCCCATACGTTCCATATGGCCGAACCATCTCAAGTTGTTCCTTTTCACACTTTCCAGCACATCTACCTCCACACCACACCTCCTTCTTACTTCCTCATTCGTCTGTCTATCCCTCCATGTAACTCTGCACGCACTTCTCAAGTAACTCATTTCCACCGCTCTCACTCTTGGTCTGAGTCTTTTCCCAAACGTCCATGCTTCGCTTCCGTAAGTTAGCGTCGGGATTACCACACTGTCATGCTAGGACTTCTTCACTTCCATACTGACCACTCTATTTCTTGTTACTGCTTTCAACGTTCCTACAACCCTCTTCCCCTGTTGCACCCTCTCCCGCACTTCTTCATCCATAGTCCCATCTTTACTCAACACACTGCCCAGATACTTAAAGGAGCTGACGATCTCCATAGCCTGACCGTTTAACTTCACCTCACACTCTATGACTTCACCCCTTTCGAAGACCATAACCTTGCTCTTCCCCGCATTTACCTTCAAATTCCGTTTTTCGCACACTGTTCCAAACTCATTTACCAGACCCTGCAACTCCCATTCATTATCGCTCATCAGAACTGTATCATCCGCAAACAGCAGTATAGGCAGCTTCCACTCATTTCCCTCCCTTTTCAGCGATACACCAGCATCCACTGCTCTTCCTAGTATTTCTTTCATGACTCCATCCATATATACAGTAAACAACTAAACAACCACGGGGACATCACACACGTCCTGTTTCAACCCAACACTCAGGTCAAAGAACTCGCTCTGCTCATTCTCCACATCGCTCGTCAGAACTGTATCATCCGCAAAAAGCAGTATAGGCAGCTTCCACTCATTTCCCTCCCTTTTCAGCGATACACCAACATCCACTGCTCTTCCTAATATTTCTTTCATGACTCCATCCATATACAGTAAACAACAACGGGGACATCACACACCCGTTTCAACCCGACACTCAGGTCAAAGAACTCGCTCTGCTCATTCTCCACACGTACTGCCGCCTTTGCACCCTCATACATGCTCTTCACTGCTTTCAGCAACTTGCCATCTACTCTGTATATTCTAAGTACTTTCCACATGCCTTCTCTATCCACTCTGTCATAGGCCTTCTCCAAGTCCATAAAGGCAACATACACCTTTTGTTGCTTCTCCAGATATTTCTCCACAACACAATTCAGGGTAAAAATCTGATCTACACATCCTCTTCCTTTCCTAAAACCTCTCTGCTCGTCGCCTATCCATTTCTCCGTTCTCACTCTCACTCTCTCAATCACTACCCTACTGTACACCTTCCCTACTACGCTTAAAAGACATATTCCTCGGTGGTTACCACACACTCATCTTTCCCGTTTGCCCTTATATAGGGGGACTATTATGCCAGTCTTCCAGTCATCGGGTGCATTCCCCTTCTCCCATGCTAGTTTGCACATTTTCCATACCCAGTCGATCACTATCTCACCACCATACCTCAACATTTCCCCACACACTCCACCTGTTCCTGGTGCTTTCCCCAACTTCACTCTTTTCATAGCTTCCCACACTTCTGACCTCCTGATCCCCACCTCCTCCTCCACTACTTCTCCTCGTCTCCCTCCCATACCATATCCAACTATGTTTGCTGGCTCTTCATTCCTTACATTTAGCAACTCATTGAAGTACTCCCTCCATCTTTCGACTCTCTCTTGCTTCTCGGCTAGCATTCTCCCATTCTTATCTTTCACACCCTTACTGTTTCCCTTACTACCTTCCCTAACTTTCTTGACTTCTTTCCAAAACAGTTTCTTACACTCCCTCCATTTTACACTCAGATTTCTTCCAAATTCCTCATCTACTCTTCTCTTACTTTCCTTCACTACTCTCTTCACCGCTCTCTTTCTCTCCACGTACCTCGCTCGTTTCTGCCTCTCCAAATCTTCATTCCCTCTACTACCCAACCATTCTCTATACGCTTTCTTCTTGTCTTCCACAGCTATTTTCACCTCTTCTGTCCACCATGCTGTACCTTTCACTCCCCTCCCTCTTCTCCTCACTCCACACACCTCCTCACATGTTGCACAGATCTCTTTCTTAACCCTCCAGACCCGGTTGGGCTCTGAGAAACCCATAAAAAAACCACCCTGCGCTACCCGGTAGGGCTCTGAGGCTCCGGCAGCTTGAAAGCCTGTAAGCTTGGTGTGCGAGGCGTCCGTCCGACGCATGTAAACAACAGCCGGCTGGACCGACGCCGCGCATCTCCGACCACAAGAAGGAGAGCGTCGCTTGTTCGTGTGTGCCTGTATGTTATTGTTAAGTAGCGAAAAGTAGTGTAAAGTGGCTGTTTTTGCCACAAAGTTATCTCCAATGAAATCGTCATCACAACTGAACCAGTTGACTTAGAGAGCTCTACTTAATGCCATTCTATAGGTACGAAACACATCTACGCTTCGGGATGCGCGGGAATGCGGAAGCAGTCAAAATAACAAAGATACGGTAGCCTAGGCGTAGACATTTTTCGGCCAAAACCCCCGGGTTTTTTGTATTTATATATTATACATAGCCGGGGCTGGAGGGTTAAACACCCTGCTTATCTCCTCCACATCTCTCCTGTACTCTTCCCTGATTTCCTCCTCCTGTAGCCTCTCCACCCTCCTCACCATTCCACCTTCCTCTCGCCTCCCTCCAGCTCTCCTCACCCACTTCTTTTGTATCCTAACCTTAGCTACTACTACATAATGATCAGACAGACCCCCTCCAATACCCCTATACACCCTAGCATCCATCACAGATTTCTTCATTCTTTCATCCACACATATATAATCAATCAGTGACTTTCGTTCCACCACTGTCTTATCCTTCCTCGTCCACACCACTTTCCATGTGTACCTGTGTATCATTCTGTGTCGGAAGAAGGTGTTGGCTATCCACAACCTCCTCCCCACACATACGTCCACAAGTGCACTACCATTCCCATTCACCTCTGACGGTATCCCCCACCCTCCCACCACTCCATCAACTTTCCTATCACCCATCTTACCATTCATATCCCCAATCAGAAATATTCTTTGTTTATCGTTGCTACGTATTTTTTTCCGGGTGGGGGTCGCAAGCCCACCGACCCAACCTCTTTAGTCGCCTCTTAGGACACGCAGAAGGCACGTGGGGCATATTCTAATCCCTTACCCCCAGGGGGGGGGGGCGGTTCGTTCGTGGCCACCCCTTCGGGGATCACGGCATCAGGTAATAGATAGATAGATAGATAGAAATATTCTTTCGTTCTTGTCAAACTTATCCAGGCACGCCTCCACATTCACCCATAACTCCTCTTTCTCTCTTACAAGTTTATCCTCTGTCGGAGCATACACACACACAATCACCCACGTTTGCATTCCTACTTTCATTCTCACCAACACGATCTTTGAACCCACAGACCCATACTGTCTTACACACTCCTTCCATTTGTTACTTACAAACAAACACGCACCTTCTCTCGCTGCTCCCTCACTCACTCCAGCACACACACCCATTCCACGCTCTCACATCTGTACCCTTCAATTTGGTCTCTGTCATTCCACATACATCCAGCCTGGCATTCACTAACACTTCCAGTACCTCTCTCTCTTTTGTGCCATCATTCATGCCACTCACGTTCCATGTAGCTATTCTCAGAATGTCCGTAAGCTTGTCCATAGTCGGTCGGGGTTCGTCAACACAGGGTCCGTCCGCATCCGAGGCTGCTTGTTCGTTTATCGTTGCTACGTATTTTTTTCCGGGTGGGGGTCGCAAGCCCACCGACCCAACCTCTTTAGTCGCCTCTTACGACATGCACAAGGCACGTGGGGCATATTCTAATCCCTTACCCCCAGGGGGGGGGGGGGGGGGTATTGTAAACCTAAATACTGAATAAGATTACAAAATTAAAAATATATAATGGGAGACAATGGATTGTAATTAAAACTACTAAATCTTGCCCAATATACCAACATCTTTGCAGAATGCAAAAATTCTTTCTGCAGAAAAGGAACAGCCCTCAGCCAAGATTGCTCTCAGGCAGTCTGCGAATATTTCCAAAGTACAGTACCTATCCCTTTGACGTTGAAAAGATGGACATTCTATCAGGATATGTTGTGAGGAGAACAACACAATCTGTACACTCTGGCTGGTTTGTCCTTTCCATGAGATAACCATGAGCGAGTCTAGAATGGCCAATGCGGAGGCGAGCAAGAGCAGTTTCCTCCCTACGAACTTTAGAACAAGCTTTGTGCCAAGGTTCTATAGATGGTTTAATCTCTTTTAGATTAGGCTGCCACTGTTTCTAGAATTAGGTATGGCTGGAAGTTCAGATAACTGATTCCAATCCTGACCATGAAAAGAATGCATCTCCCCCTGAAGGGAAAGGTGTATGCCTCATGTGTTAGAAGTGCAATGACGTATGCCTCAGAAACAGGGGCCGTTAAAGTAGAGGATGCCAATAGAATGGAGTGTAATGAGATGAGATTGGTGAGATGGATGTGTGGGGCCAGGCTACAGGATAGAATAACAAATGTTGAGCTGAGGAGACGTTTAGGTATAAAGAGTATTAGCGAGGTGATGCGTACAAGTAGACTGGGATGGTATGGACATGTGGAGAGAATGGATGAACAAAATTGGGTGAAAAATGCAGGTCTGTGATTGTGGAGGGAGCTGCACCAAGGGGTGGACCGAGGAAGACCTGGGATCGGACTATACGCGCCGATCTCAAATCCAAGAACTTGACAAGTGAAGCAGCCCTTAACAGGGTTGCCTGGAATGCCGCCATTAGGACAAGAGACTGAAACTGCACTTATGTGTCGAACACTCAGTCTTAAAATGTTATGTAAATGTATGTATGTTTTAGCTTATCAAGTACATTGTCAGACCACTCAGCCTGCCATTCAGACAACACAGCAGACTTAATGAGAGGCAAATAATCATTGTAGGGTAACTGGAGGTCATCATCAAAGATATCAGCATGCTTAGCTGCAGAATCTGCAGCCTCATTTCCATGGATTCCCACATGCGCTGGTGTCCAACAGAAAGAGACCAGTTTATGTCGAGATGCAAGTGTGACCAGCCATTTCATTATCTCTGTAAGTATTGGGCTCCCACGGAAATCCCCTTGTAGGGCATCGAGAGAGCTTCTAGAATCTGAGCAAATCACGAAGGAGCTCCCCTCAAGGTTCCCAATCATCTTGAGTGCCGGTAGGGTAGCGGATAATTCTGCTGAAAAAATAGATGCAATTGGAGAGAGGCGTCGGCTAAAAGTAACCCCTTCAGTCACCACTGCATACGCCGTAAAATCTACACTCTTAGAACCATCTGTGTACACCTTCCTGTCCTCTGCATGCTTGCTAGCATGCTGGAAAAAAAAAAAAATGAAGACCGGCGCAGGTGTTTCGCCCTTCACAATATTGTTAAGTTCCTTGCATGATTCACACGGGGGAATGCTCCAAGGAGCTGGACTCCCCGGAAAATCCCAGACGTCGATCCTCTCAGGCAGAACTTCATCAATGAGGTTAGCTGCAACCAAACCAAAGGGTTTCCATGCCGAGCGGTCGTGAAAAAGACCCTCAGCTGAGAAGAGTGTGTGGCAGATTGGATGGTTAGGATGTTGCTTGCACTTTAGATAGTGTTTCATTAGGAGGTTGTTGTTGTTCCCCAAGCTGCCTGGCCGAACAGCCCCAAGGCCCCGAGCAAGGCCAAGGCCATAACTGAGCGCCCCCACAGAACCCTCCCTGCCGACCACAATAAAGCCTGGATGACCGAAGCCACTGGCGGGGAGCTGAGGACGGTGCAGAAACGCCCGGGAAACCAAAGCCTCACCCAGGGCCTTGTGCCCCTCAGCAGTTATGAAAAGAAAGTTGAGGGGAAAAGGAAAAATGTGACGCTTTGGCTTCCAATCTTGGTAGATTGGGAGGTCAATCCACGGAAGAGACGCCGTCACTTGAGATCCAGAAAATATATAAGTAAAAGGAACAGTCAGAGTAAGCTATGGGTATGGCAGAGATCGCTCAGTTCTCACTCTGATAGACCAGCCCATCACCACATGACGAGAACCCAATCCTCTCAGCATCAGCTAGGAAAGGCCCTAGAAAGCCGCCTTTGGCGGGGGGATAGTTCCCCTATTTCAACCCCTTTCGGGGTTGGGCACCCGCCCATTAGGAGGTAGTAGGTACTGCCTGCGGAACTTCAATGGCAAAACCCCAGCCTCTACACATAGACTGCCTGTCCTAGACGACTTGAAGGCACCAATGCTAAGGCGAATGCCAAGATGAAGTAATGGATCAAGCATCTGAAGTACCTTTGGTTTGGCCAGGCCATAAACTTGACAAGCAAAATCAAGCTTCGACTGGATGAAAGCTGTGTAGAGGTGTAGTAGCACCTTTCTATCAGCACCCCAAGACGTTTTTTTTTGTTTTTTTTCTATGTGATTGAGGGAGGCAAAAGGCATAACTGCCTATAGCGAGTGCCTCCCCCATAGTTGAAAGAGTGACAGGGCCAAAATCAAGGGACGTTCGAGCCAAAATGCCTGGACACACGGAGTTTGAAGCAATTTAAGTCATAGGAAGCGGGAAAGACTGATTCTGGGAGAGAGTTCCAGAGCTCAGCTGTTGAGTAGAAGAAAGTTTGAGAGTAACGTTTCACTCTTGGGTTGGAGAGTTGCATAGAGTAGGGGTGGGATTGAGTTGCAAGACGGGTACCACGTGCCCTACGTATGAGCCAAACGTTTGACGACATTCATTGAGCGATAGCATCGGGCCTTTAGATCTTTTATGTGCGGTAACCACGACAAACGACAATCCAAAAGAACACCCAGGAACCGAACTTCATCTTTGAACTGAATGGGTTCACCATGAAGACATAGAGTCCCCCTATCTGGGCAGATATGCTTTCTGTGCCTACAAAAGTGGACTGCAAAGGTTTTATGAGTGGAAAATTGAAACCCATTTGACTTTGTCCATCTCTCAATCCCATTTAGTGCCATCTGAAGTTTGCGTGTTATATGAGCCATCTTCCTCCCCATGTAAAATATGCTGAGGTCATCAGCATAAAGGGTGAAGTATACATCTTTAGGGAGGTATCTCTTCACATCATCAATACCTATAAGGAAGAGGAAAACATTAAGGCAACAGCCCTGGTGGAGTCCCTTCTCCTGTACCTGGAACGTCCTATCCAATAGAAAGTTTTTAATGAAGTACAGTACATGTTATTTTCTCGAAACCCCAGTTGTAAGAGTCTCGTGAGAATACCATGATGCCAGGTAGTGTCGTAGGCCTTTGCAAGGTCAAAGAACACTGCTGTCAAATGGAGCTTCTTTTCAAAGCTCACTCGAATATGGTGATCTAAATATAAAATGGGGTCTAAACAAGATCTATGTTTCCGGAAAGCACACTGGAACGGGGAGATGATCATCCAGCAAGAAGATTAACCTAGAATTTACCATCCTCTCGACTAACTTGCAGAAGGAACTGGTCAACGCAATAGGTCTGTAATTCTGTGGGTTAGTATGATCCTTTTCCGGCTTAGGAAACCCAAGGACAATTGCATGTACCGGTATCCAAGATGTTGGGAAGACATGGGTAGTCCATATGACATTATAAATGGACAGTAGGAATGATAAGGATTTGGGATGTAAATGTCGGACCATTTCATAATGGATGCCATCATCGCCCGGCGCTGTATTCTTAGCCTGGGCAACAGCTTCCATCAGGTCCTGCATAGTGAAGTCGTTGTTATAATCATAGTATTCAATGTCGTCAAAAGTAAGATGCTTCTGGCGAGATCTGCATCATGAGAAAGGACTACACTGTAGCCCTTAATAACATTAAACTGTCTAAAATTATGGTTAGTTTCATTCAGGGCAACGCAAGCTGGTTGGTAACCACTGACATATTCTGTCAGTGCCTCCCTCTTAGATGCATACCCCTGAATGTTCCACTGAATGATTTTGTAACTCATTCTGTAGTAATGGTATGATCTCCATTTTCAACTACTGTACATTCAAAATACAGGGTCCATCCTTGGGTTGTAATTTGCTTGTATCCTCGGGGAGAGGATTATCTACAGGCTCATCAGGGCCAGGGGGATGCAAAGGGCATTCTCCTGGAGAGTCACCATCAGGAATAGTGTCGAGGACGCTTATGTCGTCAGGATTAGAGGGCATATCAAGGCGTGTCGGGGCAGGCAAGGGTGTAGTATTGCTCACACCCTTATCAGTAGATCCCTGGCATTTATGTAATAAAGTCTGTGATTTAGAGCTGAATGGCACTGTACCTGAGGCCTGTTGTCCCAGACTCATTTTGCGGGATTTAGAGAAGTTACAATCAGGCTCGCCAGACGGGGAGAAACCACTAAAGCCCTCCTCAGAATTTGAAGAGCCCCCCCTACGTCTCCTCCGCTTCACAGCTTGCCGGGAGCCGTGAGAATGAGTCAGAGAGCCCTGGACATGGACATCAAGAATCGGTTTTGCAGGGAGATTTGATCCCACACTTGAGAACAGGCTGAACCTGTTGCTGGTAGAGACTCCCGAACTCGTTGGCACAGACTCCGGGTAGATGTGTCGGGTGTCGTGAGGCGTGTCGAGGAGTGGGTTCAGCGGAAGGAAACCAGAAGCGTCTCTTTGAGGATTGGCTACCCCAGCATAGGAAAGCCCACCAGCTAACGTCACACCACCGATGACCCTCGCCCTCGCCTGCATCGGGCTGATCTTCTCCTGATCGATAATTCTCAATATTTCCTTGGACTTCAAATACTCCGGGCTGGTCACACTATAGACTTCATGGGAACCATTGCAATTGGCACAGTGGACATGGTCACACTATAGACTTTATGGGAACCATTGCAATTGGCACAGTGGACAGGTCTCATACAGTCCAGTCTCTCATGTTGACCCCCACAGCGGGAGCAGATGATTGTAGTGCTTTGACAGAAATTCACACTGTGGTTGAATCATTGGCACCTAGTGCAGCACCTCGGCTTTCTAATATAAGGGGAAACATTGAAGGGCCTCTCCCCATAGTGTACCCTGTCAGGAAGTATGTCTGTATTAAAAATCAGGAGAAACATGGGCAAACTACCAAGTTGGGATACCTTATTCACCCCAAATTTGGAGAAGGCCCTGGTTAAAAGGTCTGGAGGTCTTGTCTTCAAGTAAGGGGCATATATAACCCCTTTAATGGAGTTGAGATCATCATGAGGAGTACTATGGGCCACATCAACACCCAGTGGGTCCTCTATAGCCATAATTTGTAAGCGGTGCTCATTAGAATGTGCCCTGATGACAACATCCTTGCCTTGGGTAAAGAGGTAGGTTTCATCTAAGGGACCACTTTTCAGAACAAAGTCCTCATAGAGCAGGAAGGAGTCCAAGTCCTTGAAACTACCCACCTTGGGTGATAGTTTAACAAAGGTTTGATAAGGAGCTGGGAAGAGGTCCCTCAATGCAGGGAGACTCATTTTTGCCATCTTGGAAATAAACTTCTTCTTGCCCTTGGAGTGCAAGGGGCCTGGTGGCTTGGAAAGATCAACATTGACCAATGGGGTCGGCCCCGTGGAGGGACCAGGAGCACTGTCCACCACTGATGCAGATGTAACGGAGGTACTTGAAGTGGAAACTTTCTGAGTGGGGACATCATCGCCTAGATCCATTGATTGAGTGGCTGAGGCCAACTCACTCAAACCCCTATCCAATGAAGGAGGCGGGGTAGTGACAGGACCCTGGGACCCAGCAGTATTGGAGACTGGTAAATAAGGCGTCAACGTCACAACAGTAAAAGGACCTGGGGCAGCCACCAGAGCAGAAGCCATAGGCCATGAGGGGTCCGAGGGTGAGCCGGGGTTGACATCGAAAAGGACAGGCTGAGGAACAGAATGATCAGAGAGAGCCGAGAGAACACCAGAGTCGTCAACCGTAGAGGGCAAGTTATTAGCCATAGCACGAAAAATAAATTTCATTCCAGCTGCTCCCACACCCACCATGGAGCCACATTTAGGGGACTACAAAAGCAGCCCCAGGGATGCAGCCAGAACATACGCCAGGGATAGAGGGTGTCATCAGGGTGCCTCCGTTCGTCAAGTTCGGCGCAACACCCAGTCCCCCAGCTTAGCATAAAGGGGGCGTAAAGAGGCCACAGACGTGACCCCAGTTTGACAGGAGTAAGTAGGAGCCACCCACAAACACCTTCCAACAAAGCTAAAGACTAGTCAAAACAGAAACATGCCATCAACATCAACATGAAGACAGGGCACAGAAGTACGACATCACTGGAAGGCCCCTCTCTTACCAGTGATGAAGGGGGAGCACTTGGTCCACGAGGTCGATGGAACACTAACCCAAGAGAGGCAGGCTAAATAGGTGAGCCCACCGGCCTATGCATCAAGCCCCGCCACCACGGCAAGGCGGCACCCCACCGGCAGGGGCCGTCAAAATAGACGCGAACTTAACCGCGCCAATCGACCTATGTAAACATGACGACCGTACGCCCGGACACTACATCCATCCCGGTCTAGGTTACTAGGTTTTTATGATTTAAAAAACCACTACATTTTTTATAAATCGGGTTTTATGGGTTTATATAGGCCTATCGAGAAAACCCAAGCCAAATATCGAAGTTAGGCTGCTGTCTTTTTCCACTCTTAACCCTTCGTTCCCGGAAGGGCTCTTGAACGCCCATAAAAAAGCATACCAGAGCTGCCCGGAAGGGCTCTTTAACGCCCAGTGGTTGAAAGCCTGTGAGCTTGGTGTGCGAGGCGTCGGTCCGACGCATGTAAACAACAGCCGGCTGGACCGACGCCCCGCATCTCCGGCCACAAGAAGGAGAGCGTCGCTTGTTCGTGTGTGCCTGTATGTTGTTGTTAAGTATCGAAAAGTAGTGTAAAGTGGCTGTTTTTCCCATAAAGTTATCTCCAATGAAATCATCATCACAACTGAACCAGTTGACTTAGAGAGCTCTGCTTAACGCCATTCTACAGGTAAGAAACACAGCTACGCTTGGGGATGCGCGGGAATGCGGAAGCAGTCAGAATAACAAAGATACGGTAGCCTAGGCTAGACGTTTTTCGGCCAAAACCCCCGGGTTTCGGGGAATATATATATAATACATAGCCGGGGCTGGAGGATTAATACTCGCAAAATCCGAGCCAACTTTTGCCAAAACTTAGCTCGGGTTTTCGAAAATTCAGATTTTATAGGTTTGAAAATCAAGAAAATCCGGGCCACATTTCAAAATTAGGTACCGGTACTGTACCAGTAACTGTCTTTTTCGAAATCTTGGCTTTTATGACTTTCCAAAACCTTAAAACCCAAGCCAAGTTTTGATAAATACGCTATTATCGCCATTTTACGCATTTAACCCCTAATTTTCCCTGATCTTCATGGATAATGGGGAAAACGTTTTGGGTAGAATGTATAGTTCGGGCGTACCGCCAGCCTTGTTTACACTACGCGGAGCGGCGTCGGACGCTTGCCATCTTGTTCCCGTCTATTTTGACTGCCTTTGGATACAATAATATGCAAAGCCCCCCCTCACGACATATTGTCATCATCATATAATTTTATATTGTCAGCAAAAGGGCAATTAACCGAAAAAAATCGCTGTCAAAATAGATGCAAACTTAACCAAGGCGATCGACAAATGTAAACATGACGGCGGTGGCAGTGAGGGAGATGTCGGACACTTGCCATCTTGCTCCCATCTATTTTGAATACCAATGGATACAATATGTTGAGGGGGGGCTTTGCCCACCCTCACCCCCACATGACATATTGTCATCATCAAATATATTGCCAGCAGGGGGCAAATATCTGAAAAAAATCGTCGTCAAAATAGACGCGAAGTTAACCGCGGCGATCGCCGTACGACCGTACGCCCAGAATCTACATCCATCCCAACGTTTTTTCCGAGGTTTGTAATTAAATCCAAACACTATACTGTATACAGTATTGCAGAAAAATAACAGATCCCAAAAATAAAAACCCTGTGAAAATTACAGTAGTGGGTATACCCTTTAGTAGTGGGAGCGATGTTTTTTCATGATATATAAAATACTGGCAATAATTTCTCAAAATACAATTTTAGTTATAGCTTCTATGGAGTTAAAGATTTGTTTTGTTCAGGTACGAAATTAATATAATCCTACAATAACATATAGTAAATTGAGTATAAACCACAATCACCACGTAAACAATCCGTAGACTAAGAGAAATGCAAAACAAGAGCCATCCGAGCTGAATGTTGTGTTGTAAGCTGATATTCTATTGGTCAATGAACTGCGTGTGGCAACGGTGACGTCACACCAATGTTTGGCATTTGATTGGTTGTTGCAAAACTGCGTGTGACGTCACTTAGATTTTCGTCTCAGTTTCGGCCATAATGGAATTGAAGAAGGGTTGCCCTCTGATCAATGAAGTTATTTTGATGTGTGGGGCACTAGAACATATTTTACACAGGATTATTAACAGAACTTACACCGTCGATAGTCAGAGGTTAGTCTGAATTATACTTGCTGACCATGAAGCCTCCAAGGTTAGGCTAGTCTTAATTATATTTGCTGATCATGAAACCTCCGAGGTTAGTCTGATTTTTACGTGCTAAAAGCAGGGGTGTGGGGGCGGCAGCCCCCACTAAGGACACTAGGTTAAGTTAGGTTAGGTTGTATGGAAAGGTTAATGACAATGTGGTGTTACTAGGAACCTGCACTAGCTACGTACTAACAGCGGGGGTGTGGGGGCGGCAGTCCCCACTAAGAACACTAGGTTAAGTTAGATTAGGTTGTTTGGTTAGGTTAATGTCAATTTGGTGTTACTAGGAACCTGTACTAGCTACGTGCTAACAGCGGGGGGGGGGGGGGGGTCTGGGGTGGCAGCCCCCACTAAGGACACTAGGTTAAGTTAGGTTAGGTTGTTTGGTTAGGTTAATGACAATCTGGTGTTACTAGGAACCTGCACTAGCTACGTGCTAACAGCGGGGGTGTGGGGCCGGCAGCCCCCACTAAGGACACTAGGTTAAGTTGTTTGGTTAGGTTAATGACAATTTTGTGTTAACTAGGAACATGCACTAGCTGGTAGGTAAAGGCTCGTCTTGTATTATACGCACTGAGTACTAGGAACCCGCACTAGCTGGTAGAGTATAGGTTAGTCTTGTATCCCATGTACTGGGACGTTATCACTGCCTTGACATCATGATCTCGTTAGTGGGACCAATGTTTTTCACACTCCCCTTCAATATTATAATTGGTTTCCTGTGTTTAGTGATGCTTACTTTCACCACCTTTAACAGTATTGAACACCAATAGTTGGGAACGATATGAAGTGTGAACGTGGGAAAGAGCGTTGGTTACAGCAGGATATAATCAGGCTGCAGCATTTATTATTAATTATGGGAACAATTTCTTAAATGTAAGGTAATGGTGTTTGAGAGAAGAATGCATGAAACTATAGATTTTAAGGAACAATATAGAATCAAGAAAGAACACAAGAAAAGTTGTAAAATAAAATTGAAAAATGAAGTACTAGAAGAGGTTGAAAGTTTCAAGTATTTGGGAGCTGTACTATGCAAATATGGTAAAATGGAGAGTGAGATAAAAGAGAGAAAAATGCAAGGGAGAAAAGTGATTGGAGAACTTGATAGTAATCTCAAAGGAAGAATGGTTAGCCAGGAAGTCAAAAAGTCACTGAGAAACAGTGTGCTTCTCCCAACACTCTCGTATGGAAGCGAGACATGGACGGCAAGTGACGAGGACCTCTTCAAACTAAGAGCTGTGGAGATTAGCTTTTTCAGAATGGCAGCTGGCATGAATAGGCTAGATGGGCCAAGTAATAGGGAAGTGTACGAGTCCTTTGGAATGGAAGAGCAGGCTTTGGGCATTGATTGTGGTGTGGTTGAGTGGATAAAGAGAAGTACTTTGAGGTGGTATGGTCATGTTCAGAGAATGGATGAAGACAGAATGCCAAAAAAGATATATGGGAGTCAGGTGAGTGGAACCGCTAGTAGTGGAAGACCACCTATGGTATGGGAAAAGAAAGTGGAAAAATATATTGAAGAAAAACTTCCACGTAGTGGAAGGGGCATTGTGGCACGGGCAAAGGAGGCATTGTGGCACGGGCAAAGGAGGCATGTCTTGACAAAGTAGCTTGGAGACGTTTCTGTCATGGCCATCCTCTAGTGGGGGTTTCCCAGGGGGAAGCAAGGCGTCGGAGATGATGATGATGATTTCTTAAATATAGACACGGGACCGATAATTTATCGATCGAGTTGGTGGGGTCGTGACGTCATCCATGGCGATGACGTCACTTCCAGCCTGCCAATCACAAACGGGTTTGGCCAGCCAATCACAGCTAAGCTTCCAGTATGTTTTGATCGTATCAGCTGTTCTACCTCAACCCCTCTCTTTCCCTGATATACTTCATGCCCTCCCCACCTATCGGGTGTAAATATTTTAATATTGTTGTGACAAGTGAAGGTAATCATTATTAGGGACACAATGAAAACAGGAAACTAATTATAATATTGAAGGGGAGTCGGAAAAAGATCGCTCCCGCTATTATGGAATTTGCCCAGTAGAGACATAAAAATTTAAACATTTCCAAAGCCTAATACTGTATTGTATCTCACCGTCCCACGGCAGTCAAAATAGACGGGAACATGATCGCGGGCATGCGAGTAGTGTAAGTTTATTCGAGCGCTACGCCCGAAGTGATATTCCGCTTCGTGTCTGCCAGCGGAAATCGGAGCCTCTACGGGAGATCTGGGACCTGGGAATCTTGTTGGAGATGCCAAATGGGCCTGTATCTCTGGTTATTTCTCCTGGACGACATACGCCTAGATGAGTGTATTTTTTTTTACTTTTTTTTAAAGGCTGTTATTGTTTCTTAGTTTCTTACAGTAGATCCTCTGGAAAAAGGCAAACTAGGCCTGTGTATCCAGCTCAGTACCAGTACTTGCACTACTGCGGTCGTTCACGGTGTTGGCGGCGGCGGTAGCAGACGCAACAATTTTACTATTCTGTATTTTTGTTTTATAATCAAACTTCAAATCTTGTCTTCCCCCATGCTTTATCAAGATTACTTTCAAACTCCCTTATTGATTCGGAATCGACTACATACTGGGGCAGTGCGTTCCACTCATTTACCACTCTATCACAAAATGAGTTCTTTGCCTTCTCAAGCCTATTTCTTTCTTTGTAAATTTTCTTAGAGTGTCCTCTCGTTCTTGTTCCCTCCCGCATAAAGAAGATACCTTCACACACATCCTCATCATACTTTCCTGACACTATCTTAAAAGTCTCTATCATATCCCCTCTCTTTCTCCTATATGCCAGTGTCCTCAACCTCTGCTCATAGCCCGCGTTCTTCAACGTTGGTACCAGCTTGCTAGCTCTCCTCTGCACTTTCTCCACTGCTTCTATATCCTTTAGCCTACCATATATGGAGCCCACACCTGGTTCGCATATTCCAGGTGCGGCCTAACCAGCGCTGTATAGAGATTCCTGAAGATTTCTTCGTCAAGTGACACAAATGTCCTCCTTATCATCCCTACAATTCTATTGGCTTTGTTTATCTTTTCCGCTAAATGTTCTAAGAAATTTAACTTATTGTCTATCACTACTCCTATATCCTTTTCTGCATTCACTTCCTCCATCGCTTCATACATACTGTATCCTACCTTGTCTATCTTGCTTGTCCCAATCCGCATGTACTTGCATTTTTTTTGGATGAAAAGGCATTAACCAATGCTCAGACCATCCCTTCATGCCCTCCACATCTCTTTGAAGCAAAGCCACATCTTCCTTACTCCTCACTCTTCTATACAGCTTAGTGTCATCCGCATAAAGGTATACCTCACTTCCATTAGTTATAACTTCAGGTAAGTCGTTGATAAATACAACGAACAGCAGTGATCCCATCACAGGTCCCTGAGGTACCCCACTTGTAATTTCCCTCCAACCCGAGCCTATTCCATTCACCAGTACCCTCTGTCTCCGATCTTTCAGGAAGGCTTCTATCCATTTCACACATTTCTCCCCTATATTATAGCTTCTAACTTTCTCTATTAACCTTTTATGTGGGACCTTATCGAAGGCCTTCATAAAATCGAAGTATACCACGTCTATTACATCACCATCTTCTAGAATTTGCATCCAATCATCTAGCACCTTAATTAGCTGTAGTACCGTCGACCTCCCCGGCAAGAATCCGAACTGTCTCCCACTGAAAAGTTGGTTTGACTTCATATGCTCCATTATTCCTTCTCTAATTACCATTTCCATTAGTTTACACACAACACTTGTCAAACTGACTGGTCTATAATTCCCTGGGTCATTTCTCTTTCCCTTCTTAAATATAGCTGTTATGTTCGCCTCTCTCCAGTCCATCGGGATTTGTCCTGTATTAAACGATACCTCAAATAACATTTTCAATGGCTCTACTAACATCTCACCTCTTTCCTTTATGATTCTTGGGTGTATCCCATCCGGTCCCAGGGACTTACTTCTGTTCATTTTTTCTATAGCCCTTCTTATTCTAGCATGGGAAAACTCTATTAGTTCTAATGCCGGTGCCTGTTTGATGGGAATAGTAGGCACTGCATCATCCGACTCCACTGTTAGTACCCCCTCAAAGTATTTCCCCAGCACCTCTGCTTTCTCCTTATCAGTCTCCGCTCTACTCCCATCAGCCCTACCAGCTCTGGGATCCCTACTCTTCTTGTTAACTTTTCCTGAATGTACTTCCAGAATATTTTTGGATTATCCTTCACATTTCTAGCAATCTCTCTCTCCCTCTCCTTCACCCCCCTCCTTGTCTCCCACCTTATTTTATTGTTTATTTGTCTGCGTTCCAGATCCACTTCTTTAGCTTCTATACTAGACCCCCTGTTCTTTTTTAACAATTTTAGTCTTTCCCACAATCGTTTCTTTCTTCTAATCAATGTCCAAAGCTTTCTTTTCATTGGCAATTCTTGGTTCGTTCTTTTCCTCAATTTTGTTTTATCCTTATATTCCCTTACTGGTACACTTTTGGATACAGCATTCTCCAGTTTGACTCTATTTTTCTCCACATTCCTTCAGCGTCTTCACCGTTCAAGTATTCCCCCCAGTCAATGTCCAAACACCGTCTCAGCAGCTCATAATCTGCTCTATCATACATTTTGGCCCCAACTCTGTTCCTCATTCATATCAATGATCTCATATCTACCACTCATAATCCAATACATTCCTATGCAGATGACTCAACACTCCACAGTTCCTTCACATTTACCAATTCTTTCACCCAACCCGATCTTATAAATTAAAAAATAAACACTGCAATTTCTCTGAACCAGGACCTTTCTAGAATTAATGAATGGGGACAAGATAATCTAGTTTCCTTTAATGCACAGAAAACCAAGTACATTCAATTTTCTAACCGACAGAATCTCACTGACTCCCATATATTTTTAATGATGTAAATATTCCCACTTCCCCTAGTATTGACATTCTCGGTGTAACATTAACTACTAACTTGAGCTGGACACATTATGTTAAAAGCATTGCTAAGAATGCCTCTAAAAAACTGGGACTCCTGTACAGAGTTCGAGAATTCTTCACTGACGAGCAGTTGGCCGTATATATAAAAGTCATGTGCGTTCTCAGATGGATTACTGTTCACCTCTGTGGGGTGGAAGTGGAGTGGTTGCATTGAGGCAGTTGGACAAAATTCAAAATAAAGCTATTAGATTAATCAATAACCCTGCAATCACACAGGACCTTCCTACATTATCCATACGAAGAAACGTTGCATCCCTTGCATTATTCTACAGATATTTTCACAGCAATTGTTCCGAGGAACTTGCTTCAATTGTGCCGCCTCTCCACATCTTTCCCCGTAGAACTAGGGCAGCTGAGAGCGTCCATGAATTTACACTTTCTCCTCCACAATGCAGAACTTCTGCTTATCAGAATTAATTTATCCCCAGAGCTACTACTCTTTGGAATTCACTTCCCTCGAATTGCTTTCCACAAACTTACAATCTACAAATGTTTAAATCCAGTTGTTACAAACATTTTATGAATGGAGGATGCCTTTAGGCACATGGACCTTTAGGCACATGGACCTTTATGTTTTATCCGTGTTTTTCCTTCCTCCGTTCATTGTCTCTTTTAAAAAAAAAAAAAAAAAAAAAAATCTATTGCTTCTATTATACCTCTCTGTTTTAATATTGCAACTAAAGCTTATACAGGCATGGTCACTACGACCTATAGGGCTATCCACATTGACATGTTCCACTATATCCTCCTCATTGCTAAAAATCAAATCAAGTACACTCCCCTGCATCCCATCTCTATATCAGATCTTGTCATCTCTGTTGTGTTGTCCCTGTTCACGCTCTGTCTCGAGTTGGCCACCCCCAATATAATAAAAAAAGGGGTAGGCCTATGCAAAGTATATATACACTATCAAGTACCGGTAGACCCACCAGGTACTCAAATTTCTGGTAGCTCGCCGAAATTTGTAAGTCTCGTAAAATCGTGACGTCACGCGTGGGATGTAGATGTTGACGACAACACAGGGCGAATGTCGTTCCACTTTGTTTTTCCATTGTTAACTCATACTGGAGAAGCTTTGCATATTTTATGGCTAGAAATTCAAGAAAGCACTATATTAAGAACAAGTAGAATATGAAAAAAAATCAATCAAGTCATTAATGTTGTAATGTTGTTCGATATAAATATGCAGACGAAGGGAGCTCATGCCCTGCAGCCGGTATACTTCTACTATATTCACACCCAATTACAAGTATATGTCGATTTATGTTTACTTGATGTATTGAATTAGGTTTGGTTACGTTGGTTGGGATAGTTTTTATCATCAAATTATTTCAAATACATTGAAATAGAATCGGGATTCGGTGTAAATGTCATGGCATAGCGGCTGCAGCTATGCCTCACAGTTGTCAGAGCGAACTCTCTTATAAAGCATTTAATATATTACCCAGGTCTATCATTGTATGCTGGCGAAAGTTATAATAATTAAACCAGACAAAAGCTGAAATTTGTTTAGGTACTCATGATAGTGGTGAAAAAGAAAACAAATTAAAGACAATGTAAGTCATAATAACGGGGTTCGTGTGTGTTCGTGTTCCCGAGTGGCTTAGACGGTGTTGCCATATTTCAAAGTATCTTTTTTTTCTTGTTCTTTTTTCAATTGAGAAGTACCTACAGTACAATCATACTGCATGTACACGGGGTACATTGTGGTGACTACATTTAAAGGAAGTTTATACTGTTCAGGCAATCATGTGTTAGTAGGAGAAGGTTAATGGGAAAATAATTAACACACTTAAACTACAAGCAATGGGCATTGGGTCAGTGAACTGCTTTAAATCTTATCTTAGTGATAGAACACAGAGAGTAATTGATGATAATCTTTCTGATCCTATACCAATTAACTGTGGGGTCCCGCAGGGAAGCATCCTTGGTCCCTTACTCTTTCTCTGTTATGTGAACGACATGGAACTGAGCGTATCGTGTAAATTATTACTGTATGCTGACGACAGTGTGCTTCTGGTTTCAGGAAAAGACCCAATAATTATTGCCGCCTCACTTTCCAAAGAACTAGAATCGTGTAGTGATTGGCTATTGGACAATAGACTATCTCTTCACCTGGGCAAGACAGAAGCCATCTTATGTGGAACAAAACGCAAATTGAAAGACATTGAGGGCTTCTCGGTCAACTGTAATGATATTCCCATAACAACAGTGTCACAAGTTAAATATCTCGGACTAAAACTGGACTCGACTCTGTCAGGTGAAACAATCTTGGAATCGATCCTGAGTAAATGTTGAGCACGTATTAAATACCTGTATAGACAGGTGGGATGCTTGCCAGCGGCGACCAAAAAGACCCTATTCCAAGCGCTTGTTCAATGTCATTTTGACTATTCTGTGTCATCCTGGTACTCTGCATCATCTAAATCAGAAAAGCACAAACTTCAGGTCACTCAAAATAAAATGGTTAGGTTCATGCTGAACCTAGGATCCAGATTGCATATTGGCCAGGAACAACTCCAGTCACTTGGTATGCTCAATGTCTCTGACAGGGCCAAACAAATCAGACTCATTAATGCCTTCAAGATATTTTATGATAGGGCTCCAGAGTACAGTATTTAACCCTTGTCTAGCGGGGTGTTTTGGGCTCATTTGGGCATCAAGCATCTGCATGAAAATAAAATTATTTAGCAAAAAACTAGGCACTAAAAGCTTCAAAATGAGACCAGAACGCGCTACGTAGCACTCGTGGTTCTCTTGCAGTGGTGCCACGAACATGGAAGTTTAGCATATATCGGTATATTTTTCCCAGCTATGCTCACTACTGGCTACACTGCCGGCCTCTCGAGAACACAGGGAACATGAGTTAATGGGCGGCGGTAAGCCCTGGGAGTCGGCTGTCTGGCCCGCTGCTCTCCCGGCCATTTGCACTCGATTTTAACCCTTTAAAAGCCTTAATAATGCTCCTAACTTGCTGCAAATTGGTGCACGACTTAAGTCGAGCGCCGCTCTTTAAGGGTTAAAGAGTAATTTTGTTAAAGCAAATGAGAGGATTGGACATAATACAAGGAATAGGATGTATAATTTTACGGTCCCGAGAATCCAAGGACAGGGTAGGTTAACATTCTTCTTCGCTGCCATCAAAGACTGGAACAACCTACCTCAGTCAGTCTGTGAAAAGAGAACACTGTATTCCTTCAGACGTAGCTTGAAGGAGCACCTGAACCGGACAGCTGCGAGAAGGGAGCACCAAGCTTATGTCTACTACTAAATACGACATAAGAGATAGGCACAACAAACTGAGATGATTACTGAAATATTTTGACCAGTCCAACTATAGAATGTAAGGTATCTTAATATAACCCCCTAGAAATACTTTCTCTAAAGTATCTACTTTTTTTATCCTCCCCTATTTCCCCAGCTAACCTAATCCCACAAGGACCCCAATGGAAATACCTGTACACCTAACGGCCTTATTGGGCTAACCTTAGTTGGAATTATGCAAAGCTGGTACATGTCATATTTGTAACATATTATGTGGTACCAACATTGTAAAATGCTAACTGAATAAATATTATTATTATTATTATTGTTATTATTATTATTATTATTATTATCGTATGAAATAGCTGTCCTAGTGTGTGCTGCCCTCTCGCTCTTAACCCTGGCTACCACTACGCATATTCCACGTGTATTTCACTATCTTATGACACAGTAAACACCCCCATGACCAATATATCGCAACATTAACCCAGTTTTAAGACAATTCACCGTAATCCTCATTAGCCTATAGAAAACAATAGGTTAGCATAATGAGTTGATGACTGGCCAATACTGCATGCAGACAGTATGCTATGATATTCATACAATTTTATCCCGAAAATTATATAATAATGACTCCTTACAGTGGTGACAAGCTCACAAGATACTGTCATTAGACTTAATCACAACTAAATATGGTATATACTTCAACGAAAGCATGTTATTCAGCTTTTCAAAGCCACACATCCTTAGATTCTTCAGGTTTGTATATGAAATATAGCCCTACTGTCCCAGGCGTGATGTCACACTTGATGTCGGAGGTTCCAGTTTTACTTCGGTGAGTTAACTTCCTGTATGTATATAAACTTTGGGCCTATGTGCCAGAGAATATAGATAGCTTAGATAAATAGCTACGCCCGATTCCCGAATACTACAGTACAGTACATCCTTACCCTAGGACTATTTTCAGGAAGGGTGTAGTATCCGGGTGTACATACATACATACATACAATTTTAAGACTGAGTATTCCACACATAAGTGCAGTTTCAGTCTCTTGTCCTAATGGCGGCGTTCCAGGCAACCCTGTTAAGGGCTGCTTCACTTGTCAAGTTTTTGGATTTGAGATCGGCGCGTATAGTTCAATCCCAGGTCTTCCTCGGTCCACCCCTTGGTGCAGCTCCCTCCACAATCACAGACCTGCATTTTTTCACCCAATTTTGTTCATCCATTCTCTCCACATGTCCATACCATCCCAGTCTACTTGTACGCATCACCTCGCTAATACTCTTTATACCTAAACGTCTCCTCAGCTCAACATTTGTTATTCTATCCTGTAGCCTGGCCCCACACATCCATCTCACCATTCTCATTTCATTACGCTCCATTCTGTTGACATCCTCTACTTTAACGGCCCATGTTTCTGAGGCATACGTCATTGCACTTCTAACACATGAGGCATACACCTTTCCCTTCAGGGGGAGAGGCATTCTTTTCATGGTCAGGATTGGCATCAGTTCTCTGAACTTCCCCCAGCCACACCTAATTCTAGCAACAGTGGCAGCCTCGGCCCCACCACCGGCAGAGATGGTATCTCCTAGGTAACAAAACTTGTTCACCAGCTCCAAAGACTCATTTCCAAAATTCACAGCCACAGGATCATCACCTAACACAAGCTCGCCTTTGCACACTACGCACTCAAATTTCTCTATTTCTGACTTATCCTTCAGCAGGGGTCCCTTTATTCTACTACAGTTCTTACTCCCATGGTGTACCCAACATCGACAGATGCTACATTGAATTGAGTTAGCGCCCACTCCCTTTCCACACACTGCACATGGGTATGCACCGCTCTTTTCCACATTGCCTCGTCTCAATCTACAATGCATAACCTTGGTTTTGTTAATATTGACTCTTAAACCCTTGCTCGCCATGCCCTCTCTCCACTCTCTGAATTTGGCCTCAGCATCTTGCACACTGTCAGCTATTAGGACTAAATCGTCTGCATAAAACAGTTCAAACGGGAGTCCGCCTCTAAAAACTCTAGACAGTGCCTCCAAGACCATAATAAAGAGGAGGGGGCTTAACACTGAACCCTGATGGACTCCAACACGGACTGCGAACTCATCATTCAGTACACCCTTCACCCTCACCGCACTTCGCGAATCCTCATACATCTTCATTATCACACGCACCAGCCACCCTTCCACACCAAGTTTCCTCATAGCCCACTGCACAACATCTCTAGGCACCCTATCAAAGGCCTTCTCCAGGTCTACAAACACAAAGTAAAGATCCTTGCCTTTTAGTAAGTATCTTTCCTGTATCTGCCTGACTATGAAGATAGCATCGGTTGTACCCCGCCCTGGCATAAAACCAAACTGCATATCATCAATAGAGATGCTTTGCCTGATCAAACCTTCAAGGACTCTCTCACAGACCTTCATGATTTGGTCAAGCATTTTCAGGCCCCTATAATTTCCTCTATCTTGCGCATCCCCTTTTCCTTTGTATATATTTACTATTACACTTTTGAGCCAATCCTCTGGGATTTTCTTATCTTTAATAATGGTGTTTATCAACTCAGTGACTAAGTTTACACCAGTCTCCCCTGAGGCTTTTATCATCTCTGCGACAATGTCGGAGCAACCTGGAGCTTTACCGTCCTTCATTTTATTGATTGCGTCGCTCACTACAGCTGGTGTTATCAAAGGAGGGGGCCCAGATAATGGTTTTTCGATACTAAGCTGTTCCTTATCCCATTCAAACTCTACATTTAGCAATCATTCATAGTGTACCTTCCATGCTTCTCTGATTTCATTTTCTGCATACACAATCTTCCCATTATCGTTTCTAACACACTGTTCACCTATAATATCCCTACTGTCATTTTTAACTCGCCTAGCTAGGTTGAAGATCCCATTGGGATTGTCAGTGTTACACACTTGTTCGAGGACCAGGTCCTTAATGCGATTTTTAGCATTGTAAATAACTCTTTTGGCAGTTCGTTTAGCTGCCTGGTATTCCTCCTTGCTGCCTCCCTTCTTCCATGCTTTGAAGCATCGCCTTTTCTCTTTCACAGCATGTTCTACCTCATCGTTCCACCACCAGGTCTTATTCCTGGGGTGACCCTTTGTTTTGCCACAGACTTTGTCAGTGGCAGCGATAAGGCTATGCTTAAGAAAGTTCCATTGACTATTTACATCGTTAGGCCTAGCTTCCTTATTTCTATTCATTTCCTCCAGTTCACTATGAAACCTATCCCTAACTTCCTTGTTCTTCAGCAGCCACACTTTCCTTTTGGGTGTGTATACCTTCTTGCGCTTAGGATCTCTGTATAAGCTCATGTCGCACACAAGTAGCTTATGCTGGGGGATACATTCTTCGCTCGGGATGACCTTTACATCTCGAACTAGTTTCCAGTCTTTCCTGTTAACCAAGAAGTAATCTATCTGGCTACTGGAGACCCCAGAGTTATATGTGATCAGGTGGCTCTGTCTTTTCTTGAACTTTGTGTTACACACAACCATGTTGAGTGCAACGCAGGACTCCAATATATATTCGCCTTCCGGAAGTCCTCTTCTATCTCTTTCTGCATATGCCCCACCAGCCTGTGGGGCATATGCAGATATCACATTCAGAATTCTTTCACCAACTTTCAACTTCAAAACAATCAGCCTTTCACTAACTCTCGTAATCTGAAGCACACTTTCCGCCAGCTCTTCAGCCACCAGAACACACACTCCTCCTTTCGCTTTATCAGTCTCCACACCCATCCAGTATATCCTATATCTTTTCCTCCTTCCGACAATCCACTGTACCCCATGCCTCTTCCAGAGTGTCTCCTGGGTACAGCAGACGTCCACTCGCCTCCTCTTACACATCTCAGCCACTTCATTCGCACGCAGATTCAAACTACCAACATTCACACTAGCAAGTCTGAGTTTGTGGGGGGCATTTGTCCTTGTCCTGTGCGGTTTTGATTCATCGGACTTACGTTTATTTTCTTTGGTTTTAGTCATAGTTAGGTAGGTTTGGCTGGCAGATGGGCATCCCCCCCCCCCCCCCCCCAGAACTCCGGCTCCAGTCTACCGCAGGACCATTCCCAGCACCTTCCCCCAAGAGATTACAAGGGGGTAGGATCCAGTGGCCTCGGTACGCCCCACCAGAACCAGCCGCAGGGACGCACCCTGTGCACGTACACGGCACTACGACTGGCCTGGTATTTTTCGCCCAATGACAGGGCAGCCTCCTGGAGCGCTACCACCAGGTTCGGGCCCCTATACTATTGGGCGGAAAGTGCCAGTCCGGGGAAACACTACGTACTGTACCCTCTGGATCCATTTCGTCCAGGTTGGGCCCAGGGCGCCAGGGCCGGGTCCAGAGGGAGCGACACCCACCGCCAGTGTGCCGCCATTAGGCAACTTGGAGCAAGTACAATGAAGCCCTGTCACAGCACTGTCATAGAGAGACAATGCCAGCGCCAATAACAAGGCTTCATTGTATAGTGATGGCTACTTGGTCCGCAAGTCTAACACCATCCCCTATTAGTCGCCTTGTACGAAATGCAGTAGGATGCGTGAGGCATATTCTTTTTTTCCACCATTAGATGAATGCCCCCTTACCCCCTGGGGGGGTACAGTTACCGGGAAGGATGTAGTTACCGGGTGTATCACTACCGACATACAACATAAATCATCTATAAATACTTATAATAAAATAAATACTTATAAATCTATAATACTAGGTTAGGTTGTTTGGTTAGGGTAATGTATTTTTGTATCCAAAGGCAGTCAAAATAAATGGGAACATGATGGTGAGCGTCTGTGTAGTGTAAACAAGACGGGCGGTACACCCGGTAACTATATTCTTGCCCAGTTACCTTCTATTTTGATGGCCATTTTTTCTATTTGTCCTCTGCTGGCAATGGGATGGATGTAGTGTCAGGGCGTACGGTCGTCATGTTTACATAGGTCGATCGCCGCGGTTAAGTTCGTGTCTATTTTGACGGCTATTTGCCCCCTGCTGGCAATATATATGATGATGACAATATGTCATGGGGAGGTGAGGGAGGACAAAGCTCCGCCTCAACATATTATTGTATCCAATGGCAGTCAAAATAGACGGGAACATGATCGCAAACGTCCGACGCTGCCGCCGTGATGTTTACATGGTCGATCGCCGCAGTTAAGTTTGCGTCTATTTTGACAGCAATTTTTCGGTTATTTGCCCCCTGCTGGCAATATATAGGCTAGGCTAGCCTATGATGATGACAATATATTTTGACAGCGATTTTTTGGTTATTTGCCCCCTGCTGGCAACATATAGGATAATAGGCTAGCCTATGATGATGACAATATATTTTGACAGCAATTTTTCGGTTATTTGCCCCCTGCTGGCAATATATATGATGATGACAATATGTCATGGGGGGGGGGGTGAGGGGGCATGAACATATTGTTGTATCCAACGGCAGTCAAAGTAGACGGAAACATGAAGGCAAGCGTCCGCCGCCGCTCCGTGCAGTGTAAACAATGCTGGCGGTACGCCCAAACTCTACATTCTACCCCTGGCAATATGTAGCCTATGATGAAGACAATAAGTCATGGGCGGGTGCCGGGTGAAGGGGGGCAAAGCCCCCCCCCCCCTCCCTTAACCTATCATTATTCATTGTACCCCACGGCAGTCAAAATAGACGGGAACATGATCACGAGCGTCCGCGTAGTGTAAATAAGGCGGGCAGTACGCCCGAATACTAGGCTGCCCGCCTACCCTACATCCTTGCCCTAGGCTATGGCCTATTTTCGGTAAAAATTGAAGAGACCCCGGACAGCCTTTTTACTAGTTAGCCTAATTCTATTTTTTTTTTGTTTTTTTTCTTTGATATACAGTGTTGTTTAACCTCTCCACTGCGTAGGTGGGGCATTGGCAACCCCTCCCTGTGCGGAGGTATTTAGACTGTTTCCTAAACTCAAATCGTCATCGTACCATAAATATCATTAATACTTATCCTTATGCGCCTATTTTACGTTGATTATAAAGGTATTAATCTGTTACAACAATAAAACAAGTGGAAACAGCGTTTGGATGGTCAAAATCGGCGATAGAGGCCGGGAGTTACATAACTTATGGCTGAGGCAGCCTGCCAGCCAGCCAGCCGTCACGACAGCTGGAGAGACACTGTTGCGTGGTAGTCTCTCGCTCGCTCTTACCCACGCTTGGTAACACAGATGACCACGCCCTGCTAGCAACTCACTAATGTTAGCACAAAAATATACCTAAGAATAAGGGAATAACAGGGAAAATAGCTGATAATTGAAGGGGTGGGGTGGGGGGGGGGGGATGGAAGGAGGGTATGTGGAGGAGTGATATTTGGCATGGCCAAGGGGCAATAAAAAAATAAATAAAATAAAATCTATATACTGTATATATATATAGGCTAGGCTACTGGGCTGATTTAAAAAAAAAAAAAAAAATTAAGCCTTGGATTATATGAGGAGATCCGCAGCGCACCGGTAAAACTCTTATGATGAGATCCGCACTTGCCGGGTTAATACCGAGGACCGTCGCATTTTAGTATTTTCAACATTAGCCTAACCTAACCGAAAACTAAACAGGGAACATGAGCTGGGTTTAGACCGTCGCATACCCATAAACAGGGAACGTGAGCTGGGTTTAGACCATCGTGCACCCATAAACAGGGAACGTGAGTTGGGTTTAGACCGTCGGTTAGTTTTCGGTTAGGTTAGGCTCATGTTGAAAATACTAAAATGCGACGGTCCTCGGTATTAAACAACACTGTAGGCTATATCAAAGAAAAATAAACAAAAAACTAGAATTAACTAGTAAAAAGGCTGCCCGGGGTCTCTTCAATTTTTACCCTATTTTCTTCTAAAAAAATTCTGTAAACATTTAATTTCACTCGGGCACTTGTTTAAGTATTCAAGAGTGCCTGAATGATCCCTATTAGGCCTAGGGCCCTAGGCTATATTGGAAATAAGGCCCGCACTGAAGTGACTGAAAGGGTTAAGTGTTGTAGGAATGCTAGACTACTCGGCCCACGGGACAGCTCGGCCCACAGCGAGACAGCTCGGCCCAGTAAAACCGAGACAGCTCGGCCCAGTGTTAATTGCGAGACAACTCGGTCTTTCACAACCCTTATTTGCTTCGACAACATAAAAACTATATAGATGGCTAGCCTAGGCCTAGCCTATAGATGGCTATATTGATCATTTTGGAATCACTATGTCCCTATCTATTTATGTATCTATCTTTTCGTTTCATCAAACAAGTGACAATTCAGTAACTTTTATTTCTCGTATTGATCTAGGTCCTAACCTAACCTAACCTACCTACCTACCTACCTACCTACCTACCTACCTACCTAACCTAACCTAACCTAACCTAACCATAGCATACGGAATAATGGAGCATATGAAGTCAAACCAACTTTTCAGTGGGAGACAGTTCGGATTCTTGCCGGGGAGGTCGACGGTACTACAGCTAATTAAGGTGGTAGATGATTGGATGCAAATTCTAGAAGATGGTGATGTAATAGACGTGGTATATTGCAATTTTATGAAGGCCTTCGATAAGGTCCCACATAGAAGGTTAATAGAGAAAGTTAGAAGCTATAATATAGGGGAGAAATGTGTGAAATGGATAGAAGCCTTCCTGAAAGATCGGAGACAGAGGGTACTGGTGAATGGAATAGGCTCGGGGTGGAGGGAAATTACAAGTGGGGTACCTCAGGGATCTGTGTTGGGACCACTGCTGTTCGTTATATTTATCAACGACTTACCTGAAGTTATAACTAATGGAAGTGAGGTATACCTGTAGGCTGTATGCAGATGACACTAAGCTGTATAGAAGAGTGAGGAGTAAGGAAGATGTGGCTTTGCTTCAAGCAGGCTGGGAAATTAGTGTTCCAGATCTAGTTGCCCCGGGCTAGTGAATTCAGAAATTTACTTGCCCTGATATATTCCTTAATTGCCCTGATATTTTTGTATTTGCCCTGAATATGAAATTTGTTGAATTAATACAAATTATGCTATATACTGTATATACAGTATATAATGTTTTTTAGTTATTTTGTTTTATTCAATAGATTTTTTTTCTTAGGGGAATAAAGGTTGCACATAGCAAAACAATAGCTTTCACAAGTTAGCATATAAAGACAGTGACAAAGTTACAAACAATGCAATACCATCAGATGATTAGTTATCGAATTAATATGTCAAAAATAACTAATACGGTACCAGTAAGTAATAAGCTGTCAGTGTACAGTTATATTATAGAAAACTTATGAAATCATACTCATGTTGAATATTAAGTAAGGTAAACCTCTGCAGAAAACTCATTCTAAAATCTGAACTAAATAAATAACTATCTATCTATCTAATATCTATCTATCTATTTATCTGTCTGTCTGTCTGTCTGTATGTGTGTGTGTGTGTGTAAGTGTAGATATTATATTGCAAAATTCATGGTTCACATCTCTAATGAAAGCGAAGGACTAGCTTTAGTTTATTAAATATAGCTGATTTTTTTTTTTTTTTTTTTTTATATATATATATATATATATATATATATATATATATAGAAAATAGAAATATGTCCAGAAAGTGAGTGATAAAGTCATCTTTATTCGACACTCGGTACTTATTACTTAAGCCCATGGCCTCCCAACCAATGTCTGCAATGGCAGACATTAGGGGTGAAGTTGTTGTTGTTGTTGTTGTTGTTGTTCCCTAAGCTGCCTGGCCGAACAGCCCCGAGTCCCTGAGAAAGGCCATGGCCACGATCGGGCTTTCCCACAGAGCTCTCATTGAGTGTAGATTGTGTTGTTGGCGTAAGTGGTTGTGTGAAATGCAGTCTTCTATGATGTGTTTAATGGTATGGGGTGCTGTGTTACATCCCGGACAGGCGTCGACAACGGAGTCATCCAGTCTCTTCTGATAGCTCAGGAGAGCTGGATGGTGTCCGCATCTCAGCCTGGCCAGGTGGACTCTGTCCTCGCGAGGAAGGGAGGATTCGGAAGGATGGATTTCGGGAGGTCGTGCATGCAGCTGTGTGTTGTCTGTGAGTGAGTGGATGGATCGGTGAGAGATATGAGTATGGATGTGCTTCTGGAAGTTGGTGGGGTGGGCAGGGAGGGAGAGAGGACATAATTGTGTGTGATACCGTGTGCTGGGTGTTGTTTTGATATTTCTTGGTGTCTGTGGGTGTTGCCATGTAGTTTAGTGGGTGGTCTTGGTTCGTGGAGGCTGCTGCCAGGAATTGAGTGCCTCTCATGTCCAGATGGTCTTTGACTTTGAGGATTTTGGTTTCTTGATGTAGGTGATCTGTGGGTGCAGTAGCTGTGCAGCCTGTAATGATCTTCAGGGCTTTGTTTGAATAGTCTGTAAGGTCTTATGATGTGTTTCAGCTAGGTTAGAAGCCCAGGCTGGGCTTGCGTATTCCATCACTGATCTTATGTATTGTTTATATACTGTGGTGGTAGTTTCTTTGTTGTGTCCAAATTTTGTGTGAGCAAGTGACCTGAGGGCGTTAAGTCTGGGTGTCAGTTTCTTTTTAATGTTTGTGGTGTGCTGTTTGAATGTCATATGAGTATCATATGTTACTCCTAGGATTTTGGGTGTGTGTGTATGTGTTAGGGGTGTGTTGTTTATGGTGAGTTGAGGGATGTATTCGTGTTCTCCTGTCCAACTTGTGAGCAGGGTTGCGGTGGATTTGGCTGGGGCTAGATTAAGTCTGTATTAGGGGTGAAGTAGACCAGTAGGGGTGAAGTAGACCAGTGTTGTATTTACAACGTGAATACAAGACCCTGATCAGCATGATCGAATTGATTACACTGGTTACAAACTAAATTCACCACCACAGCCATTCCAACAGTATGATAACACACATTTCACTTGAACCCCCAAACACAAATAATAATTCGCGGTTAGACATTATCAATTACCAACACTCCCACGAAACAAGATACAAAATCGAACGAACTGAACGTTGCCTCTATGCTGGAGCTTAGTTTGTGGCCATCCCTCAGGGATCAAGTTGTCTGGCAATAAATATAGTTTTATTTAGGCTTAGGCATACTTTACATTGTACAGTAGGAGAACAGAGACTGCAGAGTATCATATATATATTTTTGTATTAAAAATGGTGTAACTAAATCCTTAAGATTGTTTATAAACACATTTTTGTAACATTAAGTAAATATCTTAGGTAGGAAACATAGGTGGAGTAGCTTACCAACAATTTTCACTTAAGAGGCGAGTCAATAAGAGAAATCTATCGTCTGACAGACTGACTAGGCTAGATACAAAAAAGTTAACAAACTATTTTAAAACAACGGTTTTACCTAGTTGTACTTGTTGATGGTGGTTGTTTTAGTGTTAAGAATCTTGTCAAGGAAGCCTGTTATTTCTTAGACACACTCATTATAGTACATTTTCTCACTAAACACGTGCTTCCCCGGCGACAATTGAAACACTAATGTTATTGATAAAGAGCGGCGAGCGAGCCGCCTATTCGGAAGTACCTCTTCTCTATCCAACCGTCCAACGGTTATAATATTATGTAGGCCTACCGGGTGGGGGGGGGGGGAGGAGAGGAGATAGAGAGAATAGTGACGTGAAATTAACGTGAATCGAAAACCAGCCGTTACGTTACCAGTAACCAATGGTCGTTGAAAGTGGAAATAGTAGATACATCTGCCTGTCTCTTATACTTTATTTATATTTATGGAAAGTGTGTATGTTTGTTTTTATATTAATTTTAGCATTTTTCAAGGGTTAAAAGGCAAAAAATTTGACTTGTCCCCCGGGCAATCGCCGGGCAGACCAACATTATAAAGCACTTGCCCGGCAACATATCCGGGCTAGCCGGGCTGCCGGGCTATACCTAATTTCCCAGCCTGGCTTCAAGATGTGGAGGGCATGAAGGGATGGTCTGAGCACGGTATAGTAACATAGAAGGTAGACGCACCGAATTCTTGAACTCATATACATAAAGGCTTCTAAAAAGCACTAAACAGACTTCTATTAATTATTTTTATTTTGTGACTTCACGCTCAACCATGGTACCGTACTAATATAAGATATAGTTGTCGGAATAACGTTGATTATTCTATAAGCGAATATTTAGTGAAATATTCGTATACCATCGTTTGTTAACATAGGCTCTGCTATAGTGTTCTCTCTGGCCGTCAGAGGGCACCACCGTCCGTTCTTCTCCCCCCCCCCATTTCGCTTCGTAGAAATCTATGTTCCCTCTAGCTGGCCATATATTTATACAAATCATCTCTCCACATCCCCTAGGCCTTCATACACCCTCACACGCCATCACTGGGTGAAAGTTGATGAGTGTTAGAGGCAAACTACGTGAATTTAAAGGAAGTTAAGCAAGGGATAAACGAGAATCCGTTTAGGCCTAGCTTTTTTCCCGACCGACGAATCTAATATCACCAACACCTTCGAAATATCTCTTCATATAAACTACACATATATCAAATAACAATGCTAACATGTAGCTTGGGTCCTACTACAATAATATTATCGATATCAATCGACATTACTCTACATATTAGGTAATTAGGTCAACAAAAATATCATCGCATTTCCGCGGTAAAATTTGAAGCGACGTCGGCTATATACTACCTAATAGCCATATATATATTCTTCAAATGCAAAAAAGTAACAACTTTAGCAAATAGACTAGGGTCCTGTCACACTATATATATATATATGTTTATCCATGTCACTTTACATTTTCGGTGGAAAACGCAATATACTGATCCTGTTAGAACACCATATTTAGCTTGGGAAACGGTACAAGTCATTCAGTGACATCACAGAGGCCCAAACAAGTGACTGTCGTGGTTCCAATACTACCGCCATGCGTCTACTTCCTTATGTTACTATACCGTGGGTCTGAGCATTGGTTAATGCCTTTTCATCCAAAAAAATGCAAGTACATGCGGATTGGGACAAGCAAGATAGACAAGGTAGGATACAGTATGTATGAAGCGATGGAGGAAGTGAATGTAGAAAAGGATATAGCCTAGGAGTAGTGATAGACAATAAGTTAAATTTCTCAGAACATTTAGCAGAAAAGATAAACAAAGCCAATAGAATTGTAGGGCTGATAAGGAGGACATTTGTGTCACTTGACGAAGAAATCTTCAGGAATCTCTATACAGCGCTGGTTAGGCCGCACCTGGAATATGCGAACCAGGTGTGGGCTCCATATATGGTAAAGGATATAGAAGCAGTGGAGAAAGTGCAGAGGAGAGAGAGCTAGCAAGCTGGTACCAACGTTGAAGAAAGCGGGCTATGAGCAGAGGTTGAGGACACTGGGGCTTCCGACACTGGCATATAGGAGAAAGAGAGGGGATATGATAGAGACTTTTAAGATAGTGTCAGGAAAGTACGATGAGGATGTGTGTGAAGGTATCTTCTTGATGCGGGAGGGAACAAGAACGAGAGGACACTCTAAGAAAATTTACAAAGAAAGAAATAGGCTTGAGAAGGCAAAGAACTTATTTTGTGATAGAGTGGTAAATGAGTGGAACGCACTGCCCCAGTATGTAGTCGATTCTGAATCAATAAGGGAGTTTGAAAGTAATCTTGATAAAGCATGGGGAAGACAAGATTTGAAGTTTGATTATAAAACAAAAATACAGAATAGGCTAGTAAAAATGTTGCGTCTGCTACCGCCGCCGCCAACACCGTGAACGACCGCAGCAGTGCAAATACTGGTACCGAGCTGGATACACAGGTAACACAGTTACACAGCCCTAGTTTGCCTTTTTCCAGAGGATCTACTGTAAGAAACTACGGTACTGTAAGAATAACATGGGGCCGAGCTGCTCAGCTGTCTCAAATAATGGGCCGAGCTGTCTCGCCGTCATGGCCGAGTTGTCCAAATGTGGGCCGAGCTGTCCCATGGGCCGAGTCGTCCAGTCACCGTGTTGTAGGCAGCAGTAGGCTATAGGTTCATAATGTCATTTCAATTAGCCTATCCTAATCTGTTAAATCTGGAATAGGCCTATCCTAGTCCTTAGATCTCCTTAATATTGACCATAGGTCTAGTTTTCAAGGCAAAAAAAACGGAAGGCACAAGTATAAAGAATTAGGCTAGGGGACCATAGGCCTATAAAGATGATGTAATTAAATTCATACATCGATTTTATCGTGGCCTACAGGTTTCTTATACCATGTATTTCATTCCTAGGCCTATATGTGTCTAAAACTCTAAATGCGCGTAAAAATGTATTACTGATCCTGAAAAAAACAAAATATCCTCTATATCGCCTACGTCACAAGAGGCGGGTGGCTTTGTTTACATCCGCCGCGAAGAAGTAGTGTTGGGGAAAATTTGTTTTTTGCCCCCTACTGTTTAAATATATGACGATTTCAATAAACCTTGGGGGGGGGGGGGGTGAGGGGGGGGCTTGCCCCCCCCCTCTACATATTTTGTATCCAACGCCAAATAGTTATTTTTCGCGAGTGAAGGGACGTGTTTTTAGATTGTTGTTTAATGGGTAAATATGCATTTACGTATATTTTCACACATCAAAACACCCTTACACAACTCTAAACTAGCCTACATAAAAACAATCGAAACCATTTTTGGTTATAGCCTACTGATGTTTTGGACCGACAGTTAGCCCATCGATCTGTTTAGGCCTAATAGGTCCGGTAGAGCATATACATCATTGCTATATATGGCATTAAGAGCTGAAATGTATTATAAGGGAGAAAAAAACAAAAACGCTAAAATACATGTATAGGCCTAGGCTACTGTAAAACAATAAGTTTTTCAGACAGTACCCAACCAGCGGGGGTGTGGGGGCGGCAGCCCCCACCCATATACTAGGTTAGATTAGGTTAGGTTGTTAAGTTAGGCTAATAGCCTAGCACATAGGCCTAGGCCTAGCCTAAAAAAAAAAAGAAAAAAAGTAACCCAACCAGCGGGGGTGTGGGGGCAGCAGCCCCCACCCATATACTAGGATAGGTTAGGTAAGGTTGTTAGGTTAGGCTAATGTCTTCCCAAAGTTGACTATTTTTATAACATGAAATATTAGGCTACCCACTCCACCCTGTGAAATCCGAGCCAGCTTTCGTCAAAAGTTGGCTCAGGTATTCACAAAATTGGGTTGTATGGGATTGCAATTTGGGAAAACCCGAGCCAAGTTTTGATACAAAACGCTAGGCCTATAGGCCTATTATTGTATTTTTACGCTTTTAACCCCTCATTTTCCCTGAACTTCATAGCCCTCCCCACTGGTGGGGCGGGGGGGGGTTAGATTGTTGGATAGCCTAATGGGTAAATACTCATTTCCGCTCCTCTTCAGTATAAAACAACACTAGGCCTATAGGCTAGGCCTATCTGAAGGCAAAATTACAAAAAACAAAATAAAACTTACTGAAATCGCTGTCGGTCCCGGTCCAAGAAGTCAGGTTTACCCGATTTTTTAGCAATTTAATTACATCATCTTTAAATTGACCAAATTAGGCCTAGCCTACGCATTTAAATTACGTTAGGCCTAGCCTAAGTCGCATGGGGAAAAACCAAAGTTTTAAGTTAGACAACTAAGTTACAAGTCGTGGCTCAAATGAACACCACAGTAGCCTACACTTGGTTCCTGCCCTTTCTTTGCAGGTCTTTTAAATTAATCTTAATCACATATTGTAATCGGATAATCCAACAACCACCAAATCATGCGAACCTCTTACCGCAGTTTGCTTTGTTATGACGTCACTCATATCATCACATACGTATACGATTCTTCTTCTTCTTCTTTAGAACTCGCCCGCAAACAGTGCAGATCCACAGGGCTGACCTTTGTATCGGTACTGGCTCAGAAACGTTAGTAAGAGGGAAAGTTTAGAGTAGAAGGACAGTTTAAGAGACATTTTTTTGTTTTTGCTATAAACCTCCCCCTCACTTCTTCCCCCCTCCCCCTCACCTCCGCTCCCCCCCCCCCCTCACCCATTTATCTTCCTCCACATTCTCTCCAACATCCTCTTCACCATCTCCATGTCTTGTGTTTCCATCTCCTGTGTTAACCCCAATAGCGCCCCTACCCCTCTATCTTCTCTCTGCTTAATCTCCTCCCACCCCCTCTCCCCAACTCTATTCCTCATGTACCTCTCCAACTCGTCTCTCTCCTCATTTTATCTTGTACATTCCGTTACTATGTGTTCTACATCCTCCACTATTGGGTCTCCTCCCATTTCACATTGACTGCAGTGTGGTCCCACTCCATTTCATCTCCTTGTTCTCTCATTCGTCTCTAGCGATCCTGTTCTTGCTTTAAATAGTAGTTTCGATCCCCATCCTCCATCATAGTATAGTTCTCTAGCTGGTTTTTCCTTCTCTCTATAATATGCCAGCGTGGCTTTATTTTCTACCCCCTCCCTCCACTTTCTTCTCCCCTCCTCCTTTATCCCTTTCTCTATCTCTCTGACACATCCCCTCCCATTTTCTAGTATGACCCACTCCTCTCTCTCATTTCGTTTTCTAAATTCCCCTCCCACCCGGTCCTGTTTTATATTTATCCTCCCCAATCTTTTTTTGCACTCTCTGTTCCATTTACTTTGCTCGTTCGCCCATCTGTATACCTTCCCCGGCCACCTATCTTCCTCCATCCCCTCTAGCCTCACTTTGTACTTCCCTTTCGCTTTCCCAATCCTTTCCTCAAACGTACTCCACCCCATCTCCCCTCGGATTGCTTCTTGTGCTACGTATTTATTTGCCCCCACTCCTGTCCTCCCGATTTTATTCTGTACCGTTTCTAATTTCTTCGTTTCCGCCTCTGTTGTTTCTACCGCCTCTAAGCCGTACATTATTGCAGGTACTCCTAATCCTTTCCACAGCCCTCGCACTATTTCATAGCTATTCGCTCTTAGCCTTGTCGTGCTCCATAGTCTCCCATTCCATTGTTGCATTTGTCCAACCTTTTCACTTTTCGCCTTCTCAAACCCTTTCTCCGTGATCGTTACCCCCAGATATTTATACTCCCTTGTCTTCTTCATTCTGTTTCCTTCCAGTGTCCATTCCTCGTCCTCTTGAAGCTCTCCATTCATTTTCATCACCTGGCTCTTTTCTTTACTAAATCTTACTTCAAGTTCCTCCCCGAATCTCGTTGCTTCTATGGGAAAAAATTGGCTTACGGACCAATCCGCACGTATAGCCCTCAGTAGGCCTATGTACCGCTCAGTAGTAGCAGGTTAGTACCGCTCCGCACCCCAGTCTAGTACGGAAGGGTAATAAATACAGCAGTCCTTTATTATACGCTACCTGCCTTGCAGATTGGACCGCACCATAAATGAGCCTGGATCGAGTCTTACGTAAATGCAAAATATATACAGTATATGGTTATAGCCTTGTAATTTGTGATTGTATCTAACTTTGTGTGTATGGGTGACGACTAAAATAAGGCATAAGGACATAAGAAAATGTGAATCTTCAGAAAGCCGATTGGCCCACACAAGGCAGATCCCTCTATCTATACAGTATATACATTTAGTAATGTGAAATGACACATTAACATACTGTGATATAATGGGGCCGATAAAGTTTCCAAACTAATTAATTAATAATTCAGTGCCACAGTGTCTTCATATACTTCCTTTCATTTCATTTAAACTATCTTTGGCTCATTAACTTTGTTATGCCCTGTTTTTCTACAGGATTAACTTGGGTAATGTGAGTTCTAACTGACTGGGTATAGAAGGCTGCATGTACAAAACAAGGTATGAGAAACAGAGAACACAAAATAAGCACACGGTAACAAGACACACGATCACTTTTATTGATGTACACACTTCTATAGTTTCCTTGATGATGATTAATATGAAGCATAAGAAGGTATGAATACTCGTACAAGACAAATGATAGAATTGAACAACTAGCATTAAGTGGATCTGGATGGAGCCTAGTCTCCCACTTCCAACGTTCAGGTATTAATCTTCTGATCACTGGCTTTATTCACAAGTTTATATACTGGAGACCATAAATGTTACTTATAGATTCATATTCACTATTAGATTTATCACTGGTAGCTCTGGTGCACAAGTAGTAGTTCACAGACTAGATTAGACACGCGTATTTTAGAGCACGGGAATTCTAGTAACCTCAGGGGGGTACTGATCTAAGTTTTATATTCTTGTATCAGAAACACATAGAACGCGAATCAGTGGGCGAACATCAGATATCACTAGGGTTTCACTGCTATGTAGTAATATCTGGATCTATGAGTAATTACGAGAGTTAATATCACCTGTTAATTAATAAACACTGATACGCTTAGCACTTCCTAATGGAATGGTTATATATGAATTATACTGGGGCAAAGATATAGCCACTTCATAGAAATATTAATAAGTGAGTCTCTAAATAGCACTGTAACACTTTAGCACTGATAGAGTGAATCTTGGGTAGTATTTGATTGGTCTGGTCCTGGTTATCTTGCGTCCGTGATGTTGGGGGCTAACGACTGGTTCCGCGGCCGTCCAGATGGTCCATATGTAGAAAGTTCTCAAGACGGATCTCTTGGCGATCGTTGCTGGCTACACTCTTATATACCCTCTGGTTTCTAGACCTGAATCACAGATATTAGGATCTTCCTGACAATCTGGATCGGAATTAACGCCAAGCGCATCTCCCGTCGATCGCTCAGCTTCCCGGCCTGTATGAAGGTTATAAGGTGCACGTAGATTTCTTGTACGTGGACAGATCCTTCTATCTAAATCTGCCACGGAGTCTGCCGGCTCTGGAACTCAATTCTCAGGAACAAACAAATAGAGCTAGAGGTCAACTCTGGTGACCAACCACTGGTTGGTGTCTATCTTTCAACTGATTTTACTGGGGGCTGGAGCTTGGTTTATAGGTTCGGTTTTGGACCCTGTAGGCAATAGGGATCTCGAGTTTTGATGGAATTATTTGAGCTCTCAATTGATACGGGAACTAGGTAAGGTGGTGATTACTGTGGTGGCACATGGCTGTATGGAGCCTTCATAATGTGATATAACTGAGCCTTAGTAAGAGGTACTTTTTGGCTATACTGGAAGTATTTAGGGGAGAGAGACTGGATCTACTTTGCGAGGAGGTTTGGGACATCTTTGATAGGAGCGTCTCTCTTAGATTGCTCAGTCTTCATTCTATGGTATAGCTGAGGTGCTAATTTGGTTATCGGAGTATGCAAGAAAGGTTAATGGGTTATTGTGGGTTAATAGAGGTTAGTAAGGGTGTTAGTCATACATGGTTAGTTCATTGATAGGAAGAATTCCTGTGCTACCTGGCAATGACCCGGAAGTCAAAACAGGGGTCAGGTATACTTCCGCAGGGGTAGGGGTCTCCCTCCTTGGGTAGGTGAAAGGGGTAGGTGCGCGTCCTCTCTCTGTGATGGTCGTCTGGGCGGCTGTGGCTGGGGGCTTGCCATATTACAAGTGTTTGTAATAACCCTCTGTTTATGAGACAGATGTGGGTGTTCGTAATACCAAAACCGAAGGTGCCTTGATCAGCTGGTTTAATTGGTTGGGTTGTTAATTGCATGGTTTGTTGGATGTGGTGGAGACTGGGTTGCTAACTCTGCCACATTTATCTGGAAGTATGGCAATAGAAGTTAGTCACTGGCGAGGCGGCTAGCCTCGCACTGACGATCATTTGGTACAGGGTTGTGAATGGGTTGTGAGGGAATAGAGGGCATGCAAAGGGTTAGTAAAGTTCTAATGGTGTTCCTTCCTACTGGGGGAAGGTAGGCTGGATAGGAGTATATATACAAAAGGTTTGAGAATGTTAGTAACGGAAAAGTTAAGAATATTCAGGGGGTATGGTGGAGAGGCTAGGTTAGGAGGGAGTTGAGAAGCGTGGGGGGTTAATGAGAGGGAGAGGGTTAAGGGGGGCTACGTGGAAGTTTGACCCTAAGGTGTCTGGGCGTAGGGGTGGCATTAGGCTACAGTTGGTATCTTAGACTGGGGGTTACAGACAGAGAAGGTAGGGTAATCAAACGCTACCGGGGGACGAGCAATAGGTGGTGGTATATGAGTCTGGAAATTATAGAATCATGTGGACTGTGGGGAAGATGAGGTTAGCCGTAGGTGTGTGCTTGACTGTGGATAAAAGTAGAGAAAAACATAGTGTACTATTACTCGTCAATACGAGGGGTTATGGACACTATTATTTGACACAATTTCTTGCTGATCTAGTTGTCCCTGGGAACTGCGTTTTCTATGAAATATATACCAAAGAAAGCGGCAGTTCGTAGGGGTAGCTTCGTTATTGTTTCTTGGTAGATATGCGTCGAGACAATGGTAAAAGAGGGTTAATTATACAATCTCTGGTTGGGGTAATAATTAGAGTTACTTCACATGGTTGCTAACATCTTCAGTCATTATTTCTGTCTAGGTCTTACAGGAATAATGGTTATATATACAATGGTGTACCCTTGGGTATCATAGTTTCTTATCAATTATGACATGGGGGTTAACATATTACTTCTCGGATGGAAGAACATACATAGATTTATGGGGGCGGTTGGTCTTCAGAAACTTAGTCTGGCAAGACAAGGTATTTTAGGGGGTTCACATATTACTTCTCGGATGGAAGAACATACATAGATTTATGGGGGCGGTTGGTCTTCAGAAACTTAGTCTGGCAAGACAGGGGTTAACATATTACTTCTCGGATGGAAGAACATACATAGATTTATGGGGCGGTTGGTCTTCAGAAACTTAGTCTGGCAAGACAAGGTATTTTAGGGTATGTTGATATTGATATCTTAACTTAGGGACAAGGCATGGGTGTATTAAATTAAGGTGTATTCATGTTCATCATCATGTAGGTAGAGTCTGGCGGGTAAGAGGTGTAGGACACGAGGGGTAGTGGATACGCGAGGTGGGGGAAGGGTCAGTGGTTAGAAGCGATAGGCAGGTGTGGTTTGTAGCTGCTTAGCCCTGCGGGCTTCGGCCTGTCTGAACTGGTTGGCTTGGTCACCCGGTCCTTTCGTTCTGTGGGCCTTTCCTTCGGGTGTTTCTGTTCCCGTTTCTTTGTTGTTCTCGCTCGTGGCTTCCATGGTGGGCTTCTCGTTCTGGGGCATTTTAGGGGGTATTCCTAGTCTCGTGCCGGCTATTGTTCTGGTTCAGGTTGTGAGTGTGGCTAATGAGTTAGAGGATAGTTAAGGGGGGTACAAGGATAGGTCCTTCCCTTCTATTTGTTGAGGTTAGTGAACGAACTGAGTTGGCATGTTATAACGTTCTTATGGCGTCTTTACAGGGGGAGGGTTGTGAATTGTAAAGGGGGTGGTTTGAGGCTAGGCGCCGCGCCACTCGTGACCTAGGGTAGTGATGTGGGGATCGGTTTTTACACCTTACCCGAAAGAGGATTTATGGAGCTCCGATCTTACTCTCAACCATCTGAACAATTTAACCAGCACTCCTAAACTTCGTTAAATGCGGAAATAGCCTCACGAAAATATCATGCCCTGGTGGGGGCACGGACTCTCGACCCTTGGGTGTGAGGCAGGCACCTTACCAGTTAGACCAATAGAGATATCCCACTTGGCCTGTTCGGCTCAGGGTATTTCCGCATCCGAGGTCTGTTTAGGCTAGCCTATTTTCACTGACTTTACACTACTTCACCTTCCGGGAAGCGAAAGCTCCGAACAGAGAGGAACGAACAGAGAGGAACAAGCTTGAGCCGAATCGACCGAGAGTCCGTCAGAGAGATGAACGGGAATGGTGAGTCAACTTCACTGAGCGATGCTACACGCACCTACAAACTGCCCAGTTGGCAACTCGCTTGGGCGGCTGGCAACTCCACAACCCAACCCAATCGAGTCTCACAACACTCCCTGCTGTCTCCTATCCTCTTCCTTGCCCTGTGGGGATCGGTTTTTACACCTTACCCGAAAGAGGATTTATGGAGCTCCGATCTTACTCTCAACCATCTGAACAATTTAACCAGCACACCTAAACTTCGTTAAATGCGGAAATAGCCTCACGAAAATATCATGCCCTGGTGGGGGCACGAACTCTCGACCCTTGGGTGTGAGGCAGGCACCTTACCAGTTAGACCAATAGAGATATCCCACTTGGCCTGTTCGGCTAAGGGTATTTCCGCATCCGAGGTCTGTTTAGGCTAGCCTATTTTCACTGACTTTACAGTGACCCTTAATGCGCTGGACATAGGGGTGGCATTTCCCTACGATCGAACAGGTAGGGTGGTGTGTGCAGCGGGGCGTGAAGAATAAGCGGACAGGATGACCCAAAACAGGGTACCACTGAGCATAGGGTCACGAAGCAAAATAGAGTAGTGTGGATTGTGGATACGAAGGAGGTGATTGGAAGACGTATAACAATTGTGGAAAAGTAAATGGAAGAGAGGAACACAATGGCGGATAAAAGATAATTAACCTAAGGATTGAATACATGCATGAATGACGACATTATTGCCGTCGTCCTAATAAGATGATGAAACCGGGTTGGTATGCACGTGGCACAATACGACACAAGGACAGTGCCGCTATGTCGTATCAATACTGGTGGCATACTCCGGTTAATATTATATATACACTTAGTTACTAGAAGAACAAGGCAAGGGGGGGGGGGGGCGACTGGGCACGGGGGTACATATATCTATACTCGTCATGGAGAGAGAGATACGAGGTAGCTTTCCTGCATCTCTCCTGATAATTGTCTGCAGATTGGTCATAGTGAGTTTATCCGAATTAACAGGCCTAAATCAATACAATAACGGGCATAGGGTTATCGGGTGTATAGAGTCGTGGTTAAAGGTTGTTACATAACTCGTAACTAACTTATCTAAATCAACAGGCATAAATCACTACAAGAACTGGCAAGGGACACAAATTGACAGACGAACAAAACAACGGCAGGTTAGAGGCATAGAATTGCTAGAATTGGGGGGGGGACTATGATTGTTATATGACTAAATACAGGGCTGACGTAATCACGATCTGCTTTGGTGTGAAATGGAAGCTAAGGTGTATTAGATCGCCTCGAACTTACACAATGAAAGTATTATAGCCTGTATGGTGGTTACATAATCAAATACATACTTAGGTGGTACATCAAGAATATCAGTGAGTAAAGTATTGTGGTTTGTATATTAGAAGACTGTGATTGAGAGACGTATAATATGTGGAATGAATTGAGAGAGAGAGAGAGAGAGACCAAATCGGGAATGGAAAAGGGGCCTGGGATCTCGTTGGTGATGGGAGTTTCGCTCTCAGGATTTTCGTTCCTGTGGCTCGTTAGGGTTGGAGGTTTCGCTCTCAGGTTTTTCGTTCCTGTGGTATTTTAAACTTCATTTTAGGAATATCCCTCACAGTCAAGAGATTAAAAAACAATTATCTCTCATATTTATGATATCCATTAATATTATTAGTGTTTAGTTGTTAAGGTTAATGAAATAATTATATGTGGTGAGGCGCGTGATTGCGAAGATATAATATTTCACGCCTGGGATTTTACAAACATATTGATACATGTATTTTCCTTTACACAATCGTTACAGGAATACTTGTACATTGTTTGAATGAGGTGAATTAAATGTGAGGTTCTATAAATTATGCATAGTAACATTCTATTAGGAATAGATAACATTTGACCATCAATCTGGAAAAAATACAGTCTGTAAACGAACAGACTTCAAGGTGTGGGCGAACGCACTTTATTGTTTGGGCGAAAAGACCATTATTTGGGCGAAAGGACTTCCTTGTTTGGGAGAACAGACTTGCTTGATTGGGCGAACGGACCTTCTCGTTTGGGCGAACGGATTGGAAAGTGTGGGCGAACGGACTTTGGGTGAAAATACTTGTGGGCGAAAATACTGTAAACCGCGCTAGGTAGCCTATTCCACATGTCTAGGACTCTGTTACCAAACCAGTATTTGCCTACATCTTTCCTGAAACGAAATTAGTATGTTCTTTTGCAAGTACCCATCCAAATATTGCAGTTTGAAGACAAGTCTGTACACCGGGGTAGTCTATAATTATACTAAAGCTTTTATGACCTGCCTCCATCATTGGCACCTTAGTGGTAATTGACCAATTATCTTGTCTTTACATCTGTTAAAGCTATATAACCTTCACGGCCCACCTACACCTTTGATATTTTTATAGTTATACCCAAGTTATATGATACATATACAGCACATGCATTGTATATCTTGGTAAGACCACAAAACATAAGAATACAGGTGTCTGCAGAGTGCCTATGTGGCAGATCCCTCATCCATCCATATAGGCAGGTATCAAACTTAAGCTTGACCAGAAGAGTTTAACCTGTTGACTCAGAATGCTCATATTTTGGTTGGATTTAGAAAATAATATCGGGACTAACAACACCTAAATTAGCGTACCCTAACCTGAGGGCACATGAGTTTTCTAATGAAATGTGCAGCTCAGTAGGACGGACAGGAGCCAGGACAAAACGACTACAATAATTAGGTCAGGCTACGTTATTCTTACGTTAGGTGGTACATCACAATGAATGACAGTAAACACGATTACAATACGCCGGGGCTGTTCGGCCAGGCAGCTTAGGGAACAACAACAACAACAATACGTTGTTATTATACATTTTGTCTAGGTGTATTTGAAAACGTGTATGTGTGTGTGTCTGTGTGTGTTTGTATATAAAAGTAGGCCTATGTGTGTGTATAACTACATGTGTACGTGACAATATGCAATACAATTAGATTAGGCATATGGACGAGATGGGTTGTGTGTAAGGGGAATCTGCCGTGTGTGGGCCAATCGGCGCTCTACAGACCCCTGTTTTCTGACGTCTGACCGTTTTGGTGAGGTCAGTCCTCAAGGTTTTAGTGACCTGGGCCTATAATTAGGGTTGGGTGTGAGAGGGATCTGCCTTGTGTGGGGCAATCGGATTTCTGCAGACCCCATTTTCTTATGTTCTTAAGATGTGTGTGTGTGTGTGTGTATACACTTTGCGTATAAGAAATAACTATTAGATGGTTGAGAGTGGGTGGGTGAGATAAGTTTTAAGTGCTTGATAATGTGCGTGTGTTTGTAAAAGTTAAGTTAATTAACATAACTGACCCAACTCAAATTCACACACACACACACACACACATACATACAGGTATATATATATATATATATATATATATATATATATATATATATATATATACAGTATATATCCGGTAGCTTAATTGAGTACTTTATCCTTATTAACCTAAGAAGTGCGCATGGGGGTAATTAGAAACGTCCGCCTGTGCTGACGTATTTGAGCTGTTTCCATCACTAAAATATTCATTTTACCATAAATTGCATTAATACTTATCCATACGTGCCTATTATGGGTTGATTATAAAGGTATTAACCTGAAACAACAATAAAACGAGTGAAAACAGCGTTTGGATGGTCAAAATCGGAGATACAGGCCGCGAGTTATATAATGTATGGGTGAGGCAACCTGCTTTCCCGCCAATTTCCCCCAAGGCCACTGAGACACAGTCGATCGATACTCTCTCTCTCTCTCTTGCACTCGCTTGCTAACAGAGATGACAATGCCCTGCTTGCAACTCGCTAATGTTAGCACGAAAATATACCTCAGAATAAGGGAATAACAGGAAAAATAGGTGATAACTGAAGGAGGGGAGGTAGAGGAGTGATATTTTGCATGGCCCAGGGGCAAAAAAACAAAAAAAAAACAAAAAAAAAATTGATGTTTAAAGTTGATTTTTTTTTCTCTGACTCTTAAGAGTCTTCCCGCAGTCCGCCGGGGGAACTCTTAAGAGTCTTCCCGTAGTTCCCGGGTTAACTGAATAAAAGTGGTTTGTAAATGAGGATAAGATGTGGAATAGACTTAATTAAACTTGAGTTTGTCAATATTAAGCTAGATATGAAATATTTACTCTATAAATTATTGAATGAATTGTCTAAATATACAGTATTTGTTAGTTATTTTGCTAAGTAAATCACATGTCTTAATTTAATCGTCACACATACACACAAACTGTTATACAATCACAAATAACAAGGCTATAACCATATATTTATTGTGCATTTACGTAGACTATTCAGGCTCCAACCTGCAAGGCAGGTAGCGTATAATAAAGGACTGCTGTATTGATTACCCTTCCGTACTAGACTGGGGTGCGGAGCGGTACTAACCTGCTACTAATGAGCGGTACTTACTGACGGAGCATACATGCGGAGTAGTCCAGCACCGAAAAAAAAAATATATATATATATACTGTATATATTCATGACTGCAAAGGAAAAAAAGGTACCCACGAAATTAAAAATAGACACTGGATATAACAAGCCTCCTTAGTTGTTGTTGTTGTTGTTGTTGTTGTTCCCCAAGCTGCCTGGCCGAACAGCCCCAAGGCCCCGAGCAATTCCAAGGCCACAACCGAGTGCCCCCACAGAACCCTCCCCGCTGACCACAATAAAGCCTGGGTGACCGAAGCCACTCCATGGCGGGGAGCTGAGGAGGGTGCGGAAACGCCCGGGAAACCAAAGCCCCACCCAGGGCCCTGTGCCCCTCAGCAAATATGAAGAGAAAGTTGAGGGGCAAGGGAAAAATGTGACGCTTTGGCTTCCAATCTTGGTAGATTGGGAGGTCAATCCACGGAAGAGACGCCGTCACTTGAGATCTAGAAAATATATAAGTTAAAGGAATAGTCAGAGTAAGCTATGGGTATGGCAGAGATTGCTCAGCTCTCACTCTGATAGACCAGCCCATCACCACAGCCTCCTTAGTTTAATAAGGATACTGTATTGGTAAGGCGCTATATAAGAGATAGGAATAAATATCATAAAATTAGTAAAAATGCCATACGTAATGAACACTTGAGCTATTTATACAAACTCATTAGAAAAAAAGTGAAAATTTTATTAGGACAAAGAAGCGTGATTATGAAAGATATATAGCAAATGAAAGTGTTAAGGGGGTTCACCGGCTTTTTTGTATCCTTTTCTCTCTTTCCCTGGCTTGTATCCATTCGGCCCCATTCAGCCAACTGTTTTAAGACGTTTATCCCCATCCAGGTGTCGATTTCTTCCTGGCGAGGCATCGCGAGCCAGCATTGTATAGAGAAATCCGGCTTCGCTGGAGAAATTTTTCTATCGAAAAATGTACAAATTTAGCTTGCTGTCAAAACAAAAATATATATACTGTATATGCTGGCTCGCTACCGCTCGCCAGGTAAATATTTACACCTGGATGGGGGTAAACATCTTAAAACAGTAGGCTGAATGGGGCCGAATGGATACAAGCCAAAGAGAGACGGAGAGAAAGAGAAAAAAGCAAGGTGGGCTTCCTTAAACAAATCCAAAGCAATTCTACGGTTACGTTGATGGTAATAGAAACAATTAAAACTGGAATAGGACCGCTAATTAATAATGGCCGGACAATAACAGGCGACAAAACCATTGCAAATTTGCTTAATGAAATGCTGGGTGTGAAGAGAATTCATGGTCTGAAAACTCCCCAGGCCCACTTAGGGTCAACCTTTCCGGGTGCCTGGCGTGGGGCTCGAACCTCTGAAGGGAGTTTAACCCTCCTAAAAACCCACAGGTTTTGAGATGCCTTGGGTGGGGTTCGAACCCTGGTTAGTGACCATGGCCCCTAGGTCAACCAGGCCCGCGCGCTAACCCACTGTACTACCACGGACGTACAAAAGTATAGTAACCTTAGTCCGATTTGTAAGAACCAGGTGATAGTCTCGTGGTGTTTCACGTGATGAGTTTATTGGACTTCCCATCAACGACTATTTTACACTATACCTGACTAAAATACCACAGGAACGAAAAACCTGAGAACGAAACCCCCACCTCTAACGAGCCACAGGAACAAAAATCCTGAGAGCAAAACCCCCACCCCCAACGAGATCCCCGGTCCCTTTTCCATCCCCGATTTGGTCTCTCTCTCTCTCCCAATTCATTCCACATATTATACGTCTCTCAATCACAGTCTTCTAATATACAAACCACAATACTTTACTCACTGACATTCTTGATGTACCACCTAAGTATGTATTAATTATGTAACCACCATACAGGCTATAATACCTTCATTGTGTAGGTTCGAGGCGATCTAAAAGACACCTTAGCTTCCATTTCACACCAAATCAGATCGTGATTACGTCAGCCCTGTATTTAGTTATATAACAATCATAGTCCCCCCCCCAATTCTAGCAAGTCTATGTCTCTAACCTCCCGTTGTTTTATCCGCTAACTATATATATTCCCAACCTTCCCAATACAACCTCCATTTCCCTAGACAAAATACCTAGGAGTAATTCCGAGATTAAATATGAAAATTACACTAGACAGCCCCATAACTCACTGAGATCCACATTGCTATTTTATTGATGTACCAACTCCCTAATGTTTACATAATTTAGGGAACTTGTAAAAAGAGAAGACACCTATCATAGTTCCCCCATTTTTAGCAGTTAGCTATACATAACCTCACGTTGCATTGTTCGTCTGTCAATTTGTGTCCCTTGCCAGTTCTTGTATTGATTTATGCCTGTTGATTTAGATAAGTTAATTACGAGTTATGTAACAACCTTTAACCACGACTCTATACACCCGATAACCCTATGCCAGTTATTATATTGATTTAGGCCTGTTAATTCGGATAAACTCACTATGACCAATCTGCAGACGATTATCAGGAGAGATGCAGGAAAGCTACCTTGTATCTCTCTCTCCATGACGAGTATAGATATATGTACCGCCGTGCTCAGTTGCCCCTTGCCTTGCCTTCTAGTAACTAAGTGTATATATAATATTAACCGGAGTATGCCACCAGTATTGATACGACATAGCGGCACTGTCCTTGTGTCGTATTGTGCCACGTGCATACCAACCCGGTTTCATCATCTTATTAGGACGACGGCTATAATGTCGTCATTCATGCATGTATTCAATCCTTAGGTTAATTATCTTTTATCCGCCATTGTGTTCCTCTCTTCCATTTACTTTTCCACAATTGTTATACGTCTTCCAATCACCTCCTCCGTATCCACAATCCACACTACTCTGTTTTGCTTCGTGACCCTATGCTCAGTGGTACCCTGTTTTGGGTCATCCTGTCCTCTTATCCTTCACGCCCCGCTGTACACACCACCCTACCTGTTCGATCATAGGGGAAATGCCACCCCTATGTCCAGCGCATTAAGGGTCACTGCCCTAGGTCACCAGCGGTGCGGCGCCTAGCCTCAAACCACCCCCTTTACAATTCACAACCCTCCCCCTGTAAAGACGCCATAAGAACGTTATAACATGCCGACTCAGTTCGCTCACTAACCTCAACAAATGGAAGGTAAGGACCTATCCTTGTACCTCCCTTAACTATCCTCTAACTCCCTAGCCCCACTCACAACCTGAACCAGAACAATAGCCGGCGCGAGACTAGGACGACCCCCTCTCGTCCCCCCTTAAAAATTTAAATTTCCCCATGACTTGCATTTTCACAAAACCACTATTCTTAACACCCACGAGTGATCCTCGTACATGAAAACTAGATGTAGTGATCAACCCTAACTAGGAAGATACCTCCTGACAACCTGAACTCATATCTCAAACCAATTAACGTAAGAACTCTCGATAACCATATTCAGGGAGCGGCATGCCCCCCGACCCCACGGGGACCCCACCGACCCCCGCGGAGAATTACCCTGACCCGCAAGCCAGCAAATTCTTACCAGACAACAGGTGAGTTTCCAACAGGTTATGACCTACAAATCTAAATACCTATCCAAATACCATCCTATCCCATCCTTAACCAAAACCAAAATCTTCCTTATCCCATCCTAGATTACGAATAGCATGTCAGCTAGACCAGAGAAGGATATTTAGGTGAATTGATGAATAATACCTCCCAGCCAATTCACGTAGGGCACCAGCAAAGTAGTCCCTAAAATCCTTCACCAAATCCGCCTAAATAGCTCTACTAGTACCTCATACTAGAGTTAAGATATCCACGATCATAAATCAGATAACAAGTTACTTACCGTTACATTAAATACCCCCCTCCCTAACCCCCTAAGTTCACCAGAATAAATTAACTACTTTCATAGCACCGACATCCAATACTTCTAGAACATTCCTGAAGCTTCCTCGACCTGCCTATAAATAAGACACAGAGACAACAGTCGGGCAGTTGAATATTAGAGCCCAAAAGCAACGGCTGGCCTCACTGCGTTGGCGTCTAGTCTTCCCTCCCCCCCTCAGGATTCACGATAGTTCGGCGTTCCGTAATCTGTGCAACTCTGTGAGGAAGTGATTTAACCCTTTACGAATATTTTATTGCGATCGGGACTACCGGCAGTAATATTATATTGGTAGACAACAAATTCACAAATTATTGATTGTTTCATTAACTTCTGATAGTGCACCCTCCGCTACTTGAGCTACGAACGATCATAACTCATAACTGATCTAAGGCAGAAAGATCTTTTTATGTTAGAAGGGATTATGCGAGAAACTCTTGAGTGAGGACTCGGCAAGAATAACTCCTTGGCAACAATCGACTGTCTTAACCCATCAGCAATTGTTGCCAAAAAGGTGCACAACCGCCCGCAAGAAGCCCATCTGCAAACCTTCTCTACACTGCCGGACAGCTTGGACGGCCCCAGAGCTACTGTTAACCCCCAACATCACTAACGCAATATAACCAGGAAAACTCCATCACAGTGTTACTTCACAGAGTACCAGTGTTACGGTGCTATTAACTATCAACCATCCAGTGTATTCGATTGTGTCTCAACTTTCTCTGATGTTAGGAAATAAGTGATTATGCTAGTACACATTAATATATATCAGTGAAATTTAGCTTAGGCGAACTGACTCCCGTAATTATTCTTGCCATCAGGTTTAACCTGATTCGCCCTCACTGATATTTTCGGTCCGAAGTATCACCTAGACAAGTGAACATCCTAGACCAGTGCAACTAGTTACAGTTATCCCTTTACGTTAATTCTTTGGCAATAACCACATTACTTATACTTTCATCCTTGATTAAGAGTCATATTACCAGAGAGAGTTAACAAAGCGAAATACCTAACCTGAGTGATTCATGTACCCTACGTATCATAAAGCAATGTGATCAGAAGAATAATGCCTGAACGTTGGAAGTGGGAAGTATGTCTCTATCCAAATCCGCGATAAGTTCTGGGAGATTGTAATAAGTCCAATAAGTCAATAACCTACCTGAGTGCTCCAACATCTAATGTTCGTGGAATTCTATTACGTACCTTCTACCTGAGTGTTATTGAGAATAAAGCTGTATTACAAACCATTTATCCGAGATTATCTATGTCCTCTGTTGATTCTTTTTATTTATTTTGCAAGAAATCCAATAACCCAGTCTTGCAGAACTCACCTATACCAAGTTAATCCTGTATAAAATCAGGGCATAACACTGACGTCAACTTGGGTAGTACATTATTGGGGTTGCGGGATATTTTCGAGGGCATTACATTACATCCTTCTTTAACCCGGGAACTGCGGGAAGACTCTTAACCCGTTGAGCCCCGGCTAGTTATAATATTTTGTTCTTGTTCACCCCAGTCCCAAGCCATTTTCACTTCTTTTTTTTGTTTGCTAAAATGGAAGACAAGGATGAGAAATGAAAAAAAAAAAAAAAAAAATCACCTCGGTTATTTTGGGGGGGGGGGGGGAGCCTCAAAAAAATTTGTTGAGCCAAAATGGAAGAGAATGGTGAGAAATGAAGAAAAAAAAAACTCACCTCGGTCATTTGGGGGGCTGGGGGGGGGGTCAAAAGTTCGTCTCCCCCGCATGACCACCCGCCCGGGAGCACTAGGGTGAAAACTGAGTATGACAATGTACGGCATACATCCTAAGGAGTGTCTCACATAAATCTCAAGCCTCTAGCTCTCATACGACCGGAGTAATGAAGGTTCAAAGTGGCGGTAAACTATGGGTGTAAAGTATCCCCACTAAGCCCACCACCACCAGCCGTGCGGCTGTCTCGGCCCGCTCACACCTACTGGCCCGGCTCCCACACACACTACGGTACCTCCCCCTCCTATTCTCCCGCCATTTCATTACGAGCCACGTAAGTGTTTTTTATATGTCGGACGCACGTGATGCGTCGCTGGGAGTTGGTGATCAAACACTGCCGACGCATCACGTGCGACGCTGGGTCTCACTGGGTTAAGAGTTCCCCCGGCGGACTGCGGGAAGACTCTTAAGAGTCAGGGGGGAAAAAAATCAATTTAAAACACCGAAAAAAAAATATATATGTTTTTATTTTTGTATTTTTGTATTTTTTTTTTTTTTGCCTCTGGGCCATGCAAAATATCACTCCTCTACCTCCCCTCCTTCCCCACTTTCCTCCCCTCCTTCAGTTATCACCTATTTTCCCTGTTATTCCCTTATTCTGTGGTATATTTTCGTGCTAACATTAGCGAGTTGCAAGCAGGGCATTGTCATCACTGTTAGCAAGCGAGTGCAAGAGAGAGAGAGAGCGTATCGATCGACAGCGTCTCTCCAGACTTGGGGAAAAGTGGCGGGAAAGGAGATTGCCTCAGCCATACATTATGTAACTCCCGGCCTGTATCGCCGATTTTGACCATCCAAACGCTGTTTCCACTTGTTTTATTGTTGTAACAGGTTAATACCTTTATAATCAACCTATAATAGGCGCATATGGAGAAGTATTAATGCTATTTATGGTAATATAAATATTTTAGTGATGGAAACAGCTCAAATACGTGCGCACAGGCAGAGGTGTCTCATACTCCCCATGCGCACTTTAGAGGTTAACTAGGCTAGTCCCTAGCCTCTTTAAGGTCGTAAGGTATCGTAGCTGTATCACCTCAGCAATCTCAATATTGTTAGGGTCCGCGTGATGGGTGCTCTATGTAGCTACCAGATCACGTTCCGTGACTGCCACCAATGAAATGCTGGATGTGAAGGGAATTCATGGTCTCCTGAAAACTCCCCAGGCCCACTTAGGGTCAACCTTTCCTGGTGCCTGGCGCGGGGCTCGAACCTCTGAAGGGAGTTTAACCCTCCTAAAAACCCACAGGTTTTGAGATGCCTTGGGTGGGGTTCGAACCCTGGTTAGTGACCATGGCCCCTAGGTCAACCAGGCCCGCGCGCTAACCCACTGTACTACCACGGACGTACAAAGTATAGTAACCTTAGTCCGATTTGTAAGAACCAGGTGATAGTCTCGTGGTGTTTCACGTGATGAGTTTATTGGACTTCCCATCAACGACTATTTTACACTATACCTGACGTCAACTCGGGTAGTACATTATTTGGGTTGCGGGATATTTTCGAGGGCATTACATTCCAGGCCCACTTAGGGTCAACCTTTCCTGGTGCCTGGCGCGGGGCTCGAACCTCTGAAGGGAGTTTAACCCTCCTAAAAACCCACAGGTTTTGAGATGCCTTGGGTGGGGTTCGAACCCTGGTTAGTGACCATGGCCCCTAGGTCAACCAGGCCCGCGCGCTAACCCACTGTACTACCATGGACGTACAAAAGTATAGTAACCTTAGTCCGATTTGTAAGAACCAGGTGATAGTCTCGTGGTGTTTCACGTGATGAGTTTATTGGACTTCCCATCAACAACTATTTTACACTATACCTGACGTCAACTCGGGTAGTACATTATTGGGGTTGCGGGATATTTTCGAGGGCATTACACTTAATTATTATTTTTGTCCCGTCTTTGCTAAGGAATAATATAACACTAATACAGAGTAACAGGGAAAAACGTAACGGCACACGAAATATGAAATTTTGCTATAAGCAAAAGTGAAGTGTTATGCAAGTTAAACAATTTAAATACAAATGAAACTCCCGGTCCAGATAATATTCACCCCAAAAATTATGAAAAACGTGAAAGAAGAAATAGCTCAGTCTTTGACTTGCATATTAACTTGTCACTCCAGCAGATAACCGTACCATATAGTGATCGGAAAACTGCAAATATTACACCAATGTTTAAAACAAAATCAATAAGGCCCAAGCAAGTAATTATAGACCAATTAGTTTAACGTCAATTATAGGAAAAATTCTGGAAGCCGTTCTAAAAGACAAGACAGTAAAACAAAAGTTGGTCCGAGATAGCAACATGATTTTAGATGAATTAAGTCATGCCTACCAAATTTTATTGAATTCTATAATAGACTATTTACATATTATGACTCAACTATATCATTAGACATAATCTACTTAGATTTCCAGAAGGCTTTCGATAAGGTACCACATGGAAAATTGTTGAATACATTGGAAATGTTAGGCATTAAAGGAAAAATGCATGTATGGATAAGGAGCTGGTTCATAAAAAGAAGGCAGAGAGTTGTGATAAATGGAGCAGAATCTGAGTGTGTTTATAGTGGAGTGCTTCAGGGATCAGTCCTGGGGCCAGTTTTGTTTCTTATCTATATAAAAGACATTGATGTAGGACTGAATAACTATATCTCAAAGTTCGCTGATGACACAAAAATTGGAAATTCAGTATTAACCGAAGAAGACAGAAATAAGCTGCAATCTGATTTTAATATAATATTTGAGTGGTCAGAAAAAAATTGAAAAATGCCAGGTCATACAAATAAGTAATAACAACACAATATATAAATACACGATGAAGGCCAGCCAATCAAAACCAGTGCATTAGTTAAAAATCTGGGGGTTCTAATATCTGAAAACTTAAAAACCTCAAGGTGCAGCAGCTGTGAACAAGGACAATAGAGCATTGGGATATAGGAAAAGCAATTTAACTTTTTCAAGATATTAAAGGGCTTTAACAAAAAATCGACACTTAGGCAAAAATCGACACCTAAATTACACAAACAATCTAAATATTAAAAAATGAATGGGGCGAAATGTCTTAAAACCGCCAAACTAATGGGCCGAACGTCATAAAATCTGAAAACGAATGGGGCTAAGTATGAAGAAGAAGGGGGACCAGAAAAACGACCCATCTCCCCTTGATTCAAATATCATGCGGTAACCTCTTTTGTTCCTGTCTTCCTTCAATATTCTACTTCTGTATCTATCTCTTTTGTTCCTGTCTTCCTTCAATATTCTACTTCTGTATCTATCTCTTTTGTTCCTGTCTTCCTTCAATATTCTACTTCTGTATCTATCTCTTTTGTTCCTGTCTTCCTTCAATATTCTACTTCTGTATCTATCTCTTTTGTTCCTGTCTTCCTTCAATATTCTACTTCTGTATCTATCTCTTTTGTTCCTGTCTTCCTTCAATATTCTACTTCTGTATCTATCTCTTTTGTTCCTGTCTTCCTTCAATATTCTACTTCTGTATCTATCTCTTTTGTTCCTGTCTTCCTTCAATATTCTACTTCTGTATCTATCTCTTTTGTTCCTGTCTTCCTTCAATATTCTACTTCTGTATCTATCTCTTTTGTTCCTGTCTTCCTTCAATATTCTACTTCTGTATCTATCTCTTTTCACATAATCTTTTACAATTCTGTTACGTTTCAAACCTCCTTTCCTCTCTTTGTCATAGTCCCTTTTCCCTGCTATTACTTTAGTTAAAATAGGACTTCAGAGGCTATCAACCCTATTGGAATATTAACCCAGCACACTTAAGGATTTTTTTTTTTTTTTGGCCTATCTGATTATTAATTTATATATTTTTGAGTCTCCTCCCTAGACCTCCATAAACCTTAGATGCTTAGAACATCATCCCCTAGACTCCCTTTCAAGATAAATTTGTAAATTTTTCGGTAGAAAAATGTCCCGGCCGAAGGCCAGTTCCTCATAAAATTATAGGCTTGCTTTCGCTCGCCAGGAAAAAATTAATACCTAAATGACACGAAAGGTCTTAATATTGACGAAGAAATGGGTTGAAAGTCTCAAAATGGCTAAACTAATGGAACGAACGTCTTAAAATCTCAATATTAATGGGGCTAAACGTGAAGAAGGGGGTCTACAAAAAGCAAAGCTTTTCGAGAACTCCAATCCCTCCCCGCTATAACTCCTCACAACTACATTTTATCTGTTCACCTTTTATTCCCACACTTGTTCTGACTTTTTGCCTTCCCATCTTACACCGTCCGTTCCTTTTTCTCAACCTTCCAGTCCTCTCTTATCTATATTGGCTATTTATTGCCATTTTTGAGCAATGTATTTATGTTTGTCCCCTTGGCTAACAAAATCGCCTTCTCAGACTTCCCTCATACTTAAAAATACCCATCCACACCCCTTTCAAGCTAAGCTGGTTACTTTTTCAATAGAAAAAATCCCGCCGAAGGCCGATTTCTTCTAAATTACAGACTCGCTATCGCTCGCCAGAAAAAAAAACGACACTTGAATTGGGTGAAGGCTCTTATTATCGCCAAACTAATGGGGTGAAACGTCTTATAATCTCCAAACTAGTGGATAGAAACAGGGGACTTACAAAAAGACCAAATAGGGTTAACCCCTTCAGTGTACAAGGACATTTATTTATTTAAACTAGGCGATCTTCAGACAAATTTATTAATTTTTTCAGTATTTGAGAACACATTGATATAATTCATTCTGGTTATAATTAGACGCTTATTTTATGTTTTTATTTAATTATTATTTTTTGTTTTTTTATGAAGGATATATAGGAACCAAAGAGGTAAAAACTATCTCAATTAACTCTAGCTCCCACAAGTTCTTCCTACACTGAATATAATCGTTTAGTGGACGCCAGAATAAAAGTAAGAAATGCGTCCTAATATTTAAAGGGCTACATGTGTTGTGGATGTGTGGTTGAATATAATGTTCTGGCGAATTTAGTTTCGAAGATGAAAATAAATTGGACGTACAGTATTTAGAAGTGGGCCAAGCCATCCATTAACGAACAGACTATAGAATAAGCTTTGGTGAGGGAAGAATGAAGCCAGGTTCTTCAACACATGTGGCTGCTTTATTTGTCAACAACTTGTTACAGACAGCTTTGCCTTGTTTCTTCTTCTTATTCATAAACAAATATAACTTACAACGCACACTATAGTAAGTATCAATGTGTGTACACTGTACAGTGCATGTCAGCGTATAAGTGTAGGCCTACTATTATTTTAAGCCCACATACTGTATACTTGCACATTGACACTTACACTTACCTTCACAAGTGCACCCCTTCCGATACGCTGTTCCCAAGAGTGTTGGGGCTTGTATTGAAAGGTTACTATAGAATATAAGATGAGTGATGTACAGTATATTATCATTGACAAAGGTTACGAACTCGAAATAACATCTCTACAACAATATGAGCAACATTCTGTAGATTAGCATTATAATTATTAGTTTCCTCTGATGGTACTAATTATCACCTTGGTCTATGGGCTATGATACATGTTTTGGCCATGATAACACAAACATTATGTAGCAGTAAAATTATATACCGCAAGTTTATTAAGTATATCTGGTGCGAGGCGGGAATTTTTTGATCTTCCGTTTCACTTCATTAGCTTGGAGATTTTAAGACGTTTCACCTCATTAGTTTGGTGATTATATAATGCTTCACTGCATGTAGGAGTCAATATTTTGTTTTCATAAATTTCTGGGCGAGTGATAGTGAGCCTGCAGTTTAGTAAAAACCGGAATTCGGCAGGAACATTTATCTACCGAAAGATGTAGGCCTACACATTTAGCTTGAAGGGGATCTAGAGGGCGTATTTTAGTTTGGACGGGAGTTTGGGGGGAGGCATTTTTTTGACTAGAGGGCAAACTAAAAATACACTGCTCGAAAATAGCAAAAGCAATCAAAACCCTCTTAACCTAAGACTTGCGCATGGGGGGTATGAGACACCACATGCCTGTGCGTACGTATTTGAGCTGTTCCCATCACTAACATCGTTATTTTACCATAAATAGCATTAATACTTATCCATATGCGCCTATTTTACGTTGATTATAAAGGTATTAACCTGTTACAGCAATAAAACAATTGGAAACAGCGTTTGGATGGTCAAAATCGGCGATACAGGCCGGGAGTTACAAAACCAAAGGCTGAGGCAACCTCCCTCCCCTCCACTCCTCCCCATGTCTGGAGAGAGATTGTCGATCGATACTCTCTCTCTCTTGCACTCGCTTGGTAACAGTGATGACAACGCCCTGCTTGCAACTCGCTAATGTTAGCACGAAAATATACCACAGAATAAGGGAATAACAGGGAAAATAGGTGATAACTGAAGGAGGGGGGGCAAGTGGGGAAGGAGGGGATGTGGAGGAGTGATATTTGGCATGGCCCAGGGGCAAAAAAAAAAAAAAAAAAGGGTTCAAGTTTTTTTGGGGTGTTTTAAATGGATTCTTTTAGGCCCAGGATCTTAAGAGTCTTCCCACAGTCGCCCGGGGAAACTCTTAAGAGTCTTCCCTCACTTGCCGGGTTAATAATATAATAAAATATCATAAATTCATATTATTCCAAGAGATGTCGCAGGAAATAGTAATAACATGGTTATTTTTCTTCTTCAGGGAAAGGTGTTAACGGTCACAGCTTCACCATGAGTGACATACCACCAAATGGAGATTTCATGCACGGTCGTATGGATGGTGAGATGAAAAGATTCGTTTTGCTCACCGAACACGAGATGCAAGATGAAAACAACACGAAGATTCTCAGGTTAGGATCCCCAAGTGGACGGCCGGTTAAATGTGTCTTACTTCTTGGTGAGACCGGGGCTGGCAAGAGTACCTTCATCAATGGGGTTCTTAACTATCTCAATGGCATTACATTTGCTCATGAGTATCGTCTGTCTGTCAAGGACCAGATGGCTGATGGAAACCGGAGTGTTACAGAAAGCCAAACAGACTATATAACAGTGCATAAGATCCATCATAAGGAGGGCATGAGACACAGTTGTGATTTTATTTTCATTGACACACCCAGTCTGGGTGACACAAGAGGCCAAGAACAACAACAGAAGATCATGAAGGCTCTGAAAGTGTTTCTGACTTCTGATTTTGGGATTGACGAGTTAAACTGTGTGAGTCTTGTTGCCAACGCCACCACCAACAGACACTCTAGTCATCAGAAGGCCATGTTGGGTGAGATAAAGTCCTTGTTGGGACATCATGTTCCTCTCATCACTAACATCATCGCTACACATGCTACCGATATTACCACTGCTGGTCAGGTCATGAAGAAAGCTGGAGTCCAGTTTGCTGAAGTGTTTAAATTTGATAATTATATTGTTTTTGCCGATAACCAGTCTGAAAGATCAGGTCTAATGGCTGAGAGATGGAAGACCATGCTTGATCAATACAATACTTTCTTTTCAGCACTGCTCAAATCCAGATCGGTAAGTGTAAAGCTTCTTAGAGAGAAGAAACACCTAGACATCACTATTAGGACCCTCAAGCAATTGGTTGAGAAACTAGCTGGGTTAATGACAAAAATGGAATTGGATCAGAGAGACCTCAGTGACCACAAAGTAGAGGAAGAAAATAACCAAGAGTGGCAGCAAACGAGGTTGGTTCCCAAGAAGATCAGAGGGAATCTAAAAGGAGGCTTCCACGCTCACAATTGCAGTGAGTGTGCCCAAACCTGCATCGTCTGTCCCCCTGAATCCAGCACACTCCCCGCCGTGTGGAGCCATGTTAGGAATTATCGGAGCAACCATCAATGCCACCAAATGTAAAGAGGGAACTGGTGGCTGTACGTACACCAACGGCCAAGAAGGCGGTGTTTGAGGCGTGACGGCATGTGGCCATTCTCTCTCCCAACATAAAAAGGAAAGACAGAACATCATGCAGACTCTGAAGTTGGAAAAAATCATTGTCGAAGACATGAAAGAGTGCCACGAGCAAGCCATTGTAAAGATAGAAGATACCACAAAAAAAATTGAGACTAACTTAGCAAAGATTCAGAACGAGAAGAGTGAGATTGTGCATGTGATACTGAAGATATGGGCACACTTCAAGAATTTTCAGAAACTGTCCATGGTAACTGACTAACTGTGTATACCAACGGTGAAGAACTTGTTGATGGCATACTAATTAAAAGACATACAACGGGGACGCAAACAAAACTTCGCTCACGTCAAACAAGTTCTGAATCTGATCAAGAAAGCTGTGAAAAAGCTTGAAGGATACAAGGAGGAATCTGTCACTCACAAAGGCAATGAGGTTATGGACATCTTTGAGAGCCTTCCAGAGAGATAGTGTTCAACATTTCCTCTATAGTCTAATTTTTTCTTTTTCTTTTTTTGAATCCCTTAGCAGCTGATTTTTCAAAACTTAATAGAAAAATATGAAACTAGTGTCTCTGCATCATAATAATGCCAAGTTTTTATAATAAGCAACATATTTCACTGCAGAATCAACGTAATAACTGAGTAATCGAAATAGAAATATGGAATATTGCCGTCACCTAAATGACCGTCAGGATTAGATATTCATTAGAAAGGGTAAATTTTCATATATCTACTGTATATTGGATTAGCTCCTACAAAACAAATTCAAGTCTCACATATACTATTGCTTCCTTTTTATTGTTTGTTGCATTATTATTATTAAACTAGATCGAAACTAGGTAAGATAATACTCGTGTATGCAATATGGCCATATTGATTATACATACCTCATTTTTACCATTTGTAAACCCTTGATTTGTTACAGTGTAGGCTATAGTTATTTTTAATATAAACACCATATGAGGAGGAGCAGTTTATTGACAACGTTTCACATATAGCTTCATCAGACCAATTACTTACACCAAGACATCATAAAAATCTGCAGTTTCCTTCGTGATGGGAGAGGGAAGGTACAATCATGAGGAAGATGTCTGTGATTGGTGGAGTGAGTAATCTATTTTTTATTAATTTCACCACAACACCAAACACCTCCAATGAAATTAATGAAAGCATATAGGAGGAACATTTTTGTATGTAGTCCTACATAAGTGCATATGGTATTGATATTCATTCTGTCAACTTTTCTAGTTAATTGTTATAGTTATATTTGCCTGCACATTCGTGTCCAGGAATACTTGAACACCTATTGATAAAGACCGCTAACTAGTGACTCTTGGGAATTTGATCGTTGTGGCTCAAGCAAATTATCAAAACAATTTGCCAGTGTATCATAATTGTGTCTCCAGAATATACTCTGAAATTCCTGAACACTATACTGTGCCTTTACTTATTTATATTTTTGTTTGACAAAGGAACAAAAATACAAATATGTTTCAATTTTACGAATATTTTTTAAACAAAATGATAATAAGTCTGAAAGCTGAGTCGAGTGACCAATTTCAGTAAATATCTTTGAATATTTGTTGGCAGCCTTTCTCTGTCTATGATCTTAAGGGAGCCCACCTCGCTTTTTTTTTCTCTTTCTCTCCCTCTCTCTTTGGCTTGTATCCATTCGGCCCCATTCAGCCTACTGTTTTAAGATGTTTACCCCCATCCAGGTGTCAATATTTTCCTGGCGTTGTATGGAGAAATCCGGCTTCGCCAGAAACATTTTTCTATCGAAAAATGTACAAATTTAGCCTGTTGTCAAAATATCTTTTAAAATATGCAGGCTCGCTACCGCTCGCCAGGAAATAAATGACACCTGGATGGGGATAAACAGTAGGCTGAATGGGGCCGAATGGATACAACCCAGAGAGAGAAAAAACATAACAAGGTGGGTCCGTTCCTTCTGGAAAATTAGCAACCCGCGCTAATTCGTGACCTCAAGTATACTAATGTTTTGGTCACTCTTGCACTCCTGAGGATTGTTCAGTTCAGTTCAGTTCACTTTATTTCATAATATACATTACACAATAACATATATTACATAGACATATCTCCCAACTAATATAAGCGCGAGAGAAAGACAAACAAGATAAAATATATGCATAAATGTTCAGTATATGAGCACATATATTGATAATACTGATTTTAAAGTCATTCATGTTCTGGGCAAGAGGTGCAACAATACTAATTACAACAATAAGCTAATATTGGCTTGTTCAACCTATTAATTCAGATGCTTGATCAGTAGGTCACATTTCTATTCCAGACCTTCTGCATGTCTTTAAGGGGAGATGGGCCGTTTTTCTGGTCCCCCTTCTTTCTCATGTTTAGCCCCATTGGTTTTCAGATTATAAGATGTTCGGCCCATAAAGGGGTGTTCACACATACAGAAGTGTGAGGTAGAATCACTGGGAGTAGGGGAAAGTTTAGACTCGCGCTCCTATTCGCGGCGAAAATCGATGACTCCCAGTGGCTCTACCGACTCCCGTTAGACTCCCGCCCATGCGCGGTCAGTCCCAGCAGGTTGGCCATGTCCGAAATTTGTTTGCCCATGTTCAAAATTTGGGCCACGAGTCGGACAACTCTCATTGACTCCCGCCAAATCCCGTTGACTCGCATCTACTCCCGTTGACTCCCTTCTAGTCCCATGGACTCCCGTTGATTCGTAAATAATTCTAACATGATTCGCAGAAAAATGTTATGAAATGTTTTAGTTATTTGATATAGTCTATTCGCTGTAAGTAGGCTAGAAATCATGACCTCTATCCTCTGTAACTCAAAAAGGGCTAAAGCAAATTGGCTGTAAATTTCCGCATCTATTCCTTGACAGACTCTTCCCAAATGGTAGAAATATTAGCTTGATTATTGTCGTTTTTTGAGTTACAGAGGTAAGAAGTCATAATTTCTCTCCTTCTTACAGTGAATAGACTATAGTGGTGGAGAGGCAATAAGTGAACACAGGTAGGTTACTTCACCGCCGCCCACAGCTGTACTATATACCCCATTCACACGTTTTTATCCAGCATAGGAAGGATGTCGACTAATGAAAAGGCTACAGATGATCTCCATTCTCCCTACCAACTAATGCCAAAAGTGGCCGACAGAGGCGCTGAACGCAATGCTTACCGCGGTGCATCATGGGAAACTGTATACATCGCGGATCTCTGCACCTTCTCTCTCTTTCTACAATTCTTTATTATAAGCAGTCTGTTGAAATGTCTGTAGCCGGCACATATTATAGCCTATGCATACTGTTGTTTATTATATTTTAAAGTCACCCATACCCATATATAACGTATATTTACAATACAAAGTCAGCAAGCATTTTCACGCCTTTTGTTATGATAATTAATCAGCTTATAATTATGTTTGTAGTCATTATCAGCTGCATATGGACATTCCCATGACTACCCGGTACTATACTTTATAAGGATTTAGTGTAGTCGTATACTGTATAATAAAAGAAAGTATAATCACAAGAAATCATGATAAACTGTGCATGTCCTAGGTGTTAAGTATTGTTGATGTCGAAAGTCGTAGCTCTGGCGCTAGTTCAGAAGCGTCCACCAGAGGTCTCAAGTGTATTCTTGGTAGCGAGAATTAAACGTTTGACCTACCACACATCCTTCGTAAATTTCATAAAATCGTCTAAATGTAGTTGCCCTCCGCTCAAAAATTACGTTAGCGGTACCGAAAGAGGTGTAGCCTACTTGTGAAGCTTCCCTATTACAACTTCCGGGTGTGGCTGTGGTAAACCCGTGTTAACTCTGGAACTCTCTTCCTTAATCAACCTTTCCTTCATCCTATGACTTAGACTGCTTTAAACTTTGTGTGTCCAGCAGGACCAGCATTTTGACTCCAATGTCCCTTGAATTTGGCTCTCTGTCACTCCTTTTGGGGAGACACTCGTTACAGGCAGCCTGTCTTTTGTCTCCTTCATACACACAGAAAAACAAAACACATAAATTATTAAATATAGTAACTACCCAAAGTCGTAATGTTAACATTCTTACTATAGTCCGTTCATTCTAGGCTGGGCAAAAATCGTAACCTCTAACCTCTGTAACTCAAAAAAGGACTAGACCGTGAGCAAATGTGCTGTCAATTTCCATAGATATTCCCTGACCAAGTCTTCCTATTTGGTAGAAATATTAGCTCGATTACTCAAGTCCTTTTCGAGTTACAGAGGTTAGAGGTTACGATTTCTGCCCAATCTAGAATGAACGGACTATACTTATCACTCCACATTTGATAGAATTAAGCAGCAAATTGGAGAACGAAACTCCATTTTTGAAGTATCCATACGAGCGACATATAATATACATAGACAGTCTAGAAGTAACTACACAGTAAGGAATACGAGTTACTATAATATAGGTTTGATTCCCGGAGGGAGGTAAAGAAAACCTAATAATTAGTAGGGCCTCGTAATCATTGACGATATGCCTATTAGTATAATAGTCTCCCATCAAACACCGCGGTCGCTAGTTTGAATCTACAGCGCGGGAGGACAGGAGTACTAACCTCATAAGTGCAACGCGTATTCTCTTATGGAATCGTCTTTACGATTGGGTACTCACTACGAAAAAACTTCGTAAAAAAATAAAAAATAAAAATTAACTTAATAATTGCTATACTCAAGCTCTCCCATGCGTGGATTTCTTGCGTGTGAATTCCTGACGCTGGCCCTCTAGCGGCCATACTTCCTTCACTGACATATCAAGATACAACTCAGAAATCAAGCGAGTGGGAAGGGGATTGCAGGGAGGGCACTAACATCGTCAATGATTACGGGGCCCTACTAAATATTAGGTTTTCTTTACTTCCCTCCGGGAATCAAACCTATAATTTAATAGTGGCCCCTCCATCATTGACGATATGCCTGATAAATGGTTAAGGTGGCAAAAATCTGTGTGTGATAACCCAGGTTCGAATTCCGGTGGATCACATATATACTTTAATTGATTTCATTGGGAGTGTTTGGTGTTGTGGTGAAATTAATAAAATATAGAATATAAGACTGGAGGGGGACATTCGTGACAATATCAAAACCATCAACCTAAATACCATAGGTAACAGAGAATCCGTATAACATTATAATTTTTTTTTATTGTGTACATACAATATAAAAATATAAAACAAGGTAAGCAGTGCGTTACTTCAATGAAGATCTGCTTGTACATGACTGGACCTTCACTTGAGATATATATATTGCATGTTTAGTGAGAACATTCTTGTACTCTCATAACGAGAACCTTAATCCTTTGGATCATGTTCTGGCCTTAAAATTATTTGTACAATAAAATCTGTTTGTACATTTTGTTAATACTACATAGATGCAACTATGATAGATTTCTTAAAATAAAAATAAAATTTGATTAAACTGTAGCCTATAACCAGTTCTATTCATATCACAGCTCGTGATTTATCACAATCTCCGGCGGAAGGGTTCTAGTGGGTCTTTGGGTTATTTTGCACATACCCCCCCCCTCCCTTTTCGCCTGAAGAATAAACTTACATAAAATTAGCACATGGACTACTAGATCCGTTTTCGCAATGCTACACAGGTCCACTTTGGTTTGTCCAGAGCGACCGACAGGTATCGCGTAAGGAATGTGTGATTAGACACCCACATCTGAGTGTCGGCTAAGTCGTTAATGGAAATTTTTTGCATAAATCTGAGGGAGACGGCCCACTTTCTAATATCGTGGGCTCTGCCTACCACGCCGGAATTACTTTCCTTAATTACATCTACGAGTAAAGAAGCCAATTTCCTTCTCGTGACGCGAGTACCTGTCTGGTTGACCCATAGGAAGCCTGGTTGTAGAGGTTGTGCAATCCTCATAAACTTAACTAAAGATTGTACCGGGCATAAAATGTGATGCGTATGTCCACGTTTAAGTGCCGGGACTGAGAATTCTGAGAAAACATGACCACAATGTTCGTTTTTGGCAATAAATGTGGGAGACGGCGCAATTTGCACATGTTCGTGCAGTCTCCCAAACCTGAGACAATTTGGCTCGCTGCTCATCGCCGCCAGCTCTGAAACCCTGTTACCTGTCGCCAAAGCCATAAGGAATGCAGCCTTTCTTAATACGGACTCAAAATCTGGCGCATGGTTAAACTTGCGCGACTGAAGTAATGATAACGCTTTGTCCAGCGACCAGGTAGGCATGAGCTGACGCGGTGGTGGGCGTAGTTTGAAACATGCCCTCGTGAACCCTTTTTCCTCCGCCTGCGGTATGGATAGACCAGTTAGGTCGTAGAAGGGATTTCTAATGGCAGATAAGTGATTCTTTAATGTAACAACTGAGAAGCGCTTCTGTTCAAACAAATAATCTAAGTATTTAAAAATTAAAGCCTCTGAAGCATCAGATTGCGCTGTTTCTACTATCCAGGTTGTGAAAGTTTTCCAATGTGATTGGTATTGTCTCCTGGTGGACAGAGTATATGGATTCAGAAATTTACTAGTGACACTTTCCCCGTACTGAGTTAGCCATTTGGCATTGTAAATGTCCATAAGGCAAAAGTTAGCGAGGTCTGAAGGTTGCCAACTGTCTCCAAGTGGAAGGCAGAGACCGGGAGTGACACCGGGTTCCTGCACCACGTTTGCAATTGGTGGTACCACACTTGAGCCGGCCACATTGGTGCAATCATCGAGACTATGCCCCGGTAACCCTGTAGTTTGTGAACTACTTGCCACATGAGTGAAGCATCTGGAGGAGGAAAACGATAGATTGAATTCCACCTGTTCCAGTCCTCTAGTAAAGCGTCTGGATCCGCTGCCGGAGTTATTGCCCGGCGGGTCAGATAGAGAGGTAGTCTGTGATTTCCCTCGGACGCAAAAGATCCACTTGTGGACGGTAAGGCTCTGCAATCATCTTGTCGAAGACGGTTTGCTTGAGAGCCCATTCTACTAGGGTGCTCTGTCTCCGAGACAGGGCGTCCGCCCAGATGTTTGCTATCCCCGGGAGGTAAGATGCGTGTAGATGAATGCTCAGCGATTCGGCCAGAGCAAAAATCTGTTCTGACAACCTCATCAACTCTTGAGACCTCGTTGACCCTTGCTTCTGAATGCAGTGAACTGCAGTCAAGTTGTCCATTCGAAATGCAATTGACTTCCCCTGCAAGGAAGAACCGTGAGCTTGAAGGAAAAATAGAGGGACTAGAAGCTCTTGTTTGTTGATGTGAAAAGTTACATCTTGGGGCCAAAGACCCTGCTCTTGGTGATCTAGGTTGGATTGATAACCCCAGCCTATTACCCCTGAAGCATCTGTGTCTACCCATACTGTAGGTGGAGGAGAAACCCATGTCATTATAGAGTGCAATGTTTCAGTCTTTGCCCAGACCGACAGCAAGTTGTGAATTAACCGCGGAATCGGCCATAGTTTTCCCGCCGGCAATAGCGGGAAAAATTTGTTGCCTTCCATGATTAATCTCTTTACTTTCAACCGGCCCAACTTCACAGTTAATTGGATCCAGTTGAGTGAACCGACCAGTGACTCTCACGTTTTCCTCGTCGTATTCAAACCGTGACAAAAACGAAAGTTTCCTGCGAAATCTGTTGCGGTTGGCCACACTCTGAGTAAGAGTTAGATTGGCAGTGTCCCAGACCAGTCCTATCCACTGAATTTCTCTTGTGGGAACAAGGAGAGACTTCGCCAAGTTGACCTTGAATCCTAGTTTGTACATGATGTAATATTTGATTGACATGGAGATGACATAGCTCCTCTGACTCCACCACTACTAGCCAGTCGTCTAGATACCACCACACCTTGATACCTTGGGCTAGCAAGGGCATGAGGGCCTGCCGGACTAATTTTGTAAACATTCTTGGTGCCAGGTTCAAACCAAAAGGCATTCTCTGAAAGACGTAAGTCTCTTGCCTGATCCTCAAGGCGAGGAATTTTTGGAACCGTTTGTTTATGGGGACATGCCAATAGGCGTCTTTCAGGTCTAATGAGCACATCCAGCTTTGCGGCGGGAGTGAGAGCCTGATTTGATTCACTGTAAGCATCCTGAAGGGTGAATTGTGAATATGTGTGTTCAGACGCGAGAGATCGACTACTGGTCGCATCTGCACACTGTCCCTCTTTGGCACTAGAAAGAGTCTGGAGGTGAAAACAGGACAAGTTGGATCTACTTGGACAATGATTTGCTTGTTGATCATTTCTTGGACAAGTGACTCCACCTCTAAAGAAACATTGTTGAATTCTAGAGTTTGACGTAGATGAGGTCGCCGGAGCCACCGCCAAGTTATGCCTTTGCTTATCACTGTCCTGGCCCACGTCCGCCGGGGCCAAGCCCTCCGACATGCTCGGAACGACCCAGTTTCTGTACTGGATCTGTCCGGTAGGACAGCTCTCGAATCCAACTCGCCTGCGGCAGGCCCCGGGAGAGAGAGAGTGTAAATGACTAGTTATTTGGTGGTGGCGGCGGAGTGGGGTTAGACGGCTGGCTAGATTTGGCAGGCGTCTGTCCTTGAGTAGGCTATTGGTGTGACTTACCTCTATAGCCTGACTGTTTCCCCTGCCTAGGTTTGTGCTGAGTACCTCCCTGCTGCTGAGGAGGCCTTGGGTCTCGAAAGGACTGTTTAGTTTGAGTAGGTTGGGGCTTTCCGCCGCTCTTAGGTTTCGAGTAAGGTTTCTTAAAGGTCTCTTTCTTTGGCAGGGAGGTACTCTGCTTCCAAACATCTACCAAATTGAAAACAATACTCCATGTTTCTAGAGGGAGAAGTGGTGCAGTTAATACCGGGGAAAGAGTTACTCGGTGGGCTATGTCTCCGGCAACTTCTTTCCCAAGTACACCCTCAAATCCTGTCTTGCTCTAACCGCCTCCATGATAGCTATTCTGATATCACCCAAGGATTGAATAGAATTTTGCAAAAGGAGCCTACGTGACAAGTACGTGGCTTTCCTTACATGTTGGTCTGATATGGCTGTTATAGTTCTCGTGAGTGACTGGGCAACCTGGCGACTGACGAGGTATTGAGAGAATAGTCTATAAGTTTTATTGCGTAGCTTAAAGTCTCTGTCTAAGTGAGCCGGAGGGGGTGTGGAAAAGGGTTCGTGCAGGTCATAAACTGATAGTTTGGGAGCTGCCAGGAATTCAAATAAAGCAGGTGACACTCCACCTGCCTTGTTAACCGGTAAAGTGAACCATGAATGAACTTCCTGAGGTACCTGATGGGAGGATTTAGTGGTAATAGTAGATGCAAATACCTGCGCCTCCAGTTCCCAGTCCACCCACGGACCTACACCTACCTGCCCCACCTGCAAGACTGGGGTGTTTGTCTGATCTAGTACCGGGACTGTATCCAGTTCCGGCGTAAGTGCATACAGAGCTTTTATATCATTGATGCCGTCATTTCGTGACCAGTCAGCAAACAGTTTAGCAGATGAGGCCGGAGGTATCGCCGGGGAGGCAGAATACACAAAGAAATCAGCACAATAAACAGTTGGGATGGCCTTAATGGTAACATCTAATAACCTTCCTTGCACATCCTTAGCTCTTAGTTTCCTACTCTTGTTAACCTCAATGGTCCAATCACTAGGGACCGGTAGCTCCCCCGATACGGTAGCTTGTGCCAGGTGCGGTTTCTGAGGTATTGACGGAACCCATGAGCAATCCGGCCCCTAGAGGAGAGGCATAGGGCCTCTCCTCTGTGGGGGCTTATCAAGAGGGGGAGGAGTAACGTCTGTAATGACACGGACGTTAGTGGTCGTCAAGGAGGCCGGCACTGGTGTGCTACTAGCCGTGGTCGTCGCTGGAGTTACGTTAACCGAAGGCAAAGAGGAATGGGGATGTGAAACACCTGAGGGCTCTAACGGCCTTACCATAGACTCAAGTGGGGGAACTACCGGTGTGCTAGTGGAAGGAGCTTGAGAAGGAGGTAGCTGATACTGTTGCATTACTCGATCTGTGGAGAATAATAATTAGTTCCTCAGTAATAACACATTTAATGTGGGATCCTCGAGAGGACTGAGACCCACCTTCTGACTCTACTTCATTATTAACTGGTTGAGCTGAAGACAGTTCACTTTCACTACTCGTTACTACCTGCTTGGAAAGTACTTTCGATTTAACTTTAGGTTTGGTTGACTTGGCCGGAGTTGACTTAACTAATGGAGATTTAATGATGAGGTGCTCCCAGAGCTCCTCGCCATTGCAATGGAGAGCTTTATGAGCAGTGTCTTTCGCATAAACGTTAATAATTGATTTAATCTCCTTCAAGGCTGCTAAGCAAGAAAAATCTCTCTTATCGAACACCGCCGCTCTTAACTCAGAACACAAGGAACACCGTTTCCATACCCATAGTCCCCTTGAGCGATCAAGACACTTTACACAATTTATACATAAATTGTGAGCAAAAACTGGTAATAGAGAGCAGGTAGGCGTAGCACAAAGGTCAAAGCGAGGCATGATGGAGCTAGGGACCCCCCCCCCCCCTGCCGGAATCGGCAACTCCTCTGCTGCTGGGACCGCTACTACTGAAGTGTTGAGATTCTGGAAATAGAAAATTTCCAGGAATCAATGCTCATAAGGATAACCTGAGAGGTGTTAACACATCCTACCTCAAGTCCGCCGGAAAATTAGTTATAGCCACTGCTACTCTAACCTTCCGCTGGACCCGGTAAAAAGACCCCGGGTCTTTCTTTTATCATATATATGAACTGCTTACCTGTGACAAAGCGTCACTGGCCCAATAGACCTTCAGCGTTTTACTTATCATTGACTATTTGCATTAGATAGATAGTTAACTCGCTTCATGACTTGAGGCATGGTTAAGCTTACTTGACTGTTACGCCGGGCGAGAGAAGTTACTGCGTGAGGCTATCGGTCAGGGCGAGTTCACTCAGCGGGCCGAGTTGACTCCCTTAAAAATTTAGCATATTCCGCCGGAAGGTTCGTGGTTCAGCACACCACGCCGGGAAATTTGGTTGGTTTCTTATCGTCTGAGACGAGAAAACGCCGGCTCTGCTGAGAAAGCCGCCGGAAAAACGAACCAAAATTTTCAGAGGTGAGGACTTATATGGAAAAGTCAAACACCCCCAAAAACTCCACCAAATAAACGGGACGTCTCCCAAACCCCTCAAGCATGTAAAGTACACATGCATAAACACATATAGGGGAATATTAGGCTTACACATATATAGAGCTTAATTTATACATTATAAATAACTCCTAGCCTACATTGGAGACCCCTAATGAGGCTGACCATGAGGTGACGACGAAACATCGAGGTGGCTGCAACTAGACGCTCCGAAGATCCAGCAACAGCAGCACGAGGAAGAGGCCCACGATAGGGGCCCACACGCAGATACGGACTCCAGAAGATTCCACACCACGTGTGGCAACCCTTGAACTAGAGCATCTGCTAAAATAAACTATGCAACTATCTCATAGTGACGGCCTGAAGCATAAACTTGCGGAATGATAGCCTCCTAAATAACTATCAGAAAGCTAAAGGCGCAAAACAAAACACACAATAACAAACATGGTGCGATGATCCTGGGATACGTAGGCGCCTGTTACAATAGTACCCTAATTTACACACCTCCTGCAGACGTACCAATGGGGTAGCCTGTGCTAGCTAATCTAAAAACATGTTCAATACAACTCAGATGTATACGAATGAGCAAGGACTCACTAGAAGCAATCGAACGAAGAATGAAGCTGGAGCACAGAGCAACCCACCCTCACGGAACGGACGCGGGAGGAGGAAAGAAGTATGGCCGCTAGAGGGCCAGCATCAGGAATCCACACACAAGAAATCCACACATGGGAGAGCTTGAGTATAGTAATTATTAAGTTAATTTTTATTTTTTATTTTTTACGAAGTTTTCTCGTAGTGAGTAGGCTACCCAATCATAAAGACGATTCCATAAGAGAATACGCGTTGCACTTATGAGGTTAGTACCCCTGTCCTCCCGCGCGGTAGATTCAAACTAGCGACCGCGGTGTTTGATGGGAGACTATTATACTAATAGGCATATCGTCAATGATGGAGGGGCCACTATTAAATTCTGTTATTTTCAGCTGAGGGTAAATTCAATCCCTTAGCAGCTGACTTTTGTATAATTAAATGTAAAACACAAATAATAATAATAAAACAAAATACAGTATAGCCTAAATAAAAAACCTACTAGCCTATGTTTCTGCATCATATTTATGCCAGGTTTCACATTTAACAACATATTTCGGCACAAAATCATCGTAATGGGCAAGTAACCCTGAGGGGTCGCAAGAATGTTGTTGCTTGTTCTCCTTTGTACTCCTTTGTAATAGCCGAGTAATCAAGATAAAAGACATATGGCACCTTACAATCAGTTGGAAATAATAGACTATTGTCCCAAACGTGCCAGAAATATACTAAAATACTAGATCTGGGAGGCCATCCATAGCATAATAATAATAATAATAATAATAATAATACTTTATTTCAGACTCACACAGTACAGAGGGGACCATACTGGGGTCCATATATACCTTACAGTAACATAAATATATATAAATATATATAAGCTACTGTACATAGGCTACATAAAATAAAAAGAAATTAAATAATACCCAGCTTGCTATCATGTAGTTCACAGCACTGCCTCAACCAAAAACAGTGGTCATCAAACTACTGTGTTACCAAAACCACTGTCCTAATTGTGTACAGTACCATGCCTCACATCATTTAGCTTCCGGTACAGTATGTTGCTACAGTACAGTATAGGAATATCGGTACTGTACTGCACTATGAGGATCAGTACCGGTATGCTAATTCTGTAGAGTGGCAGACCTGAAATCATTACTTAAGGTTAAATATAGAGCAACTTCCTCCAGTGTGCCTGGATCCTGGAGGTGTACACTATGCTTGGAGTTTGTAGCATTTTAATGATCCTGTTCTCAGAAGTGTTAAGGCGCTGAATGAATTTATATGTTAGCTTTCTAATGAGTGATTTGTAACAGTGTAAGTTCATATAGGCACATAGCGTACTTGTACTCTCATATTTTGAGAGCCCCAGAAACATTTTCATGATATTGTGATATGAGATACTTAGTCTATTCACTGTAATTTTCTTATAGTTCCACCATAGTTGTGCTGTATACATTGGTGAGCAGTAGGAGTTGAACAATGTTATTTTTGTATCCCATGTGCACATATGAAATTTTCTTAATATTGAATTTCCCTGCATGTAAAGTTGCCTTCGCTGACGACCCATATCCTCATCATCTGAGCGATCACATGAAATATAGTGTCCTAGATACTTTACTTTACTTACTTCTTCTATAATTTCTTCATACAAATGGAATTTAGGTAGCTTTGATTTCAATAGAAGGTTAGATTTAAATATTATGATATTGCTCTTTATAGGATTAAATTTGACTGAATGTTCGATTCCAAATTTTTCACATACTCTTAATAATTTATCCAGTCCTGCTCCAGAGGGCGCGATTAAGGCTAGGTCATCAGCATACATGAGATGATTTACAATGGTGCTGCCAATACAGCACCCAGTGCGAGTCTTGTTCAGCTCCAGACTAAGATCATCCATGTAGACGTTGAAAAGATACGGAGACAATATCCCCCCCTGCCTAACACCATTGGTTACGGCGAAAGAGCCTGACAGGATGTTGCCCCATCTTACACAAATTTTTTGATTAGCATACCAGAAGATAAGTATCCTTACAATATAGCTAGGCACTCCCCTGTTAACTAATTTTTCAAATAAGGTTTTGTGACACACCCTATCAAAAGCCTTACTTGCATCAAGAAAACAAGAGAAAATTGAGCTATTTAGTTTGTTGTATGTATCAATCACTTCTTTCAGCACATATATGCATTGGTCTGTGCCGTGATTTTTCTTAAAGCCAAACTGATTGCTGCTGGTGACAATATATGCAGACATTCTTTCTAGCATTATCATTTCAACTACCTTACTCACCACACTAGCAAGTGCTACTGGGCGGTAGTTGTCTTTTGCTGTAATTTTACCTGATTTATCTTTAATGACAGGAACAAGTAAATAGCATCTCAATCCTTACACCTCCCACTGATTCTCGTAGACTCCCATTAACCCGGGAACTGCGGAGAGACTCTTAAGAGTTCCCCCGGCGGACTGCGGGAAGACTCTTAAGAGTCAGAGAAAAAAAAAAATCAACTTTAAACATCGAAAAAAAAAAAAATGTTGTCCCTGGGCCATGCAAAATATCACTCTTCTACCTCCCCTTCTTCCCCACTTTCCTCCCCTCCTTCAGTTATCACCTATTTTCCCTGTTATTCCCTTATTCTGAGGTATATTTTCGTGCTAACATTAGCGAGTTGCAAGCAGGGCATTGTCAGCACTGTTAGCAAGCGAGTGCAAGAGAGAGAGAGAGTATCGATCGACTGTGTCTCAGTGGCTTTGGGGGAAATTGGCGGGAAAGCAGGTTGCCTCACCCATACATTATATAACTCGCGGCCTGTATCTCCGATTTTGACCATCCAAACGCTGTTTTCACTTGTTTTATTGTTGTTTCAGGTTAATACCTTTATAATCAACCCATAATAGGCACGTATGGATAAGTATTAATGCTATTTATGGTAAAATGAATATTTTAGTGATGGAAACAGCTCAAATACGTCAGCACAGGCGGACGTTTCTAATTACCCCCATGCGCACTTCTTAGGTTAACTCCTATATTACTCCTCCTGACTCCCACTGACCCGTGTCTTACTCGCGTCGACTCCCATCAAGCACTAATCCAAAAATGACCGTTAATTTTCAAATTTCCATCACTCTCACTTCATTCGCGCTTTTATCCCGGTAACATCCGTTACCTCCCACTGACTCCCCTTTATTCCCTTGGACTCGCATGTACACTCCCGCTGACTCCCACTGTGTCCTGGTGCCACGTGGAATTTCGGACATTCGCGGTCATTTTTGCGCGAGTTGCCAGGAGTCATCAATCTTGCCAACTCGCACTTACACTCCTGTATGTGTGAACACCCGTTTAGTTTGGCGATTTTAAGACATTTCGTCCCATGTTTTTGTCAATATTAAAAGTTTTTGTCATTTAGGTCTCTATATTTTCCTGGCGAGCTACAGCAAGCCTGTAATTTAAGAGAAATCGGCCTTTGGCCGGGACATTTTTCTATATTTTTGTTTACAAATATATCTTGAAGGAGGGTCTTGGGCGGGTGTTTTTTAAGCTTGATAGAGGTCTAGGGAGGAAACTGATAAAATAAACAGATAAAAAATTAGCAAATAAAAACGACCCGTCTCCCCTTAACCCTTGGAATCCGGGAGGCCTCATATGAGGCAAAATGCGCGGCTAAAAATCGCCGCTATAATCATCAGAACTCGGCAACGACACGTTGTAGCAACGTCATCTCTACGGCATTCTACAGACAAAAAAATGTTCTACAATTTGCAAAAACGTTGACTGCTCTAGGTGGTCTCAATCAGTAGCTACTGAATTATGAAGTTTGACTATACCAAAATTCATATGAGGCCCCCCGGATCCCATGGGTTAATACCAGTATATTGTATTTACCGTAGTGCTAGTTTACTCCAAATTAATGGATTTTACCTTCCCAGAGGACAAAAATTAATTGCAAATAAAGAATATTCCACTAGGTAAAGGCTTTCACCATCAATTCGACATATATTAGAAAGCCTTTTTCCTTTTATGAAATAAAATAGGCATACATGAACTCACCACAAAGCTGCAGTTGTGCATTTCATTAACCCATGAAGCGCGATAGGCCTCACGGAAGCAAGACCATAAAAAAAAAAATCCAAAACACCCCAGGGGCTCTCAAAACAAAGGAATTTGTCTCTAGGCGAGATAATTCCCCTCTAGTACTCATCCATGTTTCTCACCCCCCCCCCCTTCCCCACTTTATTCCCCCTCCTCAATTATCACCTATTTTTCCTCTTATTTTCATCATTTATTGGTTATTTTTCTCTCCCGCGGTAATGTAGCACAAGTGGGTTGAATAAAAGATTGTTATATAACACCGAGACACCGCCCCGCTCGCCTCAGTTACCTCACAGACAGTGAGAGAGGAGGGTTGCGCCTGGCTCACTCTCACCTGAGAATATGACCGGGTGGCGAATATTTACGTTTTTCACCACCCAAATGCTTTTCCAACTTATTTTAGCACTCTTGAAGGTTCATATATACATCATATATGTAAAATAAAAGCATATTGAAAACAAATAATGCTCTATATCGTAAATATAACGAATTCTGTCAGAATACAAGGCTAGAAATTCACAAATAAGTACCCTTGCCCCTAGGCTATTTTCGCGGTTAATAGCCATGTTACCTAAACAAAATTATATAAAGTTATAAAACAAACAAAAAACATACACCCTTGCTGTGTCCAATAAATTTTCACACTACTGCATGTATTAAGTATATCTCACAAATACATGTGAGCTACTAAATGTTTTTTCTCTCAGCCTCTCAGACTTGGTTAAAGTATAGATAATCGAACCTGACTGTCGGTGGTTCGAGCGCCGCTGAGAGTAGCCTATGAAAAGCATTGCATGTAGGCTATATATTCATAATCAAACTATGCATTGAAACAATATTGTAAGAAGCCCACTATGAGGTGTGGGAAGGTGAATGAGTCCGAGATGGCAAGACAGAGGTGCTGCTAGTTTAGGAAGCCAAACTGTCAGACAGTGAGGCACTGCTAGTTTGGAAGATCAAATGAGCGTCGATCCAGCTGTATAATCGTCATCTAAATTAAGACCTCCAGCAGTCGCTGTGTCCAACAATCGATTGTACAGACTATATAAAGCGTATGTCTGAAGGGACAGTTAGATAACAAAAAACAGTGTTTTCCAACGTGATATATGTCGATTATATCAAATCATGTGGCCAGCAATACAATTTTCTAGACTAAATGCTTATGTATCTTTGGCACATAACATAAATAGACAGGTTAGCACATGTAAACGGAGTCGCTCTTGAAGAACACATAATCAAACAGAACACGTGCCCAAGGAGTAACTTATAGACTACATACCAGTACTACAACATTCCCTGGCATAACATGCTACAGCAGCAGTTCAACACACATGCTATACTCCAGTAGCTCTTCAATACCAGCGTTGAAGGAACTCTTTTGTATGAACTGGCGTAATGTGAGGATGTGTGGGTGTGGGCGGAGGCGTGGTGGAGGGGGTGGGAGCGGGTGTGGGCGTGAGGGTGACCTGGGGAGAGTCTCGGGAGCTCTGGCTGTGAAGGCGGCGTCCAGAATTATCGTAGTGAACCACCATACTGAAGGGAGACAAAAAAAAAAAAAAAAAAAAAAAGTTTGATGCTGGTGTTTTATATAAATTAACAATAAAATTAATTATAGCAGTAGTAATAATGAGTCATTTAGTAACCAAACCCGCACTCCTTTAACCCATTGCCTGCGGGAGACGTTCCCGAACGCCATGGCAATTTACAGGCTTTTAAAGCCTCTTAAAGCCTGTAGAATCAAGTGCGGTGGAGCAGGAGCGCGTCAGGCCACACGTCCTTTCCCCAGCCAGGCGGCCGCAGCACTGAGGGCTCTGAGTCAGAGTCTCGCGAGATATACAGCATTGCCAAAGGCAATGCGACATTAGCGATAATGGCGAATTTCTATGGTAGCAATGCAGGTGAAGCCTGTGAGCTACGAAGCTCATTTTGGTGTAGTTTTAAAGCTATTTTCTTCTAGTTTTTGGCTGAATACATTTCATTTCATTCAGACACTTGCCTAATCAATCAGGAGTGCCTGAATGAGCCCTAATATGGCGGAAATAGGCAGAAATATGCCCGCAGCCAAAGTGTTAAAGGGGTAGGGAGGATCAGCGAGAAAAGGCTTGCTGTGGGAGTAAGTTCTGGAGGTGGGATTCCCAGTCTTAACTTCTAGGGGCTATCTGCGCCACAAAAGTGACGGGCGATGGGGTTGCTACATCCCTACGCCAAAAGTAATAATAATAATAATAATAATAATAATAATGAAAGTGCATCAGTGAAGCATGCATAAATTTGCACACTGCCAAGCTAGCCTAGCTGAGCACATATCTTCAGCATACAGTATACAGTAGGCCTATGTAATTTTTGGTCAGAGGACGAATTTTTGTTTGATTAGGCTCAGCCTCGTCCGGTTCTGTAACAGGGGGAAGTAGTGATTGGTGGATGGATAAGATCATGAACTACACCCCTTGTTTCATAAGTTTCCTTGTTCTATAGCGAAACCCCATCTCCTACAGAAATAGACTTACTTAATTTTCTTCCTCCACAAGTTAAATAATCCAAGTCAGCCTTGCTGTATGATATCTTAAGCGTACTCCAACCATCAGCCATTTTCTCAAATGAAGCCGACTAAACTAACCTTGGTGTTATGTTCCCCAGGTAGTCCTCGTAGAATTTCTGAAGGCGTGTCGACTCCCTCTCCCGCCGAAGGTACTTGACAAGTAGCACGAGGAGAGAGGCCGCAAAGAACAGCATCACGAACACTATATACACCACAGCCAGAGAGTCCTCGGACTTTTTCTGTAGAGTATGATTTGCAATAACCCAGCAGTCATAATAATAATAATAATAATAATAGTTCTTAAAGCTAGCACATGCTAAGCCAGCTAAGGCTAGCCCAATAAGGCCGATTAGGTGTATTTCCATTGGGGTCCTGTACTACTACCCCATCCCCTTGATCATGAGGGACGGTAACGACTCAGTGCTTGTGAAAAATCTTTAATGCGCCGAGCGTGGGCGCGATCCTGGGACCTTCTGGGTGGAAGTCCAAGACGCTAGTCACTACACCAGCGAGCTCGCTAACTAGGGAGTCCTCAATTAAACCATATGTAGAGTGTAACTAGACAAACCAAAAATAAAGGGGAAATCAGAGAAAGGCAGCAAGAATTTTATACAGTATGTTCATCATAGCCATGAATTTATCTATTTGAAGCAAGATTTAGACCAGGTACATACATAGGCTACAGCTAGCATATACAGTATAGTGTACTGTATAGTCTGTATGCATACTCTTCTCTTAGATAGGCGTGTGACAGAATACAACATAATTATTGCAACGAGATGTTATAGCTTCCGCAACTGTATTACCTTTAAACATATGTTTACATACATTTATGAAATCCAACCCTCACCTAAGTTAATTTCATAGCTGAATAAATCAAGTGAATTGGATGTGTACACACGAGTGCTACTTCTCTTTTTACTTTAAAACGAGCAGCCTCGTCAGGATCAGTCGGTCCATAGTTGTTGGCATTCCTTTGTAGATTCCTTTTAATAGAGTTAAGTGAAGCCTAATAACAGGAACACTCGGTAGGCTATCCATACCTGGCATATAGTCTTTAGCTTTTCGCTGAAAATAATATTTAGTCAATTTGCAAGAGATGTGATATATTATTAAGATTGTTGCACGGGGTGAAATGTCATCAAATAATAGGCCTACCCATCAGTTAATCACGTGGATGCATGGAGACACCATAATTATAAAGGTGTTGACCAACTTTAGTCTACATTCGCTATTGAGTATTTTTATATTGTGGTAAAGGGCTGTAGAAAACATTGGAAAGGGTAATGGGTTTCAGTATCTTCGCATATTGAAGGCTACAGGTTATTAAGACTTACCCGTGGTGTCGGTGCAGTGGCAGTGATGGTGGGGGTACCCTGTAGAAGGCGCCGCAGCTCAGCCATCACATTCTGGGTCGCGTTTCGGCATCGATTCTGAGGTCACACACCACATTATTGTCTAATGGTCATGGATTAGCTAGGAAAGGCATAATCTAATTATTTTGGAATACTCGTTAGGCCTCAGTGGTATTTTGTAATCTTCAATTGGGGCACTTCCTGTTGAAGTGAGGCAAGTTATGAATGAGGCGATGTCTAAGTAGCGCTTGTCTGGGGTCGGCCAAGTATCCTAGATACACGATGCAAAATCATTTACCAGACATCCAACGGGAAATGTCCTTAAGGATGATATTTGTATAGAATACCGTGATCATTTTTGTTGAAAGAGAAAGACCTACACCAACCTCCGAACAGAACTGAGTTAACTCATCGAGAGAGAACAACCCTCTCAGATTTTTCAGACACCTTCATCCCTCGCTATCGACAGGCCACGACCTTTAATATTTTGTTTATAGTGTGGTTTTCACTATGAGAGCATGGCAGACAGTAAGTCTAGTGAAGAGGGAACATTTACCCTACCTTATGGTGTGCGTAAGAGACAGAAGGACGAGCGTAAGTGGAAGAACATGACAAAATCACAATGCAATTTCGAATACAAGTACCATTCAGCTTACATTGGAAAGTAAATGGCAGCACACAAAACAAGCCCCTCTGTATTTGTGTTCAGAAGTGTTGGAGTTGGTAGGTAAAGAGAAGAATGCCATTGTTGTTCATGATTTTTGAGCCAACTACAAGTAATATGTTAGTAGACAAGAAAACAAAATAATCAGAATCTCTAAAGATATAACGCATATAACACTAGTTAAAACAAAACTTAACTGATGAAACAGTGACTCGAGCGAGTTGAGGGCGAGGAAAATCCGAAAATTTGTCTTTACCTCCTATCAGCTATCAATTTCAAAGTAAATCATAGACGGGTGAACGCCCGTATAATTTGCCTCACTTCAGCAGGGAGAGCCACAATTATACTATGATCTGTTATCCATAGACATTATTTTATTTCTATGTTATCCTATGATATTATAAGTTCGAGTCTTCCAAAGCATAAACCAACATCATATATTATATGTTACAGGCAATTTGTAAAACCAGGCAATTTATAAAATTACTAAACAAATCATGCAACTTATAAGTTGCCTGTTTAATTCAGGCATTTTATAAAATGCCTAAAAATATTAGGCATTTTACAAGTTGCCTGGATTTCTGCATGGATTGATTTACATATTGCCTGAAATATAATTTTGCTAGATGGTGCCCCCACCTGCTCCCAGCACAGCTGGTCTGGAATCTTGGGACTTCCAGAGGGGTTTACACTTTGTTTTACTGAAATGCAAAATATAACCCTTAAAACATTATTGAATCTAAAACCAGAAGTCATAAAAATCCACAATATGTCTATGTTTTGTTGGAACACGTCAAATTGGAATGACATCTTGAATAAATTTTCAACTTTTCTTTACAACACTTACATCTGTCAGTTTGCCATCTTTTATGCGTAGTTACACAATTACATTTGACATAACCTTGGCCACCACATCTAGACTCTTTACGAATTGCTTCGCGCAATGACAGTTTGTTTTCAGTGCCCCTATCAATATTGTAGAGGTTTTCAGAACAAATATCAAACTGATTGCGAGGAAAATGATATCTTAATATACCAGATTTCACTGCATATAAATAGGTTTTGAGTTGATACATGTAGGACATTATTAATATAATCAGAACTGTTACGAGTGACTGTACACTCTAGGACATAAAACGTGGCTTTAAGATTTTGAAACTTCTCGAAGTGGTTCAAAGATTCTTTAATTCCTGACCTAATATTTACTTTTCATTGGTTTATTTTGCTATTCAAGGGTTCGTATTGGGCATGGATTCTGACCTAAAGTGTACTGTTGTATCGTTCTGTTTAAGTAACACTTTCGTATTACGTGTGTGACTGGAAATATAATTAAAATTTGATACCTCCACGACAAAAGTTCGTTCCCCAAAAATGCCATTGTGTTAGTTTGAAACACGTGGAGGATATGGAAGAAATAATTATGATCAAAGCCTTCGGTTTTCGACTCTTAGGCGTTTCAGTTCAGTGAGGGGGATAAATTGTTGCCGTTGATAGTGTAATTCAAAACTGCTATTAACATTAAACACCTTAACAAATGACCAATCACAAGTAGCATAAAACTACGTCGGGCAAGGGGGGATGAAATGAACTTTAAATTTTGCATTGAAAAGTTGGTTGAAAAGTTCTTTTAAACGAAATAGTGGAGCGTTCAATTTCAGAATACAACCACGTTCGTTTATGGCCACTGATACCCAAGCTAATTATAATATAAATCAGTTTGATATTCATTATCAACACCTAAGTTGGATTTCAGGCAATATGTAAAAAAAACATGCGGAAATCCAGGCAACTTGTAAAATGCCTAATATATTTAGGCATTTTATAAAATGCCTGAATGAAACAGGCAACTTATAAGTATATATATATATATATATATATATATATATATATATATATATATATATATATTAAAATAAATTCTCTAGGGTATACTACTTTCTTGTTTTAGGCACTAAGTAGTTTATAAATAAAGACAGAAGTATAATGACTACTCAAAAACCAAGCAGGGATAACTTTATTTGAGTCTAATTAACAATGTAATAACATTGGGATTATGCATGCAGTAGTTCCTGAGTTATCTTAGTAGAACCAAGACCAACATGGTCTTGAGTAGAACATACTATGAAACAAGTGTTGACCAAAGTTAGCCGTATCATTGTATTGCATTTGGCATACAGAACTAAAGGCCAAAGTTTGAACCTTTCCAGTATTCAACAGCGCATTTTAATTTTATTCTAGGAAAAAATATACGATTTTATGAAGTCTAGGAAGACTTCATAGGAATTGAATAGTTTAAGGCCATCTGAACTATAACCCCCTGACTTGAAAGTATCTCTTAAACTGAATAACATTTCTAATGATAGCCAAAATAAAAGGATACAGGCGTTATCGTGTATTGAAGGGGTAAGAATGGGAAAGGAGCCACTCTCTTCTTTCCTGTGTTTGTTTCAATAGGAAGGTGCAGCCCGGCCTTCATTATGTTAAACAATATGACACTTAGCAGGAGGAGCCACAAATAAGTGCCAATAATCTAAAGCCATCTTCATTTGGTTACGGGAATATACACACACACACACACACACACATTCTCTCCAATGAATACAACACGCAACCATGGTTAAAAGTTAGAATTGAAAAGGTTCAGCACGAGTATTTGTAGATATTTTTTCACATAGAAAATATGTTCTATTCTTCAATAGATTTAAAGAAGATAGCAGATAGCATTTTGCACATCTGTAATGATTGTAATACACTAAACAATATCTCTTTTCCCACTTCGAATATTTCCCCGGAGTGGACCGCAAGGTCTCTGAGATACTAATATTCTTGTAACTCCGTGTAACTCTCTCAGCACTTCCCCCTTTCTTACGATTTTCAACCTGCTTACCTCCATCATTTTCTCCAACAATATCCTTAGAGCACCAGAATCTTGAGTTATGGTGGTGGTGGTGGTGGAGTTTGTGGTGGGTGAGGATACTGCGGTAGGCTTGGTGTATATAGTTGTTAGATCGGCCATGCTGGAAGTTAAAAACAAAATTATCAAACTTGACCAAGCAGAGTATTATTGCACACACCGATCCCGTCTGTATGTTGTAAACCACCAGCCAGTCTGTCCGCCATACGAGTACATACTGTACGTCCTAAACTCCTCCTAAACCATGTAATGTAATTTCACCAAATTTCACAAGTATATCCAGTTGGTCAATACGAATGTCAGTCAAAAGTTATGTATTTATTTTGTTTTGTTTTTTCATCAGAGGTCAAGGTAAATTAAATATGGCCAATATTTTATTATTTACTTTTATCTCAAACTGCATCATATTCAATATACTAATTGCTGCTTACATTGTTATTATGCATACTAATTGTTATGAATATTCCAAAGGGTAAGTAAGGCCAAAGGACAAGGTCAAAGATCCAAATCCATTTTTAATATTATTTCCAATAGCCTACTGACGTAGAGAGATCCAACAAATATCAAAGCTATATCCTGTTGGCCAATGGGAAAGTCAGATACAAAGATTTTGTTTTTGTTAAAGGTCAAGGTCGCAGAATATGGTCAATATTTCATATTTCGTTTTCGCATTGTTCTGAACTGACTGTATTCATAATATCTCGTTGCGTTTGATAATGGTGTCATTATGACTATAAGGTCAAAGGTCAAGATCAGAGATCAAAATACCATGTTTTAATGCATTTCCTATACTGACTAATCGATTTGTTATAAACTTAGTGCATGTATTTGGAATGCCTATGGAGAGATGATGCAAAAAGTAATACAAATTTACCGAAATATCAAGGTCAAATAAATGGTCAATTTATGTTTTGCTTTACTATTCATTCAAATTTAAACAAATTCACCAAGATTGTTACAGTTTAAATGAAATTGAAGGCAATCAATTTTCAGACAAATATTAAGGTTAAGATAAAAGGCCAAACGTAAAGGCAAGCTGTAGAATGAAGAGTTAATTTTCGCCAAATTAGACAGACCTATTTGTTTTGCCAATGCATTTATCATATGAGCAAGAATGTAATTCTACCTCAAGGTCACAAGTAAGGTCAAGGATAAATTTGTGCAATATATTAAATTACTTAAAATTCCGCAAACTCACTGTTAGTTGCTGCTTACATACAGATCTTACTGGTCATAATTCATAATAATCCTGTAAGGTTAAGTTTGGACCGTTAATCGATGAAAATGGAGAATACACCAAAGACGAAGTACAAATGAGTAATGCCCTTAATACCTTCTTTGCATCAGTTTTTACAACAGAAGACCTCAGTGATATCCCTACACCATCGCCGATTCAGATTGATAATTCAGATGTTCTAAGCAATATCACCGTTACAGAGAGAGAAGTATTGAATTGTTTAGATAAACTCAAGGTAAATAAAACGCCTGGACCTGATACAATCTCGCCTAGAGTTCTAAAGGAAGCTAAGGATGAGCTCTCCAAACCACTGACATTACTATTCAATAAATCCTTGCAGTCTGGAACTATGCCTGATCAGTGGAAGATAGCCAACGTAACACCGATATTCAAAAAAGGCAGCAAATCCCTACCCAGTAACTATCGTCCAATTAGCTTAACCTCAGTTGTATGTAAAATGCTAGAAACGGTCATAAGAGACAGACTCGTAAATCACTTAGAGGAAAATAACATACTTAAAGATACTCAACACGGCTTTCGTAAAAAACGTTCCTGTTTAACAAACCTCTTAGACTTCTTCCACGATATCCTCAACCTCTACGATGAGAGTAAAGCTGTAGATATTATACCTTGATTTTCAAAAGGCCTTTGACAAAGTTCCCCACAAACGTTTACTGCTAAAACTAAAAGCGCATGGAATACAAGACGGTGTGTTGAAATGGATAGAAAATTGGCTCAGCGACAGAAAGCAAAGAGTAGTCATAAACGGTAAGGCATCTAAATGGACCAATGTAAGTAGCGGGGTACCCCAGGGATCGGTACTAGGACCAATTCTCTTTCTAATTTACATCAACGACATAGATGAGGGTCTCACCTGTACAATCTCAAAATTTGCTGACGATACAAAAATTGCAAATAGCGTACTCTCAAAATATCAAGTTGACGATATGCAACACAATCTAGATAAATTGTCACATTGGGCCCAAATTTGGCAAATGAGTTTCAATGCGGATAAATGTAAAGTACTACATATCGGATACCTAAATGAGAAAGCAAACTATTCGATGAATGGCACTCAGCTTAAAAATGTAAACAGAGAAACCGATCTGGGAGTAACAATATCGAGTAACCTAAAACCGAGTCAACAATGTTCAGAAGTTGTTAAGAAGGCAAACAAAATAATTGGCTTTATAGGCAGATCATTTGAGCATAAATCCAAAGACGTAATCCTAACCCTTTACAATTCCTTAGTCCGCCCTCTTCTGGAATACTGCGTTCAATGCTGGTGCCCTTATTACCAAAAAGACATAAACAAGCTAGAACGAGTTCAACGTAGAGTTACCAAAATGATACCTAGCCTAAAGAACAAACCATACGAAGAGCGTCTTAGAGAATTAAATCTATTTCCTTTAACCCAGCGCAGATTAAGAGGTGACTTAATTCAAGTGTTCAAAATCATCAAAGGCATCGACAATATGAACTGTAGTAAGTACTTCACTATCGACCAATCTAATTACACGCGGGGAAACGGTTGCAAAATTATTGGTAAATCTTTTAACTCACACGAATCTAAGAATTTCTTCTTCAATCGAGTTGTCAACTTGTGGAATGGGCTTCCCCGAGACGTTATAGACTGCAGCATCGTTGATTCATTTAAATTCCGCCTAGACAAATATCTCTCATCAAACCCGCGACTGACTGCGTTTGTAAATGAATAACTTTATTTTATCCTCCCCTCAGTTACTAACCCATATGTCCCCTACTAACTTCCTAGTCCTGCCACGTTAGTGGCAGGGCAGTAGTTCCCTTTCCAATGTTCCCTTACCCCCTCTAAACCACTGTTTGGACACTTGATCCTCAGTGTTTTGGAGGACAAGCAGCCTAGAAGGGTCACTAGATCTGTTGTTGCTTGATTTCCTTTGTACTCCTTTGTCAAAGGAAAGAATTCAAGGTATCGTAAGGTCGAACACTATCTTAACCCTTCCTGTACCAGCGACGTCTGATTTATTATATTCTAGCTATATTTAGACGATTTTATGCAGCTTAGGAAGGATCTGTGGTAGTTAAAAGGGTTGATTGAGATAGTTCGAAGCCTTATTATTGCTAGAGGTACTTCCTAAACTGAATAAAATCGATTAGTAGTAGCCAGAATAATATATAAAGGATGCTGACGGTACAGAAGGGGTTAATTTAGTCAAGTTCAATGGAATTAATTAGAGGTCAAGAATGAGGATATGGGTGTGGATTTTTTTTTTTTTTTTAAATACAAAAACAAAAATAAATTATTTTATTGATAATCTATCAATTCGTATGATTCCTTTGTCATATTTACTGTTATGCCCTATTAAACAAATATGGGGGGGGGGAGTTACATGGTAGAATGTTAAATTGTAGAACAAAGACTGGTATAAACTAGGTATACTATTACAGTAGGTAAGAGATAAATGCTAATATTAGGATGACGTAATTTACGGACAGAGAGAAGGAACACAAGGAGCAATCGGTAGACTTCGTACCTTCAGTCATTCGGCATGCCTATACTATCAGTTATTACCGCTCCTGAACAGTACTACGGACTGTGCCTATACTGAACCATCACCATTGGGTTAATAGGACCTTTACTATTATGTTCATGATGAGCCCTTCATTATTTGTTTTCTCTGGATGCAGCAGGCTAGTAACTCGTAGCGCAGTACAGAAAGGGTGGCATTAGAGTATTATTGAATGAAATAAATATCTCCTATTATTTCTACATATAAACTTATAGGTTAATCATACCTTCTATGACCATTTGGAAAATCTTAGAACCATAGTTAAAACACTCAAATCCTTTCAGATTCTCTTGCAATAGCGAATAGCCTGTTTTGGGATGTCTGCGTCCAATATGCATCACCTTTCACTGTTCCAAGTTTAATGGCATCTTCCATGTCTGAAGACATTCACCCAGTATTTAACAATTTATACTAAATTGTTCGACTCCTTTTGGATGGCGAGCATTTAAATTAGTATACTTAGAGATCACACATAGCAGACCAGCATTGACGTAATTGATAAATATCACGATATATGAGCCAAGGACAGGTCCCTGTGCAACTCCATAAGTGGTAGAATCCGTTCAGAAGAAACCCAAATGAGATTTTTTTTATGTTATCTAGTTGTTAACCAAAATGTTATCCAATTAGTTACCTGACCTCTGTACTGATTTCCAGAAAACTATTTTTATTACATTAGACTAATATATGGTGCTGTCAAAGGTTTATATCTAACTATTGCTTTCTCGCTCTCTCTGTATATATATACCGTTTATATATATATATATATATATATGGAGAGAGAGAGAGTAAGCGAGTGAGAGAGAGAGAGAGAGATGGCGAGGGAAGGTAGTGGAAGTTGCAGAGGAACCCTGCAGAAGACAGGCGTGAGTGAGTTACGGGCGGGTTAGCTGAAAGACAAGTAAACAGACCTTCAGCACTGGTGGAAGTTTATGGGAAGCACACACATTAATGGCCACACATTGAATGTGGCAACTATGGCCTTGCCAAATATAACAACTAAGACCATGTAACCCTTTCGCTGCGGGTGACGTTCTGCAACGTCCTGGCAATTTACAGCAATTTCCAGGCTTCAAAAACCTGTAAAAAACGTAAAAATCGAGTGTCAGTGGGCGGGAGCGTGACGGGCCCACCTCCGTTCCTCAGAGCAGCTAGCGGCCCACTGAGGTAGACTGTGTCTCGCGCGGGTCTCTCTCTGCCTCTCACAACAGTGTTGCCAAGCGAGCGAGTGCTAACAAATAGCGGGTTTCCCGTGTTTCTATGGCACCGCTACGGGTGAACCAGACCACGTACGAGGCCCGTTATGGTCTCATTTTGAAGCTATTTTCGCCTAGTTTTCGGCAGAATACAGTTCATTTAATGCAGATGCTTCATTCATCATTCAGGAGTGCCTGAATATGCCCTAAATAGCCCAAAACATCCCGCAGCCCCCTTTCGCTGCGGGTGACGTTCTGGAACGTCCTGGCAATTTCCAGCAATTTCCAGGCTTCAAAAACCTGTAAAAAACGTAAAAATCGAGTGTCAGTGGGCGGGAGCGTGAGGGGCCCACCTCCGTTCCTCAGAGAAGCGAGCGGCCCACTGAGGTAGACTGTGTTTCGCGCGGGTCTCTCACTGCCTCTCACAACAGTGTTGCCAAGCGAGCGAGTGCTAACAAATAGCGGGTTTCCCGTGTTTCTATGGCACCGCTGCGGGTGAACCAGACCACGTACGAGGCCCATTTTGGTCTCATTTTGAAGCTATTTTTGCCTAGTTTTCGGCAGAATACAGTTCATTTAATGCAGATGCTTGATTCATCATTCACGAGTGCCTGAATATGCCCTAAATAGCCCAAAACACCCCGCAGCCAAAGAGTTCTCAATATTAAGACTTTTCGTGCCATTTGGGTGTCAAATTTTTCATGGCGAGCGATAGAGAGCCTGTAATTTTAGAAGGAACCGGCCTTTGGCCGGAATTTTTTTCTACCGATTTTTTTTTTGTTTAAAGCTTGATGGAGGTCTAGCGACGAAACTTCATAAACCGTCTAATAATGGCCAGAATATAATGAAGAAACGCGTCGACGTATCCCGATGGGGTTAATTATATTTTGTCTGTTTTCTCTTAGGATTTACTTGCCCTTCTCAGGCAGCATGATGTGCTGGGTTCAGGGGGAAAAGATAATAGCTAAGCACACACTATAAGTATAAGTGTACATAATTATGATTTTTTTTTTTCTATGTGAATGAGGGAGACAAAAGGCAGAACTGCCTGTGGCGAGTGCCTCCCCCAGAGTTGAAAGAGTGACAGGGCCAAAATCAAGGGACGTTCGAGCTAAAATGCCTGGACACACAGAGTTTGAAGCAATTTAAGTCATAGGAAGAGGGAAAGACTGATTCTGGGAGAGAGTTCCAGAGCTCAGCAGTTGAATAGAAGAAAGTCTGAGAATAGCATTTCACTCTTGGGTTGGAGAGTTGCACAGAGTAGGGGTGGGATTGTGTTGCAAGACGGGTACTACGTACCCTACGTAGAGGAGGTGGTATACACTAGGAAAGCTCCAAGGAACACTGATTATTGTAGTAGCGATAGAATAGCGAGAGAGATGCAACATTGCGGCGAAGAGAGAGAGATTGCAGAGAGTTGGTGAGTAGACAGGAGTTAATGATACGAAAGGCTTCCCTTTCTACTTTGTCTAGGAGTGCTGTGTGAGAGGATCCTCCCCACACATGTGAACAATACTCAACACAAGGACACACTGTGTCCCTGTAGAGAGCAAGAGGCTGCGCAGGGGTAAAGAACCCCTTAAGGCGGTTGAGCACACCCAGCTTCTGGGAGGCTGCCTTAGCAAGACTAGTAATGTGGTCCTTCCAAGTGAGAGCAGAAGAAAAAGAGACACCGAGAATATTGAAAGATGAAGGATTGATTTTTGTATTGTTGAAGAATAAGGGATAGTCCTCTGGAGGTTCCGGACGGGTAGTAAGATGGAGAAATTGGGTCTTGGAAGCATTAAATGCAACAAGGTTTTCTCTACCCCCAATTGGAAATAGTAGCTAGATCAGAAGATAAGAAATAGTGTTCTATGGCTTCAATATGTTTGTTTTTGAGAGACTGCTGGCTGGGGCGTTCTGGAAAACTAATTGAGTAGTGTAAGGTAGAGTCGTCTGCATATGAATGGATGAGACTGGATGTACAGTTGAGAAGATCATTTATGAAAATTAGAAAGAGAATAGGAGATAGGACAGAACCCTGAGGAACACCGGAGTTGATAGGATGAGGAAGTGAGCGATGGCCGTCCACAACCGCAGCTATGGAACGGCCGGAAAGGAAACTAGAGACAGAGGCACAGGAACACCGGAGTTGATAGGATGAGGAAGTGAGCGATGGCCGTCCACAACCGCAGCTATGGAACGGCCGGAAAGGAAACTAGAGACATAGGCACAGATGGAGAGATAGAAACCGAAGGAGGGTAGTTTAGAAATTAAAGATTTGTGCCAGACTCTATCGAAGGCTTTTGATATGTCTAGTGCAACAGAAAAAGTCTCACCAAAGTCCCGAAAGGAGGATGACCAAGAGTTAGTAAGATATGAAAGAAGATCACCAGTAGAGCGACCCTTAAGGAAGCCATACTGGCAATTTGAGAGCAGATTATGAGAAGAGAAATGCTTAAGAAATTTGGAAGCAAGAATAGTTTCAAAAACTTTAGAGATACAAGAGATGAGAGCAATTGGACGATAGTTGGAGGGTTGAGAGCGGTCACCCTTCTTTGGGACAGGTTGAATGAGAGCAAACTTCCAGCAAGAAGGGAAGATGTTAGAGGAGAGACAGAGACGAAAGAGTTTGCCTAGGCAGGGGGTCAGCACGGAAGCACAGTTTTTTAGTACAACAGGAGGAACACCGTCTGGACCGTACGCCTTCTTAGTATTAAGCTCAGAGAGGGTAGAAAGTACATCTTTAGAAGAGATTAGGATATTAGACATAAGTAGGAGAGAGGGGGGTGGAGAGGGAGTAATAGCACCGGAATCATTCGAGGTGGAGTTTCTAGCAAAAGTTTGAGCGAAGAGTTCAGCTTTGTCAGAGGAAGAAGTGATGGTTGTGCCATCAAAGTGGAAAAGGGGAGGGAAGGACAAGGAAGAAAAATTGTTGGAGAGGTTTTTGGCTAGATGCCAGAAAGCTTGGGAAGAGCTGGAGTTGGATACAGTAGTTCAGTGCATTTATTATTGATGAATGAGTGCTTGGCAAGTCGAAGAACAGATTTGGCTTGATTCCGGGCAGAAACATAGGAAGAATGAGATTCATGAGTTTTAAGGCGACGGTACCGTTTGAATGCTTCCTCCTTGTTGTGGACAGCAGTAGAACAAGTGTGAGTAAACCAAGATTTTTTGCATTAGACTGAGAGAAAGAAAATGGAATGTACACTTCCCTGCTCGAGAGGATTACCTCGGTAATGCGTTCAGCACTCTCTGAGGGTCCTCGGCCACGGAAGCACAAGTCATTCCATGGCAAATCAAAGAAGTACTGCCAGAGAGCCTCCCAGTCGGCAGCGCCAAAGTGCCACCGGCTGGGAGAATCAGCTGGCCGTACTGAAGAGATAGGACAGGTGACGGAGATAAGTTTATGGTCGGAGGAGCCTAAAAGAGAGAAAAGATTGACAGTATAAGAAGGGTTAGAAGTCAGAAATAAGTCAAGAATGTTGGGCCGATCTCCGAAGCGGGATCATCAGGAGAAGGTTGGGCAGGTGTGGGGGCACTGTGTTCATCATCTTTGATTTTTTTTTTTTTGTGGAAGAAGGAAGTGTGGTGCGCATGTTAAGTGTAGTGAAGTAGATAGGAGGAGGAGGTGTTTGTGAGAGCAGGCTGGACTACTCTCAGTGTAAGTGAGGCACATAGGGAATCAGTAAGAGAGGCCAGGCAAATGAAACAGGAGTTCCAGTGACTCCTTATCAAATGCCTACAGCCTCTCCTGGGTATAGCTCTGTTCGATTGGTGCCTACAATCTACCCCCATTCCCCCTATTAGTCGCCTTGTACGACAACACGCATCCTCCATCATAAGATTGAGGCCCCCTTACCCCCAGGGGGATATACCTGGTTGCCTCCGTACAACCACACACACACACACACACACACACACACCTCCCAAGATAACCTGCAACTCTTAGCTCTTTTATTTCTGTTCTATAACACATCTCTCTCGTCTTATGATGCTCTACCTGTCAAACAGAAAGTAATTATATAACTATTACAATTCAATACTATACCAGCTACATTTGTTGCAAGACTCAGTGCATTTGTTAGTATTTGTAGTGGAGCAGTAAATACAATGAGTGAGGTAACCAATGTGTACTACTGCTTTATATAACTGTTTGGGTTACTGAGGGCAGAAACGTTTGTGTATTTATTTCTCTCCCTCCAGGGCATTGGGTCAAGGTACCAGGGTGGGCTAGAACCATGTATAAGGAGAGTTACGGCAACATATTTACAGGAGAGCATTGCATTCTAATAAGCCTTTCTTTTGTGTGTTATCTGTCTATAGTGATAACCATAGCGTAGATAGCACTGGAAGGTGAATAACTCCAATGCAGTACAAGGGATGCAACGCGACACAACTCTTTATGTAAAGTGATGCCAATTAAAATACTGTCGTGGCTATCACCAACATTTATTATGCAACTTGTGATAGTCCTGCAATAGTCAAAGCCTGACTTGTCATCTTCGGTCTGATTCTCTCCACAAAACCTTTGACCAATTCGTCGCATCGGTCAAAGGTTTTGTGGAGATAGTGTGTACCCTTTTTATTACCAGGGATCCTTCCTAAGCTCAATATTCTAGGCTATTGGTATTTACAATAACAAAAATGATTTCAGGGTTCTCTAAGGGTTGATCGATGCATTGTTTGTAACCCTTACAATGTTATGTAAGGGTTACAAACAATGCATCAAACGTTTCCATTTGTAAGTGTGCACGTGTGTTTGTGCGTGTGTGTACTACAAACATGTCGTGACATAAGAAAGGGACGGGAGGTGTCCGTGTGTGTGTGAATCACAAGCAAGTTACATAAAGTAGGGATGGAAGGTGTGTGTGTGTGTGTGTGTGTGTGAGTGTATGTGAACTACAAACAAGTAACATAATGTAGGGACGGAAGGTGTGTGTATGTGTGTGTGTACTACAAACAAGTGACATAAAGTAGGGACAGGTGTGTGTGTGTGTGTACTGCAAACATGTAACATAAAGTAGGGACAGAAGGGGTGTGTGTGTGTGTGTGTACTGCAAACATGTAACATAAAGTAGGGACATAAGGGGTGTGTGTGTGTGTGTGTGTGTGTGTGTGTGTGTGTGTGTGTACTGCAAACAAGTAATATAAAGTAGGGACGGAAGGTGTGGGTGTAAAATACAAACAAGTCGTGATATAATGTAGGGACGGAATATGTTTGTAAATATGTGTGTGTGTGTGTGTGTGTGTACTACAAACAAGTGCAAGTGACATAAGGTAGTGACGGAAGGTGTGTGTAAGTACTACAAACAAGTTGTTACATAAGGTAGGGACGGAAAGTGTGTGTGCGTGTGTTACAAACAAGTCGTAACATTATGGTAGGGACGGAAGGTGTTTGTAAAGGTGGGTGTGTGTGTGTGTGTGTGTGTGTGTGTGTGTGTGTGTGTCCTACAATCACGCCTTGACATAAGGTAGAGACGGAAGGTGTGTGTGATGCAGTGTGTGTGTTTGTGTGTTACACACAAGTTGTGACATAAGGTAGAAACGGAAGGTGTGTGTGCGTGTGTTTGTATGTTACAAACAAGTCGTGACATAAGGTAGGTGTGTGTGTGTGTGTGTCCTTGACATAAGGTAGAGACGGAATGTGGGTATGTGTGTGATGCAGTGTGTGGGTGTGTTGACAATACCGACGTCTCACCTCCCATAACCTTGCCTCACACCACACCACTGTCAACACCGCCACCTGTACCTCAACCTACATTTATACTTTTAACCTCTGAAGTGCGCATGGGGGTAATTGGAAACGTCCCCCTGTGCTGACGTATTTGAGGTGTTTCCGTCACTAAAATATTCATTGTGCCATTAATAGCATTAATACTTATCCATATGCGCCTATTATGGGTTGATTATAAAGGTATTAACCTGAAACAACAATAAAACGAGTGAAAACAGCGTTTGGATGGTCAAAATCGGAGATATAGCCCGCGAGTTGTATAATGTATGGGTGAGGCAAGCTGCTTTCCCGCCAATTTCCCCCAAGGCCACTGAGACACAGTCGATCGATACTCTCTCTCTCTCTCTTGCACTCGCTTGCCATCAGTGATGACAACACCCTGCTTGCAACTCGCTAATGTTAGCATGAAAATATACCTCAGAATAAGGGAATAACAGGGAATAATAGGTGATAACTGAAGGAGAGGAGGAAAGTGGGGAAGGAGGGGAGGTAGAGGACTGAGATTTTGCATGGCCCAGGGGCCAAAAAAAAATAAAAAAAATATGTTTTTCTTTTTTTTCTTTTTTTCGATGTCAAAAGTTGATTTTTTTTTCACTCACTCTTAAGAGTCTCCCCGCAGTCCGCCGGGGGAACTCTTAAGAGTCTCCCGGCAGTTCCCGGGTTAATAGACATTTTACTACCGGCACCAAACTTATCTTTATTCTTTAGTAAGCAAAATGTTAACTACCATTAGATAATTTCAGCTTCCATATCAGTAACAATGCTGGATGGTGCTTACATCTGGCACAATGATCACATAATTGCATTGCATTATAGAGCGTAATGAATATCACCTTCATCTATTATAACTACTGGAAGTACTGTAATCCCAAAGGTCCCAATAGATGAAGGATGGGGGGGGGGGGCTTGTCAAAGTATTGCGCACGAACATAAAGGAATTTAATAACTAGTGTCATGCGGTTAGTACAACAATTGAAATGAAAACGATTAACATTGGTTACGATAAGGTGACCATCCCTCCCACTTCTCGCCGTCGACACCCCCTTTAATGAACAAACCCTCGAACTACAAGTATGCTAATACATCTACTCCAATCTACGACAATTGAAACATATTAGCTAAAAAAGTGTTTGTTCGTCGTGTACAATATTTAAGGCGGGTTCACACAGGTGTATTTTCAGGCGTATTTTCTAGGCACCTACTGGCTGGAAGCTTCAAAATTCAATTTGTACAAGATTTCAGGCAAATATAGCTCTCTAACACCAGCAGAGCTGCCGATACCGTATGAAAAAGAACCTTGAAATTATACCTAAACAAATATGCTAATCAAAAGTCGCCAGAAAAATCACTGGTAAATACTCGCCTCTACTGCACTATTTACTATTTACTTTGTCATCACAAGCATAATTTGGACATAGGTTTTCTTGGCCTTTGTCCTCCCAAAATCCAATAGGATTTTATCTGGAAATAAAAATGAGAGGATTAATACGAACTTTGGTGACTACATCAATTGATTGTGCTTCAAAAAATGTGGTAAAATTTGGTCAAGATATGTCACTACAGTTAAGGAAAGTGGTTTTAAGACTTAGTGGAATGGACGGAGGAAAGCTTGGCCATGTCGATTTTGGCGAAGACTGCATGCAACGAGATTATAGGTTTGATTCCCGAAGGGAAGTAGAGAAAACCTAATATTTAGTAGGGGCCCCGGAATCATTGACGATGTTGCCTATTAGTATAATAGTCTCCATTCAACATCCACGTCAGTCGTTTGAATCAACCGCCGCGAGGAAGAATAGGAGTCATCTTCATAAGTGCAACGCTACTTCTCTTATGGTGTCGTCACAGATCGGGTACCCACTACGAAAAAACTTCGTAAAAAATAAGAGAACAAAAAAGGAAAAAGAATTTCTACTTTAACCCCTAAGTGTCGGCGCGCAACATAAGTCGAGTATAATTGTCACGGGTCAGACCGTGACTGTGATTATATACTATAGGGTTAGCTATATTTCTTAAGCGCGGGAAAAATTGGGGAGGCGGGAACAGCTGTAGAGAAAGGGAGAGGTGAGGGGTGGAGGCACGGGCATAGGCCTGTGTACCGCTAGGCACCTCGCGTACATGTGTGCGTGTGTGCGTTCTTGCTTGTGAGCGTGGGTAGGCCGCCGTTACGCGTACATGTGTGTGCGCGTTCATGTTGTAGGCGTGGTCATAGGGAGTGTCCAGTCTTTTCATTGGCACCAAATTCAAAATGTGATGGGGGAGGGGAAAACCGAGGTTATAAAGGGGGCAGGAATGCCCAGGACAGGCCTTATTCTGCTCCTGCCCGACCCCAACGAGATAGTCCAAATTTTGTTGTGCCCGCGATGAATGGGTCGGCAGTGCTGCGAGGACACCTCGTGCCCTAATTCAACCATAATCAGGTGAGTCCAATTCAGTTAGACAAGTGTCAACGTTGATTGAGATATCCAGAGTGATGTGTGGTGGTGAGAGTGATGTGTGGTGGTGTGCTTGTGTGCGTTGGCCAGTCACCAGGACTGTGCCAGACCGTGCACATGGCCAAGGTTGTGACGCCGACCGAATTAGCTTATGCTATGGCCGAGAATGGCAGGTGTAAGCATGACCCCACAGAGGGCTTGCTAAAGGCTAGGGATGCCCAGGGCGACATTGTTCTCCTGCGGCGATATCCCACTGATTTAGCTATGCACGTGGCCAGGGGTGTGTGTGGATGTGTGCGGGTGTGGTGAGTGACGCCGTAATGCTTAACCCCACAGAGGGTGAGGTTACCGCTAGAGGATTGTCGGCTTGAAGGGCTTGTCGTACTGCCCGTTTTGAGACTCTTTAATTAGACAACTCTCATTAGTCTAGCGAGTCACGTGTGTGTGGATGTGTGCGGGTGTGTGAGTGACGCCGTAGCATCTTAACCCCACAGAGGGTGATGGTTACCGCTAGAGGATTGTCGGCTTGAAGGACTTGTTGTACTGCCCGTTTTGAGACCCTTTAATTAGGCAACTCTCATTAGTCTAGCGAGTCACGTGTGTGGTGTGTCGGTGAGTGACGCCATAGCTCTTAACCCCACAGAGGGTGAGGTTACTGTTAGAGGATGGTCGGCTTGACTCCCTAGGACTTGTCGTACTGCCCGTTTTGAGACCCTTTAATTAGGCAACTCTCATTAGTCTAGCAAGTCACGTAACCGAGGTGAGGAGGTGAGAGAGAGAGAGTGATGAGTGTGATTGACGGGTACTGTGAGTGTGGGAAAATCTCGTACCTTATTCGATCATGCGGTCATTTGCTGGGCTAGACGATTTCAGTAACACAGTAGACTAAAGAGTTGGTTGATGTGAGATTTCGTGTGACAAGCAGTAATCAGTATAATGATTTGGGGTAATCTTAGGGGTAGTTATAATACTGGGTAATTGTATTTAGGTAAGTGGGTTAGATTGAGTGGCTGAGTGTGTGAATGAAATTGTCTCTTTGATAAATGCAATTTCAATGTCGCTATTCAATAAAACCATTTTAGTAGGAATGTTTGTTTCTTTAATTCTTACTAACTTTAAGAATATAATTATTATCAATATATAACTATCATTACAATAAATCCGTGTACTCTATTATCCCGCAAGCTGGGAACTGCAATTTTCTTTTCAAATATATTACTGCATCGAGTCAGTATAGATATAAATGTATAGCATGTTCTGGGACTTTTGTTGCCATAATTTCACAAGGGATATTTGTCTATTGTTGATCTAAAGTAACGACACTATCAATTATAGGTTTATTTCCTAGATAATGGGCAAGTGTTACAGTAACCTATTAGTCTTATGATCTATTACAATTGGCGATCTGGACAGGATTACTGTTACAATTGGCACCGGGCATGATCTATTACAAGTGGCGACCGTGACAGGACCAGTTTCTGATTTAGATGTACGGGATAATGAAGGATTTGTTGTATAATTGTGTTCATACAAAAGTAGCCCCACGCGGGAAATTTTCTTTTCTTTTTTTCTTTCCCCTCGTGGTCAAGTCACATCCTGGGAGCGTCGGTGAACCTCCTTGTGTAAACAAGTGAATTCCTTTTCCCATCACTCGCGCGCCCCACATTGTTTCATAATATTTAGTTCTACGATTCTCTTTGAGAAGTAATTGTGTCCGATAAATTTTGTTTGCTTGTCTATAATTGATCTCTGTTGATTTTTTTTTTGTGATTGTCGCTGTGATTTTATGCCATGTGAATAGTTTCCTTTAATTTCGTTCGTCATACGCAAGTGCTGTGATCGATCGTTTAAGGATAGAGGGAAGTGTTGTAATCCGATTGAGTCGTTGTTGTTTCTCTTATTCCGGTGTCATAAATCTTAGGCAGTAGGTGTTATGTGGAATAGTTTCCTTTAAATTCATTCATCATACGCAAGTGCTGTGATCGATCGTTTAAGGATAGAGGGAAGTGGTTGTAATCCGGCCGAGTCGTTGTTGTTTCTCTTATTTCGGTATCATAAATCTAGACAGTTTCAGTTATATGGGTCAGTTGTGTGTCGGGCGAGATTTGTTTGTTTTCTTTGATTGTTCTATTCCTCTCTTAAATATCTGTTGTTCCTTGTCAAGGACAAGAGGGAGAGGGAGGAACGAGCATTGGATAGGACGAATTCTAAATAAGTGAGGGATTGCGTAGCAGCAAGGGTTGGGATAGAAAGGGAAGACCATAGGAAAAGTTAGAGGAGACAGAGAGAGAGCGTCAGAGGAGGCTCGATGCTGCTTAAACTGGGGAAAAGTGTGGGAGGTGTGTGGTGGTGCCAGATGTCGCCAGGGGCGCGGCTTAGGCTCGAGGAGAGTCTGGGTGCTGTGGTGAAGAGCAACAGTGCATATTGCTAGCCAGCATCAGGTGAAAACTCGGGAAGGCCATCGTTGAATGAGGTCTGGGGCATAAGTCGGGTTAAATAGTGGGGAGACTGATGATAGAGGGAGTCAACAATAAGTAGCATGATATGGAATTCGGGAGGGGAGGGGATGAAATGTTGTTTGTTCGCTTTTATTCTGCCGCTTCCAAATTTTATACAGGTACTGAGTCAGCCAGGCGTTCGTCGGGAGATTGGAGAACCCACGGCAGGAATCCTGGCCCTCAAGAAACGACGCCCAAGGATCCCTCATCAAGTCAAAACAAATGTTTATACCCAGCAGTCCATAGAGTTGAGCCGATTTTTTTTTTACACTGTTTCTTCACATACCTCATTTAAACCGTGTCTCACAACATCTCTTTTTACATGACATTAGCTGAGCTTAATTGTGTGTTCATTGTAAATGAGTGGGCAAAGCCACTAGTTTTCACTGTAAAAATAAGTGGGTTGACCACCAGGTTTATGTCGCTGGCCGTGAATGAGACCTCAGGAGTTTTCCCCTTTCAGTAGAAATTTTAACGTAAATGCAGAGGGGTTTTTCTACTCAAGGGCGATCATTTAATGCACCAGCGACAGGTTAGACTCACACTACAGTATGGAAGACACTATGAATGACACCTGAGTGATTTTAGCAGAGCAAAATCAATGTTAGTAGGGGGGAATGTCACGGGTCAGACCGTGACTGTGATTATATACTATAGGGTTAGCTATATTTCTCAAGCGCGGGAAAAATTGGGGAGGCGGGAACAGCTGTAGAAAAAGGGAGAGGTGAGGGGTGGAGGCACGGGCATAGGCCTGTGTACCGCTAGGCACCTCACGTACATGTGTGCGTGTGTGCGTTCTTGCTTGTGAGCGTGGGTAGGCCGCCGTTACGCGTACATGTGTGTGTGCGTTCATGTTGTAGGCGTGGTCATAGGGAGTGTCCAGTCTTTTCATTGGCACCAAATTCAAAATGTGATGGGGGAGGGGAAAACCGAGGTTATAAAGGGGGCAGGAATGCCCAGGACAGGCCTTATTCTGCTCCTGCCCGACCCCAACGAGATAGTCCAAATTTTGTTGTGCCCGCGATGAATGGGTCGGCAGTGCTGCGAGGGCACCTCGTGCCCTAATTCAACCATAATCAGGTGAGTCCAATTCAGTTAGACAAGTGTCAACGTTGATTGAGATATCCAGAGTGATGTGTGGTGGTGAGAGTGATGTGTGGTGGTGTGCTTGTGTGCGTTGGCCAGTCACCAGGACTGTGCCAGACCGTGCACATGGCCAAGGTTGTGACGCCGACCGAATTAGCTTATGCTATGGCCGAGAATGGCAGGTGTAAGCATGACCCCACAGAGGGCTTGCTAAAGGCTAGGGATGCCCAGGGCGACATTGTTCTCCTGCGGCGATATCCCACTGATTTAGCTATGCACGTGGCCAGGGGTGTGTGGATGTGTGCGGGTGTGGTGAGTGACGCCGTAACGCTTAACACCACAGAGGGTGAGGTTACCGCTAGAGGATTGTCGGCTTGAAGGGCTTGTCGTACTGCCCGTTTTGAGACTCTTTAATTAGACAACTCTCATTAGTCTAGCGAGTCACGTGTGTGTGGATGTGTGCGGGTGTGAGTGACGCCGTAGCATCTTAACCCCACAGAGGGTGATGGTTACCGCTAGAGGATTGTCGGCTTGAAGGACTTGTCGTACTGCCCGTTTTGAGACCCTTTAATTAGGCAACTCTCATTAGTCTAGCGAGTCACGTGTGTGGTGTGTCGGTGAGTGACGCCGTAGCTCTTAACCCCACAGAGGGTGAGGTTACTGTTAGAGGATGGTCGGCTTGACTCCCTAGGACTTGTCGTACTGCCCGTTTTGAGACCCTTTAATTAGGCAACTCTCATTAGTCTAGCGAGTCACGTAACCGAGGTGAGGAGGTGAGAGAGAGAGAGTGATGAGTGTGATTGACGGGTACTGTGAGTGTGGGAAAATCTCGTACCTTATTCGATCATGCGGTCATTTGCTGGGCTAGACGATTTCAGTAACACAGTAGACTAAAGGGTTGGTTGATGTGAGATTTCGTGTGACAAGCAGTAATCAGTATAATGATTTGGGGTAATCTTAGGGGTAGTTATAATACTGGGTAATTGTATTTAGGTAAGTGGATTAGATAAGTGGGTTAGATTGAGTGGCTGAGTGTGTGAATGAAATTGTCTCTTTGATAAATGCAATTTCAGTGTCGCTATTCAATAAAACCATTTTAGTAGGAATGTTTGTTTCTTTAATTCTTACTAACTTTAAGAATATAATTATTATCAATATATACCTATCATTACAATAAATCCGTGTACTCTATTATCCCGCAAGCCGGGAACTGCAATTTTCTTTTCAAATATATTACTGCATCGAGTCAGTATAGATATAAATGTATAGCATGTTCTGGGACTTTTGTTGCCATAATTTCACAAGGGATATTTGTCTATTGTTGATCTAAAGTAACGACACTATCAATTATAGGTTTATTTCCTAGATAATGGGCAAGTGTTACAGTAACCTATTAGTCTTATGATCTATTACAATTGGCGATCTGGACAGGATTACTGTTACAATTGGCACCGGGCATGATCTATTACAATAATAAATCTGGACTATCTGGCGGCGCGCGACATAGGTCGTGTGGCAATTTCAGCACGTAATGTTGCTGAGAGAGAGAGACAAGTGGTGGCAGGAGAGTAGCGAGCGTATGACTGCTCCAGACCACCGCGGCGAACCTACTGACACGAATTCCACCTCCTCCCTCCCTCTCTCACTCGCTACATACTGAATTTAATGGGGAAAGTACCGAATTACATGCTTTTTGCACTCGTGTTGCGCGGTTGTTGCAAGAAAACTAGCCGTCATAAAAGGATCGTTATGGTGTCATTGGAAAGCTCTGTTTATGCCCTTTCAGGGATAGATACTTGTTTTACGCTCTGGGTCTTATTTAGGCATGAAAATGATCACGTAAACAGCCCTATTTTGGCTAAAAACACCCCGCTGGGCGGTACATATAAATAAACCGCTAGCCCGCTAATCTAGTGTTAACACTGTTATTCACAAGCTTCCCACATTCGGTGGATTTTCTTGCGTTGTGGCTTCTTACCGCCTCTCGACAAGCGCAACAATTTGGCCTTCAATGATATATCAAGATAAACTCAAAAGCGGCTCGCTTGGTGTAGTGACTAGCGTCTCGGACTTCCACCCAGAAGGCCCGGGTTCGCGCCCACGCTCGGCGCATTAAAGATTTTTCACAAGCACTGAGTCGTTACCATCCCTCATGAGCAAAGGGATGGGATAGTAGTACAGGACCCCAATGGAAATACGCCTAATCGGCCTTATTGAGCTATCCTTAGCTAGCTTAGCATGCGCTAGCTTTAAGAACTATTATTATTATTATTATTATATCAGCGAATGGGAAGGGGATGGCTGGGAGGGACGTCGTCGTCAATGATTCCGGGGCCCCTACTAAATATTAGGTTTTCTCTACTTCCCTTCGGGAATCAAACCTATAATTTAATAGTGGCCCCTTCATCATTGACGATGTTGCCTGAATTCCAAGACTGGAGGGGGACATTCGTAATATCAAACTCTCAATAACTGCATGGTTAAGTCAAGAAAACTTGTAACAGGAAAAGATATTTGTATTCAATTGTGCATACAACAAAAATTAAAAATGTTGAAAGAATGGGAGCAGTGCGTTGCTTCAAGGAAGCCTGCTCCAACAACAGAGTCCTTATGCATGAGGTGTTTGTTGTACCGGGTGAGACAGAGTTAAAAGCAACAAACCCTTCATCACCTTAACCCTGAACCTATGCTGAGCTCAGCTAGGTTCCTGGGACTAGTCATATTGACCAATATCAAACTTAGGGAACTAGTGCAAACTAGCCCGGAACACCACTGGAGTCACCTTCTGACTCATACCGACCTTCTGAATCTAGTGCAACTAGCATAGAAACCTGAAAATCATATAAACAGTAGGGAAAAGCAATCTTTTATTATTCATAAAAAACATAAGTTGGACAGTTAGACATTTACAAAGTCACTTGGGACCATTCTTGACCTTTCATAATCTAGTGCAACTAGTGTCGAAAACTGAAACATGAAAACATAAAACATGAGCTTGAATTAAGCTTTGTAATCTAAATTCTCAGTTCTTCTGTTCTATCTAAATCAAGTAAACCGAGCTTCTTACCTTATATACATCTAATTTTGGGCACAGCCCGGCGTAAACAACGTCTAGCTTGCCCTACACCAACTTGTAATCCTGTGTAATGGGGAGTTCCTCTCTTGTACTGGGATCCATATATCCCCCCTCCCTTTTTTTTGAAGCCCTATAGGGCGTACTTATCACAGTACTAACAGCTGGAAATACAAGTAGGAAACAACAAGAGTGTGCTCGTGGGCAGACTACGAAAATGTTTTTTTTTGTTTTTTTAAACATAAGGAAAAAAGGAAATATTAACCTAGAAATAACACGGGAAAGTAACACTTGCAATGACAAACTGCCCCGATGGCACTTCCTAAGTCCCTTACCGAGCCCCGCCCACCCGGCGAGGATTAGCGAGTAACCGAGAGAGTCAGTCGGCTATCACAGTTAGTCCGCCGGAGAACGTTATAGCAGTTCTAATAGGAGAGTATCCAGCAAGACACTTGGGGGACTTGAGCCGGAGGTCATGACGGGGTCCTGCCTTGACCCCCCGCACCCCACGGCGTACCCCAGCCGGCACATAGACATAGTTGAACAGTTGATCTTGTAGCTAAAACCTAAATTACAATACTCCCGAGGCCAGAGAAAGGTCAGGGACAGCGCGGCTAGCCACTAAGTTAAGGACGATCCAGCTATCTGTAACCTACGGCGGGACTTTTTGTAAGGTCGCTTAGGGACGAATGGGAAAAGTAGTCTTTCCTGAAAGTCTGAGCCATAGAGAACTGAAGAGGCCGAGGAACTAGCCAGACCTAAAGTTGTTGGGAGGGCTGACTGAAAGTATAAGCTTAGGTGATCTAAAGGAAACGGACGTGACCTTAAGATTAAGTGAAGAGAGCCAACTGGCTTGAAGCAAGGGAATGTGGTCGTGATTCTATATGGAACAAAAACAAGAAAAAGAAAAGACATGAGCGGCCTGAAGGGTTTCCACTTATCACAACCGAATCTCAAAAAGGGGATTGAAAATAATGAACCCGGTCTGCAGTGGTTGGTTTGTAAACATTTGCCCCGCTGCTGAGCCATCTCTGACCCTCGGAAAACATCTTCCGGTACGTGCGTACAACTAGTTTAAGCATATGGAGATAGGCCCAAGTCCCTTGGAGATAGGGAGAAAACCCCCCGGGGTGACCTCCCATCTCCAACGGCGGGGGACGATCTAAGGAACCGCCGGCATCCCGGTGTGCTGAGGGCTGGAATTGCTTAGCATAGTGAATAATTACTTATACGTGTTATACCGCACCTATCGTATCAAGAGGGACCTCCTGGGGAACCGACATGCGTAATTGCAGGTGAGAACCCCTTGGTTACCGTCTCTCAACACTATGAGATGTTTGTGACTAGTATTACATTATTATAAAGGTCGCCAGCCGGCGGACGGGTGCCTCCGGCTCTCACTCCTCCATTTAAATGTGAGAGATGGCTTCTCCAGGTGCGGGTCCGCCGGGGGGTTAACGGTATTCGTAGAACCGACCCTGGTTGGCGGCCGCTATCTCCCTTTCGACGCGGTAGCCGGCTGGCCTGAGTGTCCAACCTGGAAAGAAGAATTTCCAGGAATCAATGCTCATAAGGATATACAGTGAGAGTCTCATCCATCCTAACTTCCCGGTGTAAGAAGAATAGGAGGCAACGGCCTCCTCCTTCTTCTTACCCCTAAGAGGGCGTGAATAGCCGATTCCCATGCCCCTGGTTAACATGAGAAGGGGGTATCACTGAACCAGAGGGCCACCGTTACGACCTAGGTCATAGAACAGTAAGCCCACTGGCGGTGGACCGCTCTGTGCTCCACCAACACAAGCAGCCGCTGATCCGTTTACCAACTGAGCCGCCGGTACGGCGGGGTAAACGCAATTTTTTAGGTAAGCGTGCTAGCTGATGATGAGACATAGGTGCAGTGTCCGCCGGGGTCTTAACTCACTGGGCCGCTGGCACGGCGGGGTAAAAGACCCTATTATCCCACGTCAAAACTGACCAGTCCTAGTGACCGTGGGACCCCTAACGGCGGGTATAGGTTTGTTCCGTAAACGAAACAAACTACCTGCCGGCGGACTGTTGCTCATGCAGCCGCCGGAAGGCGAAGGCAACGTCCGAGGGGCTCAAAAGCACTCTACTAACAAATGTCATACATTGGAATCCGCCGGATCCCAGAGGGTCCAGGAACCAGGGAGTAGCGGCATCGCCACACCCACCGACTCCAACCCGGCGAGGGAGACACGAGCCCGTGAAAACGCCGACATGGCGGACCGACCCTACGGTTACAAAACCTAGGCCGGCGGGACAATCAGAGGGAGGGGGGGAATCGTAGCAAGGCACAGCCACGAGGTAACCCGACCCAAAACTCACGTACTCCCACGCGTGGAACACTTTGCAGGACTCCCGGAAAGTGGCACACTAACCAACAGGAAGACCGCAAAACACAGGGGACAAAATAAATTACAATAGTAGTAAAAATAAAAGAACCCCCCAAAACTAGATAACCTACAGGCTTAACCAGGAAAAACCATTACAGACTACACGGCTGAACCAAGAAAAGCGCCAAAAGGGCGAAGAGAAAGCCCCCAAATGGGGCCTCTCTGCAGGGTCGAACGCCGGAGGACCTCACAACCACGTGTGACAATCCTAACCCTGGCACGTCTGCAACAAAGGCAGGGTCCCTAGACCCCCAAGCTATAGAAAGGCACAGTAAGAACACTAAAGGAAAGCCTCCAAACTAAGGAAAAGCAAAAACTAAGGCGCATAGCAACATATAAAAAACACCACGTGTGGTGGAATAATGAACACAATGAGTACGCCTAAACGTACTCTAATTTAACAGTTCCTGTGGGCCAACAATAACATAACCCGTGCTAGCTAGTCTAAACCCTGCTTACTATCTCCCAGATATACACAAATGAGAAGACTCACTAGAGGAGAGCGAACGTCGAATGAAGCCGGAGCGCGGGGGCACAAGTGTTGACGGTAGGCCCGCGAGGAAGAGAAGGCCGAATTGTTGCGCTTGGCGAGAGGCGGTAAGAAGCCACAACGCAGGAAAATCCATCGAATGTGGGAAGCTTGTGAATAACAGTGTTAACCCTTTGGCTGCAGCCTTGTTTGGGCTATTTAGGGCATATTCAGGCACTCCTGAATGATAAATCAAGCATCTGCATTAAATGAAGTGTATTCTGCCAAAAACTAGGTGAAAATAGCTTCAAAATGACACCAGAACGGACCGTATACATGGTCTGGTTCACCCGCAGTGATCCCAGTGAAACGCGGGAACCCCGCTATTATGTAACACTCGCTCGCTTGGCTGCACTTATGAGAGAGACACGCGCGAGACACAGCCTAGCTCAGTGAGCCGCTCGGTGCTCTGAGGGTCGGAGGTGGGCCCCTCACGCTCCCGCCCACTGTCACTCGATTTTTACGTTTTTTACAGGCTTTTAAAGCCTGGAAATTGCTGTAACTTGCCAAAACATTCCAGAACATCACCCGCAGCGAAAGGGTTAAAGTAGAATTTTTTTTTCTCTTATTTTTTACCTTTTTTTTCGTAGTGGGTACCCGATCTGTGATGACACCATAAGAGAAGTAGCGTTGCACTTATGAAGATGACTCCAATTCTTCCTCGCAGCGGTTGATTCAAACGACTGACGTGGATGTTGAATGGAGACTATTATACTAATAGGCAACATCGTCAATGATGAAGGGGCCACTATTAAATAGCAAGTTCGAACCTGATGATATTTAGGAGAGACATTGTTGGACTACTTAACCTACTCAACTTTATTTCAGTGCCAGACCATAAGTGCAGTACATTTACATGCCATAATACAGATTATCCATGTTGTTTCCAATACACTATTACGGCATGAATATCTCCAAAACTCACGAATGAAATACAACGATAAAGCATTATCGAGTCTAAACCTAGCTATTAGCTTGTGTATAAATGTAGGCTATGTAGTGCGTACTGGAAACCAGACGTGTGTTTTAAAACATGTCGGTAGGCATTTAGAATCGTACTGAGTACATCATAAGTTACGGCGAGGTGAGAGGCATAATGCACCAATGAATAACAACTTATTCCTCCCCATGAGGTCACAGTTTCCTCATACTCAGAAAACTAAAGTTATAATACCCATTTATAACTTGCTTTGAGCTAGAATTACGATGTTGACGTTAACGATACGACGATCAGAGGGAGATAATACGTGGTAATTAATTGTGTTGTGTATCCGGATCCAAAACTATAAACCACTCAGCCATACCTTGATGATCTTATGGTAATTAGTTACTGATACTAAACATATAACTTATTAAATACTAATAATATTTTCCCTGACTACATCGGAATATAAATTCGTAGATACGAGTTACCACATTTAGAGTCATCGTTTGGAAACATAAAAATCACATAAGATAATAAGATCAGGTGAATTATTAGCCTACGTAGCGCGACAAACATAAACGTTTCTTTTACAGCACACATAGCACGAATGAAAAGAATAATGGTGGCATTGTCATATGCATAAATCATGTAGCCTACTATTTCAAATCAGCGAGGCATTAGTGTTTCGTTATTTAACTTAGTGAGTTACAATATAGGCTATCGTTACACAGACAGCCGCAGTGACGATCACATAATTTCTTAAACTGCCGTTGATTGAGATAAGCAGATTCACCTGTGCACAGTGCTGTAGAAGTGATGGTATTGGTCAATTGTAGAGGGGGAGGCTGACTGGTGGGCGGACAGTGAGGGGGCTGACTGGACCAACACAGAAATGGTTGGGCTAGCTCCCCAGTTGGGCGAGAAGTAAAACTGAGTAGCCTATATGCAAGGGCGGCATGGCAGACGACATGAAATGGTAAGCATGAACCAAGATGGTAATCATGGTAGCCTATATGAGATTACTTTTGTGACGAGGACGAATTGTGGTGGATAATAAGCTGTGAGAGTGGGTAGATTACCGAATTGATTTGCTATTATGCTGAACAATGAATAGGAAGAGCTTGTGCAGGGTGGGTGCCTATCTGTCAGTAGGCTATGGTTTGGCTAAATGACTGAGTAAGAGTGTGATATATCTGGGCGGTGTGTGAGTGAGGCAAGATAAACAGCGAAGGCTACCATACCACCACCAATCTTAACCCCCAACCCTTCAACTTCCACCCACACAACCCCACCACCATGACCACCATCATTACCTCCAGAACTACCACTCACACCCATACCACCACAAATTTTAACCCCCCAATCCCTCAACTTCAACCCACACTACCCCACCCCCATGAGTCATGACCACCATCATTACCTCCAGAACTACCACTGCCACTTGTGCACACCCACACCACCAATAATCTTAACACCCCCCAACCCCACAACTTCCACTCACACCACCCACACCCACCCCCAACACCCCCTGGCCGTCTGTTTACACTGCTATGTTTAGCCTGGGGTCCGTGATTACCCTCCTGCTGTCCATCACACACACACCTTCAATAGTGCGCCTCCGTTCTCCTTGGCTAGAACTGCAACAACAATTGGGGTAAACTAGCCAATTGGTACGCAGTGTTTCAAATAGTACTGAAATAGTACTCAATTTGATAAAAAAAAAAAAATAATAATAATGTTATGCCCTGTTTTCTACAGGATTAACTTGGGTAATGAGAGTTCTAACTGACTGGGTATATAAGGCTGCATGCACAATACAAGGTATGAGGAATAGAGAACACAAAATAAACACACGGTAACAAGACACACGATCACGTTTATTGAAGATGATTAATAGGAAGCATAAGAAGGTATGAATACTCGTACAAGACAAATAATAGAAATGAACAACTAGCATTAGTGGATCTGGATGGAGCCTAGACATGCGTATTTTTAGAGATTCTAGTAACCTCAGGGGGGTACTGATCTAAGTTTGATATTCTTATAGCAGAAATACGTAGAACACAAATCAGTGGGCGAACGTTAGATATCACTAGGGTTTTACTTCTATGTAATAATATCTGAATAGGGGTAATTACGAGAGTTAATGTCGCCTGTTAATTAATGAACACTGATATGCTTAGCACTCCCCAATAGAATGGTTATATATGAATTATACTGGGGCAAAGATATAGCCACTTCATAGAAAGATTAATAAGTGAGTTTCTAATTAGTACTGTAACACGGTAGTACTAATAAAGTGAATCTTGGGTAGTATTTGGTTGGTCTGGTCCTGGTTATCTTGCGTCCGTGATGTTGGGGGCTAACGACTGGTTCTGCGGCCGTCCAGGGGGACCATATGTAGGAAGTTCTCAAGACGGATCTCTTGGCGATCGTTGCTGGCTACACTCTTATATACCTGTTATGCCCTGTTTTTCTACAGGTTTAACTTGGGTAATGTGAGTTCTAAATTGACTGGGTATATAAGGCTGCATGCACAATACAAGATATGAGGAATAGAGAACACAAAGAAACACATGGTAGCAAGTTACATGATCACGTTTATTGTTATACCACTGCAGAATACTTGTGTAAGACAATATAATAGAATTGAACAACACTAGCATAAGTGGATCTGGATGGAGCCTAGTCTCCCACTTCCAACGTTCAGGTATTAATCTTCTGATCACTGGCTTTGATTTCACAGGTTTATATACCGAAGACCATCAATGTTACTTATAGATTCATATTCACTGTTAGATTTATTACTGGTAGCTCTGGTGCACAAGTAGTTCACAGACTAGATTAGACACACGTATTTTTAGAGCACGGGAATTCTAGTTACCTCAGGGGGTACTGATCTAAGTTTTATATCCTTGTTTCAGAAATACATAGAACGCAAATCAGTGGGCGAACGTTAGATATCACTAGTTTTAATATCTGAATAAGGTAATTACGAGAGTCAAGGTCGCCTGTTAATTAAAGAGCACTGATCGCTTAGTACGTCCCAAATGGAATGGTTAAGTATGAATTACACTGGGCCAGGTCTTAGCCACTTCGTAGAAATATTAATTAGTGAATCTAAAACAGCACAGTAATATGTAGTACTGCTCAAGGGAATCTTGGGTAGTATCTGATGGTGCTGGTCCTGGTTATCTTGCGTCCATGATGTTGGGGGCTAACGACTGGTTCCGCGGCCGTCCAGGGGGGCCATATGTGTGAAGTTCTTCAATACGTGGGCAGGTCCTTCTATCCAAATCTGCCACGGAGTCTGCCGGTTCTGGGATCTCACTCCGGAACAACACAAGGGCAGAGCTAGAAATTAACTGCAGGGTAGTGACCCCTGGTTGGTGTCTAGCTTTCAACTGATTTGACTGGGGGCGGGAGTTAGATTTATAGGCTCGGTTCTGGACCCTGCAGACAGTAGGGATCTCGAGTCTTATGGACTTAATTGAGCTCTCAATAGATATGGGGACTAGGTAAGATGGTATTTACTGTTGTGGCACAGGGCGATAGGAAGCCTTTATATTTTCATATAACTGAGCCTTAGTAAGAGGTACTATTTTGGCTATACTGGACGTATTTAGGGGAGAGAGACTGGATCTACTTTGCGAGGAGGATGGGGACAGCTGTGATAGGAGCGTCTCTCTAGATTGTTCAATCTTCATTCTATGGTATAGCTGAGGTGCTAATTTAGTGATCAGAGCATGCAAGAAAGGTAAATGGTTTATTGTGAGGTAATAGAGGTTAGTAAAGGTGTTAGTCATTCATGGTTAGTTCATTGATAGGAAGAATTCCTGTGCTACCTGGCAATGACTCGAAAGTCAAAACAGGGGGCAGGTATACCTCCGCGGGGGTGGGGGTCTCCCTCCTCGGGTGGGCAAAAAGGGGGAGCTGGGCGCCCTCTCTCTGATATATTCGTCCGGCGGCTGTGGCTAGGGGCTTGCCATATCACCAGTGTTTGTAATAACCCTCTGTGTATGAGACAGATGTGAGTGTCTTTAATACCAAAACCGAAGGTGCCTTAGCTAGCTGGTTTACTCGGCTGGTTGTTAATTGTAGGGTTTGCTGGATATGGTGGAGACTGGGTTGCTAACTCTGCCACATTTATCTGGAAGTATGACAATAGAAGTTAGTTACTGGCGGGGCGGCTAGCCTCGCACCGACGACCATTGGGTGCAGGGTTGTGAATGTGTTGTAAGAGAATAGATGGCATGCAAGGGGCTAGTAAAGTTCTAATGTTGTTCTGGCCTACTAAGTGAAGGTAGGCTGGATAGGAGTATATATAAAACGTTGGAGAGCGTTAGTAACGGACAATTCAAGGATCTTCAAGAGGTATGAGAGAGAGGCTAGGTCGGACAAGAGTCGAGAAGCGCGGGTGTCTTAATGAGAGGGGGGGGGGAGTTCAAGGGCTACAGGGAAATTTTGCCCCTAAGGTCCCTGGGCGTGGGGGTGGCATTAGGCTACAATTGATATGGAAGTTTGAAAAGGCAGTAGAATACGTTAGCCAAATGCTACCGGGGAATGCAACTATGGGTGGTATATGAGTCTGGAAAAGATAGAGTTATGTGATCAGTCAGAGGGTTATGGATACTATTAGTTGGCCCTGGGAACTACTTTTTCTATTAAATATAAAATACCACCCACAGCGGCAGTTCGTAGGGGTACTTAGTTATTGTTTCGGGGTACTTATGACAGATACTGGTAACCAGGTTATCTTATACAATCTCTGGTTGGGGTAAGAGGTGTAAGACACGAAATAAATTGGCGTAGTGTGGGCTGTGGATACGAAGGAGGCAAGGGGAAGACGTATGACAATTGTGGAAAGTAAATGGAAAAAGGTGAACACAATGGCGGATAAAAATACTTAACCTAAGGATTGCATACATAGATTTATGGGGCGATGGGTCTTCAGAAGCTTAGTCTGGCAAGACAAGATGTTAGGGAATGTTAATATTAATACTTAGTTACTAGAGGAACAGTGCAAGGGGCGACTGGGCACGGGTTACATATATCTATACTCGTCATGGAAAATTATATACGAGGTCTAGGGACAGCGTGGGTGTTTTAACTTCTAAGATATATAACATCTACTTCTCGGATGCAAGAACATACATAGATATAATTATGGCTGTCTGATGTGTTGGCATTGGCTCAACGTCGGGACAGGCATGGGTGTTTTTAATATGAATGTATATTCCTGTTCATCATCTTTGTAGTTGGGAGTGTAGGACACGAGGGGGTTAGTGTACGTGAGGTGTGGAAAATGGTCAGTTTTAGAAAAGGTAAATGGGTGTGTCCTGGAGCTGTTTAGCCCTGCGGGCTTGGGCTGTCTGAAATGGCTGGCTCGGTCAGCTGGTCCTTTCGTTCTGTGGACCTTTCCTTTGGTGTTTCTGTGTGGTGTTCGTTCATGGCTTCTGTGGTGGGCTTCTCGTTCTGGGGCATTTTACTTCCCTCTCCTTCATTATAGGCTCGTCCTCGAGCCTCAAGGGTGAAGTAAAAAGAAGTATAGTCAGAAAAGTGTAGGTTAACAAGAAAAAGTAGTATGACTAAGGGACAAAAAAATATATACAGTATATGGAAAAACATGTAAATTTAAGAAAGGACAGATACTTAAGAACACAGGAAATTAAGAAGAGGTAAAGTGTTTAACAATGTATAAAGCAAATTTAAAAGATAGTCAGAAAAGTGTAGGTAACAAGAAAAGTAGTATGACTAAGGAAAAAAAAATAATATATACAGTATATGGAGAACATGTAAATTTATAGAATCATGCCCAATCGCTTAGGAATTGAAAACATTCGAAACAATTTAGTACAATAATATCCTCATCATCATCAGGGGGGGGGGGGGGGGGGGTATTTAGGGTCGCCGTTAGTCTGGGTGACGGTCTGGTAATAGTAGTGGTGGTTCACTTTCACTTTGGAAGGGCGGGGTGGATATACCGTTAGTTCTTGTCGTTAGGAATGTGGGTCTGGGGGCGAGCTGGCCCGGGGCCAGTTTTGGGAGGAGGGGTCTAAGAGGTTACGGTCGGGGGTAGTGATAGGGGGGTTTTAAAGATGAAACGGGCAGGTCGAGTCGGGGTTGTTGTTGCGGAAGAGGTTGGTGCTGGGGAGGGGTTGAATTGTGTAGAGAGTTGTGGTCGTGAGTGGGGTTTGGGGAGGGGTGAGTAAGGCTGAAGGTTGAGAGTTTACTATGATCGGGTGGTTTGGAGGTTTGGGGTGTGGGGATTTGATAGGGAGATGGTGGGGGGGGTCTGGGCAGGCAGGGTTGTGGTTTGAGAGGGGTTGAATTTAGACTGATTTTATTTCCGGGAGAGACATGGATGGGATTTCGAGGAGTGGTTGAAGTTGAGAGGTTGATTATGTTGTTTGGGGCGAGAGAGAGTATTTTGGGGTTTAGCCAAGGTGGAAAAAGTTTTGTGGTGGGATGGGGAGGGGAGTGGTATTTCGTGGGGGGGGATTTTGGGGGGGGGAATTTGGGGGGGGTGGGGTAACGGTGAAGAGGGGGAGGTTGATAGTTATGCTGGGCACAGGAGGGTGGGGGACCGACTGGTGAGCAGGTGTTCGGTACGCATGAGGGGGGGGGAATTCACTTTGGTGGGGGTCACGCGTGAGGGGGGGATTAACGGCGCGTGTGGGAGGATCAGAGTGGTGGGTGTGTCGGTGGCAGTGACGGTTTGCTTAGAGGTTATCTGGGGTTGGTGGGTTTGTCTGTCATGAGGGGGTGAGTCAAGTGTGGGGTTTTGAAGTTTATTAGGGGTGTGAATTGTGGGGGGGTGGAAGGGAGCTACTGACGGAAAACTGTCACAAGGGAGATTTTGTTGGTGGGGGAATAGCTGAGTATTTCTGGGGGAAGGGGGGGAACATAGTTGGGTCCCTAGGTCGTCACGCGGTGGTGAGAGGTGAGCGAGTTAGGAAACGGGATTTGTTGGGGGGACTGCGGCGGGTTGGTGGGGGAAGAGTTAGGTGTAGAACAGGGGTTATTGGTAGAGGACTGATGTATAGATTTGGGGTTGTTAATAGGACGAATTTTGGGAATTTCTTGGTGGCAGTCACGGTCTGGTTAGCGGTTATCTGGGGTTGGTGGGTTTGTTTGACATTAACAGGACGAGTTTGGGGAATCTTCTTGGTGGCAGTCTTGGTCTGGTTAGAGGTTCTCTGGGACTGGTGAGTTTGTTTGACATGAGAGGGCGAGTCAATTGTGGGGTTTCGAAGTTTTCTAGGGGTGTGAATTGTGTGGGGGTGGAAGGGAGCTACTGACTGAAAACTGTCACAAGCTACCGACGGAAAACTGTCACAAGGGAAATTTTGTTGGTGGGGGGATAGCTGAACATTTCTGGGGTCATGGGGAAAATATGTTGTGGTAGGCCTACATAGGTAGGCATAGCTAGAATACGGGGCTTGTTGGGGGGGATGCGGAGGGTTGGTGGGGGAAGTTCACTGGGGTTGGACTTTCATCGAAGTCATTTGGAAGGGTGCACGGAGTCTTGGATAGGGGCTAAAATGTTGGATAGGGGATTCATCGAACTGCGTAGGCATTCTTCTCTGATGGGCATATGTTCTTCGAATAAGCCATACGGGTCGAGATGGGCGGTGATGTGGGTGGGAGGATGTTTAACAATGCGGTGAATAGAGTTCATTTTGTTGGTCGTAATCTTCATAGCTATACGTGGTCCTCACGTATCTGTAGAGTTGTATGAGGGTCACATTTATATCCCCTTCATACTTGATCTCGTCGACTTTTTATTATTTGGGGGCGACGGGGGAACCCAAAAGTGGATCTAAGTCCGGATCACGAAGGATCGAAACTGGTTCCAGGTACTCTCTGGCGTATTCTGTTTCACCATTTGGTGAATAAATTCTTTAAAGTAGGCTTATCAACAAGTTGGGAAACGGCTTCTCCCAACTGTACACATGCAAAATTGCCATGGCGATTTTTTCGCGGTCATTATGAAGTACCACATCGTACACTGGCTTTATTATGTCTAAGTAACTGGTGATATCATATGTGTTTACATCATACTTGGGAATGTGTGCGAGTGGCTGAAGATTTCGCGATGTTGCCATGCTTCTACTGTTCCAAACTTGCAGTGTAATGCAACCTTTTATCCGAATCAAGAACCACCGCTGCCGCCAATGTTATGCCCTGTTTTTCTACAGGTTTAACTTGGGTAATGTGAGTTCTAAATTGACTGGGTATATAAGGCTGCATGCACAATACAAGATATGAGGAATAGAGAACACAAAGAAACACATGGTAGCAAGTTACATGATCACGTTTATTGTTATACCACTGCAGAATACTTGTGTAAGACAATATAATAGAATTGAACAACACTAGCATAAGTGGATCTGGATGGAGCCTAGTCTCCCACTTCCAACGTTCAGGTATTAATCTTCTGATCACTGGCTTTGATTTCACAGGTTTATACCGAAGACCATCAATGTTACTTATAGATTCATATTCACTGTTAGATTTATTACTGGTAGCTCTGGTGCACAAGTAGTTCACAGACTAGATTAGACACACGTATTTTTAGAGCACGGGAATTCTAGTTACCTCAGGGGGTACTGATCTAAGTTTTATATCCTTGTTTCAGAAATACATAGAACGCAAATCAGTGGGCGAACGTTAGATATCACTAGTTTAATATCTGAATAAGGTAATTACGAGAGTCAAGGTCGCCTGTTAATTAAAGAGCACTGATCGCTTAGTACGTCCCAAATGGAATGGTTAAGTATGAATTACACTGGGCCAGGTCTTAGCCACTTCGTAGAAATATTAATTAGTGAATCTAAAACAGCACAGTAATATGTAGTACTGCTCAAGGGAATCTTGGGTAGTATCTGATGGGTCTGGTCCTGGTTATCTTGCGTCCATGATGTTGGGGGCTAACGACTGGTTCCGCGGCCGTCCAGGGGGGCCATATGTGTGAAGTTCTTCAATACGTGGGCAGGTCCTTCTATCCAAATCTGCCACGGAGTCTGCCGGTTCTGGGATCTCACTCCGGAACAACACAAGGGCAGAGCTAGAAATTAACTGCAGGGTAGTGACCCCTGGTTGGTGTCTAGCTTTCAACTGATTTTGACTGGGGGCGGGAGTTAGATTTATAGGCTCGGTTCTGGACCCTGCAGACAGTAGGGATCTCGAGTCTTATGGACTTAATTGAGCTCTCAATAGATATAGGGACTAGGTAAGATGGTATTTACTGTTGTGGCACAGGGCGATAGGAAGCCTTTATATTTTCATATAACTGAGCCTTAGTAAGAGGTACTATTTTGGCTATACTGGACGTATTTAGGGGAGAGAGACTGGATCTACTTTGCGAGGAGGATGGGGACAGCTGTGATAGGAGCGTCTCTCTAGATTGTTCAATCTTCATTCTATGGTATAGCTGAGGTGCTAATTTAGTGATCAGAGCATGCAAGAAAGGTAAATGGTTTATTGTGAGGTAATAGAGGTTAGTAAAGGTGTTAGTCATTCATGGTTAGTTCATTGATAGGAAGAATTCCTGTGCTACCTGGCAATGACTCGAAAGTCAAAACAGGGGGCAGGTATACCTCCGCGGGGGTGGGGGTCTCCCTCCTCGGGTGGGCAAAAAGGGGGAGCTGGGCGCCCTCTCTCTGATATATTCGTCCGGCGGCTGTGGCTAGGGGCTTGCCATATCACCAGTGTTTGTAATAACCCTCTGTGTATGAGACAGATGTGAGTGTCTTTAATACCAAAACCGAAGGTGCCTTAGCTAGCTGGTTTTACTCGGCTGGTTGTTAATTGTAGGGTTTGCTGGATATGGTGGAGACTGGGTTGCTAACTCTGCCACATTTATCTGGAAGTATGACAATAGAAGTTAGTTACTGGCGGGGCGGCTAGCCTCGCACCGACGACCATTGGGTGCAGGGTTGTGAATGTGTTGTAAGAGAATAGATGGCATGCAAGGGGCTAGTAAAGTTCTAATGTTGTTCTGGCCTACTAAGTGAAGGTAGGCTGGATAGGAGTATATATATAACGGTTGGAGAGCGTTAGTAACGGACAATTCAAGGATCTTCAAGAGGTATGAGAGAGAGGCTAGGTCGGACAAGAGTCGAGAAGCGCGGGTGTCTTAATGAGAGGGGGGGGGGGGGGAGTTCAAGGGCTACAGGGAAATTTTGCCCCTAAGGTCCCTGGGCGTGGGGGTGGCATTAGGCTACAATTGATATGGAAGTTTGAAAAGGCAGTAGAATACGTTAGCCAAATGCTACCGGGGAATGCAACTATGGGTGGTATATGAGTCTGGAAAAGATAGAGTTATGTGATCAGTCAGAGGGTTATGGATACTATTAGTTGGCCCTGGGAACTACTTTTTCTATTAAATATAAAATACCACCCACAGCGGCAGTTCGTAGGGGTACTTAGTTATTGTTTCGGGGTACTTATGACAGATACTGGTAACCAGGTTATCTTATACAATCTCTGGTTGGGGTAAGAGGTGTAAGACACGAAATAAATTGGCGTAGTGTGGGCTGTGGATACGAAGGAGGCAAGGGGAAGACGTATGACAATTGTGGAAAGTAAATGGAAAAAGGTGAACACAATGGCGGATAAAAATACTTAACCTAAGGATTGCATACATAGATTTATGGGGCGATGGGTCTTCAGAAGCTTAGTCTGGCAAGACAAGATGTTAGGGAATGTTAATATTAATACTTAGTTACTAGAGGAACAGTGCAAGGGGCGACTGGGCACGGGTTACATATATCTATACTCGTCATGGAAAATTATATACGAGGTCTAGGGACAGCGTGGGTGTTTTAACTTCTAAGATATATAACATCTACTTCTCGGATGCAAGAACATACATAGATATAATTATGGCTGTCTGATGTGTTGGCATTGGCTCAACGTCGGGACAGGCATGGGTGTTTTTAATATGAATGTATATTCCTGTTCATCATCTTTGTAGTTGGGAGTGTAGGACACGAGGGGGTTAGTGTACGTGAGGTGTGGAAAATGGTCAGTTTTAGAAAAGGTAAATGGGTGTGTCCTGGAGCTGTTTAGCCCTGCGGGCTTGGGCTGTCTGAAATGGCTGGCTCGGTCAGCTGGTCCTTTCGTTCTGTGGACCTTTCCTTTGGTGTTTCTGTGTGGTGTTCGTTCATGGCTTCTGTGGTGGGCTTCTCGTTCTGGGGCATTTTAATACCCACTGGTGTGTGAAGGTTATAAGGTGCACGTAGATTTCTTGTACGTGGACAGATGCTTCTATCTCAAATCTGCCACGGAGTCTGCTGGCTCTGGAACTCAAATCTCAGGAACAACACAAGGGCAGAGCTAGAGGTCAACTTAAGGGGGCCAGCCACTGGTTGGTGTCTATCTTTCAACTGATTTTACTGGGGGCTGGAGCTGGGTTTATAGGCTCGGTTTTGGACCCTGTAGGCCATAGGGATCTCGAGTCTTATGGAATTATTTGAACTTTCAATAGATACGGGGACTAGGTAAGGTGGTGATTACTGTTGTGGCACATGGCTATAGGGAGCCTTCATAATGTGATATAACTGAGCCTTAGTAAGAGGTACTATTTTGGCTATATTGGAAGTATTGAAGGGAGGGAGACTGGATCTACTTTGCGAGGAGGACTGGGACAGCTGTGATAGGAGTGTCTCTCTTATTTTGCTCAGTCTTCCTTCTATGGTATAGCTGAGGTGCTAATTTGATTATCCGAGTATGCAAGAAAGGTGAATGGGTTATTTTAATAGAGGTTAGTAAAGGGGTTAGTCATGCATGGTTAGTTCATTGATAGGAAGAATTCCTGTGCTACCTGGCAATGACCCGGAAGTCAAAACAGGGGTCAGGTATACCTCCGCAGGGGTGGGGGTCTCCCTCCTCGGGTGGGTAAAAAGGGGTAGATGCGCGCCCTCTCTCTGTGATGGTCGTCCGGCGGCTGTGGCTAGGGGCTTGCAATATCACCAGTGTTTGTAATAACCCTCTGTTTATGAGACAGATGTGGGTGTTCGTAATACCAAAACCGAAGGTGCCTTGACTAGCTGGTTTAATCGGTTGGGTTGTTAATTGCATGGTTTGCTGGATGTGGTGGAGACTGGGTTGCTAACTCTGCCACATTTATCTGGAAGTATGGCAATAGAAGTTAGTCACTGGCGAGGCGGCTAGCCTCACACTGACGATCATTGGGTACAGGGTTGTGAATGGGTTGTGAGGGAATAGATGGCATGCAGAGGGTTAGTAAAGTTCTAATGTTGTTCCGTCCTACTAAGGGAAGGTAGGCTGGATAGGAGTATATATATAAAAGGTTTGAGAACGTTAGCAACGGAAAAATCAAGGATCTTCAGGAGGTATGATGGAGAGGCTAGGTCGGAAAGGAGTGGGGGTTAATGAGAGGGAGAGGGTTCAGGGGGCTACGTGGAAGTTTGACCCTAAGGTCTCTGGGCGTAGGGGTGGCATTAGACTACAGCTGATATTGGAGTTTGGGGGTTAATGATGTGGGGATCGGTTTTTACACCTTACCCGAAAGAGGATTTATGGAGCTCCGATCTTACTCTCAACCATCTGAACAATTTAACCAGCACACCTAAACTTCGTTAAATGCGGAAATATCCTCACGAAAATATCATGCCCTGGTGGGGGCACGAACTCTCAACCCTTGGGTGTGAGGCAGGCACCTTACCAGTTAGACCAATAGAGATATCCCACTTACCTGTGGGGATCGGTTTTTACACCATACCCGAAAGAGGATTTATGGAGCTCCAATCTTACTCTCAACCATCTGAACAATTTAACCAGCACACCTAAACTTCGTTAAATGCGGAAATAGCCTCACTAAAATATCATGCCCTGGTGGGGGCACGAACTCTCGACCCTTGGGTGTGAGGCAGGCACCTTACCAGTTAGACCAATAGAGATATCCCACTTGGCCTGTTCGGCTCAGGGTATTTCCGCATCCGAGGTCTGTTTAGGCTAGCCTATTTTCACTGACTTTACAATGACAGTGAAAGTATGTTAGCCAAATGCTACCAGGGGATGAGCAAATACGGGGTCGTATATGAGTCTGGAAAGGATAGAATCATGTGGACTGTGGGCTGTGGGGAAAAGGAGGTTAACTGTAGGTGTGTGCTTGACTGTGGATAAAAGTAGGGAAAAACATGGTGTATTATTACTCGTCAATACGAGGGGTTATGGACACTATTATTTGACACAATTTCTTGCTGATCTAGTTGTCACTGGGAACTGCGTTTTCTATGAAATATAGACCAAAGAAAAGCGGCAGTTCGTAGGGGTACTTCGTTATTGTTTCGTGGTAGATATGTGTCTAGACAATGGTAAAAAAAGTTATCTATACAATCTCTGGTTGGGGTAAGAATTAGAGTTACGGCATGGTGGCTAACATCTTCAGTCATTATCTCTGTCTAGGTCTTACAGGAATAATGGTTATATATACAATGGTGTACCCGTGGGTATCATAGTTTCTTATCAATTATGACATGGGGTTTAACATACTACTTCTCGGATGGAAGAACGTACATAGATTTATGGGGGCGGTTGGTCTTCAGAAAGTTAGTCTGGCAAGACAAGGTATTTTAAGGGGGTGAACATATTACTTCTCGGATGGAAGAACATTCATAGATTTATGGCTGTCTGAACTGGATGGCATTGGCTCAACCTAGGGACAGGGCATGGGTGTTTTAAATGAATGTGTGCTCATGTTCATCATCATGTAGGTAGAGTCTGGCGGGTAAGAGGTGTAGGACACGAAGCAAAAATAGAGTAGTGTACTGTGGATACGAAGGAGGTGATTGGAAGACGTATAACAATGGTGGAAAAGTAAATGGAAGAGATGAACACAATGGCGGATAAAGATAACTAACCTAAGGATTGAATACATAGATTTATGGCTGTCTGAACTGGTTGGCATTTGCTCAACCTAGGGACAGGGCATGGGTGTTTTAACCTGGGAGGAACATACATAGATTTATGGGGGGATTGGTCTTCAGAAACTTAGTCTGGCAAGACAAGGTATTTTTAGGGTATGTTGATATTGACATCCTAATTTAGGGACAGGGCATGGGTGTATTAACTTTAAGGTGTATTTATGTTCGTCATCATGTAGGTAGAGGTGTAGGACACGAGGGGTAGTGTATACGCGAGGTGTGGGAAAGGTCAGTGTTTAGAAGGGGTAGGCAGGTGTGGTTTGGAGCTGCTTTGCCCTGCGGGCTTCGGCCTGTCTGAACTGGCCCTTCTCCCCTCTCAACACTCTTCTCTGAGCTAGTGCCGATACAAATGGCCAGTCCTGTATAGAATCGTGAGGTTCAGAGTCGTAAAGATTCCAGGACGAGCTCCATAGAAACTGAAACTGAAACTGAAACTGGTTGGCTCGGTCACCTGGTCCTTTCGTTCTGTGGGCCTTTCTTTCGGGTGTTTCTGTGTGGTGTTCGCTCGTGGCTTCTGTGGTGGGCTTCTCGTTCTGGAGCATTTTACTTCCCTCTCCTTCATTGTAGGCTTGTCCTCGAGCCTCAAGGGTGAAGTAAAAAGAAGCATAGTCATGGTGGGTCATTTTGAGTGTATTGAGAAGGTCCCACCAAGCAAGAGAGCGAGGGTCAGGTTTCTTTTGCAGGTCAATGTAGACCTGTAGGAATGTGTCCTCTGTGTTGTGGAGGGCGGTTGCCCGGGCTTGATGTGGGCATTGTAGACGGGCTAAGCGTCCTGTGGACGTTTTTACTTTAACCTTTCGTATGAATGGTTTGTAGTTTTCCCCCGTGGGGGTAGGGACGGGGGCGACGAAAGGTGTGGATTGGTTCATGGTGGGGGTCATGTATCGAGTGAGGTGTGTGGGACTGACAGGAGGCTTCTTCAGTGTGGTGAATGGGTTACTAACTGAAGGGGAGGGATTAACGCGTGAAAACGGAGCTGGGGGTGAATATGAGTCTGGGGTTTTCTTGGGTGGTGTTGTAGGCTGGGAAAATATATTGAGGCAATGTGCAATATCGGTTTCGGTAAGGTGCGTGAGGGAGGTGTGTGAGAAAGAGTGGGTGTGTGTGTTGTGTGGCTTGGGTCTTTAGTGTAAGAACGGGGTTATTTTTGTATAACTGTCTTTAAATCTGATGGGTCTGTTGATTATTCTACCTTTGGAGGTCCTGGTGGGAAGGTAGATGTTTGTCGTGGGACTTGAGTCGCTCGACGATGTTTTATATTGAGGGGAAGAACGCTTTACAGGTGGAGGGTATTTAGTGGGGTTGAGGTCAGGGGTTATTTGAGAGGTAGATGCGTGTGGAGGTTTTTGTCGAGTGAGGGCGGTAAGCAGAATGGAAGAGGATTTGGCGGGGGTATGTATGGGAGGTTATGGTCTTCGAAAGGGGTGAAGTCACAGAGTGTGAGGTGAAGCTGAACGGTCAGGCTATGGAGATCGTCAACTCTTTTAAGTATCTGGGCAGTGTGTTGAGTAAAGATGGGACTATGGATGAAGAGGTGCGGGAGAGGGTACAACAGGGGAAGAGGGTTGTAGGAACGCTAAAAGCAGTAACAAGAAATAGGGTGGTCAGTATGGAAGTGAAGAAGTCCTTGCATGACAGTGTGGTAATCCCGACACTGACTTACGGAAGCGAAGCATGGACGTTGGTTGAGAGACTCAGACCAAGAGTGAGAGCAGTGGAAATGAATTACTTAAGGAGTGCGTGCGGAGTTACATGGAGGGATAGACAGACTAATGAGGAAGTAAGAAGTGTGGTGGAGGTAGATGTGCTGGAAAGTGTGAAAAGGAACAACTTGAGATGGTTCGGCCATATGGAACGTATGGAAAGCGAGAGAATGACTAAGAGGGTGTACGAGAGCGAGGTGGAGGGACAGAGGGGGAGAGGTAGACCGAATATGAGGTGGAAGGATGGAGTGAGGAACTACATGAACGAAGGCGGTGCTGGTTGGGGGGAGGGGCGTCGACTGACTGGGGACAGAGGTGCATGGGGGCGGTTCGTTCGTGGCCACCCCTTCGGGGATCACGGCGTCAGGCAATAGATAGATAGATAGATGTATGGGAGTTCTCTCAGGGGTGACTTTGTGGGGGGATTCAAGTGGGGGTGTGGAGGTCGGGCCCGTCAATTTGGAGGGGCTTTGGTGAGGAGTTATTTGCGTGTTAGACGTGGTGTGAGAGGAGGGGTTGGTCGTTGGCATAGTGTATATTTTAGGGGGGGTTCGATGAGATGAGGAGGTTGGTTGATGTGTGGGTGGGGTCGCAGGGATAGTGGAGGGGAAAGGGGTAGATGCGGGAGGGGGTTAGGCGGGTGGGTAGGGGGTGGAGATTTAATTTGGAGGGTTGGGGGTGGGAACGTGTGTGGGGTGTGTTCTTTGGTGGGGTCGGTGATTTGGTGGTGGTGGAAGTAGGCAGTTTTATGGGAGTTTGGTGGGGGGGTATATCTAGCAGGTCATTCGGGGTGATGAGGTGGAGGTTGAGAGGGGATGAGGTTGAAGAGGAAGGTATGTGTTTTCGTGGGAGGGTGGGGGTTGTTATTTTTGGAATATAGTTAGAGGGTTTATGGTGTTTAGTTGTGATTATTCGTCTTCTTTCCCTTCGTGGAGGAGAATTCGACGAAGAAGAAGAGGAGGAGGAGGATAGTGGTCTGGCAGCCCTACGGAACTGGGTTAGCAGGGTGTGTTTTCTGGAGGTTTTAAAAGATTTTAGTCGTGGGCGTAAGTTGTAGCGTGAGGTTACTGAGGTAGATTGTGTGGTGCGGTTGGGTGTGTACTTGGTTTTGGGTGGGGGTGGTGGTTTTCTCACTGTGGTGCCTGGTGGAGGTATGTCAGGGCTAGACGGGAGGGTTTCCGTGGTGGTCGGGGTTGTGGGTGGAGGTTTTCGTACTTGGATAAGTTGGGGAGGTACTTGACTATCGGAAGTGAAGGAAGGTGTCATGGTGGAGGAAGGTGTGATAGTGGGGGCTTGGGGTTTGTGGAGGTTAGTTTGGGGGGTATGTGGAGGAATGATTGGTCGGTTCGGTGCTGGAGGGCTTAGGCCCTTAGGGGTTTGTATGGGAATATTCATAGCCTGAGTGGAAGGGTTAGTAGGGGTGTTTAATTCAGGGTCGGATGTGTGGGGTGGGGTAATGTCTTGTGGTTTTAGAGGTTTAAACGCTCGGACGAATCTAGTTCGGAACATGCGAGTCACGCCGTGATAATCGATGGTGACTTGATAGGCATTTGGAACTTGTATGATGGTGTAGGGCCCGACATAGCGAGGGCCTAATTTGTTGGTGACAGGAAGGTTGGCTACCATTACGGTGTCATGGATGGCGAAAGGGTTTTTATCATCGGGGCTATCCGTTTTGGTGTCTTGAAAGGTTTGGGCGGTATGGAGGGTGTTTTGCAGATGTTGCAATGGGTCAATTGTGGAGGTGTTGGAGGGGAGGTGAGCGTGATGGTGGAATGGCAGTAACAGGGGGGTACGCCGTAAACACGTTCATGAGGGGAAATACCGTCTTCTCGGGGACAGGTGTTCATGCCCCATTGTATCATCTTTAGTTGTGATGGCCAGTCTGAGGTGTTAAGAGCAATCATTTTTGTACGTAACTGGTTGTTGATGGTGCGATGGCTGCGTTCGCATATAGCATTTCCTTGAGGCCAGTACGGGGATGAGTGTTTGATCTTAATACCACATTGTTGGGTGAACTGGTGCCAAACGTGTCCACTAAACTCGGGGGCATTGTCGGATAGAAGAGCAAGGGGAAGGCCGAATATAGGGAACACTTCTGTGGCAAGCAGTGTGGCGACTGTGGTGGCTGTTTGGTCTTTAACTGGGCAGGCTATTAAAAATTTTGAATATACGTCAACAAATGTGACGATATAGCGGTTGCCAGCGTGAGAAGGAAACGGGCCCATGATGTCGAGGGATAGGACTTGGAACGGTTTGTTGGCAGAAATGTTACCAGCTGGGCCTGGGGTGCGTGATCTATCCTTCCCCAATAAACAAGGTTTGCAGGATTCTGTCACTCGTTGTGCAATTTTGGAGGGGTTGGGGGTCCAGTATTGATCTGTGAAGATTTTTAACATCTTCTTTTGTCCAAGGTGTATGCCGTTTCCCTCGTGGATGGCAATCATGTAGTCGTGGGCAATGATGGGGGTCTAAGACTATGTGACCGGAGTCTGTGGCAAGTTGATCTCCCCAGCGAGTCAGTTTCTTGAAGACATTTAACGGTATCCAGGGTGGTCTGATTCTTGTTTCCCAAGATTGAATTAGTGAGGGGCCTGAGGGGTGGATGGGTGGATGGGGGTAGATAAAAGCTCAGTGTTTTGTAAGGCGGCTAGGTTGGTGGGGGGGTCTTTTGGTACTGGCAAACGTGACAGGGCGTCTGCATTGGTGTGAAGTTTGCCTCGACGATACTGTATTGTAAAATCGTAGTCCTCTAGTGTCTCCCTCCAACGTACCAGAATGGCTGAGTTGGTTTCGCACTTACGCAACCATTGCAAAGATTGATGGTCGGTTATTATATCGAGTTTTGCGCCGAACACAAATGACCGGAAGTGGCTGAGTGCCCAAATGATCCCTAAGCACTCTCTCTTGGTGGCTGCATAATTCTGTTGTGCTTGGTTGAGGGTGGAGCTGGCATACGCTATCACATGTTCCTCTCCGTCTCTGACTTGAGCTAAAACTGCACCAATGGCGTACAGAGATACATCGGTATAAAGACGGAAAGGTTTATGGTAATCAGGGAAAGCGACAATAGGGGCTTGGATTAGCTTTTGTTTCAAAGTGTTAAATCGAGGTCTCTTTCAGTTGTCCAGGTGAAAGGGGTGTATTTGTGGGTGAGTTGGTGGAGGGGTCTGGCTATGGTGGCAAAGTGGGGGACGAAACGTCTGTAATATGTGGCTAAACCTAGAAAAGAATGTACTCCTTTAACGGTGGTGGGTGGGGGTTGGTTTTGTATGGCTTGAAGTTTCTTTGGGTCTGGTGCAATACCATGTTCAGATATTACGTGGCCGAGGAAATCTACCTTATTTCGGGCAATCTCGCACTTTGAGGGTTTTAATTTCAACCCGGCGGCTCGGATTCTTTGAAGGACTTGTCTCAACCTGAGGAGGTGTTCTTCCCAGGTTGGTGAGTACACAATAATATCGTCTAGATAAGCTAGGCAGGTTTCCCAGGTTAGGCCATGTAATACCGCTTCCATCAAACGGGAGAAAATGGCGGGTCCGTTACAGAGGCCAAAAGGTAGGACGTTAAATTCGTAGTGGTGGCCACCACTAGTGGAAAATGCTGTTTTTTCTTGGTCCTCTGCCTTAATAGGCACTTGCCAATACCCTGCTTGCAAGTCGAGGGTAGTGAACCATCTGTATCCGTATAGGGAGTCAAGGGAATCGTCTATCCTGGGTAATGGCGTAGCGTTCTTAATTGTTACGTCATTCAACCTCCTGTAATCGACGCAAAAACGGGTTGACCTATCTTTCTTTTTTACTAGGACAACAGGGGAAGACCAGGGACTAATGGACAAGGTGGCAATACCGGCCTCTAACATCTCTTGGACTTGGCGTTCCTCTTCCTGGCATTGTATGGGATTTTTTCTACGGGATGGTTGTCTTTTGGGAGGGGCCTGTGGTGTTAATGATGTGTTGTTCTACATCGGTCTGTCCGATTTCAGTGGGTTGTTGGGCAAACACATCACTGAACTCTAGCAATAGGTCGTACATGCTGTGTTTTTGGTGGTCGGATAATGTGTCCGGGAGAGGGGGCAATTGGAGGCTGGTAGGGGTGTCATTAAAATCTATGGGGAGCTCATCAAAAGTTTCGAGGTCTCCTATAATGAGACCTTTTGGTAATGTCAGGGATTCCTCAGAAATATTTGCCACGAGAATGTGGTTGATGCGAGCGGAAATGATGGCGGGTTGTAAGAGGCAACGATTGGGGTTGGTGGACGTGGTAGTGGGGGAAAATATCATGTGAGTTTGGGGTATGGGTCGAAGGTTAACCCATTTTTGATGGCGAGGGGGAATTTGGCATTTATCTTGAACTACAGCTGGGCTAATGATGGTGGGGGATCGACTGGCGAGCAGGTGCTCGGTACGCATAAGGGGGGAAAGGTCACCTTGGTGGGGGTCACGCGTGAGGGGGGGATTAACGGCGCGTGTGGGAGGATCAGCGGGGTGAGGTGTGAGGGATTTAGAAAACGGAATTTGTTGGAGGGACTGTGGAGGGTTGGTGGGGGAAGAGTGAGGTATAGAAGATGGGTTATTGGTGGAGGACTGATGTACTGATTGGTGGTTGTTAGAAGGACGAATTTGGGGAGTTTCGTCGGTGGCAGTGACGGTTTGTTTGGAGTTTATATGGGATTGGTGGGTTTGTCTGTCATGAGAGGGCGAGTCAAGTGTGGGGTTTTGAAGTTTTCTAGGGGTGTGAATTGTGTGGGGGTGGAAGGGAGCTACTGATGGAAAACTGTCACAAGGGGGATTTGGTTGGTTGTGGAATAGCTGGACATTTCTGGGGGCATGGTGGGAACATGGTTGGGTCCCTCGGTCGGCACGCGTGAGGGGAGGATTAACGGCGCGTGCGGGAGGGTCAGAGTGGTGAGAGGTGAGCGAGTTAGAAAACGGGATTTGTTGGTGGGACTGCGGAGGGTTGGTGGGGGAAGAGTTAGGTGTAGAACATGGGTTATTGGTGGAGGACTGATGTATTGGTTTGGGGTTGTTAACAGGACGAATTTGGGGATTTTTTTTGGTGGCAGTCACGGTCTGGTTAGAGGTTATCTGGGACTGGTGAATTTGTTTGTCATGAGAGGGCGAGTCAAGTGTGGGGTTGTGAAGTTTTCTAGGGGTGGGAATTGTGTGGGCGTGGAAGGGAGCTACTGACGGAAAACTGTCACAAGGGGAATTTTGTGGGTTGTGGAATAGCTGAACATTTCTGGGGGCATGGGGGAAACATTGTTGGGTACATAGGTCGGCATTTTCCCTGGAAACACGTGTACATAAACATTCCATAGAATTGTGGTTACATACATCAGAATCTGTCCTGGAAACATGGGAGGATTTATCCTGGACAGAGTTACGAGAATTGAGGGGATTACCGAGAGGGAGTTGCTTGGACTTGTCTTCTTTCGTTTGTTGAGGCATTTTTTTAACTAATTGAGTGATATTTTGAGAGAACTCGGGGCAAGGGGAGGGGTTAGAAGTTACCTTAGTGCTAGCTGCAACTTGGTAACCCTGACTCAGAGTTTGTGGAGGGGGAAGGTGTTTTTTCTTTTTGTGAATAGGTTTCTGCGTGATTGGTTTGTCAGAGGCTTTGGGTTGGATTTTTGTTGTTGAATGAGATCAGCCTCTGGCCGCAGTCAACCTGGGCCTGAAGTTTTTGAAGGAGGTCAAGTCCAAGGAAACCATCGTAATGTTTACAGTGGGAGGAAAATACTGTGAACGTGTGATAACAACGAGCATGGGGGGCAGGAGTAGTTACTGACATGGGCAAAGTGTCTCCTAGGAGATTTAAGTAGGTATCAGCAGCTGAGATTAGTTCTGCTTTGGTGGTTAACAAGGGGCCAAATAGTCGGTGGTGTTGATCATAATAAGACTTGAACAAACATGACTTGGCAGCTCCCGTGTCGATTAACAAGCGGACAGGAATGTCCTTGATTTTGGCCATGTAATAAATGGGGGCAGTGCGGTCAGTTATGGCGTCCCCCGCCGAGGCCATCTTGGGCGGGGGGTACTTTAAAAATCCTGGGAGTCGGTATCTACCTCCTCCAGGGTTTCCTCGGTATCATCTGAGGTCATGATAGGGGCTATTTCTCCGGTGTGCATTTCCTCCATTTCTTTCTCTTGTCCCAACTCCTCTTCATTTACAGATATGCGAGGAGTAAAGGGGCGAGGTTTGGCAGAGTCACGAATTTGATGGAGGGCACACTGAGCACTACAGGCAGGGAAATCATAGGGGTTGATAATTACTAATGTAGGGTTTTTACTTTGGTAGGTGTTGTAGGTTTTGTTCCGGTTGAAGATTCTGCGTGGCTGGGTAGGTTGGAACCGGGGCCTACTGGGTTGGGGCTTGCCGGAAGGGTAGGTGGGTCTGTTGTGGAAGGATGAGGATGGGTAGGCATTCTTGGAGTTTTGGTGGTCGGGGTGTTGCGGGTGCGTGGGAAACCTCTTTATTACAGCGATTTGGGTGGGTGCTTCTGTGCGCACGGCCAAAATACGTCGGATCGTGATGAGATCTTTTTGATATCCGACGAAATCGTGCACACGGAAATGATCTTTTACTGCTGAGGGCAATATTGATACAAGGTTTTTTGTACTTTTGTACTTTTTGTAGATGTTTAGGTGACAATCACCACGGTCGATCTGGGGATCCGCCGCTAATGAGCTCGTCCTGGAATCTTTACGATTCTTTACAGGACTGACCATGCCATTTTTATCGGCACTAGCTCGGGGAAGAGTATTGAGAGGGGAGAAGGGGTGTTGGAGAGAGAGGAAGGTGTTGGAATGGCTTTGTTATGTGTGTTTAGTCTGTATACGTCGTCAGGATGTCCCCTGACTGGGTGCAAGCATGTGAAACATGCTAGGACGTAGGTTGACCAGAATCTGCTGCTCTTGTTGGATTCTGGTCAATGTGGGGAAAGAAACTTTTATATGTTGGGCGATCTTATTCACTGTGGCATCTAGATCGCCTTCGAATTTAGTGTCTTGGATACGGGTGTGGGCCACGAAAACGCCCAACGAAGGCTTAATGGCTTCTATCACTATTGGGCGAAATTCGTCCCATGTGAGAGCAGGGTGCACTTGGTAGGCAACCAGGGAAACGGCTTTTCCCAGGTGCGTTAATGTCACGGCTATCTTTTCTGCGTCCGTGGTATAAACTAGGTCAAGTACGGGTTTCACTATGTCCATGAACGTTTCGATCTCGTAAGTTTCTCCATCATAATGTGGGATGGGTATGTGAGAACGGTGCGCCATGATGTTATCGTGTTCTGGCTGTTCCAAACTTGCAATGTAATGCAACCTTTTATCCGAATCAAGAACCACCGCTGCCGCCAATGTTATGCTGGGTGTGAAGGGAATTCATGGTCTCCTGAAAACTCCCCAGGCCCACTTAGGGTCAACCTTTTCCTTGTGCCTGGCGCGGGGCTCGAACCTCTGAAGGGAGTTTAACCCCCCTAAAAACCCACAGGTTTTGAGATGACTTGGGTGGGGTTCGAACCCTGGTTAGTGACCATGGCCATCACCACCAGGCCCGCGCGCTAACCCACTGTACTACCACGGACGTACTAAAATTATAGTAACCTTAGTCCGATTTGTAAGATTCGAGGGCATTACACCGGTGTAATGCCCTCGAAAATATCCCGCAACCCCAATAATGTACTACCCGAGTTGACGTCAGGTATAGTGTAAAATAGTCGTGGATGGTAAGTCCAATAAACTCATCACGTGAATCACCACGAGACTATCACCTGGTTCTTACAAATCGGACTAAGGTTACTATACTTTTAGTACGTCCGTGATAGTACAGTGTGTTAGCGCGCGGGCCTGGTGGTGATGGCCATGGTCACTAACCAGGGTTCGAACCCCACCCAAGGCATCTCAAAACCTGTGGGTTTTTAGGAGGGTTAAACTCCCTTCAGAGGTTCGAGCCCCACGCCAGGTACCAGGAAAGGTTGATCCTAAAGTGGGCCTGGGGAGTTTTCAGGACAGAAAAACTCCCTTCACACCCAGCATTTCATTGGTGGCAATAACGGAACGTGATCTGGTAGCTACACGGAGCACCCATCACGCGGACCCTAACCATATTGAGATTGCCGAGGTGATACGGCTACGATACCTTACGACCTTAGAGAGGCTAGGGACTAGCCTAAATAAAAAGGAATGTGGTGTAATGCCCTCGAAAATATCCCGCAACCCCAATAATGTACTACCCGAGTTGACGGCAGGTATAGTGTAAAATAGTCGTGGATGGTAAGTCCAATAAACTCATCACGTGAATCACCACGAGACTATCACCTGGTTCTTACAAATCGGACTAAGGTTACTATACTTTTAGTACGTCCGTGGTAGTACAGTGGGTTAGTGCGCGGGTCTGGTGGTGATGGCCATGGTCACTAACCAGGGTTCGAACCCCACCCAAGGCATCTCAAAACCTGTGGGTTTTTAGGAGGGTTAAACTCCCTTCAGAGGTTCGAACCCCGTGCCAGGTACCAGGAAAGGTTGATCCTAAAGTGGGCCTGGGGAGTTTTCAGGACAGAAAAACTCCCTTCACACCCAGCATTTCATTGGTGGCCTACCCGAGTTGACGTCAGGTATAGTGTAAAATAGTCGTGGATGGTAAGTCCAATAAACTCATCACGTGAATCACCACGAGACTATCACCTGGTTCTTACAAATCGGACTAAGGTTACTATACTTTTAGTACGTCCGTGGTAGTACAGTGAGTTAGCGCGTGGGCCTGGTGGTGATGGCCATGGTCACTAACCAGGGTTCGAACCCCACCCAAGGCATCTCAAAACCTGTGGGTTTTTAGGAGGGTTAAACTCCCTTCAGAGGTTCGAGCCCCGCGCCAGGTACCAGGAAAGGTTGATCCTAAAGTGGGCCTGGGGAGTTTTCAGGACAGAAAAACTCCCTTCACACCCAGCATTTCATTGGTGGCTAACATCTTCAGTCATTATCTCTGTCTAGGTCTTACAGGAATAATGGTTATATATACAATGGTGTACCCGTGGGTATCATAGTTTCTTATCAATTATGACATGGGGTTTAACATACTACTTCTCGGATGGAAGAACGTACATAGATTTATGGGGGCGGTTGGTCTTCAGAAAGTTAGTCTGGCAAGACAAGGTATTTTAAGGGGGTGAACATATTACTTCTCGGATGGAAGAACATTCATAGATTTATGGCTGTCTGAACTGGTTGGCATTGGCTCAACCTAGGGACAGGGCATGGGTGTTTTAAATGAATGTGTGCTCATGTTCATCATCATGTAGGTAGAGTCTGGCGGGTAAGAGGTGTAGGACACGAAGCAAAAATAGAGTAGTGTATACTGTGGATACGAAGGAGGTGATTGGAAGACGTATAACAATGGTGGAAAAGTAAATGGAAGAGATGAACACAATGGCGGATAAAGATAACTAACCTAAGGATTGAATACATAGATTTATGGCTGTCTGAACTGGTTGGCATTTGCTCAACCTAGGGACAGGGCATGGGTGTTTTAACCTGGGAGGAACATACATAGATTTATGGGGGGATTGGTCTTCAGAAACTTAGTCTGGCAAGACAAGGTATTTTTAGGGTATGTTGATATTGACATCCTAATTTAGGGACAGGGCATGGGTGTATTAACTTTAAGGTGTATTTATGTTCGTCATCATGTAGGTAGAGGTGTAGGACACGAGGGGTAGTGTATACGCGAGGTGTGGGAAAGGTCAGTGTTTAGAAGGGGTAGGCAGGTGTGGTTTGGAGCTGCTTTGCCCTGCGGGCTTCGGCCTGTCTGAACTGGTTGGCTCGGTCACCTGGTCCTTTCGTTCTGTGGGCCTTTCTTTCGGGTGTTTCTGTGTGGTGTTCGCTCGTGGCTTCTGTGGTGGGCTTCTCGTTCTGGGGCATTTTAGTGACAGTGACTCCTTAGACAGGGGAAATTATAGGGGTTTGAAAATGCTCGATCAAGTCATAAAAGTCAGTGAAAGGGTCTTTGAATGCATGATCAGGGAAAGTGTTGCCAACAGCGACATGCAATTTGGATTTATGCCGGGTCCTGGCACAACTGATGCTATCTTCATTCTTAGGCAACTGTAAGAGAGGTTCTTAGACAAAAACAGGGAGTTATACCTAATTTTTGTAGATCTGGAGGTCTTTGACCGGGTGCCCAGGGAAGTAATGCAGTGGGCTATAAGAAAGCTCGGAGTGGAGGAGTGGCTGGTGTGTGTGATAATGAGAATGTATGAGGGGTCACGGACAGCAGTTAGAGTGAATGGGGGCTTGAGCGAAGAGTTCCCAGTGAAGGTTGGAATTCACCAAGGTTCAGTGCTGAGCCCATTACTGTTTATTTTGGTACTGGAGGCTCTGTCAAGGGACTTTAGGACAGGACTCCCATGGGAGCTGTTATATGCAGATGACCTGGTTCTTATCGCAGATAGTGCGCAAGAAGCAGTGGCAAAGTTTAAAAGGTGGAGGGAGGGCATGGCAAACAAGGGTCTAAGAGTTAACATAGATAAAACAAAGGTCAGTAGGGCGTGGAACTATGGAAAGAAGCGGCGACTATCCATGCGCAGTATGCGGGAAGTAACTCAATTCAATATTGCGTCTGTAGTGACTTGGTACACAAGAGATGTAGTGGAGCTAGAGGACCTTTCACAAGAATCATAGACTTTATGTGCAGTGTGCAAGGGAGATCTTGCATTAAATGACCCGCCTGTCAGTGTTGATTTCGACAGTGTAACGCTGGAGTGTGTGTATAAGTTTTGCTACCTGGGCGATATGGTTTCCGCCGGAGGTGGCGCTCAAGCTGGCTCCATTGCTAGAGTCAGAAGTGGCTGGGGAAAGTTTAGAGAGCTGTTGCCACTCCTGACCATGAGAGGGCTTACACCCCACCTTAAAGGGAAGGTATATACCTCGTGTGTTAGGAGCGCGATAACCTATGCCTTGGAGACGTGGCCTTTTTTTTTTTTTTTTTTTTTTCTATGTGATTGAGGGAGGCAAAAGGCAGAACTGCCTATAGCGAGTGCCTCCCCCATAGTTGAAAGAGTGACAGGACCAAAATCAAGGGACGTTCGAGCCAAAATGCCTGGACACACGGAGTTTGAAGCAATTTAAGTCATAGGAAGAGGGAAAGACTGATTCTGGGAGAGAGTTCCAGAGCTCAGCTGTTGAATAGAAGAAAGACTGAGAGTAACGTTTCACTCTCGGGTTGGAGAGTTGCACAGAGTAGGGGTGGGATTGAGTTGCAAGACGGGTACCACGTGCCCTACGTAAACGAGGTGGTATACACTGGGAAAGCTCTGAGGAACACTGATTATTATAGTAGCGATAGAATAGCGAGAGAGATGCAACATTGCGGCGGAGAGAGAGAGATTGCAGAGAGTTAATGATACGAAAGGCCTTCCTTTCAACTTTGTCTAGGAGAGCGGTGTGAGAGGAACCTCCCCACACATGTGAACAATACTCAATACAAGGACACACGATGCCCCTGTACAGAGCAAGAAGCTGTGCAGGGGAAAAGAACCCCCTAAGGCGGTTGAGCACACCCAGCTTCTGGGAGGCTGCCTTAGCAAGACTGGTAATATGGTCCTTCCAACTGAGAGCAGAAGAAAAAGAGACACCAAGAATATTGAGAGAAGATGAAGGATTGATTTTTGTATTGTTGAAGAAGGGATAGTCCGCTGGGAGTTCCTTACGGGTAGATAGATGGAGAAATTGGGTTTTGGAAGCATTAAAGGTAACAAGATTTTCTCTGCCCCAATTGGAGATAGTATTTAGATAAGAATTTAAGAGTTCTATGGCTTCATTACGTTTGTCGTTGAGGGGTTGCTGGCTGGGGCGTTCTGAAAAACTAATGGAGTAGTTGAGTCGTCTGCGTATGAATGGATGGGAATTGAGGTACAGTTGAGATCATTTATAAAAATTAGAAAGAGAATAGGAGATAGGACAGAGCCCTGAGGAACACCAGAGTTTATAGGGTGAGGATATCAATAGAATGGAACGGAATGAGAAGAGAATGGTGAGATGGAGAGTTAGGGGAAAGATAGACAGCACAGAAATATTTAGAATGAGAATGACAGGATATTTTGAGCCATAAAGTTGAGAATTCAGAGGAGTCGAAATCGGGAACACGAGAGCAAGTGAGTTTGTTGTGCACGTATGCACAACATCCACCTTTGGCTTTGAAACTAGGATAGAGAAAGTAGGAGGATACAGAGAAGGGGCTGCTGGCAGTTGCCTCAGACACCTGGGTTTCAGTGAGGAAAAGAAGATCAGGTTTGGAGGAGGAGAGATGGTGTTCAACAGAATGAAAATTAGAGGAAAGGCCGTGAATATTGCAAAAGTTGATAGTAAGAGTGACAGGCCGTGGTCCAGTGCATTTAGAGGGGTCGTCAGGGGAAGGTCGGGTGGGTGTGGGGGCATCTATGGTCCCCCCCCCCCCCCCAGGGACTCCGAGGCTTGGTGTAGGTTCATCATCATAATTACTTTTCTGTTTTGTTTTTGTGGAAGGAGGGAGTGTGGGGTGCATGTTAAGTGTAGTGAAGTAGATAGGAGGAGGTGTTTGTGAGAGCTGGCTGGACTACTCTGAGTGTAATTGAGGCACAAAGGGGAATCAGTAAGAGAGACCAAGCAAATGAAACAGGAGTTCCAGCGACTTCTTATCAAATGCCTACAGCCTCTCCTGGGTATAGCTCTGTTCGATTGATGCCTACAATCTACCCCCATTCCCCCTATTAGTCGCCTTGTACGACACGCAGTAGGATGCGTGGGGCATATTCTTTTTTTCCTCCACCATAAGATGAAGGCCCCCTTACCCCCGGGGGGTACATGCAGACCCCATGTCTCTGCCTCACACATCACTGTTGGCACTGCTTTCATTCCGAGATTTCCCACCTTCCACATACTTCCCATTGCTCCGAAAACTTTCCTTCCTTCACACACTTACCTCCATTCCCACACCTGCGTCCCTGTTTACACCTCCTCCTAGATATTTAAAACACTCCACTTGTTCCAGCATTTCCCCATCTAGTCGTACATATAGATTTATACACCATCACTTTACTTTTATTGACATCCACCCTCAGCTTCCTCCTCCCACATACCACACCAAACTCTTTTACTACTCGCTGCAGCTTCTCCTCAGAATCCGCCACCAATGCTGTCATCAGCAAACAGCAATCTCCTTACTTTTCTCTAAATACTTCTTGCATAGCTGTCTTACCACAAAAATCTTATCCACATACCCTCTTCCCCTCCTACAACTGCACTGCACTTCTTCTATTGCACCTTCTGTACCCTTTATTATCCTCTCTATCAACACCCTGCAATACAGCTTTCCAACTGATATAACTTGAACACTCCTACCGGTCTCCCTTACCCTTGCACAAAAGCAACAATATGAATTGCACGCATTGAACACCTATGTGTTTCGGATGCTCTTTTGCATGCCTCTAAATCCTATGTATCCCTCTGTTTGAGAGGATACAACTACCATTCAGTGAACAATCTTGGATTTTGATAAGCAAGCACTTAAATTTGTAGTAACATTGACAGGAACCATTTTTCCACAGCATTTTGTGGGTTATGTTGTCATATTATAATGTTCAGAGTTTTGACACTATATTTCAAGTGTTCGCTCAGATGATTAGGATATGGGTCGTCAGCGAAGGCAACTTTACATGCAGGGAAATTCAATATTAAGAAAATTTCATATGTGCACATGGGATACAAAAATAACATTGTTCAACTCCTACTGCTCACCAATGTATACAGCACAACTATGGTGGAACTATAAGAAAATTACAGTAAATAGACTAAGTATCTCATATCACAATATCATGAAATTTTTTCTGGGGCTCTCAAAATATGAGAGTACTGTACAAGTACGCTATGTGCCTATATTAACTTACACTGTTACCAATCACATTAGAAAGCTAACATATAAATTCATTCAACGCCTGAACACTTCTGAGAACAGTATCATTAAAATGCTACAAACTCCCAGCATAGTACAGTATACACCTCTAGGATTCAGGCACACTGGAGAAAGTTGCTCTATATTTAACCTTAAGTAATGTATTCAGGTCTGCTACTCTACAGAATTAGCATACCGGTACTGAACCTCATAGTGCAGTACAGTACCGGTATTCCTATACTGTACTGTAGCAATATACTGTACCGGAAGCTATATGATGTGAGGCATGGTACTGTACACAATTAGGACAGTGGTTTTGGTAACACAGTAGTTTGATGACCACTGTTTTTGGTTGAGGCAGTGCTGTGAACTACATGATAGCAAGCTGGGTATTATTTAATTTCTTTTTATTTTATGTAACCTATGTACAGTAGCCTATATATATTTATGTTACTGTAAGGTATATAATGGACCCCAGCATGGTCCCCTCTGTACTGTGTGAGTCTGAAATAAAGCATTATTATTATTATTATTATTTGGGTCAGGGAATGTGGGTAGTGGTGTCATATTGCACTTTGTGTGTGCAGTGTTGCCAATAGCATATCACACATATTTGTATTATGAGGATATATCATGAATAAAGGACACCTATGGGTATATGAATTATGTTTGTTTAAATTTGTATTTCATTCCTTCATTTCTTTAAGTGTTTAAAAAACTACTTTAAAGTTAGTTATTGGGTTGTTTAACCAACACACTACACCTGTAACTGGTCAATCATTAATGTTTATTGCATTGATAAATAATAAGAATACAACCCACTTCTATTATGATAGCAAAAGACCTAACTGTAGGCTAGAGAATAAAGACAAGATGCTGAAAAGCAATTAGGTTAAGACAGGCAGAGTTAAACATAAATATAATTTATAAAATATATCAGTAGCCTACCTCTATTACAATCCCTGCCATAAATGTCATCATTGTATGGTCAAGTGCCAGGCAGAGTTCTACCCCTAAAGTTAACCAAGTGAGAACATTTAAAGGATCTGCTTGAAATCCACAAGGATATCAGTAGGCCTAATATTGGTATCGGTTGAAAGGCTGTTCCACGTTATGCATAGGTATGACTTGGTCACCTGATGGCCACTCTTCACACTGTATGATCCCTTACTGCATCCCTATCATGTCTCCTAATCCAGAGATCCTTCCTCAGAACCTCGTAACAGGTCTTAGTCTACCAAATATTATCCTTCCTACTTTTTTGCTACTTCTAACCCATTCATCCCCTTTTATTCTCTCCACTCTGCCTAACCATCCACCGTTGTGGGCTGATCCCACCCAGAATGAAGTGTGACATCCTCTACCCAACCTTAGCCGTTTCTGTCTGCCTCTTTTCCTGTACAAATTTTCCTACTTCGGAGGAGGGAGGCTAGGAATCCTCCTTTCCTTGTAAAATTCACCTACTGGACGAGACAGAGAAAGGGGTGAGGGAACGTGAAAGTGGTCCCAGACCCTAAGAATTGAAACTTTAATTGTTGTTTCAGTTCGAGCTCTGACTCGAGTCGGCCACCCCCAGTTATAAGGTACAGGTCTCCCTCGATTTACGATTGGATTACGTTCCTGAAAACCTAGTCTTAAATAGAAAAATCATATAGAACACCCTAAAATTAATGGGTTAATGGGGATGTGTTCTCGGACCAGCTAAAACACTAACACAAGCGCCTAAAAACGTATAATAATATCATAAATTGGGGCACCGGATAGTGAGGGAAACCTGCAAGTGCCTACCTACCTGGAGTCTACCTGGAGTTGTTTCGGCCATCCATCAGTGGCCTCGGCGAGAGTTGCTCCCCCCAAGTATGTTTGCTGCCAGTGCTTGATGCAGCAGGCTATTCGAGGTGGCAGCTCTCACCCCCGCGAAGTATGGCTGATCAGGCACCGACTTGAGATGGTTGTCCAAGGCTTTCTTGAATACTTCCGTTGGCACGTCCATCAGGTTTCTCACGTTCTCTGGCATTTTGTTGAAGAGGCTCGGTCCCCTGTTTGTCAACCAGGAGTCCCTCAGTGTGCCCAGAGCTCCCCTACACTTTTGGGGTGGGATGTTACATTTCCTACCCCCTCTGTCACTCCAGTTCCATGATATTGTGGTGTGAAGGTTTGGCACTAGACCCTCGATAACTTTCCATGTGTAAATTATCAAGTATCTCTCTCTTCATCGCTCCAGTGAATATAAGTTAAGAGCCTTCAGCCGATCCCAGTAATGAAGATGTTTTACCGAGCTGATGTGGGGCGTGAAGCTTCTTTGAAAACTCTCTATTTCGTATATTTCCCCAGCTTCGTGTGGAGATGTTAGCACACTGCAATACTCCAGTCGTGGGATCACCAACGATTTGAAAAGTGTTATCATTGGCCGTTCTTCTCGTGTCTTGAAAGTTCGCAGTATCCAACCTTGGATACAAGTTTCCTCACCGCTACTGACTAGGCCTGATTATGTTCTTTGAAAGACATGTTTTCTGACATTATTACCCCAAGATCTTTAACCTCTGATTTTCGTGGGATTGGCATGAGTGACTCTGTTAAGTAGGCTGTGGTTTCTTTAATCTCTTCATTTGCTCCATACCTTATCAGCTGAAATTTCTCTCTGTTAAATTGCACGTTGTTATCTTTGGTCCACCGAAATACAGCGTTCATGTCCGCTTGCAAGATTGCTTTGTCTTCTATTGTGGTTATTCCTAGACTTAGTCTTGTGTCGTCTGCAAATGATGAGACACTGCTGTGTTGTACATTAGCATCGATATCACTTATTACTATTAGGAAGAGTAAGGGTGCCAACACTGTACCCTGGGGAACAGAGCTTTTAACCTCTGAACCTTCCGATACTGCTTGATTTACTGCTACTGATTGTCTTCTGTTAATGAGAAAATTATAGATCCACCTCCCCACCTTTCCGGTGATACCTTTTTCTTTCAACTTATGTGCTATAATTCCATGATCACACTTCATCAAATGCTTTGGCAAAGTCTGTGTATATGACATCTACATTTCTTTTCTCTTCCAGGTCATCTAGAACTTTGTCATAGTGTTCTAGTAGCTGTGAGAGACATGACCTTCCTGCTCTGAACCTGTGTTGTTGTTGTTGTTGTTGTTCCCCAAGCTGCCTGGCCGAACAGCCCCAAGGCCCCGTTGAAGGCCAAGGCCATAACCGAGCGCCCCCACAGAACCCTCCCTGCCGACCACAATAAAGCCTGGGTGACCGAAGCCACTCCATGGCGGGGAGCTAAGGAGGGTGCGGAAACGCCCGGGAAACCAAAGACCCACCCAGGGCCCTGTGCCCCTCAGCAATTATGAAGAGAAAGTTGAGGGGCAAAGGAAAAATGTGACGCTTTGGCTTCCAATCTTGGTAGATTGGGAGGTCAATCCACGGAAGAGGCTAGAAGATCCACTTGAGATCTAGAAAATATATAAGTAAAAGGAACAGTCAGAGTAAGCTATGGGTATGGCAGAGATCGCTCAGTTCTCACTCTGATAGACCAGCCCATCACCACATGACTAGAACCCAATCCTCTCAGCATCAGCTAGGAAAGGCCCTAGAAAGTCGCCTTTGGCGGGGGGATAGCTCCCCTATTTCAACCCCTTTCGGGGTTGGGCATCCGCCCAACCTGTGTTGTGGAGCACGTTTTCTTCCATGTATTCCGCGACTTTTACCTCGTAGTACTCTTTCAAAGATTTTGATGTGAGATATTAGTGCTACTGGGCGGTAGTGCCTGGGTATATACACTGCCTAACCGCCATATTTTGCCAGTATTCATTACCACATTGATACAGTTGCACTCTATACTTATACCAAGTCACTCAACTCTGCTTTCATTGGTCTCTCTCTGACATTAAATACCTATTGCACTGTGCTCCTGTCAGTTTGTTCAAGTTGTTAGGCAACATTCTCTTCGACTGCATAAGTGCAAATGTCTTCACTACCATAAACCAACACATTTCTCACACATTCAGCATACACCTTTCCTTTAGTGTGGAGGAAGAGACCCATCAAAGTCAATCGTGGTAAAAATCTCTCCAAAGTACTATTTCGGTAAAAACTGTTTCAGGATGAAACACTTAGTCCAGGAACAGGTTTTCAGGAACTGAATAAATTACTACCTATTAGGCTGAGAGATAAAAAGATAAAGCTAAGAACCAAAGTTTATTATAACTTTAAATCTTTATATTTTCTTTAGATTACATTAAGCTTTTGATCCATGATAATGTACATGAAAGATGGATGAATGATGATAAGGTTGAAACTTTAGTGCTTAATGTTTTTAAAACAAGCATTAAAGCCAATGAGCAATATCCATATAATAACAATAAGTATTTGATATGGTTTAATAAGTATCCTAATGAAGAACAAGTTTTAGTGTTTCATGATTTACCATCTTCTTGTCCTCTATTGCACACTTTAGTCTCCTGTCAAATCTGGAACTTCACACACCAAGATCTTAAAACCTTCAATCAGAATACTGTATGCTTTATTAACACTACTGCCAGATAATTTTACTAAGCATCGGAAGCTTTAGAAAATAATGGTTGAATAGTCTCAATTAACCCTCTAATTCTAACAGCTCCTCCCTAAATTGCATAAAATCATCAGGAAGTATCTCGCACAAAACACGCATTGGCGTTATCTAATTGAAGGAGTTAATAACTTATTACCATAGTTTTGTCTCATGCTCCTAGTACATACTGTACAGTACTAACAACCAGAAAGCTGTGCCACTTCTCTTTCCAGGAAATATGTCAGACTTTATTCATCACCTCCAAGTGGTAATTTCTTCAATATATAAAAATACAGAACAGAAGTTTATGAAAAGGATAATAACTTCTTTACTTCAAAATTTCCTTCCAAAAATTAAACATACTCCTCTGATAATTGAAAAAGTTAATTAACTGAAATATTCAAATTATTCAGTTCTCAATGATTGGTAGTTATCATATAGAAATGATAATCATCTTTTCCAATTCTTTGTTTTATTTTACCAAAGTTCTACCACATTATATCCATTATAATAAATGTTAAAGTTGATAAATAATTTCAACAAATAATAATTACTTCCAGCTAATATTGCTTACAACACCACCTTAAATGCTCGGAGATCAAGGATAAAAATTAATAATCTATGGAAGGTAAAAAGCACATATTTCCCTGCATAACATTCTCGTACAAATTCAAGCCACTTGTTAACGCCATATTCTAAATTTTACTCCACATCTCTCTTCTGAATCATATTAAATATTTTAACATGTCTTACAGTTATTTTGTCCAAAGACTATAAATTGTTTGTTCCTCCTGATACTGCACAGTGACACCACAGCCAGCCACTTCGGTGGTGCAATCAGTCTCTGTAGCAGTTAAGGTGATTTCTTGTTACTGCCTTATTGTAGCACGGTTAAGGCTGGTGCGATGCAGATTCGTTAGGTGCAAGTGCTTCAATAGACTTTGCAGTCTTGCTGAGACACTATTGGTGCTATACCAACATCGGCCACTGTGATGACATGATGGGGCTGTGTTGTGGCAAGTGGCGGTCTTTAAACTTGTATGCATGTAGTACTGTACAGTATGTCCAATGACAGTATCCCTTGCAGGATGGTCCATGACAGAATTCTTTCTAAGCATCCATATCAAAGCCAAGTTATAAAGTTTCCTCCCATAAAACACCAGTATTATCTTTACCTCAACCTCATTCTTAGTCTACTTCCTCCCCCTTTCTCCTTTCAGGGTAGGAGAGAGGAAGACAGAGATTAAGTAGTACTTCTTGGTCCATATCTCGCTTTCCAATCACTCAACTTGACCAAACTACATTAATATCATTATCACAAATACTAATACGCTGCATTGTTCCAGTTTCTTTCAAAATAAACTTGCAGACACTTCTCACATATCTGTCACTCATTTTGACAGCTCTCTCGACTTGTGATTTTCCCAAATACAGTAAACCCTCGCTCTTTCGGACTAATTGGGGGAGACCCCTGTCCGAAAGAGTCAAAAGTCCGAACTCACACTTCAGCCATTCGGACTTGTCCGAATGTCTGAAATAATGTCCGAAGTTTATAAGGCCGAAACTCGGCTCTTCGGTCCGAATGCGAAACAATTTTTCTCAGCCTTTCAGACAAATCCGAAAGGCTGAAATAATGTCCGAAGTTTATAAGTCCGAATACACATTCACCTAACCAGACAAGTCCGAAACTCGGCTCTTTGGTCCGAATGCGATTTAATTTTTCCGAAGTTAAATGTAGTCCGAAAAGGACGGAGGTATTTTCTCAGTCTTTCGGACAAATCCGAAAGGCTGAACCATGAGTCCGAATTGAAATGCTAGTCCGAAAGTCTGAGAATTCCGAAAGAGCGGGGGTTTACTGTCCATGTTTTGCTTCTATACCTTAAGAGTTAGAATCACACAATTCTAATGCAGTTATTTCTTTGCTCATACAATATTCTCATTGGTCGATCTTATATTTGTCCCTGCTTTTAGTGAATCAACAACCCTCATGCATTGTTATACCTTCTTGCAACTCATCATCCAAACAATACAATTAGTAATACTGTAAGAATAACTTGATTTTGGCATCTTGTGCACTCTTTCCCTAATTCACTCTCTCTGCTTTCTTACGGTGATTGTCATTGTTCTGTTATATATTGGATAATAATAATAATAAAAACTACTTGTCAACAGCCTACTGGGCAGAAGCCCTCATAAGGCTGGGGTTATATATTGGAGATCGCAAGTACAGTTGGCTAGAATTATTTTTACCCAATATCATATAATACAGTACTGTTCATTCCCTCGAAGTGAAAGGTGTACGCTTCATGTATTAGAAGCGCAATGCCATATGCTTCAGCAACATGGCCTGTCAGAGCGGATGATATCAACAGAATGGAACGCAATGAGAAGAGAATGGTGAAATGGATGTGTTGTGCCAAACTGCAAGATAAGGTATCTAGTGAAGAGCTGAGAAGATTAGATATCAAGAATATCAGTGATGAGCAGGCTTGAATGGATTGGACATGTGCAGAGGATGGATGAACTATACTGTATACTATATACTCAGGCACATACCCCATAGCTGGGGGTGGCCGACTCGAGACAGAGCCTGAATAGGGAAAACACAACATAACATAAAAACAAAATACAAGATTCACACACATCTATAGGTCGCCCAGGAGAAGACCGAGAGACTAAGGATCACTTGGGGCCTCCAGCACTCCCCCGGTCCCAGACCTCCCGGAGAAGTTCCGGTCTCAGCAGGTAGACACGCAGCGAAGCTAACCACCACAATGCCCGCCCACCTTTCTTCCGGATGAACTAAGTTGGGTGAAAGTCCATGAACGTGGAGGGAGCTGCACCAAGGGGCAGACCAAGAAAGACGAAGGATCAGACCTTGCGGTTTGATCTTGAATTGAAGAACATGACAAGTGAGGTAGCTCTGGACAGGGCTACCTGGAGCGCCGGCATTAGGACGTGAGACTGGAACTGCACTTTGTGCAGAGCACTCGGTGTATAAATTTATTATATTTATGAATGTACAGTATATATACAGTACAGTATGTTTATCAGACAATTTCTGTAGCCTTAACGTGGCTGCTTGGGCTTCTTCCAAATAGTTGCTTCAGCCTATTTGTCTATAATAATATGCTATGAAATAATACTGAACACAAGTAGCCAGACAAGTAATGTAGACATATGATGGGGGTAAAGGAATATTTCTTGAGCCAACTGTACCATCACAAAAATAATGGTAAATAGTAATAAATCCTCCTTCTGGAATTTCTGGTCCTTCTACCCTTATCAGTACGATGACATACCCTTTCATCTAATAAGCTACTGTCATTAAGATAATTTTATACAACTTTGAGAGGACATCTAGCAATCAAAGGTGTAACATCTCTCAGTTATACCTTTGATTCCCACAAAACCTACAAAACTTAATAAAATTGTCTAACAATAGTAATATAAAAATAGAATGCATCATGGTATACTTAAAGAGTTCATAGACGGAATGAATAACGATAAACTATGATCTATATGGAAAATGGGAACACCATTAAGTAGCTTTAACCCATGGACTGCGAAGGTCCTCTTGGAAGCCACGGTATCTAAACGTGTAAAAATAACCCATAAAAAACCCTGACAGTGCCGGGAAATATCTGAAATTTGGGTGGCACATAGAAAGTAGTGGCATCATTCCATACCACATTCTCCACTCCTTCCCGCCTTCACCCCCCCCCCCCCCCTCCCTCAACTTTGCCTTATATTTTGCACAGATTCTAGCAGTTCATGGGTTAACTGTAGAGTTTAAGGCATAGTGAATTCTACAATATGCCATGATGCACAATAATCCTCAAATTGGCACAAAATACTACATGTATCAAAATTTGAGCATATAATTACATACAGTAGTAGTTTCATGAAATACATTTAAAGTGAAAACAAAAAATATGAAAAGTGAATGAAAATAATGGAGATTAACTTAAATGAAAAAGAGTGAATAAGGTACAGTAATATGAAATGATCAAGTGTATAATAAAATACAAATGGCACATCTATACCCTAATAAGAGTCCTATAAAATAATAATGCCAAGAATGAACTTTTATATATGGGTCTAAATCTAAATTGAGTCACGTCCCTTTGTACTTCAAATATAATTACATATAGTACTGTAATTCATAATAGTTTCCAGCACTTGTGGTGTGGTAACTAGAGCAAAGGTATTTGGAGCCCCTTGCTTTGATCACCAGTCCTATACTCAAGTTTAAATTAACTAGGCAGCAAATCATAGTCCTCAAGTATTAGTGTTAGTGAAAATGGAGGTGGGTGGTGGTAGGGTGTTAGTTGGCCAAGGAAACTATGAAAATTTAAGTGCTCAAATTAGTCTAAAAGATGAAAAAACATGTATCAGCTACGATAGACTATGACAGAAGTTCAGGAGATAATGATGAAAACCTTGTATCAGTAAGGAAGGACTGTGACAGAAGTTCAGTAGCAGATAAAGATGAAAACCTTGTATCAGTAAGGAAGGACTGTGACAGAAGTTCAGTAGCAGATAAAGATGAAAACCTTGTATCAGTAAGGAAGGACCAAGAGAAGTTCTGTAGGAGCTGCCAAGTTGATTTAAACAGATAGCTGGAAGTCAACTTTTATGTAACCGAGATATGGCAAAACTGATATTAAGTCAACATTGTGTAATTTACTTATCTATCAGTATAAATGTAACCAATCAATATCCCTAAAGAACATAGGAGTGATAAACTGTGTGTATGTAAAATCTAGTGAGAAATTAAGTTAGTTTTGCTATAATCAGAAATGAAGTCATATTGCTAGATGTACAAACTGCCATCAACATCCTAAGAGATCACACAGCTATAAATAATATTTCCATATGTTTCTGGCCACCAAAGAACATCAGAGTTGTAAAACCAGAGACAAACAACAATTTCAGGGGAGGATATGCACAGTCATATAAAAAAAAAATATATATATAAGTTGAGCCTAATATTTGACTAAGTTTACCCCAATTATAACAATTTAAATTTTTGTAGCTCATATTTTCATCTCATTTAATACAAGAAACTAAAAATACAATTCCTTCAAAATAAAAAGGTAGCTTGTAGTGGATTTTAGACATTGATACAATTTGTAGTAAATTGTTTGTGTGGTCCCCGGCTTGAAAGCCAGTGACACACAAGGTAATTTTAGCCTGAATCCGAATGAAGAATAAACTGTAGGCTAGTCATGTCACTTATCTAATGATATTCACCTTTAAAATTATATTTTCCACTTTTTGAAGCTAATAATTATACATGATTAAAATAAAAATATATATAAGAAAGCAAATTCCTATATAATGATCTAATAAATTCATAAATTATACTAGACTCTAATATGAACCGCTGCTTAAATTGGTGGTGACTCTGGCTTAACTCTGCCCCTAGAAAGCTGCCAGTAGGTATTACAAGACTAACATATGTGAAGTAGGATAAGGCTTTTATATTATAAAGAACAAAATAATGAAAAGGGTAAATGCCAACAAGTTTACAAAAGTATGACACTGGGAGGACCACATGCTTTCATTAGTTTATTCAAGTGCATTGGGGTTTGTAATTGATGATTAATGTTACTTAATAGCCAGAACAAACATCTTACAAAGAGCTTGGTCCTATAATTTCAGTTTAATTCATTATAATTCTTAAAGGCCAAGTGGCATGCTTGCATGTGAAAAATTGACTTAACCTTTCAGTATGATGACACCTTTCATCCTTTTATATCATAGCTACCATTTCACAATTTTACCTGTTTACAAAGGACCAGTGGGAGAGGGTGGTTGTTGTTGTTGTTGTTGTTCCCCAAGCTGCCTGGCCGAACAGCCCCAAGGCCCCGAGCAAGGCCAAGGCCATAACCGAGCGCCCCCACAGAACCCTCCCTGCTGACCACAATAAAGCCTGGGTGACCGAAGCCACTCCATGGCGGGGAGCTGAGGAGGGTGCGGAAACGCCCGGGAAACCAAAGCCACACCCAAGGCCCTGTGCCCCTCAGCAATTATCAAGAGAAAGTTGAGGGGCAAAGGAAAAATATGACGCTTTGGCTTCCAATCTTGGTAAATTGGGAGGTCAATCCACATAAGAGACGCCGTCACTTGAGATCTAGAAAATATATAAGTAAAAGGAACAGTAAGAGTAAGCTATGGGTATGGCAGAGATCGCTCAGTTCTCACTCTGATAGACCAGCCCATCACCACTGTTAATGGAGATGGTTATTAAATCCTTCATTCCTAGAGGTCCTTCCTAAGCTGAGTAAAGTTGTCTAATATTCCCTACAACATAGCGAACATGGAATCATCAAACTAAAGGGGTGAATAATAGCATTAACTGGGTTAGGGTCAAGTGCCAAATTTCTATTTCCATTTAACTATTGAGTATTGACCAAAATATATGTACTGTACTTGATAAGTAATGCATGGCCATCCCCTCGGGGATTAAGGCATCTAGCAATAGATAGACTAGATTATATCAAATTTTGGCACCAAACTTCTCATATTCAGTTGCTAGATTGCTGAACATTGAATTCAATATTTCATGTAGTTCAACTATACCGTACATGATAGAATAGATATATGTACTGTGTATAATAAATTTACAATATTTAGTTAAAAGATAATCGAGCTGCTTACAGAACTATGAAAGTAAATATATGTTAAGCTGAGCAAAATATTAGTTATTTTGCCTTTATATTGTCTTTGTCCGAATTTTGGTTTGTTTAGTTTGCAAGTTTTACATTTTAATCAGAGAAGTGCTTGAAATTTACCGTATGTAGAGAAATTATGTTACACACTTCAATTCCTAATTTTAAGTTCCATATTGGTACCACAATTACGCATAACACAATCATAAATAATAAAGTTTTACAGTACTGTATATCCCATAACAAACTTCTATGTACATCTTTGTATCAACAATGCATACAAAAATAAGGAACCTAAAGTAGTCTTTTAAAGTCAATATACAGTACATTCACTAATTAAAAATATAATTCATTCCACAGTAACAGAAGACTCCTCTTTTAATATCCCATGACTATATACAATATATACAGTATTGTACAGTATTTTGGTTGACTAAGAAACAGGTGGAGGTGTAAATGATCTGTTGCCATCTCCCATGTCTCGTCCCATTCTTGGATCATTGTTTGACATCTGTCCTCCCCCCCAACCTCCTCCCGGGCCTCCCGGGCCTCCCGGACCACCTTGAGAGAACCCTCCTCCACCCGGGCCTCCCGGACCACCCTGAGAGAATCCTCCTCCTCCCATCATATCACCATCTTCCGGATAAAAGCCTCCATTGGGTCCTCCCATTTGACCCATCATAAATGGAGGCATTCTTGGTGAAGGTCCCATGCCAGGACCTGGACCTTGACCTGGGCCAGGACCAGATGGAAATCCAGAAGAATATGGACCCATTGGAGCTGGACCCATTGGAGCTGGACCCATTGGAGCAGGTCCCAAAGGAGCAGGACCCAACAATCCTGGTTTTTCTCTGGAGTGTACATTAGGAGGTAGCATGGAACCCATTGGACCAGGGCCTGGTCCAGGTCCGGGACCAAGGCCAGGACCAGGACCCATATTCATAAACTGCATACCACCATCCATCATCCCTCCATTATTATTACCACCAGTAAACATACCAGTCATCCTGGGATCTTGGTTCCTCATGTCAGGCGTCTGGTCAGGTCGGGGGTCACCTCTATTCCCCACACGAGGGTCAACTCTTATGTTAGTACGAGGGTCAGAGCGCATCTCTCCTCGGGGGTCTTGTCTAGGTTCACTTCTGGGGTCTCTTGTGGATGACATTCTAGGATCCCTGGAGTCTGGTTCACTAGTTTTCATCTCACCTTTTGCAGGAGGATAAGCTGGTGGACTCAGAGGACCGCCGAGTTCATATCGAGAAGGGGCGGTTCGCGGGCTGCGATTGGATGATTCTTCCGTCGATCTTCTTCTCAACATTCTTCGCAGTCGAGGATCTTCCTTAACTTTTGGATCATCCTTGTTAATTTTGAGGTTAGAGAAATTTGGCTTTGGAATAGTTACCTTCACAAGTTGGTAATACATTGGCGAATGAGAAGAGATAGAAGCACATATTTCTTTGGCTGGAGTATGTAATGGTACTTTAAATGGTAGTGAGCTCCTATCTTCTTTGTTTTGAAAAGAGTTTGGTACATTTAGCTGCCTCAAATCTACGTCATATATTGAATTTTCATTGGCTATCCTCATATCTGTATCACGTTGTGTTCCTTTAACAGCAGAACCTTGAGCCTTACTGCCTTCAGTTCCTGGTAACACTCTCAGATCAACATCCTTATTTCTCTGGTCACGCTCCATGTCTGACAGTCCCCTTGCATTAGGAAAACCACTCTGCTGATCTCGAAAGTTTTTGGGACTGTCCATCTTGCAGTGTGGATCCCATGGGTCTTGTTGCATCCCAGACATAGGGACGGAGTCTCTCATCCAAGGGTTTGACTGAGAGGGAAAGTCCATTTGAGACCGGGGACTCTGCATTATATCACGATTATCTCTGAACATGTCCCCTGGGCCTCTGTTCATATCTCCTTGACCCCTTTTCATATCTCCGGGTCCTCTGTTGAAGTCTCCCATGTTCCTATTCATTCCCATGTCACCAAAACCTCTATTCATATCCCCTATGCCCCTATTCATATCCCCTGGGCCCCTATTCATATCCCCCATACCTCTATTCATATCCCCCATGCCTCTGTTCATATCTCCCATGCCCCTATTCATATCTCCCATGCCCCTGTTCATGTCTCCAGGGCCTCTATTCATATCTCCCATGCCCCTGTTCATATCTCCCATACCCCTGTTCATATCTCCCATACCTCTGTTCATATCTCCCATACCCCTGTTCATATCTCCCATACCCCTGTTCATATTCCCAGGGCCTCTGTTCATGTCTCCCATGCCCCTGTTCATATCTCCATTCCCTCTGTTCATATCTCCAATGCCTCTATTCATGTCATATGAGTCTGGGGGCATATTTCGCTGGTCATGACCTCTAGGTGACAACATTCTTGGGTCCCTGTGAGGGTCGTCTGGGTTGGGTCTGCAAGAAAGAAAAGGCCATGATCAGCAATCGATACTGGTTTTAGATATATCACTAAAACATACAGCGTAGCCTTGTTTTTTTACACAAAATCTGTACAGCAAAAGTATGCACTAAAAAGAGATCAGTGAAAAAAAAAAAAAATACTGTACTGTATAGTATAGAAAAATCCTAATCAATATGATAATGCAGCTTTCAACGCTGTAGACTCCCTTGATTGACAGGGCTAGGGTGTGCCCTTGTTACAGGGACTTTACTGGATATTTGCATGAATCGCTTGACCTAAGCGTTCAAAATTTTCATTTTCATCAAACCCTTGTAGACAATCTCTCAAATCTTCCCAAAAACTCTCCACCTCGTCTAACTTCCTTTCACTTCCTGGCCCATAAGCACTTACAAAATATTAATATTATCATCACTTATCTCCAAATGGTCAAACCATCACAATCTGCCAGTATGCAATATATAGAACATCCCCCCCCAAAAAAAAAATATATATATATATTAAAAACAAATATTAATAATTAACATTACAGTACTAGATCAAGGTACTGTACAATATAATCATCCCTAACTTTTCAAATCCTAATTAATCCAACTTTCATAACCCCCACATATCAAGCTGCTTGAGGGTCCATCAATGATAAGTTTACATTCAATAACAACATAAAATTTAAAAAAAATCTAGTCAGTCCAGTTGCAGATACAGTGTAAATAAAATAAATGTAGCTTTATGAAGTCAGCATAACTTTATCTAGCCAGCCATTCATGCAAAAAAACAAAAAACAAATTGCATACAGCATTGTACACAATACCATACAAAATAATAAAAAAAAGCTTACCTATTGTTACTAGTTGTATTTTGACTCTTTAGAGCTGACAAAACACTTGCCAGATCGGAGGAGATGTTAATGCTGTCAAGGTTGATGCCCGAGAATGCGCCCTTCTGAGGTGATGTGCTGGCTCCCCCTTGCTGCCCCCCCGCTCCCGGCAGGGGCGGAGTTCGACTGGGGGAGACTCGACCCTCAAGATGGTTGCCCTGTTAAGCAAAAAGTACAAAATATTATTTTTTCTTCTTTTACAACTCTTCTTTTGTAATATTTACATAGAGACAGATTGAGGAATAAAGATATATGTAGGAGAGTGGGGCAGCAGGAACATTTGTCAGCCAGAGTGGACAGAAGGGTGCCGAGCTGGTATGGTCATGTTGAACGAATGGAAGATGAAAGGCTTACAAAGAGAATATGTGAGTCAGACAGATACAAGGGGAGATAGAGGGATAGGAAGACCCCCATTTAGATGGAGAGACTGTGTAGGACAAGCTATGAAAGATAGAGGAATGACTATAGATCAGGCAAGGGAAGTGGTAATAAACAGGAATGAATGGAGAATGCTTGTGTATAGATGAGTGAAAACGTGGTCATTTGGGAGAAGGGGTCTAGCGCCAGTTGGACTAGATAATAGTCTGTCAGGCGCCTGGTCCGGGGAGCTGGTAAATATGAAGGGTGCGCCTGGATGCGTGGTGGTCGGGCTTGTGGCTTCGGGTCGCTGCATGTAGAAACCTCCGTTCTTGTACCTGTTGGCACTTCCGACCACAATGCCATCATGTGTAAAATTAAATCTTGATTTTTCTGTTCCTGATATTACTCTCTCACGTAAAGTCTACCTTAAATCCCGGGTTAACTGGGACAACGTTTGTAATGATGTTTGTAATATTGAGTGGAATCACATACTAAGATCTCATGACCCGGTTTCAGCTCTCAACAATTCCCTTCTTGGTATCCTTCGCAAAAGAGTTCCATCAAAGACAATTAAGTCTCGTATCAGGGATAAAGCATGGTTTAATGATGACTGCAAGCGTGCATTTGATGACAAACAGGCTGCATATCGTCTATGGAGGCGTAATCAAACCCCCTTGCATTGGGAAAATTATGTTTTTAAAAGGGCAGCTGCGCAGAGAGTTTATGATGGTGCTGAGAGGGATTATAACTCCCATCTTCAGGATGTTCTGGCAGGAGCTACACAGCCTCATAAATGGTGGTCCGCTTTGAAATCCTCTTTATTTGGAATAGATTCCTCCATGCCTCCTCTTTGTGATTCTGATGGCTCCATCTCTTTTTATCCATTATCGAAGGCCAATATTCTATCTAATATTTTTATTAATAAGCAGAGTAATCAGGAATTGTCTTTGCCATTGACATGTTTCCCTAGACCCAACCTCAATTCAATGGCATTCAAATCAGCTGAACTGAAAAGGTACTTGCTGGATCTTGATACCTATGGTGGCACAGACCCGGATGGGTTTTTCCCTCTCTTTTTTAAAAAGGTTGCAGTGGTCTTGGCACCTAAATTGGCAGTGGTGTTTAGGTTGCTTTTGAAATCAGGTAGTTTTCCTCTTTGCTGGCGTAAGGCTATTATCACTCCTATTCCAAAGGGAAATACTGCCTCATCATCTCCTAATGACTATCGCCCTATCTCCATTACACCTATCCTATCCAAGCTCTATGAGAGGCTTTTGTCCAGACGCCTTTCCTCTTATTGTAATAGTCATAATTTGATACCAAACTCACAGTTTGGTTTTCGTAAGGGACTGGGTACATGTGATGCACTTCTGACACTCACCCATGACTTGCAATCTTCATTGGACCAGGGACATGAGTCTCGCGTCGTGGCTATTGACTTTAGTTCTGCTTTTGATTTAGTCAACCATAAAGCACTTCTGTTTAAGTTACAGCTCATTGGTATTGGTGGCAATTTTTTAAGGATCTTTGAAGATTTTTTGACGAAAAGATCTCAGTCTGTGGTCATTGATGGGTGTCATTCCCCTTCTGTTACTGTTGTTTCTGGTGTTCCACAAGGCAGTGTCCTTGGGCCTTTGCTTTTTATTATTTTTACTGCTGACCTGTGTTCCGAGCTTGAAAATAAACTAATCTCCTATGCTGATGATACAACTTTATATGCGTCAATTGCATCACCAATAGATCGACACGTAATTGCTACTGCTCTGAATAGGGATTTAGCCAAAATTACATCATGGTGTGAACTTTGGGGCATGAAACTTAATGCTAGTAAAACACACTCCATTATCATCAGCAGATCTCGTACCTTGGATCCTCCCCATCCTTATCTACAAGTTTCTGGCGAGCAAATTGAGAATGTGGATACTCCGCGTTTGTTAGGAGTTACTCTTGATCCCAAACTTACTTTTGAAAAGCATATTCGTTCTTTCTCCTCTTCCATTTCCCAAAAAATTGGTCTGCTTCGCAAGGTTTATAAATCATTTGCTTGTGACGCCACAGTTATCAAGTCTTTTTATGCTTTTATTTTGTCACATTTCGAGTACTGTACTGCTCACCTGTCTGGTTGTCAGCAGCTGACTGCCATCTCAAGTTGCTTGACAGGTCGCTAAATTCCATCAGTTTTATTCTACCTAATTTGTCTCTTGATCTGTGTCATTGACGTAAAGTTGGTGCCCTTAGTCTTTTATTTAAAGTTTTTAACAACCCTCAGCATCCCTTACATGGGGTTCTGCCTGGGCCCTATGTCCGGGCTCGTGCAACTAGATTCACAAGCAATCTTAATTATCTTGCCATGAGCCGTGTTAATTTTTCTACTACACAGTTTTCACGGTGTTTTGTGCCGGCCATGGTTGACTTGTGGAATAAGTTGCCAAATGAGCTAGTCAATTCAGCTAATATCTCCATTTTTAAGTCTAGAGTTAATGCTTTTTTGCAGCATTAATTCTAATTTTTAAACTTATTTTATTCTATTTTATTGTATTATATTTAAGCTTGATATCCTCCACTGCATAATATGTTATCTGTGTTTAATATGTGTATATGTACAGTACAGTATACAGTGTATGTTTTTATTTTTTCCTAAGTTGCCATAGTCTCTCTCCAGTGCCTCCGGGTGTTTTGTGTGGATTGATCTTGATGGTGTTTCTGCACCCTGGTTGGAGACTTCGGCATCTCATATAATAATAATAATAATAATGTCTGCCTGCTGAGATCGGAACTTCTCCGGGTGGTCGGGGGCCGGGGGAGTGCTGGAGTGACCTTGGTGATCCTTGGTCTCCGGGTTTTCTCCTAGGTGACCTAGATGTGTGTGAATTTGTGTTTTGTTTTTGTGTGTTCATTGTTTTTCTGTTGTGTAGTGATGTCCCTATTCGGGCTCTGTCTCGAGTCGGCCACCCCCAGAAAAAAAAAAAAACAAAAAATGGGGAATGGGCCTGAGTAAATAGATATACTGTATATAGACATATACTTACAGAATAGCTAGTTCTGACTTTAACTTTTTAATAATTCTTATTTCTATCTTTTTTCCTGAGTGTGTTGAAGGCAGTGGGGCCATAATGGTGTGCCCCATGGTTCCCTACCTTACCTTACCTTATGATACCTTTTGATGTGTTCGCCACTCTTCTAGCGGCACCAAGGAGCGCGACGCCCCTCGTTTTGGGTGGTGATTTGGTGCAGTAGACTGTTTGAAGCGACAGCTCGCTCCCTTGCGAGGATGGGCTCGTCTGGCACCTTTTGCAGTTCGACATCCAGGGCTCTCTTGAAGCTGTCTAACGAGACGTCCCTCATGTCTCTTACTCGCCGTGGGAGTTTGTTGAAGAGACGTGGGCCTCTGTGTGATAACCAGCCCTCTCGCAGAGAGCCCATAGCACCCCTGTTATTCATCCGGGGGATTTCGCATTCCCAGCCTCTCCTATCACTGAATTTCATGACAATCGGAGTATGTTGGTTTGGTACTAAACCCTCTGCGATTTTCCATGTGTATATTATTAGGTAACGTTCTCTTCTACGTTCCAGTGAGTACAGATTCAGTGCTCTTAAACGCTCCCAATAGTGTAGCTGTTTTATCGAACTTATAGTGTCTTACTCTCACAGGCCACTGGCACAAGTCGGTCTTTCTCTTTGGCGTAGGGATGTAGCGACCCCACCGCCCACCATTTTGGTGGTGCAGTCAGCCTCTGTAGCATTTATGGTGATTTCTTGTTACTGCCTTATTGTACCACGGTTAAGGCTAGTGTGATGCGATTTCGCCAGGTGCAATTGCCTCAGGGGGACTTTGTTGAGTCTTGCTGAGACACTGTTAGCGCTATTATAATGTAAAACATGCAAAATAAACAAACCAAAACTGGGACGACACAAGATAAACGCACAGGAACTAATCAAAATCGCTGTGGAAATAACGCTTAATAAAATAAAATTTGAAATAAAAGAACACAATCCACCACATACTGTAGGGTGTACATCACTACATGAGCAAGTTAATCTGGTTCCCAAGCAAACTAATCGCACATATAACAATGCACTATCACCATGTTCAAGGAATTAGTCAATTTGGGAAGTACAGGATGTTCTGGTAAATTTTACTAAATTCTGTATGAATAAAGAAACTATAATTTTTTATAATAAGGTAATTTGCAATTTGACAAGATATCTACAATAGTACAAACAAAATACAGCACTCACTAACGATAGTGCTATTGGATAGGTACCTGTGAGCATAGCATGCCTCAAGTGACCCCAACATCGGCCACTGTGATGTCATAATGGGGCTGAGGTGTTGTGGCAAGTCTTTATTGTACTGTACTACTGTAAATAGACTAAAACCACGCTCTCTGTGGATGAAGCGGTCTTTAAACTTGTATGTATGCATGTATGTATTTGATATATCTATTCTTTATATACTGTATCCTGTTAATCATACAGTGGTCAAGTGGTTTGGACTGCCTCAAAAGAAAGGCTCCCTATCTCCCAGTTGATGGGATCAAACAAAAATATATAAATAAAAAGATAACACAAATTAAACATAATTAGCCTACAGGCAAATCCCACTGGCATAATCATCAGAATAGAAGAGGAAACTCACACTAGAAGGAACATAATTACATAATAAACATAAATAACATAAAAAGACATAGCTGATGATGTGCTTGATAAAATAATACAAGGATAAAACAAATATATAAATTTAATAAATAAAAAGATATAATAAATAAAAGAACAAAATAATTAAATCATACCTGCTGATGTGGGTGATTGGGTGCGTTGGTCGGTGGGTCGGCCTCATCGTCACTCGAGTACCAGTTAACGTTGGCAGGTGAGGGAGGTGGTAGGTCGCCCCCCGGTCCATCACCTCCCAGGTCATCTTGGTCTTGGTGGAGGGGATGGTGCTGCTCCAGTCGTTGGAACAGTTCACGCTGCTTCTGTGGCATCCTGGCACTCATGAAGCTCATCTGTTTCCTGGTACCACCAGGGCCAGATGAAGGGCCGGAGGAACTGCCCGGGGGACTCTCGCCACTATGGCTCCCTCCTCCACCAACATCACCGTTGTACATATCATCATCTGTTAACCAACCAGTAATAAATAAGAATATATTTTCAAGTTCATAAAGTTTATTAAGGTCATAAACACTACCAATATAGAATAAGTAAGGAATTTAACTACAGTACTGTACAATGTCACCATTTTATATACCTCTTGCCATATCAAAATTATGCATAGAACAGTAAATATTTGTTTACATTATTATTTTATGTTTGTATGTATGTATGTCTATATGTATATACTCAATCAAATACCCCATAGCTGGGGGTGACCACTCCCTACTAAGAGCCAGAACAGAAACAACAAAATAATATATAAATACAAACTTCACACACAACTATATCACCCAGGAGAAGACCCATTGACCAAGGACCATGAAGGGTCCCCAGCAAAAGATTCCCAGGGCCTAGATCTCCTGGATAAATTCCGGTCACAGCAGGCAGACATGCAGCGGAACTACACCACAATGCCCGCCCATATACTTCCAGGCAGGGCACTTCATACTGTATATAAACCGGCTCCCAGGTCCGGGCGCCTGACGGACTATTATCTAGTCCAACTGGCCCTCGACCCCCACTCCCTACATTAAAATAATACCTACCACCCTTTTTGTTTTACTTAAGAACATACAAATACAGCCAAATAGAAGGCTAGTGAATGACATGAATCCTCTGGTGGGTCATAACGTTAATAATGTTGTTGTTGTTGTTGCCCAAGCTGCCTGGCCGAACAGCCCCAAGGCCCCGAGCAAGGCCAAGGCCATAACCGAGCGCCCCTACAGAACCCTCCCTGCCGACCACAATAAAGCCTGGGTGACCGAAGACCGAGGGGAGCTGAGGAGGGTGCGGAAACGCCCGGGAAACCAAAGCCCCACCCAGGGCCCTGTGCCCCTCAGCAATTATCAAGAGAAAGTTGAGGGGCAAAGGAAAAATGTGACGCTTTGGCTTCCAATCTTGTTAGATTGGGAGGTCAATCCACGGAAGAGATGCCGTCACTTGAGATCTAGAAAATATATAAGTAAAAGGAACAGTCAGAGTAAGCTATGGGTATGGCAGAGATCGCTCAGTTCTCACTCTGATAGACCAGCCCATTATCATTAATGTTAATGTCTACCACCAGTACATGCCAGACCTATGAGAGTTCCGTATGGAGCTCAGTGGTCTGGTTAATCTGCTCTACATAACTAACTAACTAACCACCAGTACATAAAAGGTCAGCATGAGATTAAAAGAAAGGTAGTGAATAATATTACGGTAAGCCTCTGGTGTGTCTTACTGCAAATGTCTACTACCAGTACAAAAAGTCAACAGAGATGAAAAGAAACGTAGTGAAAATATATCTCTGGTATGCCTTACCGAGAGGTGGTGTTTTGGGGTGTGGTGGCGAGTTGTTGGTGTTGTCCGACCGTTGGTGGTGTCTATTGCCTCCCTGTTGTTGTTGGTGTAGGTTGTCCCCGTGCCTCTCATCATCATCGTCCTGATACCCCTGGGCTTTCTGCATAATTTTGATCTTGGCTTCCTGTCTCTTTGCTAGGTTCTTTAGGGCCTTCTCAACATCTGTAATTAGTACATACCGTAATATTGTCATCAATATTCTCAAAGGTTGCCTGGAATGCCGCAATTTAGACGTAAGACTGAAACCACACTGTCAGTGGACGATAACTATCTTTAAATTTGTATGTATATAAGTTTTCATAAACTATCTTGCTCTTTTTATTTTATTTTTTATACTTATTATTCCCATTCTCCACTTACAGAGTTTAAACTAACTAATTGATTGATTTTTTTATAGCAAGGAAGCAAACAAATGTGAACAATGCACAAATGTGCCCCATAACTATATTTTACTATACCTCTCTCTCTCTACTGATCTATCTACCTATCTAACCATCCACACCTCTCCCTCCACCCAATACATACAACAGTGCAACAAAGACTTGCCACAACACAGCCCTATCATGTCCCCATAGTGGCTGATGTTGCCATAGCACTAACAAAGTCCCCCTGAAGCACCTGCACTTGGCGAATCCACACCACACCAGCCCCCACCGTGCTACAATACAACAGCAACAAAAAATCACCGTAACTGCTACACACATACAACCATACACATACATACCGTACAGAGAGAGTGAGATAGACAGACACAGACATGATAGATAGTGGGTGAAGTTACTTATAAACAAGTCTTAAGTTCCATGCAAGCATAGGACCACCCCAAATACCCCAAGGCAGCCATTCAGGGCAAGAGCAGCCATTACAAAGGGTGGATTTGGCACACTGATGTCCAACAGCTACTATGAGGCTGAAATGCACCTAATAGGATGAACAGCAGCCCAGACTTACGTCATCCCCATTTATGTCGCCTTTTACGACACGCAGTAGACACATAGTGCATATTCATATTTTTCCTCTACCACATGGGTAGAGGCTTCCCAGACACCTTGGAGGGGTTAGGGGGTTGCAATGATATGGTAACAACAATGATAATATTGAAAGTCCATTGTGTTTTATATCGTAATTTATAAGATACTGTATTGTACATACTCTTTAACCCTTTCATGTACAGGACGCCATTTGAGCCTATTCTGGGATACTTCAAAGCCTTTGTGACCATCAGAGGTGTTTAGAAACCTTTAGTATATTTACTTCAACCTCTGCAGTTGTCTCTGTGGGCAGAAAACTAATTTTGGAGAGGTAATTATATGATTGAGAGAACTCTATTTCTGATTGCTAATCGGCAACCCTGGCATCCATACGTGTGTGAAAGGGTTAATTACTGCCAAGTTAAATTCCGATAAAGTAAATAAACCAAGTTAGATGGTGGCTGGTAATCTATGCCGGTCATACAATATTTCTTTGTATCTCTTATTACAGTACAGTACGGTATACATTTTATCCGATCTTAATAATAGCAAGGCTTAGGATACCCATAAACCTGTAAAGGCTATCTGCTCAAACAAGGATTAAAGTAAACTTTTATGGTTTATGATCCTCTAACTATTTTATGAGTGTAGGATATATACAGTATAACAATTAATGGATGGAAAAGCTGCAGTGTGTTCTGAGATTGTTGCCGAGTTGATAAAAGCCTCAGGTGACATAGGAGTGAGACTAGTCACTGAGCAATGAAACTCCATCATTAGAAAGGAGAGAATCCCCGATGAATGGCATAAAAGTGTAATACTGTACAGTAGTAAATATATATGAGGTAAGGGGGATTCCTTAGATAGAGGAAATTATAGGGGTCTGAAAATGCTTGATCAAAATCATGAAGGTCAGCAAGTCTTTGAAGGCCTGATCAGGAAAATATTTCTATCGACGATATGCAGTTCGGTTTTACCCCAGGACGTGGTATAATCGATGCTATCTTCAGAGTCAGGCAGTTTCAGGAATGATATTTACTTAGAGACAGGGATCTGTACCTTGTGTTTGTAGACCTGGAGAAGGCCTTTGAAAGGATGCCCAGAGATGGTGTACAGTGGGCTATGAGAAAACTTGGTGTATGTGATAATGAAGATATATAAGAACTCACGAATGGCAGTGAGGGTGAAAGGTGTACTGAGTGAGGAGTTCACAGTGCGAGTTGGAGTCCACCAGGGCTCTGTGTTCAGCCCCTCCCTGAATTCATGAATGGCATTGAGGGTGAAAGGTGTACTGAGTGAGAAGTTCACAGTGCGAGTTGGAGTCCACCAGGGCTCTGTGTTCAGCCCCTCCCTGAATTCATGAATGGCATTGAGGGTGAAAGGTGTACTGAGTGAGAAGTTCACAGTGCGAGTTGGAGTCCACCAGGGCTCTGTGTTCAGCCCCCTCCTCTTTGTTATATTCTGGAGTCATTCTCTGGAGATTTTAGAGTTGGGCTTCGAAAGGTAGAAAAAAGTGGTGCATACCCATGCGCAGCATGCAGAAATGTGGTGGGCGTGAACTCAATACAGTGTAGCGTCTGCCACTGCTGGGTACACCACAGGAAGAAGCACTGCACTAGAATAAAGGGACCTCTACCGAGGAAGAAGTCCGAAGTTGAGAAATTTATATGCATAGTATGCAAAGGTGAGCTTGTGATCAATGATCAGCTCGAGAGTGTTAACTTTGGCAATGAGGCACTAGAGATGGTGGACAAGTTTTGCCTCTGCTGGTGGTGAAGCCGAGGACGCCACTATCGCCAGAATTTGATGGGACTGGGGAAGTTCAGAGAACTGTTGCCACTACTTACTATGAGAAGACTTCCACTCCCATTGAAGGGAAAGGTGTACGCTTCATGTGTTTGAAGCGCAATGACATATGCTTAAGAAACATGGCCTGTCAAAATGGATGATATCAACAGAATGGAATGCAACGAGATGAGAATGGCGAGATGGATGTGTGGGGCCAAACTGTAAGATAGGATATCTAGTGAATAGTTGAGGGGACGGTTAGGCATCAAGAGTATCAGTGATGAGATGCGTACTAGTAGGATTAGATGGCTTGGGCATGTGGAGAGAATGGATGAACTAAGTTGGGTGAAAAGATGCAAGTCTGTGAACGTGGGGGGAGCTGCACCAAGGGGAAGAACAAGAAAGACAAGGGATCAGACCTTATGGTCTGATCTTGAATAAAAAAAACTGGCAAGTAAGGCAGCTCTGAATAGGGCTGCCTGGAGTGCCACCATTAGAACATGAGACCGGAACTGCACGCTGTGTGGAGCACTCGGTCTTTAAATTTATGTATATACGTTAGTTTAAATATCTTAATAGAACACACAACATGCTACAGTAAGTCTATATTACAACCACACAAAATACAACAAACATACTATATAAATTATTATGTTCCTTCCAACAACCAACTATACTCCTAAAATCGATTAATGAAATTTACAAACACATGTGGCAGTCCGTGGATTCGAATCCAGGATGCTCACACCGAAAATCAACACCTTATGCATCGCACCACGTAGACAGTTATATAATTTTATAATTATAATAATAATAATAATAATTATAATTATAATATATAATTTTATCTTCCATAAACACCTTAAGCCTAAACTTTAGTGTCCAGTAGTATTAGTACCAGTACTCACATTTAAAACCTCTGCCTCTAACTTCCAGAATACCCGGAACATTTTCCACATCAATAGGGTTGCCTCTTCGGTGAGCCTCGGTGATCGAAACTACCAAGTTAGCTGCCTCTTTGGTCAGACGAGGAAAATCACCAAGGATGTCTTTTGGTGCAAGTTCTATATGCTGAAAAAAATTTGAAGCGAATTAATTATGGTCCATGAAAAAACTATTGTAATAGAAACTTAAGAAACACAATTCAGTTAGAATAATGAGGGTGATCCAGGAAAATGGAGGGAGAGTAAGAAACTGTTCTGGAAAGAAGTCAAGAAAGTTAGGGAAGGTAGCAAGGGAAACAGTAAGGGTGTAAAAGATAAGAATGGGAGAATGCTAGCCGAGAAGCAAGAGAGAGTCGAAAGATGGAGGGAGTACTTCAGTGAGTTGCTAAATGTAAGGAATGAAGAGCCAGCAAACATAGCTGGATATGGTATGGGAGGGAGAAGAAGAGAAGTAGTGGAGGAGGAGGTGGGGATCAGGAGGTCAGAAGTGTGGGAAGCCATGAAAAGAGTGAAGTTGGGGAAAGCACCAGGAACAGATGGAGTGTGTGGGGAAATATTGAGGTATGGTGGTGAGATAGTGATAGAATGGGTATGGAAAATGTGCAAACTAGCATGGGAGAAGGGGAGTGCACCCGATGACTGGAAGACTGGCATAATAGTCCCCCTATATAAGGGCAAAGGGGAAAGAGGAGTGTGTGGTAACCACCGAGGAATATGTCTTCTAAGCGTAGTAGGGAAGGTATACAGTAGGGTAGTGATTGAGAGAGTGAGAGTGAGAACGGAGAAATGGATAGGCGACGAGCAGGGAGGTTTTAGGAAAGGAAGAGGATGTGTAAATCAGATTTTTACCCTGAATTGTGTTGTGAAGAAGTATCTGGAGAAGAAACAAAAGGTGTATGTTGCCTTTATGGACTTGGAGAAGGCCTATGACAGTGGATAGAGAAGGTTTGTGGAAAGTACTTAGAATATACGGAGTAGAGGGCAAGTTGCTGAAAGCAGTGAAGACCATGTATGAGGGTGCAAAGGCGGCAGTATGTGTGGAGAGTGAGCAGAGCGAGTTCTTTGACCTGAATGTTGGTTTGAAACAGGGGTGTGTGATGTCCCCGTGGTTGTTTACTGTATATATGGATGGAGTTATGAAAGAAATACTATCAAGTGCAGTGGATGTTGGTGTATCGCTGAAAAGGGAGGGAATTAAGTGGAAGCTACCTATACTGCTGTTTGCGGATGATACAGTTCTGATGAGTGATAATGAATGGGAGTTGCAGGGTCTGGTAAATGAGTTTGGAACAGTGTGCGAAAAACGGAATTTGAAGGTAAATGCGGGGAAGAGCAAGGTTATGGTCTTCGAAAGGGGTGAAGTCACAGAGTGTGAGGTGAAGCTGAACGGTCAGGCTATGGAGATCGTCAACTCTTTTAAGTATCTGGGCAGTGTGTTGAGTAAAGATGGGACTATGGATGAAGAAGTGCGGGAGAGGGTACAACAGGGGAAGAGGGTTGTAGGAACGCTAAAAGCAGTAACAAGAAATAGGGTGGTTAGTATGGAAGTGAAGAAGTCCTTGCATGACAGTGTGGTAATCCCGACACTGACTTACGGAAGCGAAGCATGGACGTTGGTTGAGAGACTCAGACCAAGAGTGAGAGCAGTGGAAATTAATTACTTAAGGAGTGCGTGCAGAGTTACATGGAGGGATAGACAGACTAATGAAGAAGTAAGGAGGAGGTGTGGTGTGGAGGTAGATGTGCTGGAAAGTGTGAAAAGGAACAACTTGAGATGGTTCGGCCATATGGAACGTATGGAAAGCGAGAGAATGACTAAGAGGGTGTACGAGAGCGAGGTGGAGGGACAGAGAGGGAGAGGTAGACCGAATGAGGTGGAAGGATGGAGTTAGGAAGTACATGAACAAAGGCGGTGCTGGTTGGGGGGAGGGGCATCGACTGACTGGGGACAGAGGTACATGGGGGCGGTTCATTCGTGGCCACCCCTTCGGGGATCGCGGCATCAGGCAATAGATAGATAGATAGATCCAGGATTTTTTTTTATGTATGTATGTATGTATGTATGTATGTACAGTATGTATGTAATCTGGTACTTACCCCAGTTTTCCCTTTTTTTTTTTATGGGAGTGGCCGACTCGAGACAGAGCCCGAACATGGACCTCACAACACATATAAAAAGACTAATTGAATACTTGTAAGCTCTCTTCCTTCTACTTCCCATGTCCACCTTGTTACCTATATATAGGTTTTAGATATTATATAAATGAGCCTTGTCAAAGGTGTCAAACTGGATTTCAATCCACTAAACTATGCAATACGCAATGCCTAAACTTCGATCTCCCCCTCCAAAGAATACTATGATTGATCTATCTTTGACACACAAGTGAGATATCCTTACACCTAGGAAGTGCCATTTTTTTTCTAGGCACACTCCAAGGCACATATACTGTACTAACCTTAAATTGTCGAAGCTATCTTGGATTGAATCCAATGTTTTCATTACCCGGTAATTATTATTACCAAATATTTGCAATTTGAAAATTAGTTAATATTATCATTTGTAAGGTCATAGTGGGCAAGAATGGTCTTAAAGCATACAGTCAAGACAAATTTCCTTCCCACCTAGTCTCTTATAAAGCATAGCTCATAAAAAATCCTCTTCCCTATTTTTCACTGTCTAAAGCATGTTATTGTAACACATAATACATTCTGAAACTCAGTGGTCTGGTTAAACTACTGCATTAAAACAAACAAAAAAATAATACACGGTTGCTTTGGTTTGCCATAAATTTTGCTTTTTAATAGAAACAAAGCCATGCAAGATATTTCACACTACGAGGTTGATGGTAAGTACCAACGACTCTCTGTGAGTCTGTGGTGGCAGTGATCATGTACTGTACTAAAAAGACTATACTGTGTGAATCAAATCACTTTAGAAGTTTAGATATTCCCTCCATGTAATTTACCCTGATGAAGCAATGTATGAAATATACATGATGATGAAATGGGAAGGCTAGTATTTGATATCAATAGCATAAGCGTGTAAAAATGCATTATCTTTATCTATCTCAAAACAATTACTGTATTCATATTTTGGTCTAAATAAATAATAAGTAGATAGTCTATATGGCAACACCATAGTAACGAAACAAATTAGTTATTATAAAATAGAGTACAGCCAACTTTACAAAGGATGTCATCTTGATTCTTACTTGCACAGTGAGTTATTCGATAACTAGCAATTATTTCTACACTTCTTCATTAAGCTTATGCTGCTCATACAATTACTTGTACCTCTCTTAATTTCTGTCCTTCATGGTAACTGCTTAAACGAGAAACCGAGAATCAATATGCCGGCCAGTGACCAAACTCCTAAAGCCTTTTGCCCACATTGTGTTCCTCAGATAGCGTAGGTAACCCAAAAATGCCTTCGGAGACGTCATAAAAGGTAGAAGCGCCACAAACTACCACCATCCAGGGCGGGTGCCCAACCCCGAAAGGAGTTGAAATAGGGGAGCTATCCCCCCGCCAAAGGCGGCTTTCTAGGGCCTTTCCTAGCTGATGCTGAGAGGATTGGGTTCTAGTCATGTGGTGATGGGCTGGTCTATCCGAGTGAGAACTGAGCGATCTCTGCCATACCCATACCTTACTCTGACTGTTCCTTTTACTTATATATCTTCTAGATCTCAAGTGGCGGCGTCTTTTTCGTGGATTGACCTCCCTACTGCCAACCTAGAAGTTGGCAGATTGGGAGCCAAAGTGTCACATTTTTCCCTTACCCCTCAACTTTCCCTTCATAATTGCTGAGGGGCACAGGGCCTTGGGTGGGGCTTTGGTTTCCCAGGCATTTCTGCACCCTCCTCAGCTCCCTGCCTTGGAGTGGCTTCGGTCAACCGGGCTTTGTTAGTGGTAAGCAGGGAGGATTTTGTGGGGGCGCTCGTTTATGCCCTTGGCCTTGCTCGAGACCTTGGGGCTGTTCGGCCAGACAGCCTGGGGAACAACAACCATCCAAAAGCACTAATCTATTTTTACTTACATTTATAAGGAACTCACACTCTTAGTATTGCATATGGGAGGTGTATTGCACATAAACAGTTATGATAATGATGATTGCTGACATCATGAGCTATGCTTTTTAAGTGAAGTAAAATCAAGGCTATTGAAAGATTTAATGGCTAAACAACTGCAACAAAATTGAAAGATTAAAAAAAGGTACAGTACTCGCAGTAAAGAGAAGTGTAGGAGACATAATCATGTTGCATCTCTCTCGCTATTCTATCGCTACTATAATAATCAGTGTTCCTCAGAGCTTTCCCAGTGTATACCACCTCCTTTACGTAGGGCACGTGGTACCCGTCTTGCAACTCAATCCCACCCCTACTCTGTGCAAGTCTCCAACCCGAGAGTGAAACGTTACTCTCAAACTTTCTTCTACTCAACAGCTGAGCTCTGGAACTCTCTCCCAGAATCAGTCTTTCCCTCTTCCTATGACTTAAATTGCTTCAAACTCTGTGTGTCCAGGCATTTTGGCTCGAACGTCCCTTGATTTTGGCCCTGTCACTCTTTCAACTATGTTTCTTACAGTTTCTTACAGTAGATCCTCTGGAAAAAGGCAAACTAGGCCTGTGTATCCAGCTCAGTGCCAGTACTTGCACTGCTGCGGTCGTTCACGGTGTTGGCGGCGGCGGTAGCAGACGCAATTTTTTTTACTATTCTGTATTTTTGCTTTATAATCAAATTTCAAATCTTGTCTTCCCCATGCTTTATCAAGATTACTTTCAAACTTCCTTATTGATTCGGAATCGACTACATACTGGGGCAGTGCGTTCCATTCATTTACCACTCTATCACAAAATGAGTTCTTTGCCTTTTCAAGCCTATTTTTTTCTTTGTAAATTTTCTTAGAGTGTCCTCTCGTTCTTGTTCCCTCCCGCATCAAGAAGATACCTTCACACACATCCTCATCATACATTCCTGACACTATCTTAAAAGTCTCTATCATATCCCCTCTCTTTCTCCTATATGCCAGTGTCGGAAGCCCCAGTGTCCTCAACCTCTGCTCATAGCCCGCGTTCTTCAACGTTAGTACAGTACTAGCTTGCTAGCTCTCCTCTGCACTTTCTCCACTGCTTCTATATCCTTTACCATATATGGAGCCCACACCTGGTTCGCATATTCCAGGTGCGGCCTAACCAGCGCTGTACAGTATAGAGATTCCTGAATATTTCTTCGTCAAGTGACACAAATGTCCTCCTTATCAGCCCTACAATTCTATTGGCTTTGTTTATCTTTTCCGCTAAATGTTCTGAGAAATTTAACTTATTGTCTATCACTACTCCTATATCCTTTTCTGCATTAACTTCCTTCATCGCTTCATACATACTGTATCCTACCTTGTCTATCTTGCTTGTCCCAATCCACATATACTTGCATTTTTTTGGATGAAAAGGCATTAACCAATGTTCAGACCATCCCTTCATGCCCTCCACATCTCCTTGAAGCAAACCCACATCTTCCTTACTCCTCACTCTTCTATACAGCTTAGTGTCATCCGCCTACAGGTATATCTCACTTCCATTAGTTATAACTTCAGGTAAGTCGTTGGTAAATATAACGAACAGTAGTGGTCCCAACACAGATCCCTGAGGTACCCCACTTGTAATTTCCCTCCACCCCGAGCCTATTCCATTCACCAGTACCCTCTGTCTCTGATCTTTCAGGAAGGCTTCTATCCAATTCACACATTTCTCCCCTATATTATAGCTTCTAACTTTCTCTATTAACCTTTTATATGGGACCTTATCGAAGGCCTTCATAAAATCGCAATATACCACGTCTATAACATCACCATCCTCCAGAATTTGCATCTAATCATCTACCATCTTAATTAGCTGTAGTACTGTCGACCTCCCCGGCAAGAATCCGAACTGTCTCCCACTGAAAAGTTGGTTTGATTTCATATGCTCCATTATTCCTTCTCTAATTACCGTTTCCATTATTTACACATAACACTTGTCAAACTGACTGGTCTATAATTTCCTGGGTCATTTCTCTTTCCCTTCTTAAAAATAGCTGTTATGTTCGCCTCTCTCCAGTCCATCGGGATTTGTCCTCTATTAAAATGTAAAACTTGCAAACTAAACAAACCAAAATTGGGACAAGGACAATATAAAGTCAAATTAAATTATCAAAATCGCTATGTGGAAACAACGCTTACTTAAATGAAAATTATTAAATAAAAGAACACAATCCACCACATAGGGTGTACATTACTACATGAGCAAGTTAATCTGTTTCCCAAGCAAACTAATCGCACATATAACAACGCACTATCGTCACGTTAAAGGAAGTAGTCAAGTTTGGGAAGTCCGGGACGTTCTGGCAAATTTTTACTAAACTCTGCATGAATAAAGAAACTAAATGTTAAATGTAAAAATATTATTTAAAATCAAATTTGCAACATGACAAGACATTAACAATAGTACAAAATACAAATATTGATAAGATATCTATACTATTACAAAATAATATATAAAATACAGTACAGCACTCACTAACGATAGTGCTATCGGGTAGGTACCTGTAAGCATAGCATGCCTCAAGTGACCCCTATCAATAACTACCCTACAAATAACCTACATTTATAGCACAAATAAACTAAGGAAATCGCAAAAGTAAGCAATTGATACTATCGACAATGAATACATATAATATAAAGACAAATAATTGCAAAATATGAAGTAACAACAGATTTAAACAAAGAGTACTCTTTTAACAAGAACAATAAATTTAAAAAATCATCAATATTAATATTAATAATAGAAAAAGAAAAAGATAAACAATAAATACAGACAAAAAACAATAAATACAGACAAAAAGTAAGCAGAGGTTATACAAGAAACTTCAAGTTAAAAATGCTTGATTAAAATTATTGATGTCAAATTTTAGAATAGTCACAATAATTGACCCTAAAAAGATTAAATTTATGGAACAATTTACTTGCCTCAAAACCTCTGTCCACTAAGAGTCTGTATAGTAACCTAGCTCTAGCCCAAAAGTCATCTACTTTAGTGCAGATTTTACAAAATCTTATTAATTGGGAATAAAAACAATTATAAGTTATTTTACTATCGATATTACTACTGTACTAGGGAAAGGAAAGTTTATTACGTTAAAATTAAAATCATCAACTTTGTGATATACTTTAAGTATGCACTGTTCATTAATCCGGGAACTGCGGGGAGACTCTTAAGAGTTCCCCCGGCGGACTGCGGGGAGACTCTTAGGAGTGAGTGAAAAAAAAAAAAAAAAAAAAAAAAAAAAAAAAAAAAAAATTTGGCCCCTGGGCCATGCAAAATCTCAGTCCTCTACCTCCCCTCCTTCCCCACTTTCCTCCTCTCCTTCAGTTATCACCTATTTTCCCTGTTATTCCCTTATTCTGAGGTATATTTTCGTGCTAACATTAGCGAGTTGCAAGCAGGGTGTTGTCATCACTGATGGCAAGCGAGTGCAAGAGAGAGAGAGAGTATCGATCGACTGTGTCTCAGTGGCCTTGGGGGAAATTGGCGGGAAAGCAGTTTGCCTCACCCATACATTATACAACTCGCGGGCTATATCTCCGATTTTGACCATCCAAACGCTGTTTTCACTCGTTTTATTGTTGTTTCAGGTTAATACCTTTATAATCAACCCATAATAGGCGCATATGGATAAGTATTAATATTTTAGTGACGGAAACACCTCAAATACGTCAGCACAGGGGGACGTTTCCAATTACCCCCATGCGCACTTCAGAGGTTAACAATCTCTATATTTATATCAAGAAAATTTTCAACTTTATAATTTACGTTACATTGTGTGAGGGGAATAGAATTAGGGTAAATAAGTTTAGCAACTTGATTAAAATTTAACAAATTGCAAACAAGAATATCATCAATATATCTACTATTATTACTTTAATGACTAAGAGGGTGTACGAGAGCGAGGTGGAGGGACAGAGGGGGAGAGGTAGACCGAATATGAGGTGGAAGGATGGAGTGAGGAACTACATGAACGAAGGCGGTGCTGGTTGGGGGGAGGGGCGTCGACTGACTGGGGACAGAGGTGCATGGGGGCGGTTCGTTCGTGGCCACCCCTTCGGGGATCACGGCGTCAGGCAATAGATAGATAGAGATTACTTAACAGTTTAGCAAGTGCTAATTTTTCTTGCTACTGTCAACTAAGTCTTTTATATATTTAAATTCTAAAGCAAGCAAGAATAAGTCTGCAATTAAAGGGCTAGCATTTCCACCCATAGGAATTCCTAATATTTGTTTGAAAATGTACGGGCCGAATCTAACATAAGTATTGAAAAGGAGGAATTTAAGGGCATCTTTAAGTTTAGTTCTATCAAAATATACAGAACTAGTGGGAGTAGAGCTAAGTGATGCATTATTAAAATATGTATAAACATTTATGAAATAATTACCATTCCTAACGAACCTGTCAAAGTGCAAATCTATAATAAAGCAAAGCTCTGAATATACTAAATCTAAAGGCAAATTGGTATACAAAGTTGAAAAGTCGAAGCTATGTACCGAGGTAACTTTCGGCATGGTATTTATTTTATCAATAACTTCTAACGAATTGTCAACACTCCAATAATAGTTAATGCCAGTTCTTCTCATGATGGTATTACAATATCATTTATGAGTACTTTTAATGTATTTTAAGCAATTTACGACTTGTTCTGATAGAGTTTTAGTGGTAGCAAATTTTGCTCCGGCAATAAAGCGATATTTATAAGGTCTTTTATGAAATTTAGGTAACATGTATAATTTTGCAATGCACTTGTTCTTATCAGAAAGTTTAATATCAAATGTTATATTTTTCTTGGTATGTTCATCGATTAAGTTATCAATATTCAGATTATTTTGAATTTCATAAACAGAATTACCGCAAATATTTTTACGTACAGTAATATGTTACCCTTAATACCTAATTCTTTTTTCATGTTTTCAAGATAAAATTTCTTACATGTGAAGCTATAATTATTGCTGGCTTTATCTACTGTAGTGATTACAAAATGTTTATGTAAATTTATTAAATCAGCTTTAAGCTTATTATAATTATAGTCTATAAAATCTGAAAGATTAAATTCATTTTTAAGCGAGAACATTTTATTTCTAATTAACTTAATTAATAATTTAGACCATGCTTCTAGTTCTCTCGCATCGCAGCACGCAATTTTTAACAATTTATCTTTTAATTTATTGACTGAAAAAACAATATCTTTTAAAATTATGTCCCATGTTACTTTATTACTCCCTATTCTAAATTTAAACCCTTTACGACATAGCTCCGCTAATTTGTCGTTTGCAAAATGTTTAACTACACTGTAGTTCTACATCACCTGTCGGGGCTGTTCGGCCAGGCAGCTTAGGGAACAACAACAACAACAACAACATCACCTGTTAATATGTGACATATCGGACTATAAATGAACTTTGCTAGTGCATCACGTCTGCTAGCTGGCATATCCATGACTCTTTCACACACGCATTTATTATTATTGAAAATATCATTATCTGAAAGATTTCCTAAAACTTTATTATAATTACAAATAATAGACCCAACAGGTCGTTCATATGAATACACTATTAATGGTTTGAAATCTTTACAACCATCTGGTAACATGGACTTAACTTTCTTTGAATTAATAAGACTGTTAACATTAATTTTGTCTAAAATTTTAGAGGAATAATTTAAAGTGGACATGACTTTATCTTTAATACGGTTATCTTTGGATTTCTTAGAATTAGCTCTAATATATCCCATAAAAGCAAAGACTATATTCTTAAATTTATTTGTGAAATTATGTTTATTGTTTAGAATATTTTCTATAAAAGGAGCAAAACTTTTCTTTTGTAGGCCTTTCAATGAATCTTTTAATTTTTTAATTTTGAGGTGGTTTCAAATAAAAATTGTAATGGGTCTACTAACATCTCACTTCCTTCCTTTATGATTCTTGGATGTATCCCATCCGGTCCCGGGGACTTACTTCTGTTCATTTTTTCTATAGCCCTCCTTATTCTAGCATGGGAAAACTCTATTAGTTCTAGTGCCGGTGCCTGTTTGATGGGAATAGTAGGCACTGCATCATCCAACTCCACTGTTAGTACCTCCCCAAAGTATTTCCCCAGCACCTCTGCTTTCTCCTTATCAGTTTCTGCTCTATTCCTATCATCCAATTCTCCTATCAGTTCTGGGATACCTACTCTTCTTGTTAACTTTTCCTGAATGTACTTCCAGAATATTTTTGGATTATCCTTCATGTTTTTTGCAATCTCTCTCTCCCTCTCCTTCACCCCCCTCCTTGTCTCCCACCTTATTTTATTGTTTATTTGTCTACGTTCCAAATCCACTTCTTTAGCTTTTATACTAGACCCCCTGTTCTTTTTTAACACTTTTAGTCTATCCCTCAATCGTTTCTTTCTTCTTATCAATGTCCAAAGCTTTCTTTTCATTGGTAATTCTGGATTCGTTCTTTTCCTCAATTTTGTTTTATCCTTATATTCCCTTACTGGTACACATTTGGATATAGCATTCTCCAGTTTGACTCTAATCTTCCTCCACATTCCTTCAGCATCTTCACCGTTCAAGTATTCCCCCCAGTCAATGTCCAAACACCTTCTCAGCAGCTCATAATCTGCTCTATCATACATGTATATTTTTTTTTTATTGCTTCTATTATCCCTCTGTTTTAATATTGCAACTAAAACTTATACAGGCATGGTCACTATGACCTATAGAGCTATCCACATTGACATGTTCCACTATATCCTCCTCATTGCTAAAAATCAAATCAAATACACTCCCCTGCATCCCCTCTCTATATCTTGTCATCTCTGTAATATGTTGCGTTAAAAATCAATCTCTCACTTTCTCTATAAACTTGTTTTCCAGGCTACACTGTCCCGCTGGAGTAGTACAATTTGCCCAGTTGATCCTTGGCAAATTGAAATCTCCAATCAAAATCTTATATTTGTTCTCTCTATTATCTATTTCCTCCATTGCTTTCAGTAGGTTATCATCCTCTTCCCTACTATTATTTGGGCTTCTATATATAGAGGCAATTAGAATTGACCCTCTTGCACATTTTACTTCAATACACAAATACTCACAATACTGCTGTCTCATATCCACCTCATTTACCTTGAGCTCATTTCTTACATAAATAAATAGTCCTCTTCCAACCTCTGCTCTAATAGCATTCCTCTCGTACAACTCAAAACCCTCCAAACTATACTCCACCAGTTCCCTTTCAATTCTAGCATTTTTTGGTCTTACTTCCTGTAAGGCTATGACATCAGGTTTTTCCTCTTCATCCTGCAACCTACATATCAGTTCTCTTTTCTTGTCCTGGGTAAACACATCAACATTACTAAACATAATCCTTAATCTTTCTACCATTCCTTCAGCAGCTACATCATCCCGCTCCTCCTGCCCGTGCCCTACTCCCCCCCTCGCACTCGCTATAGGCAGTTCTGCCTTTTGCCTCCCTCAATCACATAAAAAAAAAAAAAAAAAAAAAAAAAAAAATTGCTAAGTGATATATCCATGATACTTATAAGTAATAGTGAAAATAGAAAGAGTAGGCTACAAAAGTTAACTACCATACCTTGAAAATAGATATGAAGCACAAGGATTTATAAAGGAGAGGTGGGCAAGAATGTTAAGTGTGGGCGTACCGCCAGCCTTGTTTACACTACGCACAGTGGCGTCGGACCTTTGCCATCATGTTCCCGTCTATTTTGACTGCCTTTGGATACAATATGTTGAGGGGGGGGCTTTGCCCACTCTCACCCCCCCATGACATATTGTCATCATCATATATATTGCCAGCAGGGGGCAAATTACCGAGAAAAAAATCGCCGTCAAAATAGACGCGAACTTAACCACGGCGATCAACAAATGTAAACATGACGGTGACGGCGGCGGGGGAGGCGCCGGACATTTGCAATCATGTTCCCGTCTATTTTGAATGCCATTGGATACAATAATATGTGGGGGGGGGGGGGGCTTTGCCCCCCTCACCCCCCTATGACATATTGTTATCATCATATATATTGCCAGCAGGGGACAAATAACCGAAAAAAATCGCCTTCAAAATAGACACTTTTCTTACAGTTTCTTACAGTAGATCCTCTGGAAAAAGGCAAATTATGCCTGTGTATCCAGCTCAGTACCAGTACTTGCACTGCTGCGGTCGTTCACGGTGTTGGCGGCAGCGGTAGCAGACGCAACATTTTTACTATTCTGTATTTTTGTTTTATAATCAAACTTCAAATCTTGTCTTCCCCATGCTTTATCAAGATTACTTTCAAACTCCCTTATTGATTCGGAATCGACTACATACTGGGGCAGTGCGTTCCACTCATTTACCACTCTATCACAAATGAGTTCTTTGCCTTCTCAAGCCTATTTCTTTCTTTGTAAATTTTCTTAGAGTGTCCTCTCGTTCTTGTTCCCTCCCGCATCAAGAAGATACCTTCACACACATCCTCATCGTACTTTCCTGACACTATCTTAAAAGTCTCTATCATATCCCCTCTCTTTCTCCTATATGCCAGTGTCGGAAGCCCCAGTGTCCTCAACCTCTGCTCATAGCCCGCGTTCTTCAACGTTGGTATCAGCTTGCTAGCTCTCCTCTGCACTTTCTCCACTGCTTCTATATCCTTTACCATATATGGAGCCCACACCTGGTTCGCATATTCCAGGTGCGGCCTAACCAGCGCTGTATAGAGATTCCTGAAGATTTCTTCGTCAAGTGATACAAATGTCCTCCTTATCAGCCCTACAATTCTATTGGCTTTGTTTATCTTTTCCGCTAAATGTTCTGAGAAATTTAACTTATTGTCTATCACTACTCCTATATCCTTTTCTGCACTCACTTCCTCCATCGCTTCATACATACTGTATCCTACCTTGTCTATCTTGCTGGTCCCAATCCGCATGTACTTGCATTTTTTTGGATGAAAAGGCATTAACCAATGCTCAGACCATCCCTTCATGCCCTCCACATCTCCTTGAAGCAAACCCATATCTTCCTTACTCCTCACTCTTCTATACAGTTTAGTGTCATCCGCATACAGGTATACCTCACTTCCATTAGTTATAACTTCAGGCAAGTCATTGATAAATATAACGAACAGCAGTGGTCCCAACACAGATCCCTGAGGTACCCCACTTGTAATTTCCCTCCACCCCGAGCCTATTCCATTCACCAGTACCCTCTGTCTCCGATCTTTCAGGAAGGCTTCTATCCATTTCACACATTTCTCCCCTATATTATAGCTTCTAACTTTCTCTATTAACCTTTTATGTGGGACCTTATCGAAGGCCTTCATAAAATTGCAATATACCACGTCTATTACATCACCATCTTCTAGAATTTGCATCCAATCATCTACCACCTTAATTAGCTGTAGTACCGTCGACCTCCCCGGCAAGAATCTGAACTGTCTCCCACTGAAAAGTTGGTTTGACTTCATATGATCCATTATTCCTTCTCTAATTACCGTTTCCATTAGTTTACACACAACACTTGTCAAACTGACTGGTCTATAATTCCCTGGGTCATTTCTCTTTCCCTTCTTAAATATAGCTATTATGTTCGCCTCTCTCCAGTCCATCGGGATTTGTCCTGTATTAAACGATACCTCAAATAACATTTTCAATGGCTCTACTAACATCTCCCCTCCTTCCTTTATGATTCTTGGGTGTATCCCATCCGGTCCCGGTGACTTACTTCTGTTCATTTTTTCTATAGCCCTTCTTATTCTAGCATGGGAAAACTCTATTAGTTCTAGTGCCGGTGCCTGTTTGATGGGCACTGCATCCTCCGACTCCACTGTTAGTACCCCCCCAAAGTATTTCCCCAGCACCTCTGCTTTCTCCTTATCAGTCTCCACTCTACTCCCATCATTCAACCCCCCTACCAGCTCTGGGATTCCTACTCTTCTTGTTAACTTTTCCTGAATGTACTTCCAGAATATTTTTGGATTATCCTTCACATTTCTAGCTATCTCTCTCTCCCTCTCCTTCACCCCCCTCCTTGTTTCCCACCTTATTTTATTGTTTATTTGTCTGCGTTCCAGATCCACTTCCTTAGCCTCTATACTAGTCCCCCTGTTCTTTTTTAACAATTTTAATCTTTCCCACAATCGTTTCTTTCTTCTAATCAATATCCAAAGCTTTCTTTTCATTGGCAATTCTGGGTTAGTTCTTTTCCTCAATTTTGTTTTATCCTTATATTCCCTTACTGGTACACTTTTGGATACAGCATTCTCCAGTTTGGCTCTAATTTTCCTCCACATTCCTTCAGCGTCTTCACCGTTCAAGTATTCCCCCCAGTCAATGTCCAAACACCGTCTCAGCAGCTCATAATCTGCTCTATCATACATGTATATTTTTCTATTGCTTCTATTATCCCTCTCTGATTTAATGTTACAACTAAAGCTTATACAGGCATGGTCACTATGACCCATAGGGCTATCCACATTAACATGTTCCACTATATCCTCTTCATTGCTAAAAATCAAATCATGTACACTCCCCTGTGTCCCATCTCTATATCTTGTCATCTCTACAATATGTTGCGTTAAAAACAATCTCTCACTTTCTCTATAAACTTATTTTCCAGGCTACCCTGTCCCGCTGGAGTAGTACAATTTGCCCAGTTGATCCTTGGCAAATTGAAATCTCCAATCAAAATTTTATATTTGTTCTCTCTATTATCTATCTCCTCCATTGCTTTCAGTAGGTTATCATCCTCTCCCCTGCTATTATTTGGGCTTCTATATATAGAGGCAATTAGAATTGATCCTCTTACACATTTTACTTCAATACACAAATACTCACAATACTGCTGTCTCATATCCACCTCATTAACCTTGAGCTCTTTTCTTACATAAATAAACAGTCCTCTTCCAACCTCTGGTCTAATAGCATTTCTCTCATATAACTCAAAACCCTCCAAACTATATTCCACCAGTTCCCTTTCAATTCTAAAAATTTTGGTCTTACTTCCTGTAGGGCTATGACATCAGGTTTTTCCTCTTCATCCTGCAACCTACATATCAGTTCTCTTTTCTTGTCCTGGGTAAACACATCCACATTACTAAACATAATCCTTAATCCATCTACCATTCCTTCAGCAATTACACCATCCCGCTCCTCCAGTCCGTACCCTACACCCCTGTTAGCACTACTGGGTCTGCCTCTTTGTCTCCTGTCTCTCCCTGTGACACCTCCACCCCGTTCTCCTCCTCCGTCACAACTCCCATCACATTCTCTCCCCTCCCTGATCTCCCCCTCCCTTCTACTCTTATAAACCACTTCCTCACTTTTCCGTCCCTCACTCTCCAGTAAAAATTTCTCTTATCCTCCTCATCCAACTTCCCATTATTTTCATCAGCCTTTTCTTGTAATTCCTTAATTTTTTTCCTTTGTTCTATACTCAAATCCTTCTTTAGTCTTGTGTTTCAGTTTATCATTTGTATTTAGCCTCCAACTAAAATTTGTCACAGTCTCCGCCACTACCCTAGTTTTAAACTGTACCCTTATAGGTCTCATCTCTCCCCTTTTATATCTACCTATCCTACTGACCTCCTCCACCTGCCCTTCCCATCCATATTCGTCCTCATCCACACCTTTCAAGACCTCCTTCACTGTCTCCATATCCCTCACTTTTCTCACTCCATTATCATTCATATGAGTCTCTATATCTCCATACAAGATTACACCCCTATCCCTGTCCATGGCCTCCCTCACGACACTCTCCTTGTTCTTCATGACTCCTACAACTGCACTCTCAAAACTTTTTTTGGTCATATTCATTTCTTCCTTTTGCTCTTTCATAATATCCATCCAAATCCTTGACTTTTTGTTTACCTACCACCGTCCATGCAGTCGACTCCTTTACTTCCGTGAAACGTCCTTCGTATTCCTTCAGCTGCTCCTTCAATGCCATATTCTCTGCTCCCAGTTCATCTACCCTTTTACCCAGTTCATCACGAAGTTTACCGCGGAGATCGCCCTATGTAAACATGACGACCGTACGCCCGGAATCTACATCCATCCCGAGAGGTGTTGCACTGATATGGTAACAACAAATGATAATATTGAAAGTCTAATGTTAATGTTTATAAAGTCTGCCAATTTTGTCTTTGTTATTATGCTTTTTAATAATGGCTGGTAGTAATGTTTAGTACAAAAAAAAAAAAAAAAAAATCAGGGGAAAACAATGAATTAGAAACAACGAATATGATGAAACAACAAGACTGGCGAACATACCTTAAGCAGAACACTGCGTGCTGCATCTGAGAGGGGGTCGTGACTGAACTTGCACTTTTCCGACGACTTGCACTTGACCCCAGTATGATAATTCTTGCAGGGGAAGTCTCTGTGCATGTAGAGACACTTGTCTTTCTTGGCACAACAATCCATCATGTAGAATTTGCACAACTCCATCTTCCTCTGGGGCTGAATGTCGTGGGAATAAGGGCACCCTTTACCCTGGGAGAGAAAATGTAAATGTCTGTAATAATAATAATAATAATAATAATAATAGCCTAATAATTTAAAATGTAAAACTTGCAAACAAAGTCGAACCAAAACTGGGACAAAGACAATATAAAGTCTTAATATGCATACTGTATTTGTTTTCATACTACAGTACTGTACAATCATATCCTTCCTTGCCAAGGTAGCTAGCTAGTGTGTAGTGTATGAACTGCATATTGATTGTTACTGCACTTTTGGAGTGGCTGTGGTTGTGAGTCTTTATAAGCAGTGTAAGCAGCTCCAAATGCTACACAAGTGCAAGCATTCACATTGTAAATGCGACACTGGTCTCCTGCACCTCTGATGTCTGCCATATACTTATGAAGAGAGTGACAAATAAGCACTTATTCAGTGAGGGCTCAATTCCAGGCCTCCTGCATTCAAGTTTGAAACACTAACCCTGATCCATAACAAACTTCTTGTGTGTGTTTGTGAAAATATATAATGGAGGCAGGAAAATTTAACCCCACGCTCCAGAAAATATGAAATAATATTTCTAATTAGAGTAAGTTACGTACTGTAGGGCACATGTAGATTTATACATACATACATACATACAATTTTAAGACTGAGTGTTCCACACATAAGTGCAGTTTCAGTCTCTTGTCCTAATGGCGGCGTTCCAGGCAACCCTGTTAAGGGCTGCTTCACTTGTCAAGTTCTTGGATTTGAGATCGGCGCGTATAGTCCGATCCCAGGTCTTCCTCGGTCCACCCCTTGGTGCAGCTCCCTCCACAATCACAGACCTGCATTTTTTCACCCAATTTTGTTCATCCATTCTCTCCAGATGTCCATACCATCCCAGTCTACTTGTACGCATCACCTCGCTAATACTCTTTATACCTAAACGTCTCCTCAGCTCAACATTTGTTATTCTTATTATGTAACATTATGTAATAATAATGTAAAACATGCAAAATAAACAAACCATAATGAGGACAGGACAATATAAAGGGAAAAGGACTAATCAAAATCGCTATGTGGAAACAACGCTTTAGTAAAATAAAAACATTTAAATAAAAGAACACAATCCACCACATAGGGTATACATCACTACATGAGCAGGTTAATCTGTTTCCCAAGCAAACTAATCGCACATATAACAACGCACTATCGTCACGTTCAAGGAATTGGTCAATTTGGGAAGTCCGGGACGTTCTGGTAAAGTTTACTAAATTTTGTATGAATAAAGAAGCTACAATTAATTTTAAATTTTTTACTAAACAAATTTGCAATCTGACAAGATATTTACAATACAGTACTGTACTGTAGTACAAAATACATACAACACTCACTAACGATAGTGCTATCGGGTAGGTACGGTACCTGTCAGCATAGCATGGACAGTTAACCCCTACCAATTACTATAAGAATTTACTACCAATTACTAAGAAAGCAAGAGTGCGAGTATCTTAAGAGCATGCTAGAATTGCTTTTTGTGTAACTACAGCCCCAAAACAAAATAATATAAGAAACTAATGGTAATAATAAGAATACTGCAATTATTTAAATAATAATAATAATAATAATAATAATAATAATAAAAATAATAAAAGCTGGTATTTTCACTTATCATATGCAAGTTCTCCAAACCAGCGGAGTCAATACCGTTCACTTTAAGAAACCATTCAAAGATGCATAAGTATATAATTTGTCTACAGTATATACTGTAGTACAGTGAATACAGTATATACTGTAGTACAGTGAATACAGTATATACTGTAGTACAGTGAATACAATATATACTGTAGTACAGTGAATACAGTATATACTGTAGTACAGTGAATACAGTATATACTGTAGTACAGTGAATACTGTACAGTATATTTTCTTACCCTTTGACAGCTGCCCTGCATATAGTACATGCAGATGGCCTCGTTCTTGCGTGACGGAGAATGGGAACGGGAGCGAGACCGGCGGGAGCGACGATTTGGACGTCTTTTTGGGCGGCGGCCATGGCGTTCACGCATCTCAGAATCAGAACCAGAGTCAAACGAGTCATAGTCTGAAAGGTAACAAATAAATTAGTTAAGTAAAAGTAGGTTGTTGTTTTGTACATACTGTAAAGAAATATAAAAAGTAGTAACATGTTCAATGAAAACAGAACTCATGAACCAAAAGGAATCCTTCTTCATGAAAATTCTTATAATTTAAAACAGATAGCGTGAAGGGAGACAATAACTATAGTTATAACAGAGACAGTGTGAATGGAGACAATAGTTAGTATGTTAGCCAATGAAGTGTATGATCTCAATAATAAAACATATAATATATATACTGTATAATTATACAGTACTGTATATATAATATTGCCCGACGCCGTGAAGGGGATCCTCTCCTTGTTTGAATAATATCATAATAATACAAGTGTAATGCATTGTAAATTCATTATATATAATGTTCATGGATGACAATATAGGCGAGGAACAGGGAGGTTTCAGAAAGGGCAAGGGCTGTGTTGACCAGATAGCCTCAATGCGTTTGTTGGTAGAGAAGTATTTGGCCAAAAACAGAAAACTCTATGCAGCATTCATGGATTTGGAAAAAGCCTACGATGAAGTAGACTGGGAGGGTCTGTGGGATGTGTTAACAGTATATGGTGTGGGAGGAAAGTTGCTAATGGCAGTATAATCTGTTTATAGGAATGCAATGTAAAATGTGAAGGTAGGAGATAAGTCAAGTGAGAGTTTTGAGGTCAATGTAGGAGCAAGACAGGGATGTGTCATGTCACCTTGGTTGTTCAATATATACATGGATGGAGTGATTAGAGAATGAAGGGCAGGATCAATGGGTATAGAAGCTAGACTGGAATCAAAGGGAAGAGAGTGGAAGATTTTAACATGCCTATATGCGGACGATGCAGTCCTGTTGGCGGAAAATGTAGAACTTCAGAGTGGTCACAGACTTTGACAAGGTATGCGAAAAGAGAAAGTTAAAGGTTAATGTAGGGAAATATAAGGTAATGGTGTTTGAGAAGAATGCATGAAACTAAAGATTTTAAGGGAAAATATAGAATTAAGAAAGAACATGAGAAAAGTTGTAAACTAAAAATGAGAAATGAAGTACTTGAAGAGGTTGAAGTTTCAAGTATTTGGGAGCTGTACTATACAAATATGGTAAAATGGAGAGCGAGATAAAAGAGAGAAAAATGAAAGGGAGAAAGGTAATTGGAGAACTTGATAGTATTCTAAAAGGAAGAATGGTTTGTCAAGAAGTAAAAAAGTCACTGAGAAACAGTGTGCTGCTCCCAACACTCTCGTATGGAAGTGAGACATGGATAGCAAGTGACGAGGACCTCTCCAAACTGAGAGCTGTGGAGATGAGCTTTTTCAGAATGGCAGCTGGTGTGATTAGGCTAGATGGGCGGAGTAATAGGGAAGTGTATGAGTCCTTTGGAATGGACGAGCAAGCTTTGGGCATTGATTGTGGAGTGGTTGAGTGGATAAAGAGAAGTACTTTGAGGTGGTATGGTCATGTTCAGAGAATGGATGAAGACAGAATGCCAAGAAAGATATATGGGAGTCATGTGAGTGTGACAGCTAGTAGTGGAAGGCCACCTATGGTATGGGAAAAGAAAGTGGAAAAATATATTGAAGAAAACTTCCATGTAGTGGAAGGGGCATTGTGGCACGGGCAAAGGAAGCATGTCTTGACAAAGTAGCCTCGAGGCGTTTCTGTCATGGCCATCCTTTAGCGGGGGTTTCCCAGGGGGAAACAAGGCGTCAGAGATGATGATGATGGTACACTCTGATACCATAGTCTCTTGCCCACTCATAAAAATGTGTGGACTCATCATGTTCTTCTTTGTGCAATTATAACCATCTGGATTTATTTTTGGGTAAAACTTGTTTTTCAATAAATAGTATACTGTATGTTGTTTAGTAGTTGATGTATAGAAAATTATATTCATAAATTCGTTTCCAGAGATAATACTACCATACAGTAATTAGAAATAGGTGAAGTCCACAAATATTTATGAGTGGACTAGAGACCATGGTATCCGAGAGTACATTTTAATGTTCCATGTTTAATTTTCGCATCTTAGAATGAGTGGTTTCAACTTAAATATTCTCCAAGTGTCTTTTTAACCTATCGAATGCTAGCTCGTGATTTGAATAGCCTGCCCTGGTGCTAGCACTCTATCGAAAATCTGACCCTCGCTAAACCTAATGAAATATATATCAGCGTGTTGGCATCACACACATGCATCCCACTGCGAATGTTTTTTAGCACACAAATGATGAGTGTGTGTTATGGTTATGGTCGGAGGTTGCACGGTTGGCGCGTAATGACACTCCCGTCAACTGAGTCAGACGGGAGGACGGAGGTGAAGAGAGGGGAGGAATTACGTAATATCCCTTATATCTACCATATAAAGCAATATTGTTGCACCACAAGGCACATGAAGGCATATTTGAAGAATTAGAACCCAAAATTAGGTGTAGAGAACAAACCACATAAACATTTCGGAATGAATGTAGGTGGAAGGGAGGGAGGAATTTTTCTTCTCTTCCTCCCAATGTTCTTAATCGTGCTTGAAGCCATCACGCACTCCCTGGTACACGTACTGTATATAGTACAGTATATGGGATATATTTGGGGTTGAGGGACGGTCCCAGAGCCCTGCCATCGTTTCCACGAAAATGAGGGTAGAGGAAGGTGTGCGTGTGTGCGTGTGTGCGTGTGTGTGTGTGTGTGTGAGGCATAAGTGAGTTTTAATGTTTGGTATCAAAAGTTGCCTCTTAGAGCTACTTGTCAACCAATGCTCATACTGTACATCTTACAGTATCTTACAGTAGATCCTCTGGAAAAAGGCAAACTAGGCCTGTGTATCCAGCTCCGTACCAGTACTTGCACTGCTGCGGTTGTTCACGGTGTTGGCGGCGGCGGCGGCAGACGCAACATTTTTACTATTCTGTATTTTTGCTTTGTAATCAAACTTCAAATCTTGTCTTCCCCAAAGCCTTATCAAGATTACTTTCAAACTTCTTTACTGATTCGGAATAGACTACATACTGGGGCAGTGCGCTCCACTCATTTGATTCGGAATCGACTACATACTGGGGCAGTGCGTTCCACTCATTTACCACTCTATCAAAAAAAACAGTTCTTTGTCTTTTCAAGCCTAGTTCTTTCCTTGTAATTTTGGTTAGAGTGTCCTCTCGTTCTTGTTCCCTCCCGCATCAACAAGATACCTTCACACACATCCTCATCATACTTTCCTGACACTATCTTAAATGTCTTTCATATCCCCTCTCTTCCTCCTATATGCCTGTGTCGGGAGTCCCAGTGTCCTCAACCTCTGCTCATAGCCCTGGTTCTTCAAAGTTGGTACCAGCTTGCTAGCTCTCCTTTGCACTTTCTCCACCGCTTCTATATCTTTCACCATATATGGAGCCCCCACCTGGTTTGCATATTCCAGGTGCGGCCTTTGTCTCAGTTTTGGTACAATTTTGAAAATCGTGTTCATGTGAGGCCTATCGCATTTCACCAAAAAAGCCTCTTAAGCCTATTGCATTTTATGGGTAAATACCTTTTCTGAATGTGCAGGTTATTTGAGGTTTACAGATATTTGAATTCCTGATAATCAAATTACTATTGTACCCACCTGAGACTGGGCGCCCCCGGAACATGGCGTGAGGACTGCCAAAGGGTCCTGGTGGAGGGGGGCCATATGGCATCATGCCTGGCGGGGGGGACCGACCACGCAGTATCATCTCCTGCTGCAGCATAGCATCAAACCCCATATTGCTGTCAAATGGCCCTGCTATAATCTTACGCTGATGAAACTGCAAAAAATAATATTGGAAAAGAATGAATAAAACATATGGGTATCGCATACTAATTGGACCACTACTGTCCTTCCTCGCAATAAGTAAGTTTATGGGCAACATGTGAGTTTATGGGACGTACAGCCCAGTAGTTGGGAGCAATGTACTGCTCCCAGCATTCTCATATGATCCCTGGATGTAGTAATATGGTGCTGGAGTCAGAGACTCCCACATAACTCCTGTAGTGTAGTTTGGGATTACCCTCTCTGTTTTCATAGCCAACTTTGAGTGACAAAGGCTCACATGTGCATACATGTCTGGTAATCATGCATGCTTAATAAAATAAATTATTTATTTGTCTAATGAACTTTATGCAGATCCTTTGCAAAGGTGAGTTCCTCACCTGGTTAACTTTAGAGGTAGTCTGTTGCCATGGAACATGATCATTTGAGGATTACATTTATGGCTTGGAATGTAGCAACTGTTAAATTGTTAGGAATTTATTTATTAAACAGGATACATGTATGTACACATATACTGTATAAATAACATTCAACAATCTATGTATTTTTTATATTTATTCCCAACAAAAACATAATTAGGTGAACGAGTTTTGAGAAGAATTAGGAATTACTGGAAGTGACGGACATGTGTCGATATATTAATCTGAAAATCACTTTCCTGTCTTTCATATATTTACTAAAGCATTTAAGAAAAGAGCATGACATTATAAAATAATGAAGATTCAAATAATACTGACAAGCTTATTAACATTTAGTTCACACAAAATATTAAATAATAATAATTGAGTAATTAAATCTATCTATCTACTGTATTTATTGCCAGACATTTTAAACCCCAAATCGGGAGTGGCCACGAACGAATCTCCTCCATCAAGGTAATTAGTTCGATTTTGATTGTTCAATTTAGACCAATAAAGTCGTGGGATCAGACCTTACGGTCTGATCTTGAATTTAAAAACCTGACAAGTGAGGAATGACCGAGACCAAATGGAAGGGTACTCTTGGTCAAAGTTCCAGCTGACCCACCCTCGCTCTGGGGCTCGCAGAATTAGCTGGCAATACTGGTGTAGTTGCCAATCAGTGGATATAATAACTTGAATATTTAAGCAAATCTACGAACTTTGGGTGAATGTTCGGGATCATACATAGCGATGTATGCATTTTTATTTGAGATAGTCTTACTTTCCCTTGTTTAGTATACTGTATGTTCTAACAAAGATTATAGCCAAAATCAGATCTACCAATCCCAATCTTTGTAAGGCACACCTCCTTCCTACACCAGTATTGCCAGATAATTCTGCGAGCCCCAGAGCGAGGGTGGGTCAGCTGGAACTTTGACCAACTGTACATGTGTGAAAGAATGGGAATGTGGAATAGGCTAAGTGTGTGCGCTGGAGTGAATGAGAATGAGAGAGCGAAAGAAGGTGCATGTTTGTTTGTAAGAAACAAGTGGAAGGAGCGTGTAAGGGACTATGGTTCTGTGGGTGCAAGGATTGTGTGGGTAACAATGAAAGTAGGAATACAAATGTGGGTGGTTGTGTGTGTGTGTGTGTATGCCCCGACAGAGGATACACCTGAAAGAGAGAAAGAGGAGTTCTGGGTGAATGTTGAGGCGTGTCTGGATAAGTTTGGTTAGAGCGAAAGAATATTTCTGATTGGGGATATGAATGGGAAGGTGGGTGATAGTAAAGTAGATGGGGTGGTGGAAGGGTGGGGTATACCATCATTGGTAAATGGGAATGGCAGTGCACTTGTGGACGTATGTGTGGGGAGAAGGCTGTTGATAGCCAACACCTTCTTCTGACACAGAATGATACACAGGTATACATGGAAAATGAAATGGAGGGAGAGAGAGACAGTGGAACGAAAGACACAGATTGATTATAAATGTGTGGATGAATGGATGAAGAATTCTGTGCTAGATACTAGGGTATGGGGGGGGGGGGGGTTGTCTTATCATTATGTAGTACAGTAGTAGCTAAAATTAGGATACAGAAGTAGGTGAAGAGAGCTAGAGGGAGGCGGGAGAGAGGTGGAGTGGCGAAGAGGGTGGAGAGGTTACAGGAGGAGATCAGGGAGGAGTTCAAGAGAGCAGTAGATAGACGACTAAGTAGTTTTGACTTGGAGGGTATGGAGGAAGTGGAAGAGGTGAGCAAAGTGTATAAGGAAGAGATGTGTGCAGCATGTGAGGAGTTATGTGGAGAGGGAGGGGAGTGAAGGGTACAGCATGGTGGACTGAAGAGGTAAAACTAGCTGTTGAAGATAAGAAGAAAGCATATAGAGTGGTTGGGTAGTAGAGGGAATAAATATTTGGAGAAACAGAAAAGGGAAGGTACTTGGAGAAAAAGAGAGTAGTGAAGGAAAGTAAGAGAAGAATACATGAGGAATTTGGAAGGAATTCAAGTGTAAAATGGAGGGAGTGTAAGAAACTGTTCTGGGAAGAGGATTTTTTTTTTTTTTTTTTTTTTTAAGAGATAATGAACGGAGGAAGGAAAAACACAGATAAAACAAAAAGGTCCATGTGCCTAAAGGCATCCTCCATTCATAAAATGTTTGTAACAACTGGATTTAAACATTTGTAGATTGTAAGTTTGTGGAAAGCAATTCGAGGGAAGTGAATTCCAAAGAGTAGTAGCTCTGGGGATAAATGAATTCTGATAAGCAGAAGTTCTGCATTGTGGAGGAGAAAGTGTAAATTCATGGGCGCTCTCAGCTGCCCTAGTTCTACGGGGAAAGATGTGGAGAGGCGGCACAATTGAAGCAAGTTCCTCGGAACAATTGCTGTGAAAATATCTGTAGAATAATGCAAGGGATGCAACGTTTCTTCGTATGGATAATGTAGGAAGGTCCTGTGTGATTGCAGGGTTATTGATTAATCTAATAGCTTTATTTTGAATTTTGTCCAACTGCCTCAATGCAACCACTCCACTTCCACCCCACAGAGGTGAACAGTAATCCATCTGAGAACGCACATGACTTTTATATATCACGGCCAACTGCTCGTCAGTGAAGAATTCTCGAACTCTGTACAGGAGTCCCAGTTTTTTAGAGGCATTCTTAGCAATGCTTCTAACATAATGTGTCCAGCTCAAGTTAGTAGTTAATGTTACACCGAGAATGTCAATACTAGGGGAAGTGGGAATATTTACATCATTAAAAAATATATGGGAGTCAGTGAGATTCTGTCGGTTAGAAAATTGAATGTACTTGGTTTTCTGTGCATTAAAGGAAACTAGATTCTTTTGTCCCCATCCATCAATTCTAGAAAGGTCCTGGTTCAGAGAAATTGCAGTAAGAATTATAATTAAGAATTATAATGTAAAACTTTGTAATGTTAGGCAGGGTAGCAAGGGAAGTAGTAAGGGTGTGAAAAATAAGAATGGGCGAGTGTTAAGCCCGGTTCACACTAGCCGTTTTTCCTACCGTTTTACTGTACGTATAAAAAATTGTGACGTCAGAGTGACGTCAGACATGCGGCGTGTACGTATTGTGAACCGGGAGGCCGTTTACCAAAATGCGTACCACTCAAAAAGATGGTTTAAATTCATCTTTTTGGTGTATGCACGAGAAGAACGTACGTACAGTATATTGAACATTGAAGTGAAATGTGTGTAATATTTTTCTGCCAATTTCCATTACATTATAGTTAATATTGCATGACAATATATGCTATATGTATAATTTTAATGGCAAGGCAAATATTAAGACAGTTTAATATGTTAACCTATTGATTGTGTACAGTACCTGGCAGCTGACGCGGCACCACCAAAGTTAACACGTACTGCTTCGCGCGCCTCCAGATAGAGACAATGCAAACACCTAGAATCATAGATTATAACTACAGAACAACAACATGTTTCTCCAATAAAATCTCGATTCCCTTTTACAGTACATATACGGTAATTAGTCTATGTCCAGGTACCGTTGCCCACATAAGTTGTTTCGGTACGATTTTAGTTACTGGACACCTATTTGACAGGTACCACCAACGATATAATACATATTTTTTTTCGGTTTCCACGCATCCAACACCAAGCTACACCCTTTTCTGGTGTACGAAACACTAAAAAAGCAATGGGGACACTTTAATAATTATAATATGAGACGAAATATAAAGACAACTCGGTTGCGTTCGTGGAAGTAGCGTCGCTTTGTTTACTTTACGCTCGGAGTAACTTCCCGGTCCCGCCTTGGCGGTCGACTTTAAATGGCTAAGCTTATAACCAGATGTTGGGTCCATTTTTTATAAAGACTTGCGTTATAGGCTGTGGGATACAGGACAGGGTTGAGCGGGGGGCTCTGCCCCCCCCCCTCACCCCTCCGTGAACTATAATAATCGTCATATATGTGGCCAGCAGGGGGCAAGTAAAACAGCTGGCCGTAGTAACCTCGAGCGTCCTGGGTAAACAAACCGTGACGATCCGAAGCGACGACGGACTCCCGCCGCCGATTTTCGGCACAAACGCGCCGTTTTATTCTCGTCGAAAACCACATTTAAAAAGTTATTATATCGTTTTCATTACTATTACCGGACCAGAAAAAGGTGTAGCTTGGTGTTGGATGCGTGGAAACCGAAAAAAAATATGTATTAAATCCTCGGTGGTACCTGTCAAATAGGTGTCCAGTAACTAAAATCGTACAGTTGTTTCTAATCGTGATCTGATGTATGAATGTAAATTAAAAAAAAGACCTCCGTCTACGTATTGTGAAAAACCTGTTATCCTCCGGCAAATTGTGGGGTTGAGTGAGTGAAGGGGGGGACAGTGAATGAAGGAGGATACATGTTTTTCATAATACGTGTTGCTAGCCTCAAACGCGCGAGCAACTGTAAATTATATAGTAGGCCTATACAAATTAATTGCGAGTGCGGTTTCTTTTAATTATCAGTTTACTAATCATATGAGTTAACCACTATACACACGTAATTCAATGATGCGCAATATATTTCCATTAGCATGGTCACGGAGAGGAATTAACAGAACTTATATAAATATGTGGGCAACTGCAGGCTACGTGATGGCTTGGTTTTAATGTACCGGTATGTTCCTAGTTAATATGCATTGAATTACGGTGGTGGTTCATCTTCGTTCAAAATAAAGAAATAAACACCAAGAAAGATCGTTTCTCAGTCCATGTTGACGATCGTCTAGTAGGTGTTTACCGTACGCCAGAGAAGTACGTTCTGCACCCCAGATTCTGGCCCACGCTCTGGAATGTGGTACGCATTTCATTTCAACTTCACTTCTCCACGTCCGTTTTTCGTATGTGACGTCACAGGCCCAAAAACGGATCCCCAACAGACGGCTAGTGTGAACCGGGCTTTAGCCGAGAAGCAAGAGAGAGTCGAGAGATGGAGGGAGCACTTCAACGAATTGTTGAACGTAAGGAATAAAGGAGGGAGAAAGTTGAGGGAGATATGGGGGAAGGAGAAGGAGGCGGGGTAATACACATGTAAGGAGAAAAGAGGTGGTGGTGGTAAGGAGAAAAGCCACCTAGCCTAATCACATATCGCATCCATTTCCTCGGCACCGTTTTTTTTTTTTCTTATTTATTGTCAGTCAGATTACGCAAGGAATGTCATATTCACCCAGTAAATATTCTGGAAGGATCCTCGTAGTCCTTGGGTTAAAGCCATGTAATTTATATAGTTATTATGGATTGTAGTGTTGTGGTGGAGTGCTTAAGCTGAAAGCCATGTTGGAAAGTTGAGAGGGGGATGTCTGGGCTGAATCTTTGGAGGATGAGTCGGAAATGGGGTTGAGTGTCATATAATGTGCACAGTGAGGGATCAATCCCTGGGACTCCTCCGTACAACTTTAGAATACAGTACCGGTACTACCGCTTACCTAACTACCAATTAATAGTCCCAAACTAAGACTAGATTGCTGGTAAAGATCTACTAGTTGAAATAGTCTTAGGTACTGGTCGAGTTGTCCAGTCAACACATCACAGATGTCATTTACCTTCTTTGATGTTCCTTCTTCTTCTTCTTCTTCATCACTACTAACATGTTTTTTCTTTTTCTTCTTTTTCTTTTTCTTATCTCGGTCATCATCATCTTCCTTGTGCTTTCTCTTCCTTTGTTCCTTCCCAGCATTTTCTTTGCTCTGTTAAGAAAAAGTTAAGATTAAAAGAGTGTTTCTGAGAACAGTATACAGTACAGTATAATTATGAAAGCTTAATATTTGTTCAAATAATTAGGACCTATAATACAGTATGTTCAAATTAACTTGGTAGCAATAGTATATCCTTTTCACAGTTATTTCTGATGGGTTAAATATCTTTTTATCTTTTTTTGTTTAATTATTCAGCTTAAGGGGGATGGTTGTTTTTTTCTGCCCTGCCCCCCCCCCCCCCCCCTTCTCCCCCATATTTAGACCCATTAGTTTTCAGATTTTAAGAAGTTTGGCAATTTTAAGACTTTTCACCCCATTGATTTGTTAATACAGGTATTAAGGCCTTTCGAGCCATTTAGGTGTCGTTTTCTTCCTGGCGAGCAATAGAGAGCCTGTATATTAGGAGGAACCAGCCATTGGCTGGCACATTTTTCTACCGAAAAATGTACAAAATTATCTAGAAAAGGGATCTTGGTGATGTTGTTTAAGCTTGATGGAGGTCTAGGGAGGGAACTATGAAAACAAAAAATAAGTAAATAAATCGACCAATAAATAAACCATTCCCCCCTTGAAGGACACTCCAAACTTCAATGCCAACCAAATTAAGGGTCAGATTTAAGAAGAGATGGGCCGTTTTTCTGGTCCCCCTTCTTCATCATGTTTAGTCCCATTAGTTTTCAGATTATAAGACATTCGCCCCATTAGTTTGTCAATGTTAAGACCTTTCATCCCATTTATTTGTAATTTCTTTTGGGGGGCAGCGCCCCCCATCCACCCATCTTGTATCTAATGGCAACACTCAAATGTAATTCTCCTTGCTATATAAAACTACTAAATATCAAGGAAAAAATAAAAAAATAAAATAAAAATACAAACTGAAAAATTGAGGGTGGGTAACACTGGACATCGACCAACAATAGGCTAAGCCTACTTGGCAATATCAATTTTGTTTGTGCACGCACTTAACCGGTATTTAATGTTTGTGTCGTGAAGGTTTTACATAATATAATTACTGTTCACGTTATATGACGAGTTTGTAAATTAGCCAGAAAATTGGCAGATCTTCGAAATACCATTTCCCTGGCTTACTGGTTTAAATCACCATTTCGCCAAGCGACTTTTCGTCCTTACCTAAGATAGCACGTGCGGATTTCAATATTTCGTATTTCAATGGATATGAAAGCACGTTTCAATTATATTTTTCCTTCGCTGATACTGCAGGAGGAAATAATGGTTTACTAATTGTCCAATAATGGTCGTTTTAGATCACTTTACAGCTAAATGCCAAATAGTTTCAACAAAATCATTAAATCTGTATGAAGCTAGCTCTGAATAAATTTTCACCTTTCATAATTCATTCAAATTCAGCGTGCTAGTTTATTGTGCAATCTTAATAAATAAAGGTCAATGTTTGTCTGTTTGTCAGTTACCCGACCTTTGTACCTTTGTTACTAAACTCCTCCCACAGTTTTGGTGCCAGGTGGGAGTGTGGGGCACCGTTGGAAAGCCGCTTTGGAGATGGTATTAGGCGAGTTTAGTGGAAATCAGAGACTTTTGTTTAATAAAATTTTCGGCAGAACTTAGGCCCTATGTAGTATACGAGAGCGGAAAAAATGCGAAAAAAATGGCCGTTTGGGGCAGAAGGAGGCCTCCGATCGAAAAGGTGTATGGAACGAAAGTTGTTCGCAGCTCCCCAAAATGGGGGTAAGGATGAGGTCAGATCCAAAATCGGAGGTCATTTAGCGGCCGAAATCGAGGTCGCCGTTTAATGAGGCACAGGGAGGTCGAGGCCGGTGATTATGGTAGGAGTAGTATTGTGATGATTGTGGTAGTAGTGATTGATGATGGTGATTATGGTAGTAGAATTTAAACCCGGGCAGAGCCGGGTACCCCTCCTAGTAATAAATAATTGTTCAGATTTCCTAGCTAATATTGGGTAGAGGATACCAAACCTTACTCTGGACAGGACCACCCCTCTTTACCTACTGGAAAATATATGATTGTATTACAGATTAGGAAGGATAGGCCTATATGGAAGACAGGCGATTATTCGAAACAGTAATTTGGTATGAGCCTTCCATAGGGTCTATAAATGAATTTTAGAAGGGGTGCCCTGAGGAAAATTTAAGAAAATATATAAAAAACCCTATATTGAAGATGGAAAACTAGCATTTTTCTCAAATCGGATAAATCGTAATTAAACGATATTGGTTGAAGATACATTCAATTTGATACCACACTTATGAAAGGAAATTAAATTTCGCATCTTTTTTATTCTATGCACTTTTTATATTTGATGACCGTTTAAGAGATATGTTTTTTTTTTTTTAGTTTTTGAGCTAATTCATTTTAATTGTAATAACACGATATTGGTTAAAGATACATTAAATTTGAAACCACATTCGAGAAAGGAAGTTAAATTTTTATCTGTTTCAATAGTGATTTTTTTTTTGTTATCTGATTCCCCGTTTAGCAGATATTGATTTTTTTTTTTTTTTTTTTTACCAATTTGTAAGAATAATATAATTATAGGCATTACATGCCTATAATGATATTATTCTTAGAAATTGGTAAATTTTGCAAACAAAATTACTCAAAAAAAAAATCAACATCTCCTAAACGGTGAATCAGATAAAAAAAAGTGTCACGAATGAAAAAGATGCAAAACTTAATATCCTTCCTTAAACGTGGTCTTCAATTTAATGTATCATTAGCCAATATAGTTTTGACAATTAAAAAACATTAACCAATATCGTGTTATTACAATTAAAAACATTTAGCTGAAAAAATACAAAAAACTCAACCCTCATATAACGATGAATCAGATACAAAAAGTGCATATAATAAAAAAAGATGCAAAATATAATTTCCTTTCATAAGTATGAGGTATCAAATTTAATGTATCTTCAATCAATACCGTATAATTACGATGTCTATGATGTGAGAAAAATGCAAATTTTCCACCTTCAATATAGGGTTTTTATATATTCTCTTAAATTTTCTGGAGGGCACCCCTTCTAAAATGCATTATTATACCCTAAGGAAGATTCATACAAAATTTGGTACTTTTATCCTCCGTGTAACGATATTGGCAATATTTACCGCTAAGCCACCTGACTATGGTGGGTTTATTAGACTTCGCCACCAACGACTATTTTACGCTATCCCAGAAGTCAACTCGGGTAGTTTTGTGGTTGCGGGATTTTTGCGGGTATAGGGTATTACACACACACACACACACACACACACACACACACACACACACACACACACATATATATATATATATATATATATATATATATATATATATATATATATATATATATATATATATATATATATATATATATATATATATATATATATATATAATATATATATATATATATATATATATATATATATATTGGGTTGGTAAAGGTGATGACAAGGTTGGTACAGTTGAGGTCAATTACAGGCAGGACTCGGTCACACAGCCACCGACAAATTAAGAAATCAAGTTTATTGTAAAGAAACACTACTTCATTTTGAGTGGTTCAATATTAAGGATTTTATATATTGGGTAACACAGTTCTAAGAAGTGAGTTTATTTAATGTATGCGTCTTCTTTTTTCATGGCATCGAGGGGAGGGGGCCTGCTTGGAACTGACACCGACTGTACAGTACATGCTAAGTAAAATCCTGTTCTGGAAATATTCGATATTGAGATGTAAACATATTTACCTCTCTTTTCTCCTTCACATCCTGTACAGGCGTGTGTGGCGTTGGTGGTGTTGTTGCTGATTTTGGTGATATTGGTGTCAATGTTAGGTCTTCATCCTGTCCACTACCTCCAGACCTCCTCCTTGACTCCACAACTTCGCTACTCTTCTCGGGGGTGGCGGGTTCTGGGATAGGGGATCTGGGTGGTGGTGGTGGGGAGGGCGCTATAGCACAAGCAGGCTCTTCACCATCCTCATCTTCTAGCTCACCTTCTTCTAGTTCTCCTTCTTCCTTCTCTAAGTCTTCTTCGGGCTTTTGTTGATTCTCGTCCATCATCTTTCACTGAAATAAATACGATATTATTTAATGGGCAAGCTCACACAGGCGGCTCTTTGATTCTAGTCATATCAGAGGCTTAGAATGTGGCACAGATACCTGTTGACCTTATTCAAAAGCTTAGGCTATATTAGTTAAATGTCATCCAAGATCAACATGTAGAAACAGTAACTATATAAAATTACATTGATGGGCCCTGCTAAGAGTTTTGGAGTGTCCGCTAAGGCCCACATCAAGTCATCAATCAATCAAATCTGATGATAACAATTGCGGACATGTGCTCATTGTGAGCTCGCCCATTGGCAAATTTATTCAATGCTGTACGGTATGTTAAAATTATTGGCTACACAACATGGGCCTAACTTGTCCCATATAAAAGTAATTACATTCTAAAGTGAAAATGCACATATATTTCGCATCGCATGCAGTGTTTGGTTAGAGGTCGAATTTCCTTGTGGTTGAGGACTTCGGGTCACACGAAGGCTTATATCGTCAAGTTGACGTCAATATTCGACATTTTGGGCAACATTTATGGGATCTTCTGTAGGCCTACTTTATAAGAAGCTAGATTGACAGAATAAATTTATAAATTTACCTCATAAGCTTCAGATCAATGTAGAAAATAGATTGACGGAATAAATATATAAGTTTACCGTACCTCATAAGCTTTAGATCAAATGCATAACAAAGTTGAAGGGAAATGCGTTCCTGTGATACCGGCTTTTGGATCGTGGAGGACTTGACAAGGAGCTTGTGCAACATCCAATGTTAACCATGTGAATACACTATGTTATTGGTATTTATTTTGGATACGGTATATACAAGATGAAGGTGTACTGGAAAAGTTTCAATAAAATCCATTACATTGTTCGAGAAATCTTACAGACATACCTCAGTGTACACACACACACACACACACATTATACCCTGTCCATTATAGGTAGGCCAGAAATGTTGACCACTAACCTACAGTATATAACTAAAAAATTACTCGAGTAAGTGAGCTGTTCTTTCTACCATTTGGGAAGAGTCAGCCAGGCCCCAGGGAATAGGTGTGGAAATGTACAGTACAGCCCATTTGCTCTAGCCCTTTTTGAGTTACAGAGGTTATTGGATACGATGTCTGGCCTACCTATAATGAATGGACTATAGTGAAAATAATACCGTGCATTGCGAAGGGGCATACAGTATATAGCCAGTTGTTTACATTTCCAAACAAATTTGATACCGTATTAGAAAATATGTCACCGTCTACATAGTCAATAGTAACCAACCGATCACAGGTTAACGATAGTTTAGCCTATAGAGATGTAAATAATATTTTAGTATTTAAAAAGATCAACTAAAGTTATTTATAACCGAATCAGTAATTTATAAAACAAGGGCATTAGTACCGGTATTATATACTGTCTCTTCATCAAACTCCCACGGCGAGTAAGAGACATGAGGGGCGTCTCGTTAGACAACTTCAAGAGAGATCTCGATGTCGAACTGCAAAATATGCCAGACGAGCCCATCTTCGCAGGGGAGCGTGCTGCCCCTTCGAACAGTCTGCTGCACCAAATTACCACCCAGAACGAGGGGCGGCGTGCTCATCGGTGCCACTAGATGAGTGGCGAACAAAACCTTAGGTGACCTTAGGTTAGGTAGGTACTCAATACGGATATTTTGTTGAAGTACCGGTAGCTTTATCAGCAACTCTGTAATAACCGACTAAATTTAATCAAAAGATCAACATATCAGCTGTAAATTCATTACCGGTATACTGTATACGAGATCAATGAATTCTATCATAACATTATAACTCAGTAGGGGAGATAGTATGTTCTCCCTGTAGCGAGAATAACGGTAACATTATATTTGTATCAAAGTCATCACTTGTCACAACGGTCACATATTTTAGCTACAAGTTACAGCGTAGTCAAGATTGATAGTTTTCAGGAATCTTGCTCATACACTATTCGGCAGTCTCTATGTGTTTCTAATAGCCAGAATCTAGTGCAGTGTCGTACTATTTATTTCATATCGTTGAAGTGTCAGGTTAAACACTCTCTCTAACACTAACACACACACTCTCTCTCTCTCTAGACACTGAATAGGGGAAGGGAAAACAAAGACAACATCAAAACGGTCCATGTACCTAATTGCATCCTCCATTAATAAAAGTTTGTAACAATTTAATTTAACCTGCTGTAGGTTGTAAATTTGTGGAGCAATTCCAAGAAAGTGAATTCCAGAGAGTAGAAGTTCTGGGGATAAATGCATTTTGATAAGCAGAAGTTCTACCCATAACGAGGGGCGTCGTGCTCCTTGGTGCCGCTAGAAGAGCGGCGAACACATCAAAAGGTATCAAAAGGTAAGGATTGTATGAGTGTGAATTCGTGGGCATTTCCAGATGTCCTAGTTCTGCGGCGAATGATGCGGAAAGGTGGTACAATTGAAGCAAGTTCCTCAAAACATTTACCGGCATCGTGAAAATATCTCTAGAGCAATGTGAGGGATGCAACATCCCTTAGTATGAATAGTAACCTAGAGGAAGATTATGCGTGATTACAGGGTTATTGATTTATCTAATTGCTTAATTTTGAATTTTGTCGAACTGCCGCAACGTAACCACTCTACCTCGATTCCTAGACATCCATCAAACTTAAGAAAACATCCATTAGTTCCCCCTACTAGATAAATTTGTACATTTTTCGGTAGAAAAATGTCCCGGCTGAAGATGTTCTTCCAAAATTACAGGCTCACTTTTGTTCTTCTAAGAAAAAAATTGACACCTAAATAGCATGAAAGGTCTTAATATTGACAAATAAATGGGGCGAAATGTCTTATATATAATCAAACTAATGGGGCAAACATCTTAAAATTTGAAAACTAATGGGGCTAAACATGAAGGAGAAGGGTGGACCAGAAAAGCCACCCATCTCCCCTTAAAGTACGGTAGGAAGCTAAACAATAAAATAAGAGCTGGGGAGTCTAAGCGGTATATAACGGGCAGGCAGATTTCCACTCCAGGGATTTTTTTTCTCGACTCCTTTCTCCCTCATGTTTAGCCCCATTGCTTCAGATTATAAGACGTTCGCCCCATTAGTTTGCGCCAAATTTCTGTCAATTTTAAGACCTTTCGTGCCATTTAGGTAAAAAAAATCCTGGCGAGCGATAGCGAACCTGTAAGTTAAGAGGAACTGGCCTTCGGCCGGGACATTTTTCTACCGAACACTGTACAAATTTATCTTGAAAGGATAAAGGGGGTGTAATTCTAAGCTTGATGGAGGTCTCGGGAACAAACAAAAACCTCCCCTTAAGTTAGTGGTACTGCTGTGTGTGTCACTGGTATTGTAAATACGTAGTATTTACGTACACTGAAAGGTCGGAGGTGATTCCCTAGCACGACAGGATGGCAAATGGGGGTCACACACACACACACACACCTCTCTCTCTCTCTCCGTAACTTAAGGTAGTTCACACTCAGCAAGTAGCCTGATAGCTAACCGCGTGCCGTAATTTTAAAATGTGCCGTACATATTAAATACAAAATATTCTATTTACTAATCCAAATTTACGGTTTTACTAAAATTACATCTCTCCACACGCCGCAATGTTGCATCTCTCTTGCTCTTCTACCGCTATCATAATTATAAATGTTCTTCAGAGCTTTCTCAGTGTATACTTTTTTTTCTAGTCAACAAGCCCTGGAACTCTCTCCTTCAATCTGTCTTTCCCTCATCCTATGACTTAAACTGCTTCAACTCCGTGCGTCCTTGGTGTCCTTATTACAGAATGGACATAGATTCATTGGAGAGAATTCAGCGTAGAATGACAAAAATGATCCATAATATTAGAAATTTTCCGTATGAAGAAAGGTTGAAGAAATTAGGTTTACATTCGTTAGAGAGACGCAGAGTTAGAGGGGATATGATAGAGGTGTTCAAGTGGGTTAGTGGGATTAACAAAGGGGACATGACAAATGTACTAAAGCTCAGTGATGGCGAAAGAACTCGTACCAATGGTTTCAAATTAGATAAATTTCGTTTCAGAAAAGATATAGGCAAATATTGGTTTGGTAACAGAGTTGTAGATGGGTGGAATAGGCTACCAAGTGATATAGTGGGATCAAGAACGATAGGGAGCTTTAAGAAAAAATTGGATAAGCATATGGACGAGAAGGGTTGGGTGTGAAGGGGGATCAGCCGGGTTGGGCCAATCAGCGCTCTGCAGACCCCCGTAATCCTGCGTTAATCTCTAACCGGTTTGGTAAGATGATCCTCAGGGTATTAGAGTGTTGAGCCTATAATTGGGCTTTGTAATTGGGGTTGTGTGGGACAGGGATCTGCCTTGCTTAGGCCAATCGGCTTTCTGCAGACTCCCATTTTCTTATGTTCTTATGTCCAGACATTTCGACTCAACGAATCTTGAATTTGGATCTCTATCACTCTTTAAAACCCTCTCCGACATATGACGCAATTTTGAGCCTATTAGGGATACTTTAAAGCCTTTGTTACCATCAGAGGTATTTAGAAACCTTTAGTTTAGTTACTTCAACCTCTGCAGTTGTCTTTGAGTTAGCTGTGGGCAGAAAACTAATTTTGGAGAGGTAATTATAAGTGAGAGAACTCTATTTCTTATTGCTAATCTGGCAACCTCTGCGTCATATGTGCGTGAAAGGATTAAACAAGGGCAAGTTTTACAGGCAGCTTTGCCTTTTGTCTCCTACATACACAGACAAATATATATTATATGATCCTTTATGAATAATTTTAATTCCAACTGTCCATAATCCATTCATAGCAAGGAAAACGAATATGGGCCCATTAAATGCCCATAAGCCAATTGCACAACTGGACCCCGACTTCATTTCAAACGGTCTTAGACATTGAAGCAATACTATATTGTCACTATTGTGTGGGCTATGAGAGTGAGTAACGGGATAAGAGAACAGAGGAAAAGCAAACGGATATATATACTGTGGAGTGAAGAAAGGAGAGAAATAATTAGAAGAAACTAGAAAAGAAACAGACCTATACGAGCACGACACAAACAGTAAAAAGTAAAGAGAGAGAGAAAGAGAGAGAGACAGAGTGGTTCGCTGGGTTCAGGATAAATATTAATCATATTGTTAGCTTTGCTTTGGAGTTTACGTAACTAACCACTCAATTTTGAAATTATTACACACACACACTCACACCCCAAGCGGTGGTGTGTTTATCGGTACACACGTTATTTTTGCATGCTTACGAGTACATTTTTCGATTTGTAAACCTAAATAAAACTATCTAGATAAAACTTAACTTAACCTAACCTAACCTAACCGAAAACACTCCATTTCAACGTACTTTAAAGAGAGGTGTGTAAACTTAAACTGTCGCCCTAAACCTCATGTACCTGCAAACCTACATATTTCGTGAATGTTGTACCTTTAAACACACCACCGCTTGTACACACACACACACACACACACGTAAGCAACGGTGTGTTGCTCGGTACAAAATACAAATGATGCATGATTATGAGTACATTAGGAACATGATGGAGTTACTGGAACTCCTGTTTCATTTGACTGACTTCCCCCAAAGTTACGTTTTGTGCCTCGCCTACACACAGTAATCCAGCGAACTTTCACATACACCTCCTCCTCCTATTCATTTAACTACTTAAACACACCACACTTCTTTCCAACACTCCTAAATTGACACTAACGTACCTTGATATAGGTTCTCTATCACTTTCAACGTTGGGGGACACTTGTTACAGGCAGATTTTATTGTTGTCTCCTTCATGCACATAGGGAAAAAAAAATATTTAAAACCTAAATAAAACTATCCATATCAAACTTATAACCTCACATAACATAAAGCACTCTGTAAGTATTTTACACGTGTATACACTTAAACGGTCGGCTAAATTTACTTTAACACATAAACCTTCATATATTATGTGTGTGCCCATAAACCCAACAATGATTGTAACCTACACACAAACCTAATGAAAAGCAAAAATATGACATCCAAGAAACATACAAATAAGGCCTACCGGTACTTAATTATGAATGTCTGTAAACTATGCAAAACAAGAATATGTGCGATTAAAACTCAGCTTTGTAGTCTGATCACTACAATCAAACACAAATTTAAGGGGCACTCGGAAAAGCGTATAACTCGACTTACGTTGGCTGGTTCTTTACCATAAATATCAAAATTTTCTTCTAGATCTGGGTTCCAGGATATGATCCGGATCACCTCCTAAATTGAATAATTTTTCCTTGGCGCATATCCTCTGTCCACCACATTTCGTGAAAATTGGTTCATAACAATGTGAAATATATTGCTTACAGACAGACACAGGCAAACAAACGGAGGGGAAAACATAAGCTCAGTCCAACTTCGTAAGCGGAGGTAAAAACATATTTGATCCATAAGGAATGTACTGATAATTTAACACTTCAGTACGAAGGCGCTTACCTTCGGTTTAATATTTGGCTATCATTAGACGATATAATTCACATAAAAATAATCATGTAAAAGTCAGAAGGATGAGATAATTCATTCCCCCCTAGTTCCAAAATAAATCCGCAGTTTAACACACTCGGTCAAATGTTAGTGATCAAAAAAGGAAAATATCGTAATGAGAAGATGACGTCGCGTGGATGTGATTTGGTGAAAAGAGCGAGTGGAAAGCTATACCAGTAAGAGTAAGTAACATAAACAGAAAACAATATATTATCTTGGACAGCTGGGATTTGTTTTTTGTGTTATTATTATTGGTATTAGTCAACCTAGATAAGTACAAGACTAGATTAATAACCTAACCTAGTCTCTCTCAAGCGACAATGCTTGATTTCAAGATTACTAACCTAGTCTATTCCACATATAAAGAAATTTTAACAACTAAAAATATAGAAGATATAAGCAGCAACGTGTGTTTGTATTAAATACAAAAGATCCACCCTGACGAGGGAAAGTGACACCTACAGTATGTATGGCTAAGAATGGTGAGGTATGGGAGGATGGAATGTTAAGGGGGGGGGGGGGGGTCACCTGCTTTTTTTCCCTCTTACTCTCCTTTTACCTCTTTCTCTGGTTTGTACAAATCCATTCGGCCTCATTCAGCCAACTGTTTTAAGATGTGTATCCCCATTCAGGTGTCGATTTCTTCCTGGCGAGCGATAGCGAGCCATCATTGTATGGAGAAATCCGGATTCGCCGGAGACATTTTTCTATCGAAAAATTTACAAATTTAGCTTGCTGTCAAAAGAAAAATATATATATGCTGGCTCGCTACCACTCGCCAGGATAATATTGACACCTGGATGGGGGTAAACGTCTTAAAACAGTAGGCTGAATGGATATAACCCAGCGAGGGAGAGAGATAAAAAACACGAGGTGGGCTCCCTTAAAGGTTGACATAAGGATACGTTAAGATATTTTTTGTTATGACCAACTCACAAATTAATCAGTAATAATCACCTCTAGTTAGTTGTTACCAAGTAATTTAAGGGGATATGGGCGTTTTTCTGGACACTTTTCTCCCTCATGCTTAGCCCCATTAGTTTCAGATTTTAAGACGTTCGCCCCATTGTTGTCGATTCTAAAACCTTTCGTCCCACTTCTATATCAATATCAAGACCTTTCGTGCCATTTAGGTGTCGATTTTTTTCTGGCGAGCGATAGCGAGCCTGTAATTTTAAGAGAACCCGACCTTCGGCCAGGACATTTTTATATCCAAAAATGTACAAGTTTATCTTGAAGGATATATGTTTTTTTTTAAAAGCTTGAAGGTCTAGCGTAGAAACACAAAAATAAATAAATGTATAAATAATTAGACCAAAAATATAACCACTGTCCCCGTAATGGTTAGTAAGTGAACAAAGCCAAAAGTATGCCGTTTCCACTCTTTCAATCAGATTATTACATTTGTGTTTTCATTCTAGCTACCGTACCTCCACACGATGTTGTTCAACTTGAGACCTGTCAGATATGGAGGATTACTTGATATAGCTAGTTAGTTACACTTTGGTACCTAGAAGTCCTTTCAAAGAAGAATAAAATCACCTAGAAGCAGTTAGGACACAACATCATGGGTGTCATTTGATTGAAATCTATAAATGGAAAAGGGTTACAAAATATAAACGCAGGCTACTGTATACTTTGCAACGTTGATATTCGAGTTTAAGATGAACCGTAGTAGTCTAGGTGTGTGTGTGTGTGTTATTATGTGTTTTACACCAACCAACTTCACATCTAACCTCAATTAATGAATTCAACAAACACATGTGGCACTCAGAGGATTCGAACCTAGGATACTCGCATTGAAATTCCGCGCACTATGCATTACTCTATCAAGACTTTAAGTTAATCAAAAACGTAAACGTTTTTGTAGATACCACACTTGGCATAATAATCAGATAATAATTGATAATTTTGTCAACGAGCTCTATCTTCGAAACTTACCTGTCTACAACCATTAGTCTAATGAACTATTAGTATTATACCCAATAATTTATCAATTTAGTGTATAAACCAATCCCGAAAAGAGGCTGGACACAGTGGACAGCTGGGTCAGCTAACAATGCTCCTCCCCTTCCTATTGTATTATATAATTATTATTAGTTGTAGTAGTATTACTATTATTATACGATAGTTTTTCAATTCCCAGACCCAAGGCTTTGTTAATTGTACACGGTGACCACTTCCGGTATTGTACTCGGAAAAAATTACACATCAATTTGTTCTCTAAAATATAATTTCTGGAGTAGATCGTTAACTCGCATCAGTTTTTGTATGTAGGCCTCTATTATAGTCTACAAGAACACTCTATTATCATGGCTTAAGTAGGACTAAGTTAGGTTTTCAAATTGCATGTGTAAATTTTGTTTGTGGCTAAGGATAACAAGGGAGACAGTGATACTGAATGTTAAAGTTGAACAGTCAGGATAATAGACGACACAGCGAAAATAATCTAAAGGTACGGTTTCTTTATCAAGCGTGCCCTTTGCGGGTCCCCAAACAAAGGAAACATTGATTGAATGGGAACTAAATGAACCCAGGGGAAACATATATTTTTTGTTTTAATATAATGTACAATCTCTCTCTCTCTCTCTCTCGTACACATAAATATGTATGTATATACCCAGGCACATACCCCATAGCTGGGGGTAGCCGATTCGAGACATAGATCGATCAGAAACAACATTTAAAGTTCCAATTCCTTAGGGTCCGGGACCACTTTTGCGTTCCCTCGCCCCTTCTGTCTCGTCTAATAAGTTAATTTGACAAGGGAGGAGGATTCCTAGTAACCCGCCCCCGAAGTAGGAAAAGTAGTACAGGAAGAGACAAGATAGAATATATATATATATATATATATATATATATATATATATATATATATATATATATATATATATATATATATATATATATATATATATAGTTAAAATCAAACGTTCGCCGAAAACCTTGATGTCAATTGAGTGAAAACCAGAGAGAGGGACTTTTAACTCGACATATTTACTTGACAGAAATACTATTTATCACGGGTTATTGCAAACATAATTATGAAGAGCGTCAAGGCAAATTAAATTAACTAAAAATTACTCAGTTTATGACTAAGTTGTCGGTGAACTATTGATTTTGACAATAGTGAGCGGATACTGCGTGAGGAGCCAACCAGTACAAAAGGTCACACACGTCACGTGCGCTTTAATTTGCATATTTTGGTAATCGAAGCTAAAACATAAATGTTAAGGGCTATCTTCGTAAAATACTTCAAAGGTATTTGAAACATACATGTAAATATCATGATTTAGTTCATGGTGGGAGGAATAATATGAATTGAATCTGACTTTATACTTTCAGTAATATAATATATACCGTATATATATAGACGAGCTTCTACTGTAAATGTATTTACTCTCAGCCGGGACTTGAACTACCGACATTCAGGACGAGTCCATGCTTTAGTCAACTCTACCACGGCGATATAAAGAAAATTTAAACTTGTCCTACTTATATTAAGGAGAAATCCTACTTGGAGGAAGTATTCCATGTCATACACAAGTCGTAGGACCTATATTCAAGAGTACCACACAAGTAGGATTTTTCCTCCCAGAGCCATTCGGCTCTCTGCAGACTCCTGTTTTCTTATGTTGACCTCTGATCATTTTGGTGAGGTCAGTCCTCATTGTATTAGTGAGTTGGGCCTATAATTGGGCCTTATAATTAGAGTTGGGTATGAGAGGGATCTGCCTTGTGTGGGCCAATCGGCTTTCTGCAGACTCCCATTTTCTTATATTATCATGCTGTGGTAGAAATGATTAAAACATGGACTCTCGCCGTGAATATTGGTGGTTTCGAGTCCCGGATAAGGTTAAAAACAATAATAAAAATACCATATAAATTATATAATAATAATAGGCCTACTAATAATTAATATATATATATATATATATATAGTAGTACTTTCGAAGTTGTATTAGATCGTCTAGTGCTAGAAAAAAAATATATATTTATATACTGTACAGTATATACCCGGCATATATATATATATATATACCGGGTATATACTGTACAGTATATAAATATATTTTTTTTTTCTAGCACTAGACGATCTAATACAACTTCGAAAGTACTACTATATCTACCGGGTACCTTAGATTTTCAGAGAAATTTTCTAAACATAGTACAATGGTCTAATAGTAGCACCACTATAAAGCAATAATGCGACTGTATACTGAAAGGGTAACTGTTAGACTGTGCAAGGGATATGAAAATATGTATGGAACATACAAAACACGTACCGTATATAGAGCTTTGAATAATTATTTCCATGTTCTTGAGTAGTATAATCCTGATACGGTAATTAATACGGTTGATTAGCTTAAGTGACCAAAGATTCCGTTGTGAGATAAATACGATTTTGTTATATGTGAATTAAGGAGACAAAGGGCAGGCTGTCTGTAACGAGTATCTCCCAGAAAGCCAAATTCAAGGGTCAAAATGCCTGGACACACAAAGTTTAAAGCAGTCTAAGTCATAGGAAAAAGGAAAGATTGATTGAGGGAGAGAGTTCCAGAGTTCACTTGTTGAGTAGAACAAAAGACAGAAAATTAGCTAATTCTTAGGTTGGAGAGCTGGACAGAATAGGAGTGGGGCTGTGTTGAAACACGGGTGCCTCTCACTCGCACCGAGAGCTCTGAAGAGCACGGATTGTTATAATAGCGACAGAAGAGTGAAATAGATGCAACATTGCGGCGTGTAAAAATAAATTGTTGGGTACTAGTAAGAGAAAGGGAGTTGCTGAGGCGAAAAGCTTTCGACTCGACCCTTTCGAAAAGTGCGGGATGGGTGGAACCTCCCCAAATGTGTGAGCAATACTCAACATGGGTATACATCATGCTTTCAGTAGCTTCGACTTGACTTCTGGTAGTGTGTGTGTGTGTGTGTGTGTGTGTGTGTGTGTGTGTGTGTAGTACAAGCATAGGTGGGTTCATGAGTGGGGCCTACAAATTCCACGATAACAAACAAAATATACTCGTAAGCATATGCATACTTGTTCGTTCCGTTGTTTACATGCATGGGTTAAAATAACGTAAATATGTTTTATTAAACTTTGTATTGACCCCTTCTGTACCGGTGATGTATTTTTCATTATATTCTGACAAGTATTAGATGATTTCATTGAGCTTAGGAAGGACCCATAAAAAACGCTAGACTATATTAATTTGTAATTTTGGTAAATATTTACGAGACGCAACAATATAGGTACGGTAATAAATGCATAATGGTAGTTTTGGGTTCCTATTATCATATGCTTCATTGCTATATAATTTTTATCCCCGGGAAAAAAAGAAAAACAAAATAGCTTATGATTTTAATTTATTTCTTGGGATTTTTTTGTTTTCCTTAACCTAACCAAAAAACCTAACCTAACCTAACCTAAATGTATTTGGGGGCTATTAGGTTAGGTTAGGTTAGGTTAATGAATAAAACAAAAAGTCAATATACAGGAGGCGCTACAATATAGGTAGCAAAATTCTAATGGTAGTTTTGGGTTCCTATCATCATATGCTTCATTTCTATATACTTTTTATCCCCGGGAAAAAAACAAAAAATCTTGGGTTTTTTATTTTTTTCTTGGATTTTTGTTTTGTTTTTGTATTAACCTAACCTAAATGTATTTGGGGGCTATTAGGTTAGGTTAGGTTAGGTTTTTTGGTTAGGTTAATGACCAAAACAAAAAATCCCAAGAAAATAAATGAAAAATCCCAAGATTTTTGTTTTGTTTTCCCGGGGATAAAAAGTATATAGAAATGAAGAATATGATGATAGGAACCTAAAACTACCATTAAAATTTTGCTACCTATATTGTAGCGCCTCCTGTATATTGACCAAAAAAAAAACCCAAGATTTTTTTCCCCCGAGGATACAAATTATATAGCAATGAAGAATATGGTGATAGGAACCCAAAACTGATATTATAAATGTGTTACCTACAGTATATTGTTGCGTCTCGTAAATATTGACCGTCATTTTAGCTTACAGGTACATAATTATATCCTTCCTAATTTTCAGAAAATAGTCTAAATACAGGTGATATCAAATGAAGAATAGGTAGCCGGTACAAAAGGGGTTAAGATTACAACAAAGGGGTGGCCCGTTGTGTAATCGGTAGCTCGCTCGCTACCTTAACCGAGAGGTCCGGTTTCGAATCCCGGCAGGTGGAGATGGTTGGACAATCTCCTCACACCTCTTGCCTGTTAAGTCTAACAGTAAAATAGGTCCACACAAGGTTAAATTGGGTGCTTTGTGTTCCCTCATCCCTTCAACCCCCCCCCCCCCCCCCCCAAGTGAAAGAGCACTGAACGAGTCTTCTCCACAACTGGTTTAGTATAATAGCTGCATTTTGTGTTACCACCACTGATAAGCCATTGGGCTTTTGGCAGAAAATGCCAAAAATGATCAGTGATATCAGAGACATTTTTACATACAGTGTTCTCATCGTCCAGCATATTACTGATTCATATTCATCAGCCAACTTAAAATAGCCCTATATAATATTTAATTATCACTAGAACAATACACTACACCATGTAGGAAGTCTTCTGGAGAAATAGGGAAAATTTAGACAAAAATGCAAGATAAACTAAATCACAAATGTATGCTAGAATAGCATTGACAAATCGCTAGATAGTCACCAGACACTAAAAACTTGTATGTCACTAGAAAACATATGTTGAAGTATCTAGAATAATCTTTAACAATCGAAACATCTCTCCAATTCCTTAAAATAGGGAAACTAACTTGAATATCGCTAGAATTCATCACATCTTGAAGTCGCTGGATCTAGCGGTAGCAGCTACATTGGCAACATCGTACCAAGAACCTTCATTCCGTTATAATGACCAAGGTCAGATTTCGAAACTATTACAATTATTTCAAAGTTCAGAAATCATCAGATCGGTTTGGAAGTCGATGTACACAATTTCAGTTCCATTAGTTTAAGAAACATTCACATAATATGCTACTTAGAGGGTTTAATAAAGAAGCATTCCTCTCCTGGCATCGTATAATCGAACGCAAGCTGTTTTTTTGTTTTGTGTTTTTTTTTTTTTTTTTAAGAACGTCAACAAACGCTTCGTATATTTGGGTTTGGTGAACCTTTTGGGGTTCCTAGTTATACATTAGAACATATTTATATTTTGCACACTCTTATAAGTATAAACACTTACTTGTTAAAGAGGAAATACACAAAAGCCCAATTTCGAATGATCGTGAATATCTTTACTTTGGCGTATGTTTGGGCTAATTTAAGACTACATTTAGATAGATAGCATTTTTTAACACTCGCCAATGAAATATGATGACTTGCTTACAGATATATACTTAAAGCCCGAATCGGCTTGACTTTAACCCAGTTGTTCACTTCCTCAAGCCTGTGGAGGAGCAGGGTTGAGTTGGTTTGATATTAGACACCCTTTTATGGCATTTGGGTGTGAAATACGACACCATTTCCAGTCTATCGGAGATAATGATGGTAAAGGAAAATGCGGCTAATGTATACAGTCACGCTCAAGTCACTTCCCACTTTCGCTAATTAAATAATTATGTAATTGTCTTTAGTGAAAAATAATACATATAACTAAGCAAGCTTGACTAAAAGGAAATGTATTTGTTTATATATACCGGTATTAATAGGAGACAGCTAAGGCAAGGTAGAAATTATGGAGGTAGGACTATTTATGAGCTTAATTGTAAATGTGGCACCACTGTTCTACAGAAACTAGTGTGCCTTCATAATTATACAGCAGCGGCATAGTGGGTCCTGAGAGTCAGAAACAATATGGCTCTCGGACAGATCCTAGATTGATAGATTGAAGGATAGTGAAATAATAAGAGGTAGGCCTATAAATAGATTACAATGCAGTAGAAAAGCTAACGAATTAAGAGCAAAAGCAATTATGCGCTATGGTGTAAATAATTAGGTAAAACAATATGGCTTCTGTCTGACAGTTACCTTGACAGAAACAGCATCACAATGACGCGACGTACAGTCCCTCATAAAAGTTCTCGGACCTCCCATAAGTGTGTTATGCATATGTAGGCTATACTGATTTGTGTATACCAAAGTGTAGGTTATAGCCTACACTAACCATAAAACAACCTATATAATTCATTACAAAGCAAAGTCTTTATTACTCATTCCCGATGGTTGCAATTGCACAAAGACAAACATAAAAGGTCCACAAATGTTTATGAATGACCGTATTTTGACTTCCATGATTGTTTGTTTGTTTGTTGGTTTTAGGCGCACTCTCCCATCCAGGAGTTCGTTCTATGAACGATGGCTGTTTCCTTATTGTTATTTGTAAGCCTATTTGTTAAACATTTTCATGTGTGTTTCGAATTTGCGTATTTCGGTTTCACAAAATTTATCTCGGGAAAGAATAAACTTGAAGTTGACAACTTATAGTCTACAAAGTTTTGTTTTTTCTTCCACGTGGATTGTAGAAGTCAAATGATTGTTTAAATTAAGCGTGCAATGGTAAAAACTAAAGTTATGCACCCTTTTTATTTTAGATTCTTCCAAAACTTAAAGGGGAATTGTTTATTATTAGGCCTAGCCAGGGTTTATTAGAAATTAAATAAGTCATCGTATTGAATGGGTTAATAAGATCACGTTACGTAGCCGGTAGGCTACTCTCAGTTTTAACAAATGCTAAATATTGATCTATATGGACAGTACCGCACCTAATATTAGTTGTTTCGTGTAGGTCAGCGATTCCCAACTATAACAGTAACTTCAAATGCCGGTACGGTAGCCTATATGTAGTGTTTGTTGTTGGCATCTCAAAAGCTTGTCAGACTCATGAATTAGAAGCGCATGTATATTTTACGTAGATTTAATTCTTCTACATAATATAGAATGTGGAAGAAAAACTCGTGCAAATGAATTGAGAGTGAATATTGGTATACATCAGTCGACTTATTAGATGAATTAACGGCTGTCTTACATTCTGTATCGCACACGTCTTGCTTGAGAATCATATCGTCTGTTAGCCAAAATAATTTAAAAAAATATAGGCCTATATCCTAATCAATTTGTCAGACGCCTTGATCCCCGAGCCCCGAGGTGGACACGAATGAATCTCCTCCATGGAGACAATTTGTTTGATTCTCTGAAGCCACATATTTGGTTATAGGTTGAATTGGGTGTCCAAGTCCACTCATTATAGGTAGGTCAAAAATTTCAACCAATATGCTACATAACTCATAACGGCTAATTAAGCTTATATTTCTCCCATTTAGGCTATGTAAACATTTGGTAAACCTAATATCCCATAGCTGTATGTAGGCTACAGCCACTGACAAATGTTCGTGAACTCTTGCGATTTTCTGTATGCCTAGGCCTATACAGTATATCCATTAAGATTGATGTTCAGATCAAATAATTTATGCATTAATATATACAAATTAAGTAATCATTGACATAAAGCTGATTTGATCAGACCATCATTCTAAATCAATATATTTGCAAAAAGAACATCGGAAAAGCTCACGAACATTTGTCAGTAGTTGTAGGCTACTATTATTTTGAAGTACCGATGTCAAGAGATGAAGTCAGATAATATTAAGTTCAATTTGTTGTATTTATCTATTCAGTTTAAGAGGCCACTTTTACGAGAACGAACTAGGCTATGGTCAATATATTCCCAATAGGCCTATAGCCTAGCTAATTTTTCAGAATGTTGACATTTGATAGGCCTACGACGATCCCCCCCTGACTGAAATGGCGTAATCGTAAGAATATGTATATACGGTAACATAAAACTGTCTACAGTATATAGGCTAATTAGAAAAAATAACGAGCTTTACGCTGCCCAGTTCCAAAATTAACAAAGCCTTTCAAACAAAAAACACAGGAATTAGACTATTGACAGGTTAACACCAACGTATGACAAAAGCAATTAATATACCCTATGTTGAAAATATTCAGGCTTTCATGCTTTGTTGGGAAAATTACGAAATCAAAGCCCTCGCAAATTGCATTTTGCGAATTAAAGCTAGTCAATTTAACGACAATTCCACGTACAATATCCACTAGCATAACAGTATTATTGAACAACTGAAGTTTAACAAGCTCCTGTAAAGTCACATTATCTCTAGATATCAGCAGCTGATAAGTGATAACCCAAGATAATATATGAATCCAATAACTAAACTTTTCAAGATAACGAACAAATATCTATAGCAATTAACTTACTATCTTCACTCGACACTGAACGAATACAAATAGGCCTAGGCTATACAGAAAACTATATAGAAACTAATCCAAGGGTTACATAATCCTACGGCAAGAGTATTGATTACAACGCCCCCCTAGTTTCATGCAACTGCCCTTCTCGTCTGATAAAAAACTGGGTCATTCCTCTGTACCGTACAACGATCGAAAACTTGCTGATATTTACGGTAAACTTTGGTGGCGTATGGACAGAAAAGGGGAAAACGAAAGGTTTAGAAGAGAAGATTGAGAGGGGTGGGAGGAGGTAGGGAGGTAGGCTATATAGTATGGTACGCGAGTGCAAAGGAATGCAAGGGGTGTGCAAGCTATCGGAATCTATTCATACCGGTCTTACTATTAATAGAATAAAAGTGCGCGATTAACTTTCCGAGAGTATATTACCAATGTACGAATTGAACGAAATATATTGATTAAAAAAAAATCAACGTACAACTATCTTTTATTCACTTGTGCATGTTCAATTAGTTATATTTATGTAAACAATTGCACCATGTTTAATGTGATTGCTATAATGGGACGGTTACAACCAAACCTCACTGAAGCGTTAATTCACTTTCCCATCATTTCGCCCCGAACAACAGCCAGAGTGTCAGTTAAGGACGTAAGATCAAACAAGGAAAGAATGAATTTATGCAATATTTCCTCCCGAGCTAGAAATACCCAGTAAGCCAGCCACTAGCGACAAAATCCGAGAGAAGTATGCAAGGGGCGGAACACTGGCCGCCATGACAACTAATGGTAGTCAGACGGGACCTGCTGCGAGGCTACCCACACCTAGTTTTACTAGTTTTTATTTTCGCAACGGGACGACACTCATCCTACATCGTTACTTTACTTTAAAACATGCACATATGACCAACTTGTCTCGCTTGTTCCGTAATTGAATCAGATCACATGTACTTCCCCCAATAATCCGTAAAAGCAACTCAACCACGCAAATTTGGATCTGCTCATTCAAGGACAAATACCGATGCTAGACCCCGCCTATTCTACGCTTTCTTTGCCCTTCTCCCGTATTTTGTACATAATGCATAGATTGAGGAGGCTACTCTCTACATGACATGTTTCATTGTATGCATGATAGTAGCTCCATAGCTGCCCCAAAGACGTATACTATATTCCATTGTAAACGCCTAAGGCATCATCATCCATCATTCACTTTCCATGTATCCCTTACTTTTGTTATTATTCACTACTATCCATGTAAGAATTGACGACTAAACTGAGTTATTTACCACTGATATCCACTAATGTTGGTAACGGGAAATCATCATAAGATCGGCAGTGTTCATATCAACGACAGCAGTAACGACCAAGGACTGACGTGGCAAGCCTCCCAGCCGGCTACAATCCCTTTGAAAAACACGTTGTTGGAACACACATTCTTCAATATTTTATCATTATGATCACATTATCCTCTCAATCCTTGCGCACTATTGGCATTTATCAATTGCATCAGCTTAGCAATGAAAATTCAAACATTTTGAAAGTTGTTATAATATTATATGTGATCATATGTATTTTACAAGACTCAAATGTATCCTAATATTCTGACATTCCTCGCGCCTCGCTTGTGACGTCAGCCTCGAGATCAATACGCTGGCATTTTGGTGATGCCATTTCGCGAATTTGTCATTATTTATATAATCCTAGTTACATTGATTTATCTATATAAATGTGCAAAGACAGTCACTTGTAATCTTGATTCAACAGTGTAAAACGTTTTATCTTGGTTGTTTACTTGTGAATCTGGCACTTACGTTAATTAAAGTAATATTCAGAAAACTTGGCAACAGCTATGCTAAATATCGAATATACAGTATGATCTATATTTTCGCCATGCATTCGTTTAATGTCAACATATTATGTATGTGCGTTATTGGTGTTTATACAATAATGACCGACATGTACAATCAAGTGATAGCAAATATACAAAGCCTGCGTAATTCGGCTTCCTTTGTCTGATTTTAACCCTCTGTAATATATACGCCTTCCTTCCTTTAATGGCTACCATTTCCCGATTTTATTCCGTTTAGGAGCCTGTGAAAGTCAGGGAATGGTTGACAAGGTTTCTATTCCCAATTATTCCTACATACAGGTTTTCTAGAGTATCCTAAACATATTTAGCTCAGCCTGAATATAAAATTAAACTCATATGACACCATCTTTTTTGTGGGCGTTTTTGTAGTGGCAATTTCCTCCGCGTCCCTATAAAGGCATCATAGCTTTGTTACCTCCGCTAACGAAGTTGGATGGAGGTTATGTTTTCGCCTGTGAAAAGCTGCATTTTGTGTTACCACCACTGATAAGCCATTGGGCTTTTGGCAGAAAATGCCAAAAATTATCAGTGATATCCGAGACATGTTTACATAGTGTTCTCATCGTCCAGCATATTACTGCTTCATATTAGTCAGCCAGCTTAAAATAGCCCTACATAATATTTAATTATCATTAGAACAATACACTATACCATGTAGGAAGTCTTCTGGAGAAATAGGGAAAATTTAGACAAAAATGCAAGATAAACTAAATCACAAATGTATGCTAGAATAGCATTGACAAATCGCTAGATAGTCACCAGACACTAAACACTTGTATGTCACTAGAAAACATATGTTGAAGTATCTAGAATAATCTTTAACAATCGAAACATCTCTCCAATTCCTTAAAATAGGGAAACTAACATGAATATCGCTAGAATTCATCACATCTTGATGTCGCTAGATGGAAGTGATGGAAGTGATTCGCTGGATCTATCGGTAGTCGCTACATTGGCAACATCGTACCAAGAACCTTCATTCCGTTATAATGATCAAGGTCAGATTTCGAAACTATTACAATTATTTCAAAGTTCAGAGATCATCAGATCGGTTTGGAAGTCGATGTACACAATTTCAGTTCCATAAGTTTAAGAAACATTCACATAATATGCTACTTAGAGGGTTTAATAAAGAAGCATTCCTCTCCTGGCATCGTATAAGCGAACGCAAGCTGTTTTTTTTTTTTTTTTTTTTTTTTTTTTTTTTTTTTTTTTTTTTTTTTTTTTTTAAGAACGTCAACAAACGCTTCGTATATTTGGGTTTGGTGAACCTTTTGGGGTTCCTAGTTATACATTAGAACATATTTATATTTTGCACACTCTTATAAGTATAAACACTTACTTGTTAAAGAGGAAATACACAAAAGCCCAATTTAGAATGATCGTGAATATCTTTACTTTGGCGTATGTTTGGGCTAATTTAAGACTACATTTAGATAGATAGCATTTTTTAACACTCGCCAATGAAATATGATGACTTGCTTACAGATATATACTTAAAGCCCGAATCGGCTTGACTTTAACCCAGTTGTTCACTTCCTCAAGCCTGTGGAGGAGCAGGGTTGAGTTGGTTTGATATTAGACACCCTTTTATGGCATTTGGGTGTGAAATACGACACCATTTCAGTCTATCGGAGATAATGATGGTAAAGGAAAATGCGGCTAATGTATACAGTCACGCTCAAGTCACTTCCCACTTTCGCTAATTAAATAATTATGTAATTGTCTTTAGTGAAAAATAATACATATAACTAAGCAAGCTTGACTAAAAGGAAATGTATTTGTTTATATATACCGGTATTAATAGGAGACAGCTAAGGCAAGGTAGAAATTATGGAGGTAGGACTATTTATGAGCTTAATTGTAAATGTGGCACCACTGTTCTACAGAAACTAGTGTGCCTTCATAATTATACAGCAGCGGCATAGTGGGTCCTGAGAGTCAGAAACAATATGGCTCTCGGACAGAGAGCTTGGTTTGGTGAACCTTTTGGGGTTCCTAGTTATACATTAGAATATATTTATATTTTGCACACTCTTATAAGTATAAACACTTACTTGTTAAAGAGGAAATACACAAAAGCCCAATTTAGAATGATCGTGAATATCTTTACTTTGGCGTATGTTTGGGCTAATTTAATCCTTGTCTAGCGGGGTGTTTTGGGCATATTCAGGCCCTCCTGAATGATAAATCTAGTATCTGCATGAAAAGAAATGTATTCAGCAAAAAACAAGGCGCTAAAAGCTTCAAAATGAGACCAGAACGAGCTACGTAGCACTTGTGGTTCTCTTGCAGTGGTGCCACGAACATGGGAGTTTAGCGTATAGCGGTATATTTTTCCCAGCTATGCTCACTACTGGCTACACTGCCGGCCTCTCGAGAACACAGGGAACATGAGTTAATGGGCGGCGGTAAGCCCTGGGAGTCGGCTGTCTGGCCCGCTACGCTCCCGGCCATTTGCACTCGATTTTAACCCTTTAAAAGCCTTAATAATGCTCCTAACTTGCTGCAAATTGGTGCACGACTTAAGTCGAGCGCCGCCAATAAGGGGTTAAGACTACATTTAGATAGATAGAATTTTTTAACACTCGCCAATGAAATATGATGACTTTCTTACAGATAATATATACTTAAAGCCCGAATCGGCTTGACTTTAACCCAGTTGTTTACTTCCTCAAGCCTGTGGAGGAGCAGGGTTGAGTTGGCTTGATATTGGGCACCCTTTTATGGCATTTGGGTGTGAAATATGACACCATTTCCAGTCTATCGGAGATAATGATGGTAAAGGAAAATGCGGCTAAAGTCAGGGATTGGTTGACAAGGTTTCTATTCCCAATTATTCCTACATACAGGTTCTCTAGAAAGTCTAGAGACAAACATATTTAGCTCAGCCTGAATATAAAATTAAACTCCTATGACACCATCTTTTTTGTGGGAGTTTATGTAGTGGCAATTTCCTCCGAATGCTAGACTACTCGGCCCACGGGACAGCTCGACCCACAGCGAGACAGCTTGGCCCAGTAAAAACGAGACAGCTCGGCCCCGTGTTAATTACGAGACAACTCTTAATTAACCTAACCTAACCTACACATTATGAATCGAGAGAACTAGCCTATGACATAATTATACAATAAACGAACATTTCGCCCACCTTACTCACACGCCATAAACGGGAGGCCATGTATGCTGCACCAAATCCTGCAAATCCTGTCCTCTGCGCATGCGTGAGAATATTAGGCCCCTTGCCACGATTTGTTTTTCCTTTATAGCCTACTATTATATTATCTTAACCTAACCTAACTTAAATTAACCTAACAGTTGAGCCTAAATAACATAATAAAAATATTAGGGAAAAGGCCGCGCATACGCAGAGGACAGGATTTGGTGCTGCATACATGGCCTCACCCATAAACCCTCCACTTAGCTCTCCCCATCCTAATCCTGATCGACTGGTCTAGTCAAATTGCCCCATAGCAAAACATGGGGCCGAGCTGTCTCAAATAATGGGCCGAGTTGTCCAAAAGTGGGCCGAGCTGTCCGAGCCGAGTTGTCCCATGGGCCGAGTCGTCCAGTCACCTTTCCTCCGCATCCCTATAAAGGCATCATAGCTTTGTTACCTCTGCTAACGAAGTTGGATGGAGGTTATGTTTTCGCCTCCGTTTGTTTGTCTAAACAAGATATCTCACAAATTTATGTAAAATGCCCCAGAACGAGAGGCCCACCACAGAAGCCACGAGCGAACACCACACAGAAACACCCGAAAGAAAGGCCCACAGAACGAAAGGACCAGGTGACTGGGCCAACCAGTTCAGACAGGCCCAAGCCTGCAGGGCTAAGCAGCTCCAAACCACACCTCCCTACCCCTTCTAAAACACTGACCTTTCCCACACCTCACGTATACACTACCCTCGTGTCCTACACATCTACCTACATGAGAATGAACATAAATACACCTTAAGTTAATACACCCATGGTCTGTCCCTAAGTTAGGATATTAATATCAACATACCCTAAAATAACTTGTCTTGCCAGACTAAGTTTCTGAAGACCAATCACCCCCATAAATCAATGTATTCAATCCTTAGGTTAGTTATCTTTATCCGCCATTGTGTTCATCTCTTCCATTTACTTTTCCACAATTGTTATACGTCTTCAAATCACCTCCTTCGTATCCACAGTCCACACTACTCTATTTTGCTTCGTGTCCTACACCTCTTACCCGCCAGACTCTACCTACATGATGATGAACAGGAATACACATTCATATTAAAACACCCATGCCCTGTCCCTAGGTTGAGCCAATGCCAACCAGTTCAGACAGCCATAAATCTATGTATGTTCTTCCATCCGAGAAGTAATATGTTCACCCCTTAAAATACCTTGTCTTGCCAGACTAAATTTCTGAAGACCAACCGCCCCCATAAATCTATGTATGTTCTCCCATCCGAGAAATAATATGTTCACCCCTTAAAATACCTTGTCTTGCCAGACTAAGTTTCTGAAGACCAACCGCCCCCATAAATCTATGTACTGTATGTTCTTCCATCCGAGAAGTAGTATGTTAAAAAAAAACATGTCCTAATTGATAAGAAACTAAGATACCCACGGGTACACCAGTGTATATAGAACCATTACTCCCGTAAGACCTAGACAGCCATGACTGAAGATGTTAGCCACCATGCTATAACTTAATGCTTACCCCAACCAGGGATTGTATATACAACCCTCTGTTACCATTGTATCGACCACTTTCACCACGAAACAATACCGAAGTTAACCCTACGAACTGTCGTTTTCTTTGGTGTATATATCATAGAAAACGCAGCTCCCAGGAACAACTACACCAGCAAGAAATAGTGTCAGAGTAACAGTATCCATAACCATCGTATTGACGAGTAATAATACACCATGTTTTTCCCTACTTTATCCACAGTCAAGCACACACCTATAGTTAACCTCCTTTTCCCCCACAGCCCCACAGTCCACATGATTCTATCTTTTCCAGACTCATATACCACCCCGTATTTGCTCATCCCCCGGTAGCATTTGGCTAACGTACTTTCACTGTCATTTCCCCCCAAACTCCAATATCAACTGTAGCCTAATGCCACCCCCACGCCCGGAGACCTTAGGGTCAAACTTCCACGTAGCCCCCTGAACTCTCTCCCTCTCATTAACACCCCGCGCTCCTCGACTCTTGTCCGACCTAGCCTCTCCCTCATACCTCTTGAAGATCCTTGATTTTTCCGTTGCTAACGCTCTCCAACCTTTCATATCTATACTCCTATCCAGCCTACCTTCCCTTAGTAGGCCGGAACAACATTAGAACTTTACTAACCCTTTGCATGCCATCTATTCCCTCACAACCCTGCACCCAATGATCGGCAGTGCGAGGCTAGCCGCCTCGCCAGTGACTAACTTCTATTGCCATACTTCCAAATAAATGTGGCAGAGTTAGCAACCCAGTCTCCACCACATCCAGCAAGCCATACAATTAACAACCAACCGATTAAACCAGCTAGTCAAGGCACCTTCGGTTTTGGTATTAAGAACACCCACATCTGTCTCATGAACAGAGGGTTATTACAAACACTTGTGATATGGCAAGCCCCTAGCCACAGCCGCCGGACGACCATCCCAGAGAGAGGGCGCACAGCTACCCCTTTTTACCCACCCGAGGAGGGAGACCCCCACCCCTGCAGAGGTATACCTGACCCCTGTTTTGACTTCCGGGTCATTGCCAGGTAGCACAGGAATTCTTCCTATCAATGAACTAACCATGCATGACTAATCCCTTTACTAACCTCTATTAACCCACAATAACCCATTCACCTTTTTTGCATACTCGGATAATCAAATTAGCACCTCAGCTATACCATAGAATGAAGACTGAGTAATATAAGAGAGACGCTCCTATCACAGCTGTCCCAGTCCTCCTCGCAAAGTAGATCCAGTCTCCCTCCCCTAAATACTTCCAATATAGCCAAAATAGTACCTCTTACTAAGGCTCAGTTATATCACATTATGAAGGCTCCCTATAGCCATGTGCCACAACAGTACTCACCACCTTACCGAGTCCCCGTATCTATTGAGAGCTCAAATAATTCCATAAGACTCGAGATCCCTATGGCCTACAGGGTCCAAAACCGAGCCTATAAACCCAGCCCCCGCCCCCAGTAAAATCAGTTGAAAGATAGACACCAACCAGTGGTTGGCCCCCTTAAGTTGACCTCTAGCTCTGCCCTTGTGTTGTTCCTGAGATTTGAGATTCCAGAGCCGGCAGACTCTGTGGCAGATTTGAGATAGAAGCATCTGTCCACGTACAAGAAATCTATGTGCACCTTATAACCTTCACACACACCAGTGGGTATATAAGCGTGTAGCCAGCAACAATCGCCAAGAGATCCGTCTTGAGAACTTCCTACATATGGACCACCTGGACGGCCGCGGAACCATTCGTTAGCCCCCAACATCACGGACGCAAGATAACCAGGACCAGACCAACCAAATACTACCCAAGATTCACTTTATTAGTACTAACGTGTTACAGTACTAATTAGAAATTCACTTATTAATCTTTCTATGAAGTGGCTATATATTTGCCCAGTGTAATTCATATATAACCATTCCATTTGGGAAGTGCTAAGCGTATCAGTGTTTATTAATTAACCGGCGACATTAACTCTCGTAATTACCTTTATCCAGATATTATTACATAGAAGTAAAACCCTAGTGATATCTAACGTTCGCCCACTGATTTGTGTTCTACGTATTTCTGCCATAAGAATATAAAACTTAGATCAGTACCCCCCTGAGGTTACTAGAATTCCCGTGCTCTAAAACATACGCGTGTCTAATTCTAGTCTGTGAACTACTACTTGTGCACCAGACCTGCCAGTAATAAATCTAATTAGTGAAATTGAATCTATCAGTAACATTGAGGTCTTCCAATAGATAAACTTGCGAACCAAACCAGTGATCAGAAGAGTATACCTGAACGTTGGAAGTGGGAGACTAGGCTCCATCCAGATCCACTAATGCTAGCGGTTCATTTCTATCATTTGTCTTGTACGAGTATTCATACTTTCTTATGCTCCCTATTAACCTTCTTAAATAAACGTGATCGTGTGTCTTGTTAACGTGTGTTTATTTTGTGTTATCTATTCCTCATACCTTGTATTGTGCATGCAGCCTTATATACCCAGTCAGTTAGAACTCACATTACCCAAGTTAATCCTGTAGAAAAACAGGGCATAACATTGGCGGCAGCGGTGGTTCTTGATTCGGATAAAAGGTTGCATTACATTGCAAGTTTGGAACAGCCAGAACACGATAACATCATGGCGCACCGTTCTCACATTCCCATCCCACATTATGATGGAGAAACTTACGAGATCGAAACGTTCATGGACATAGTGAAATCCGTACTTGACCTAGTTTATACCACGGATGCAGAAAAAATAGCCGTGACATTAACGCACCTGGGAAAAGCCGTTTCCCTGGTTGCCTACCAAGTGCACCCTGCTCTCACATGGGACGAATTTCGCCCAATAGTGATAGAAGCCATTAAGCCTTTGTTGGGCGTTTTCGTGGCCCACACCCGTATCCAAGACACTAAATTCGAAGGCGATCTAGATGCCACAGTGAATAAGATCGCCCAACACATAAAAGTTTCTTTCCCCACATTGACCAGAATCCAACAAGAGCAGCAGATTCTGGTCAACCTTGTATCAATATTGCCCTCAGCAGTAAAAGACCATTTCCGTGTGCACGATTTCGTCGGATACCAAAAAGATCTCATCACGATCCGACGTATTTTGGCCGTGCGCACAGAAGAACCCACCCAAATCGCTGTAATCAAGAGGTTTCCCACCATCCCGCAGCACCCCGACCACCAAAACTCCAAGAATGCCTACCCATCCTCATCCTTCCACAACAGACCCACCTACCCTTCCGGCAAGCCCCAACCCAGTAGACCCCGGTTCCAACCTACCCAGCCACGCAGAATCTTCAACCGGAACAAAACCTACAACACCTACCAAAGTAAAAACCCTACCTTAGTAATTATCAACCCCTATGATTTCCCTGCCTGTAATGCTCAGTGTGCCCTCCATCAAATTTGTGACTCTGCCAAACCTCGCCCCTTTACTCCTCGCATTTCTGTAAATGAAGAGGAGTTGGGACAAGAGGAAGAAATGGAGGAAAGGCACACTGGAGAAATAGCCCCTATCATGACCTCAGAGGATACCGAGGAAACCCTGGAGGAGGTAGATACCAACCCCCAGGATTTTTAAAGTACCCCCCGCCCAAGATGGCCTCGGCGGGGGACGCCATAACTGACCGCACTGCCCCCATTTATTACATGGCCAAAATCAAGGACATTCCTGTCCGCTTGTTAATCGACACGGGAGCTGTCAAGTCATGTTTGTTCAAGTCTTATTATGATCAACACCACCGACTATTTGGCCCCTTGTTAACCACCAAAGCAGAACTAATCTCAGCTGCTGATACTGACTTAAATCTCCTAGGGGACACTTTGCCCCTGTCAGTAACTACTCCTGCCCCCCATGCTCGTTGTAATCACACGTTCACATTATTTTCCTCCCACTGTAAACATTACGATGGTTTCCTTGGACTTGACCTCCTTCAAAAACTCCAGGCCCAGGTTGACTGCGGCCAAAGGCTGATCTCATTCAAAAAAAGAAATTCCAACCCAAAGCCTCTGACAAACCAATCACGCAGAAACCCATTCACAAAAAGAAAAAACACCTTCCCCCTCAACAAACCCTGAGTCAGGGTTACCAAATTGCAGCTAGCACTAAGGTAACTCCTAAACCCTCCCCTTGCCCCGAGTTCTCTCAAAATATCACTCAATTCAGAAAAAAAATGCCTCAACAAACGAAAGAAGACAAGTCCAAGCAACTCCCTCTCGGTAATCCCCTCAATTCTCGTAACTCTGTCCAGGATAAATCCTCCCATGTTTTCAGGACAGACTCTGATATATGTAACCATAATTCTATCAACTGTTTATGTACACATGTTTCCAGGGAAAATGCCGACCTATGTACCCAACAATGTTTCCCCCATGCCCCCAGAAATGTTCAGCTATCCCACAACCAACACAATTTCCCTTGTGACAGTTTTCCGTCAGTAGCTCCCTTTCCCCCCCACACAATTCACACCCCTAGAAAACTTCACAACCCCACACTTGACTCGCCCTCTCATGACAAACAAACTCACCAGTCCCAGATAACCTCTAACCAGACCGTTACTGCCACCAAGAAAATTCCCCACATTCGTCCTGTTAACAACCCCAAATCAATACACCAGTCCTCCACCAATAACCCATGTTCTACACCTAACTCTTCCCCCACCAACCCTCCGCAGTCCCACCAACAAATCCCGTTTTCTAACTCGCTCACCTCTCACCACCCTGACCCGCCCGCACGCGCCGTTAATCCTCCCCTCACGCGTGCCGACCGAGGGACACAACTATGTTCCCACCATGCCCCCAGAAATGTCCAGCTATTCCACACCCACCCCAATCCCCCTTGTGACAGTTTTCCGTCAGTAGCTCCCTTCCACCCCCACACAATTCACACCCCTAGAAAACTTCAAAATCCCACACTCGCCCTCTCATGACAAACAAAACCACCAAATCCATATAAACTCCAAACAAACCGTCACTGCCACCGACAAAACTCCCCAAATTCTTCCTTCTAACAACCACCAATCCTTACATCAGTCCTCCACCAATAACCCATCTTCTATACCTCACTCTTCCCCCACCAACCCTCCACAGTCCCTCCAACAAATTCCGTTTTCTAACTCCCTCACACCACGCCCCACTGATCCTCCCACACGCGCCGTTACTCCCCCCCCTCACGCGTGACCCCCACCAAAGTGACCTTTCCCCCCTTATGCATACCAAGCACCTGCTCGCCAGTCGATCCCCCACCATCATTAGCCCAGCTGTAGTTCAAGATAAATGCCAAATTCCCCCCCGCCATCAAAAATGGGTGAACCTTCGACCCATACCCCAAACTCACATGATATTTTCCCCCACTACCACGTCCACCAACCCCAATCGTTGCCTCTTACAACCCGCCATCATTTCCGCTCGCATCAACCACATTCTCGTGGCAAATATCTCTGAGGAATCCCTGACATTACCAAAAGGTCTCATTATAGGAGACCTCGAAACTTTTGATGACCTCCCCATAGATTTTAATGACACCCCTACCAGCCTCCAATTGTCCCCTCTCCCGGACACATTATCCGACCACCAAAAACACGGCATGTACGACCTATTGCTAGAGTTCAGTGACGTGTTTGCCCAACAACCCACCGAAATCGGACAGACCGATGTAGAACAACACATCATTAACACCACAGGCCCCCCCATACGACAACCATCCCGTAGAAAAAATCCCATACGTCAGGAAGAGGAACGCCAAGTCCAAGAGATGTTAGAGGCCGGTATTGCCACCCCGTCCATTAGTCCCTGGTCTTCCCCTGTTGTCCTAGTCAAAAAGAAAGATGGGTCAACCTGTTTTTGCGTCAATTACAGGAGGTTGAATGACGTAACCATTAAAGACGCTACGCCATTACCCCGGATAGACGATTCCCTTGACTCCCTATACGGATCCAGATGGTTCACTACCCTTGACTTGCAAGCAGGGTATTGGCTAGTGCCTATCAAGGCCGAGGACCAAGAGAAAACAGCATTTTCCACTAGTGGTGGCCACCACTACAAATTTAACGTCCTACCTTTTGGCCTCTGTAACGGACCCGCCACTTTCTCCCGTTTGATGGAAGCGGTATTACATGGCCTAACCTGGGAAACCTGCCTAGCCTATCTAGACGATATTATTGTGTACTCACCAACCTGGGAAGAACACCTCCTCAGGTTGAGACAAGTCCTTCAAAGAATCCGAGCCGCCGGGTTGAAATTAAAACCCTCAAAGTGCGAGATTGCCCGAAATAAGGTAGATTTCCTCGGCCACGTAATATCTGCCCATGGTATTGCACCAGACCCAAAGAAACTTCAAGCCATACAAAACCAACCCCCACCCACCACCGTTAAAGGAGTACGTTCGTTTCTAGGTTTAGCCACATACTACAGACGTTTCGTCCCCCACTTTGCCACCATAGCCAGACCCCTCCACCAACTCACCCACAAAGACACCCCGTTCACCTGGACACCTGAAAGAGACCTCGCGTTTAACACTTTGAAACAAAAGCTAATCCAAGCCCCTATTGTCGCTTTCCCTGATTACCATAAACCTTTCCGTCTTTATACCGACGTATCTCTGTATGCCATTGGTGCAGTTTTAGCTCAAGTCAGAGACGGAGAGGAACATGTGATAGCGTATGCCAGCTCCACCCTCAACCAAGCACAACAGAATTATGCAGCCACCAAGAGAGAGTGCTTAGGGATCATTTGTGTTGGGCGCAAAACTCGATATAATCACCGACCATCAATCTTTGCAATGGTTGCGTAAATGCGAAACCAACTCAACCATTTTGGTACGTTGGAGGGAGACACTAGAGGACTACGATTTTACAATACAGTATCGTCCAGGAAAACTTCACACCAATGCAGACGCCCTGTCACGTTTGCCAGTACCAAAAGACCCCCCCACCAACCTAGCCGCCTTACAAAACACTGAGCTTTTATCTACCCCCATCCACCAACATAATTCCCCCTCAGCCCCCTCCCTAATTCAATCTTGGGAAACAAGAATCAGACCACCCTGGATACCGTTAAATGTCTTCAGGAAACTGACTCGCTGGGGAGATCAACTTGCCACAGACTCTGGTCACATAATCTTAGACCCCACCATTGCCCACGACTACATGATTGCCATCCACGAGGGAAACGGCATACACCTTGGACAAAAGAAGATGTTAAAAATCTTCACAGATCAATACTGGACCCCCAACCCCTCCAAAATTGCACAACTAGTGACAGAATCCTGCAAACCTTGTTTATTGGGGAAGGATAGATCACGCACCCCAGGCCCAGCTGGTACCATGTCTGCTACCAAACCGTTCCAAGTCCTATCCCTCGACATCATGGGCCCGTTTCCTTCTTACGCTGGCAACCGCTATATCGTCACATTTGTTGACGTATATTCAAATTTTTTAATAGCCTGCCCAGTTAAAGACCACACAGCCACCACAGTCGCCACACTGCTTGCCACAGAAGTGTTCCCTATATTCGGCCTTCCCCTTGCTCTTCTATCCGACAATGCCCCCGAGTTTAGTGGACACGTTTGGCACCAGTTCACCCAACAATGTGGTATTAAGATCAAATACTCATCCCCGTACTGGCCTCAAGGAAATTCTATATGCGAACGCAGCCATCGCACCATCAACAACCAGTTACGTACAAAAATGATTGCTCTTAACACCTCAGACTGGCCATCACAACTAAAGATGATACAATGGGGCATGAACACCTGTCCCCGAGAAGACGGTATTTCCCCTCATGAACGTGTTTACGGCGTACCCCCCCTGTTACTGCCGTTCCACCATCACGCTCACCTCCCCTCCACCACCTCCACAATTGACCCATTGCAACATCTGCAAAACACCCTCCATACCGCCCAAACCTGTCAAAGACACCAAAACTGATAACCCCGATGACAAACACCCTTTCGCCATTGTTATGCCCTGTTTTTCTACAGGATTAAGTTGGGTAATGTGGGTTCTAACTGACTGGGTATATAATGCTGCATGCACAATACAAGGTATGAGGAATAGAGAACACAAAATAAACACACGGTAACAAGACACACGATCACGTTTATTTAAGTAGGTTAATAGGGAGCATAGGAAAGTAGGAATACTCGTACAAGACAATTGATAGAAATGAACCGCTAGCATTAGTGGATCTGGATGGAGCCTAGTCTCCCACTTCCAACGTTCAGGTATACTCTTCTGATCACTGGTTTGGTTCGCAAGTTTATATACTGGAAAACCTCAATGTTACTTATGGATTCAATTTCACTAATTAGATTTATTACTGGCAGGTCTGGTGCACAAGTAGTAGTTCACAGACTAGAATTAGACACGCGTATGTTTTAGAGCACGGGAATTCTAGTAACCTCAGGGGGGTACTGATCTAAGTTTTATATTCTTATGGCAGAAATACGTAGAACACAAATCAGTGGGCGAACGTTAGATATCACTAGGGTTTTAATATCTGGATAAAGGTAATTACGAGAGTTAATGTCGCCTGTTAATTAATGAACACTGATACGCTTAGTACTTCCTCAATGAAATGCTAGGTGTGAAGGGAATGTTTCTGTCCTGAAATATCCCCAGGCCCACTTAAGGATCAACCTTTCCTGGTACCTGGCGCGGGGCTCGAACCTCTGAAGGGAGTTTAACCCTCCTAAAAACCCACAGGTTTTGAGATGCCTTGGGTGGGGTTCGAACCCTGATTAGTGACCATGACCATCACCACCAGGCCCGCGCGCTAACCCACTGTACTACCACGGACATACTAAAAGTATAGCAACCTTAGTCCGATTTTTAAGAACCAGGTGATAGTCTCGTGGTGATTCACGTGATGAGTTTATTGGACTTACCATCCACGACTATTTTACACTATACCTGACGTCAACTCAGGTAGTACATTATTGGGGTTGCGGGACATTTTCGAGGGCATTACACCACATTCCTCTTTATTTAGGCTAGTCCCTAGCCTCTATAAGGTCGTAAGGTATCGTAGCCGTATCACCTCAGCAATCTCAATATGGTTAGGGTCCGCGTGACGGGTGCTCAGTGTAGCTACCAGGTCACGTTCCGTGAATGCCACCAATGAAGTGCTAGGTGTGAAGGGAATTTTTCTGTCCTGAAATATCCCCAGGCCCACTTAAGGATCAACCTTTCCTGGTACCTGGCGCGGGGCTCGAACCTCTGAAGGGAGTTTAACCCTCCTAAAAACCCACAGGTTTTGAGATGCCTTGGGTGGGGTTCGAACCCTGATTAGTGACCATGACCATCACCACCAGGCCCGCGCGCTAACCCCCTGTACTACCACGGACATACTAAAAGTATAGCAACCTTAGTCCGATTTTTAAGAACCAGGTGATAGTCTCGTGGTGATTCACGTGATGAGTTTATTGGACTTACCATCCACGACTATTTTACACTATACCTGACGTCAACTCGGGTAGTACATTATTGGGGTTGCGGGACATTTTCGAGGGCATTACACCGGTGTAATGCCCTCGAAAATGTCCCGCAACCCCAATAATGTACTACCCGAGTTGACGTCAGGTATAGTGTAAAATAGTCGTGGATGGTAAGTCCAATAAACTCATCACGTGAATCACCACGAGACTATCACCTGGTTCTTAAAAATTAGACTAAGGTTGCTATACTTTTAGTACGCCCGTGGTAGTACAGTGGGTTAGCGCGCGGGCCTGGTGGTGATGGTCATGGTCACTAACCAGGGTTCGAACCCCACCCAAGGCATCTCAAAACCTGTGGGTTTTTAGGAGGGTTAAACTCCCTTCAGAGGTTCGAGCCCCGCGCCAGGTACCAGGAAAGGTTGATCCTTAAGTGGGCCTGGGGATATTTCAGGACAGAAAAATTCCCTTCACACCTTGCATTTCATTCGGGGTAATGAGGTGGGGGTGGAGAGGGGATGAGGTTGAAGAGGAAGGTATGTGTTTTCGTGGGGGGGTGGGGGTTGTTACTTCTGGAATATAGTTAGAGGGTTTATGGTGTTTACTGGTGATTATTCGTCTTCTTTCCCTTTGAATTCGACGAAGACGAAGAAGAGGAGGAGGAGGGTAGTGGTCTGGCAGCCCTACGGAACTTGGTTAGCAGGGTGTGTTTTCTGGAGGTTTTAAAAGATTTTTGTCGTGGGCGTAAGTTGAGGTTACTGAGGTAGATTGTGTGGTGCTTTTGGGTGTGTACTTGGTTTTGGGTGGGGGGGGGGGGGTTTCTTACTGTGGTGCCTGGGGAAGGTATCTCAGGGCTAGACGGGAGGGTTTCTGTTGTGGTCGGGGTTGTGGGTGGAGGTTTTCGTACTTGGATAAGTTGGGGAGGTACTTGACTATCAGAAGTGAAAGAAGGTGTCATGGTGGAGGAGGGTGTGATAGTGGGGGCTTGGGGTTTGTGGAGGTTAGTTTGGTGGGTATGTTGAGGAATGATTTGTCTGTTCGGTGTCGGAGGGCTTAGGTCCTTAGGGGTTTGTGTGGGAATATTCATAGCCTGAGTGGAAGGGTTAGTAGGGGTGTTTAATTCCGGTTCAGACGTGTGGGGTGGGGTATTGTCTTGTGGTTTGAGCGGTTTAAACACTCGGACGAATCTAGTTCGGAACGTGCGAGTCACGCCGTGATAATCGATGGTGACTTGATAGGCGTTTGGGACTTGTGTGATGGTGTAGGGCCCGACATAGCGAGGGCCTAATTTGTTGGTGACAGGGAGGTTGGCTACCATTGCAGTGTCATGGATGGCGAAAGGGTTTTTGTCATCGGGGTTATCAGTTTTGGTGTCTTGACAGGTTTGGGCGGTATGGAGGGTGTTTTGCAGATGTTGCAATGGGTCAATTGTGGAGGTGGTGGAGGGGAGGTGATGGTGGAACGGCAGTAACAGGGGGGGTACTCCGTAAACACGTTCATGAGGGGAAATACCATCTTCTCGCGGACAGGTGTTCATGCCCCATTGTATCATCTTTAGTTGTGATGGCCAGTCTGAGGTGTTAAGAGCAATCATTTTTGTATGTAACTGATTGTTGATGGTGCGATGGCTGCGTTCGCACATAGCATTTCCTTGAGGCCAGTACGGGGATGAGTGTTTAATCTTAATACCACATTGTTGGGTGAACTGTTGCCAAACGTGTCCACTAAACTCGGGGGCATTGTCGGATAGAAGAGCAAGGGGAAGGCCGAATATAGGGAACACTTCTGTGGCAAGCAGTGTGGCGACTGTGGTGGCTGTGTGGTCTTTAACTGGGCAGGCTATTAAAAAATTTGAATATACGTCAACAAATGTGACGATATAGCGTTTGCCAGCGTAAGAAGGAAACGGGCCCATGATGTCGAGGGATAGGACTTGGAACGGTTTGGTAGCAGACATGGTACCAGCTGGGCCTGGGGTGCGTGATCTATCCTTCCCCAATAAACACGGTTTGCAGGATTCTGTCACTCGTTGTGCAATTTTGGAGGGGTTGGGGGTCCAGTATTGATCTGTGAAGATTTTTAACATCTTCTTTTGTCCAAGGTGTATGCCGTTTCCCTCGTGGATGGCAATCATGTAGTCGTGGGCAATGGCGGGGTCTAAGATTATGTGACCAGAGTCTGTGGCAAGTTGATCTCCCCAGCGAGTCAGTTTCCTGAAGACATTTAACGGTATCCAGGGTGGTCTGATTCTTGCTTCCCAAGATTGAATTAGGGAGGGGGCTGAGGGGGAATTATTTTGGGGGATGGGGGTAGATAAAAGCTCAGTGTTTTGTAAGGCGGCTAGGTTGGTGGGGGGGTCTTTTGGTACTGGCAAACGTGACAGGGCGTCTGCATTGGTGTGAAGCTTGCCTGGACGATACTGTATTGTAAAGTCGTAGTCCTCTAGTGTCTCCCTCCAATGTACCAAAATGGCTGAGTTGCTTTCGCACTTACGCAGCCATTGTAAAGATTGATGGTCGGTTATTATATCGAGTTTTGCGCCCAACACAAATGACCGGAAGTGGCTGAGTGCCCAAATGATCCCTAAGCACTCTCTCTTGGTGGCTGCATAATTCTGTTGTGCTTGGTTGAGGGTGGAGCTGGCATACGCTATCACATGTTCCTCTCCGTCTCTGACTTGAGCTAAAACTGCACCAATGGCGTACAGAGATACGTCGGTATAAGGACGGAACGGTTTATGGTAATCAGGGAAAGCGACAATAGGGGCTTGGATTAGCTTTTGTTTCAAAGTGTTAAACGCGAGGTCTCTTTCAGGTGTCCAGGTGAACGGGGTGTCTTTGTGGGTGAGTTGGTGGAGGGGTCTGGCTATGGTGGCAAAGTGGGGGACGAAACGTCTGTAGTATGTGGCTAAACCTAGAAACGAACGTACTCCTTTAACGGTGGTGGGTGGGGGTTGGTTTTGTATGGCTTGAAGTTTCTTTGGGTCTGGTGTAATACGTCCATGTTCAGATATTACGTGGCCGAGGAAATCTACCTTATTTCGGGCAATCTCGCACTTTGAGGGTTTTAATTTCAACCCGGCGGCTCGGATTCTTTGAAGGACTTGTCTCAACCTGAGGAGGTGTTCTTCCCAGGTTGGTGAGTACACAATAATATCGTCTAGATAGGCTAGGCAGGTTTTCCAGGTTAGGCCATGTAATACCGCTTCCATCAAACGGGAGAAAGTGGCGGGTCCGTTACAGAGGCCAAAAGGTAGGACGTTAAATTCGTAGTGGTGGCCACCACTAGTGGAAAATGCTGTTTTCTCTTGGTCCTCGGCCTTGATAGGCACTTGCCAATACCCTGCTTGCAAGTCGAGCGTAGTGAACCATCTGGATCCGTGTAGGGAGTCAAGGGAATCGTCTATCCGGGGTAATGGCGTAGCGTCTTTAATGGTTACGTCATTCAACCTCCTGTAATCGACGCAAAAACGGGTTGACCCATCTTTCTTTTTGACTAGGACAACAGGGGAAGACAACCTGTGGGTTTTTAGGAGGGTTAAACTCCCTTCAGAGGTTCGAGCCCCGCGCCAGGTACCAGGAAAGGTTGATCCTTAAGTGGGCCTGGGGATATTTCAGAGGGCATTACAGCCATCCATGACACCGTAATGGTAGCCAACCTCCCTGTCACCAACAAATTAGGCCCTCGCTATGTCGGGCCCTACACCATCATACAAGTCCCAAACGCCTATCAAGTCACCATGGATTATCACGGCGTGACTCGCACGTTCCGAACTAGATTCGTCCGAGCGTTTAAACCTCTAAAACCACAAGACAATACCCCACCCCACACGTCTGACCCGGAATTAAACACCCCTACTAACCCTTCCACTCAGGCTATGAATATTCCCATACAAACCCCTAAGGGCCTAAGCCCTCCGACACCGAACCGACAAATCATTCCTCAACATACCCCCCAAACTAACCTCCACAAACCCCAAGCCCCCACTATCACACCCTCCTCCACCATTACACCTTCTTTCACTTCTGATAGTCAAGTACCTCCCCAACTTATCCAAGTACGTAAACCTCCACCCACAACCCCGACCACAACAGAAACCCTCCCGTCTAGCCCTGAGATACCTCCCCCAGGCACCACAGTAAGAATCCCCTCCGCCCACCCAAAACCAAGTACACACCCAAAAGCACCACACAATCTACCTCAGTAACCTCAACTTACGCCCACGACAAAAATCTTTTAAAACCTCCAGAAAACACACCCTGCTAACCAAGTTCCGTAGGGCTGCCAGACCACTACCCTCCTCCTCCTCTTCTTCGTCTTCGTCGAATTCAAAGGGAAAGAAGACGAATAATCACCAGTAAACACCATAAACCCTCTAACTATATTCCAGAAGTAACAACCCCCACCCCCCCACAAAAACACATACCTTCCTCTTCAACCTCATCCCCTCTCAACCCCCACCTCATTACCCCGAATGACCTGCTAGATCTACCCCCCCACCAAACTCCCATAAAACCGCCTACTTCCACCACCAGCAAATCACCGACCTCACCAAAGAACACACCCCACACACGTCCCTACCCCCAACCCTCCAACTTAAATCTCCACTCCCTACCCACCTGTCTAGCCCCCCCCCCACCGCATCCACCCCTTTCCCCTCCACTATCCCCGCAACCCCACCCACACATCAACCAACCTCCTCATCTCATCGAACCCCCAACCAACCAACCCCCCACAAAGTCGCCCCTGAGAGAACCCCCATACATACCCCCACCAAATCCTCTTCCATTCCGCCTACCACCCTCACCCAACAAAAACCTCCACACGCATCTACCTCTCAAATAACCCCCGACCTCGCCCCCAATAAATGCCCTCCACCTGTAAAACGTTCTTCCCCTCAATATAAAACATCGTCGAGCGACTCAAGTCCCACGACAAACATCTACCTTCCCACCAGGACCTCCAAAGGTAGAATAATCAACAGACCCATCAGATTTAAAGACAGTTATACAAAAACAACACTCCGTTCTGACACTAAAGACCCAAGCCACACAACACACACACCCCCTCCTTCTCACACACCTCCTTCACGCACCTTACCTAAACCGATATTGCGCATTGCCTCACTATATTTCCCCAGCCTACAACACCACCCAAGAAACCCCCAAAACCCCAGACTCATATCCCCCCTTCATCCCCAGCTCCGTTTTCAAGCGTCCCTACCCCCACGGGGGAAATCTACAAACCATTCATACGCAAGGTTAAAGTAAAAACGTCCACAGGACGCTTAGCCCGTCTACAACGCCCACATCAAGCCCGGGCAACCGCCCTCCACAACACTGAGGACACATTCCTACAGGTCTACATAGACCTGCAAAAGAAACCTGACCCTCGCTCTCTTGCTTGGTGGGACCTTCTCAATACCCTCAAAATGACCTACCATGACTATGCTTCTTTTTACTTCACCCTTGAGGCTCGAGGACGAGCCTACAATGAAGGAGAGGGAAGTAAAATGCCCCAGAACGAGAGGCCCACCACAGAAGCAACGAGCGAACACCACACAGAAACACCCGAAAGAAAGGCCCACAGAACGAAAGGACCAGGTGACCGGGCCAACCAGTTCAGACAGGCCCAAGCCCGCAGGGCTAAGCAGCTCCAAACCACACCTGCCTACCCCTTCTAAAACACTGACCTTTCCCACACCTCACGTATACACTACCCTCGTGTCCTACACATCTACCTACATGAGAATGAACATAAATACACCTTAAGTTAATACACCCATGCTCTGTCCATAAGTTAGGATATTAATATCAACATACCCTAAAATACCTTGTCTTGCCAGACTAAGTTTCTGAAGACCAATCGCCCCCATAAATCTATGTATTCAATCCTTAGGTTAGTTATCTTTATCCGCCATTGTGTTCATCTCTTCCATTTACTTTTCCACAATTGTTATACGTCTTCCAATCACCTCCTTTGTATCCACAGTCCACACTACTCCATTTTGCTTCGTGTCCTACACCTCTTACCCGCCAGACTCTACCTACATGATGATGAACAGGAATACACATTCATATTAAAACACCCATGCCCTGTCTCTAGGTTGAGCCAATGCCAACCAGTTCAGACAGCCATAAATCTATGTATGTTCTTCCATCCGAGAAGTAATATGTTCACCCCTTAAAATACCTTGTCTTGCCAGACTAAGTTTCTGAAGACCAACCGCCCCCATAAATCTATGTATGTTCTCCCATCCGAGAAATAATATGTTCACCCCTTAAAATACCTTGTCTTGCCAGACTAAGTCTCTGAAGACCAACCGCCCCCATAAATCTATGTATGTTCTTCCATCCGAGAAGTAGTATGTTAAAAAAAAACATGTCCTAATTGATAAGAAACTAAGATACCCACGGGTACACCAGTGTATATAGGACCATTACTCCCGTAAGACCTGGACAGCCATGACTGAAGATGTTAGCCACCATGCTATAACTAATGCTTACCCCAACCAGGGATTGTATATACAATCCTCTGTTACCATTGTATCGACCACTTTCACCACAAAACAATACTGAAGTTAACCCTACGAACTGTCGTTTTCTTTGGTGTATATATCATAGAAAACGCAGCTCCCAGGAACAACTGGACCAGCAAGAAATAGTGTCAGAGTAACAGTATCCATAACCATCGTATTGACGAGTAATAATACACCATGTTTTTCCCTACTTTATCCACAGTCAAGCACACACCTATAGTTAACCTCCTTTTCCCCCACAGCCCCACAGTCCACATGATTCTATCTTTTCCAGACTCATATACCACCCCGTATTTGCTCATCCCCCGGTAGCATTTGGCTAACGTACTTTCACTGTCATTTCCCCCCAAACTCCAATATCAACTGTAGCCTAATGCCACCCCCACGCCCGGAGACCTTAGGGTCAAACTTCCACGTAGCCCCCTGAACTCTCTCCCTCTCATTAACACCCCGCGCTCCTCGACTCTTTTCCGACCTAGCCTCTCCCTCATACCTCTTGAAGATCCTTGATTTTTCCGTTGCTAACGCTCTCCAACCTTTTATATATATACTCCTATCCAGCCTACCTTCCCTTAGTAGGCCGGAACAACATTAGAACTTTACTAACCCTTTGCATGCCATCTATTCCCTCACAACCCATTCACAACCCTGCACCCAATGATCGGGAGTGCGAGGCTAGCCGCCTCGCCAGTGACTAACTTCTATTGCCATACTTCCAGATAAATGTGGCAGAGTTAGCAACCCAGTCTCCACCAGATCCAGCAAGCCATACAATTAACAACCAACCGATTAAACCAGCTAGTCAAGGCACCTTCGGTTTTGGTATTAACCTCTGAAGTGCGCATGGGGGTAATTGGAAACGTCCCCCTGTGCTGACGTATTTGAGGTGTTTCCGTCACTAAAATATTCATTGTGCCATTAATAGCATTAATACTTATCCATATGCGCCTATTATGGGTTGATTATAAAGGTATTAACCTGAAACAACAATAAAACGAGTGAAAACAGCGTTTGGATGGTCAAAATCGGAGATATAGCCCACGAGTTGTATAATGTATGGGTGAGGCAAGCTGCTTTCCCGCCAATTTCCCCCAAGGCCACTGAGACACAGTCGATCGATACTCTCTCTCTCTCTCTTGCACTCGCTTGCCATCAGTGATGACAACACCCTGCTTGCAACTCGCTAATGTTAGCACGAAAATATACCTCAGAATAAGGGAATAACAGGGAAAATAGGTGATAACTGAAGGAGAGGAGGAAAGTGGGGAAGGAGGGGAGGTAGAGGACTGAGATTTTGCATGGCCCAGGGGCCAAAAAAAAATAAAAAAATAAAAAAATAAAAAATATTATTATTTTTTTTTTCGATGTCAAAAGTTGATTTTTTTTTTCACTCACTCTTAAGAGTCTCCCCGCAGTCCGCCGGGGGAACTCTTAAGAGTCTCCCCTCAGTTCCCGGGTTAAGAACACCCACATCTGTCTCATAAACAGAGGGTTATTACAAACACTTGTGATATGGCAAGCCCCTAGCCACAGCCGCCGGACGACCATCCCAGAGAGAGGGCGCACAGCTACCCCTTTTTACCCACCCGAGGAGGGAGACCCCCACCCCTGCGGAGGTATACCTGACCCCTGTTTTGACTTCCGGGTCATTGGCAGGTAGCACAGGAATTCTTCCTATCAATGAACTAACCATGCATGACTAACCCCTTTACTAACCTCTATTAACCCACAATAACCCATTCACCTTTTTTGCATACTCGGATAATCAAATTAGCACCTCAGCTATACCATAGAATGAAAACTGAGTAATATAAGAGAGACGCTCCTATCACAGCTGGCCCAGTCCTCCTCGCAAAGTAGATCCAGTCTCCCTCCCCTAAATACTTCCAATATAACCAAAATAGTACCTCTTACTAAGGCTCAGTTATATCACATTATGAAGGCTCCCTATAGCCATGTGCCACAACAGTACTCACCACCTTACCGAGTCCCCGTATCTATTGAGCGCTCAAATAATTCCATAAGACTCGAGATCCCTATGGCCTACAGGGTCCAAAACCGAGCCTATAAACCCAGCCCCCGCCCCCAGTAAAAATCAGTTGAAAGATAGACACCAACCAGTGGCTGGCCCCCTTAAGTTGACCTCTAGCTCTGCCCTTGTGTTGTTCCTGAGATTTGAGATTCTAGAGCCGGCAGACTTCGTGGCAGATTTGAGATAGAAGCATCTGTCCACGTACAAGAAATCTACGTGCACCTTATAACCTTCACACACACCAGTGGGTATATAAGCGTGTAGCCAACAACGATCGCCAAGAGATCCGTCTTGAGAAGTTCCTACATATGGACCACCTGGACGGCCGCGGAACCAGTCGTTAGCCCCCAACATCACGGACACAAGATAACCAGGACCAGACCAACCAAATACTACCCAAGATTCACTTTATTAGTACTAACGTGTTACAGTACTAATTAGAAATTCACTTATTAATCTTTCTATGAAGTGGCTATATATTTGCCCAGTGTAATTCATATATAACCATTCCATTTGGGAAGTGCTAAGCGTATCAGTGTTTATTAATTAACCGGCGACATTAACTCTCGTAATTACCTTTATCCAGATATTATTACATAGAAGTAAAACCCTAGTGATATCTAACGTTCGCCCACTGATTTGTGTTCTACGTATTTCTGCCATAAGAATATAAAACTTAGATCAGTACCCCCCTGAGGTTACTAGAATTCCCGTGCTCTAAAACATACACGTGTCTAATTCTAGTCTGTGAACTACTACTTGTGCACCAGACCTGCCAGTAATAAATCTAATTAGTGAAATTGAATCTATCAGTAACATTGAGGTCTTCCAGTAGATAAACTTGCGACCCAAACCAGTGATCAGAAGAGTATACCTGAACGTTGGAAGTGGGAGACTAGGCTCCATCCAGATCCACTAATGCTAGCGGTTCATTTCTATCATTTGTCTTGTACGAGTATTTATACTTTCTTATGCTCCCTATTAACCTTCTTAAATAAACGTGATCGTGTGTCTTGTTACCGTGTGTTTATTTTGTGTTCTCTATTCCTCATACCTTGTTTTGTGCATGCAGCCTTATATACCCAGTCAGTTAGAACTCACATTACCCAAGTTAATCCTGTAGAAAAACAGGGCATAACATTATGAACAGATTTTCACGAAATTTGGCGAACAGATAGGATGCGCTAAGGAAGAAGTGATGCGATCTATAACTTATAAGAAAATGGGAGTCCGCAGAAAGCCGATTGGCCCACACAAGGCAGATCCCTCTCACACCCAACCCCAATTACAAGGCCTAATTATAAGCCCAGCTCACTAATACCATGAGGACCGACCTCACCAAAACTGTCAGAAGACAGACAATGGGGGTCTGTAGAGCGCCGATTGGCCCACATCTGGCAGATCCCCCTCACACCCAACCCAACTCGTCTATCTATTTTTTTCTTAAAGCTCTCTATCGTTCTTGATCTCACTATAGCACTTGATTTTAACCTATTCCACCTTTCTACAACTCTGTTACCAAACCAATATTTGCCTATATCTTTTCTGAAATGAAATTTATATAATTTGAAACCATTTGTTCAAGTTTTTTCGCTATCACTGAGCTTTAGTACATCTTTCATGTCCCCCTTTATTAATCCCACTAACCCACTTGAACACCTCTATCATATCCCCTCTAACTCTAACCCCCGTGCCCTTCTTGCCTACAGATTATAGGTTTGAGTCCCGAAGGAAAGAAGGAAAACCTAATATTTAATAGTGGCCCCAGAATCATTGACGATATGCCTTAACCTAAGACGTGCGCATGGGGGGTATGAGACACCACATGCCTGTGCGCACGTATTTGAGCTGTTCCCATCACTAACATCGTTAGTTTACCATAAATAGCATTAATACTTATCCATATGCGCCTATTTTACGTTGATTATAAAGGTATTAACCTGTTACAGCAATAAAACAAGTGGAAACAGCGTTTGGATGGTCAAAATCGATGATACAGGGCGGGAGTTACATAATTTATGGCTGAGGCAACCTCCCTCCCCTCCACTTTTCCCCACATCTGGAGAGAGACTGTCGATCGATACTCTCTCTCTCTCTCTCTTGCACTCGCTTGGTAACAGAGACGACAACGCCCTGCTTGCAACTCGCTAATGTTAGCACGAAAATAGACCACAGAACCAGGGAATAACAGGGAAAATAGGTGATAATTGAAGGAGGGGGGGGGGGGGGGGAGTGGGGAAGGAGAAGATGTGGAGGAGTGATATTTGGCATGGCCCAGGGGCAAAAAAAAAAAAAAAAAAAAAAAAAAGTTCAAGTTTTGTTGGGTGTTTTAAATGGATTTTTTTAGGCCCAGGATCGTAAGAGTCTTCCCACAGTCGCCCGGGGAAACTATTAAGAGTCTTCCCGCACTTGCCGGGTTAAACAGTAATGGCACTCTTTGAACCCCAGAGTCAGCTGTTCAAAACACCCGCCCCGGAGCGCCAGAGACCAAACATCGTAAGCGTACGCTCATAATTACTTACGGACTCGTCCTTATGATGCGGATGCCACTACGAAAAAACTAAACTAAAAATTAATAAAAGTCAAATATTAGAACTCTCAATCTTCTATGCTTCCCATCGTGTGGATGTTGATAGCGTGGGTTTGCCCCAAGACGCTGAAGCGCTATTCTTCCTTAGCTGACATATCAAGATAACCTAGAAACATCAGAACGAATGAGAAGGGAGGACCGGATTCGTCAATGATTCCGGGGCCACTACTAAATATTAGGTTTTCCTTCTTCCCTTCGGGACTCAAACCTGTTATGCCAGGTTTTTACTGGGGCTGATTGGTTTGAATAAGTGGGTTCTTCCTAACTGGAGAAGTTAATATTGCTTAACCACACATAGAAAGTAATAGAGGATAATTATCACAAGACGTGCACTCATGCATATTCTATTTATTGGCACAAGAATATCGCATACGTAAGGCTAGAACAAAATGGTCAAGAACAACAATAATAGATGCACGAACGAGGCTCCACTACGTCTGACTCGTAAGACTGGATTATTTTATGCAATATCTAGGTGAGTATTGTGGACCGCTTTCTAATTGAAAGATTACACTTGTCCTGTATTTATTTCAGAGCTAAGAATAGCACTCCTTTCAATCGAGGATTTAAACTTGTGCTTAGACAGGCTACGTAGTAATTATATATGTGAACTTTTGGTTTTGACCTGCGTAGAGTTGTTCTGGATTGGAAGCTGAACGTAATTATTTTCTCTGTGTTAATTCACTATGGTATTTACCCTTAAGTTAACTTGAATTTATTTGTTATTTTCTTTACCAGAATTATTATCAGTACTTCTCTGATTTATTTGGGTTTCACTACTACTTCCTTTCTCTCGCTTTTTGCATAAGCTTGTTGTTATGCCCTGTTTTTCTACAGGATTAACTTGGGTAATGTGAGTTCTAACTGACTGGGTATAGAAGGCTGCATGCACAAAACAAGGTATGAGGAATAGAGAACACAAAATAAACACACAGTAACAAGACACACTATCACTTTTATTGATGAACACACTTCTATAGTTTCCTTGATGATGATTAATATGAAGCATAAGAAGGTATGAATACTCGTACAAGACAAATTATAGAATTGAACAACTAGCATTAAGTGGATCTGGATGGAGCCTAGTCTCCCACTTCCAACGTTCAGGTATTAATCTTCTGATCACTGGCTTTATTCACAAGTTGATATACTGGAGACCATAAATGTTACTTATAGATTCATATTCACTATTAGATTTATCACTGGTAGCTCTGATGCACAAGTAGTAGTTCACAGACTAGATTAGACACGCATATTTTAGAGCACAAGAATTCTAGTAACCTCAGGGGGGTACTGATCTAAGTTTTATATTCTTGTATCAGAAATACATAGAACGCAAATCAGTGGGCGAACATTCAGATATCACTAGGGTTTCACTTCTATGTAATAATATCTGGATATATGGGTAATTACGAGAGTTAATATCGCCTGTTAATTAATAAACACTGATACGCTTAGCACTTCCTAATGGAATGGTTATATGTGAATTATACTGGGGCAAAGATATAGCCACTTCATAGAAATATTAATAAGTGAGTCTCTAAATAGCACTGTAACACTGTAGTGCTGATAGAGTGAATCTTGGGTCGTATTTGATTGGTCTGGTCCTGGTTATCTTGCGTCCGTGAGGTTGGGGGCTAGCGACTGGTTCCGCGGCCGTCCAGATGGTCCATATGTAGAAGTTCTCAAGACGGATCTCTTGGCGATCGTTGCTGGCTACACTCTTATATCCCCACTGGTTTATGTGAAGGTTATAAGGTGCACATAGATTTCCTTTACGTGGACAGATTCTTCTATCTCAATCTGCCACGGAGTCTGCCGGCTCTGGAACTCAATTCTCAGGAACAAAACAAGGGCAGAGCTAGAGGTCAACTTAAGGGACCAGCCACTGGTTGGTGTCTATCTTTCAACTGATTTTACTGGGGGCTGGAGCTTGATTTATAGGTGTGGTTTTGGACCCTGTCGGCCATAGGGATCTCGAGTTTTGATGGACTTATTTGAGCTCTCAATTGATACGGGAACTAGGTCAGGGGGTGATTACTGTTGTGGCACATGGCTGTATGGAGCCTTCATACTGTAATATAACTGAGCCTTAGTAAGAGGTACTATTTTGGCTATACTGGAAGTATTTAGGGGAGAAAGACCGGATCTACTTTGCGAGGAGGTTTGGGACAGCTGTGCTAGGAGCGTCTCTCTTAAATTGCTCAGTCTTCATTCTAGGGTATAGCTGAGGTGCTAATTTGGTTATCGGAGTATGCAAGGAAGGTTAATGGTTTATTGTGGGTTAATAGAGGTTAGTAAGGCTGTTAGTCATACATGGTTAGTTCATTGATAGGAAGAATTCCTGTGCTACCTGGCAATGACCCAGAAGTCAAAACAGGGGTCAGGTATACCTCCGCAGGGGTAGGGGTCTCCCTCCTCGGATGGGTGAAAGGGGGAGGTGCGCGTCCCTTCTCTGTGATGGTCGTCGGGGCGGCTGTGGCTGGGGGCTTGCCATATCACAAGGGTTTGTAATAACCCTCTGTTTATGAGACAGATGTGGGTGTTCGTAATACCAAAACCGAAGGTGCCTTGATCAGCTGGTTTACTTGGTTAGGTTGTTAATTGCATGGGTGGTTGGATGTGGTGGAGACTGGGTTGCTAACTCTGCCACATTGATCTGGAAGTATGGCAATAGAAGTTAGTCACTGGTGAGGCGGCTAGCCTCGCACGGACGATCATTTGGTACAGGGTTGTGAATGGGTTGTGAGGGAATAGATGGTATGCAAAGGGTTAGTAAAGTTCTAATGGTGTTCCTTCCTACTGGGGGAAGGTAGGCTGGATAGGAGTATATATACAAAAGGTTTGAGAATGTTAGTAACGGAAAAGTTAAGGATATTCAGGGGGTATGGTGGAGAGGCTAGGTCGGAAGGGAGTTGAGGAGCGTGGGGGGTTATCGAGAGGGAGAGGGTTAAGGGAGGTTACGTGGAAGTTTGACCCTAAGGTCTCTGGGCGTAGGGGTGGCATTAGGCTACAGTTGGTATCGTAGCCTGGGGGTTAATGACAGGGAAGGTACGTTAGCCAAACGCTACCGGGGGATGAGCAATAAGTGGTGGTATATGAGTTTGGAAATGATAGAATCATGTGGACTGTGGGCTGTGGGGAAGAGGAGGTTAACTGTAGGTGTGTGCTTGACTGTGGATAAAAGTAGAGAAAAACATGGTGTATTATTACTCGTCAATACGATGGTTATGGACACTGTTACTCTGACACTATTTCTTGCTGATTCTAGTTGTTCCTGGGAACTGCGTTTTCTATGACATATATATCAAAGAAAGCGGCAGTTCGTAGGGGTAGCTTCGGTATTGTTTCGTGGTGGAAAGGAGTCGAGACAATGGTAAAAGAGGGTGGTGTATACAATCTCTGGTTGGGGTAAGAATTAGAGTTACTGCATGGTGGCTAACATCTGCAGTCATTTCTGTCTAGGTCTTACAGGAATAATGGTTATATATATACTGGTGTACCCGTGGCGAGTAAGAGACATGAGGGACGTCTCGTTAGACAGCTTCAAGAGAGCCCTGGATGTCGAACTGCAAAAGGTGCCAGACGAGCCCATCCTCGCAAGGGAGCGAGCTGTCGCTTCAAACAGTCTACTGCACCAAATCACCACCCATAACGAGGGGCGTCCAGGAAATGATCACCAAGCATATCATTGTCCCGGTCAATCCACTTTGCCCTGTTTTCATGTCCAGACTTTTTCTTGTACCAAAGAGGGAGTGTTCAGATGCGACCAGTCGTAGACCTATCGTGTTTGAACACTCACATTCACAATTCACCCTTTAAGATGCTCACTGTGAATCACATCAGGCTAACACTTCCACCGCAAAGTTGGATGTGCTCGTTAGACCTGACAGACGCCTATTGGCATGTCCCGGTAAACAAAAGGTTCCAAAAATTCCTCGCCTTGAGGATCAGGCAAGAGACTTATGTCTTTCAGAGAATGCCATTCGGGTTGAACCTTGCACCAAGAATATTCACAAAATTAGTCCGGCAGGCCCTCATGCCAATGTTAAATCAGGGGATCAAGGTGTTGTGGTACCTAGACGACTGGCTGGTAGTGGCGGAGTCAGAGAGTTTATGCAAAATCCATGTCAATCACATTATAAATCATGTACAATCCCTAGGGTTCAAGGTCAACTTGGCAAAGTCACATCTTGTTCCCACCCGGGTAATTCAGTGGATAGGGCTGGCCTGGGACACAGACAATCTTACTCTCAGTCAGAGTGTGGACAACCGCAACAGATTTCGAAAGAAATTGTTTGTGTTTCTCCACAGTCTGAACACCACAAGAAGGACTTGGGAATCCCTGGTCGGCTCTCTCAACTGGATTCAACTAACTGTAAAGTTGGGCCGGTTGAAAGTAAAGAGATTAATCTTGGAAGGAAACAAATATTTCCCGCTATTGCCAGTGGGAAAACTGTGGAAAATTCCGCCATTAATTCACAACTTACTGTCGGTCTGGGCGAGGAGAGAAATATTGCACTCAATAATGACGTGGACTTCTCCCCCACCTACGGTATGGGTAGACACAGATGCTTCAGGGACAATAGGCTGGGGTTATCAGTCGAGCCTAGGCCATCAGGGTCAAGGTCTTTGGTCCCAAACCGAGAATTTTCATATCAACGAGCAAGAGCTCTTAGTTCCTTTGTTTTTCCTTCAAACTCACGGCTCCTCCTTGCGGGGGAAATCAGTAGCTTTTCGAATGGACAATTTGAATGCGGTGCACTGCATTCAGAAGCAAGGGTCAACGAGGTCTCGGAAGTTGCTAGACTTGTCAGAGAAGATTTTCGTTCTGGCCGAAGAGCTGAACATTCACCTTCATGCATCATACATCCCAGGCGTAGCGAACGTATGGGAGGACGCTCTGTCCCGACAACAGAGCACCAAAGTAGAATGGGCAATCAAGCAAAACATCTTCAACAAGATGATTGTGGTTCTCCTCGGACGCGAATAGATCCACTTGTGGACGGTATGTCCACAAGTGGATCTATTCGCGTCCGAGGAGAACCACAGGCTTCCTCTCTACCTAACCCGCCGAGGACTGACTTTGGCGGGAGGTCCAGACGCATTGTTGGAGGTCTGGAACAGGTGGAATTCCATCTATCTTTTGCCTCCTCCCGACGCTTCACTCATGTGTCAGGTAGTTCACAAACTACGGGGTTACCGGGGCTTAGTCTCGATGAACGCGCCTCTTTGGCCGGCTCAGGTGTGGTACCACCAGTTGAAAATGTGGTGCGAGAACCCGGTGTCGCTCCCGATTTCGTACTTCCACTTGGAGACAATTGGCAACCTAGAGACCTCGCTGACTTTTGCCTTTTGGACATTCAGAATGCCAAATGGTTAACTCCGTATGGAGAGAGTGTTACTAATAAATTCCTCAATCAGTATACTATGTCTACCAGGAGACAATATCAATCGCATTGGAAAACGTTCACAACCTGGATAGTAGAAACGGCGCTAACTGACGCATCAGTAGCTTTGGTTTTTAAGTACTTGGACTATTTGTTTGAACAAAAACGCCTTTCTGTAGTTACACTGAAGAATCATCTGTCTGCTATTAGAACCCCCTTTTATGACCTCACAGGTCTATCTATACCGCAGGCGGAGGAGAAGGGGTTCATGAGGGCATGTTTCAAGCTTTGCCCACCACCCCGTTAGCTCATGCCTACCTGGTCACTTGACAAAGCTTTGTCTTTGCTTCATTCGTGAAAGTATAATCTCGCGCCGGATTTTGACTCACTATTAAAGAAGGCTGTGTTCCTTATGGCTTTGGCCACAGGTAACAGGGTGTCTGAGCTGGCGGCGATGAGCAACGGACCTAATTGCCTCAGGTTTGGGAGACTCAATGAGAATTTACAAATTGCTCCATCTCCCACGTTCGTTGCCAAGAATGAACATAGTGATCATGTTTTTTCTGAGTTATGATCCCGGCACTGAAACGTGGGCATACACATCATGTCTTATGCCCTGTGCAGGCTTTAATAAAGTTTATGAGGGTTTCTCAGCCCCAACAACAGGGAGCCTTATGGGTCAATAGTACAGGTACTCGCATCACGAGAAGAAAATTGGCTTCTTAGCTCGTAGATGTAATTCGTGAAAGTAATCCTGGGGTAGTGGGAAGGGCCCACGACATCAGGAAATGGGCTGTCTCGTTACGAGTTTTGCAAAATTACTCAATTGATGACATAGCTAACACTAAGCTGTGGGCTTTCAATCATACTTTCATGACGCGATACATGTCTGTGGCGTTGGATAAACCAAAATTTACCTGTATGGCCTTACGTCAGAGGGTCTAGTTGGTCTATGTGCTACTAAAGTTAAGTTTAATCTTAATGGTGAAAAGGAGGGGGGGGGGGGGGGGGGGGGGCTGGGGAGCTCAAGACCCCTAGGCCCTCCACCGGACTATGTGATAAGTTCACAAGCTGTGATACTTGATAAGTCGAGCTGGTTATACAGCTCAAAAATTTATTTTTATTTATATAAGATATCTATCATAGTTGCAACTATAGGATATTAAGTATAAATTGTACAAAAATATATGGTATGTACAAATTAATATTAACCCTCCAGACCCGGAAGGGCTCTTGAACGCCCATAAAAAACACACCCGAGCTACCCGGAAGGGCTCTTAAACACCCATGAGCTCAAAGCCTGTAAGCTTGGTGTGCGAGGCGTACGTCCGACGCATGTAAACAACAGCCGGCTGGACCGACGCCCCGCATCTCCGGCCACAAGAAGGAGTGCGTCGCTTGTTCGTGTGTGCCTGTATGTTATTGTTAAGTATCGAAAAGTAGTGTAAAGTGTCTGTTTTTGCCATAAAGTTATCTCCAATGAAATCATCATCACAACTGAACCAGTTGACTTAGAGAGCTCTACTTAACGCCATTCTACAGGTACGAAACACATCTACGCTTGGGGATGCGCGGGAATGTAGAAGCAAGCCAAATAACAAAGATGCGGTAGCCTAGGCGTAGACGTTTTTCGGCCAAAACCCCCGGATTTCGGGGAATATATACCGGTATATAATACATAGCCGGGGCTGGAGGGTTAAGGACGTAAGATATAATCATATGATTTATTTGTGCCTTTACAATGTTGGACAGGAATAAAAGAATGTTCTTGGACAACAAATTTTATTGAATCTCAATGTGATATTCTTTAACAGATGTACCTGTATGGTCATTTTAAGCAGATCTTCTTCAAAGTAACGCACTACTTTCTTTCCATTTTTCTATATTATTGTACGCAAACAATAAAGACTTAAGTTTGTTATATGGTTCTTTTTCTCTACCTATGGTATTTTGTTAGTGGTTATGATATTGTCACGAATGTCCCCCTCCATACTTAAGATATCAGGCATATCGTCAATGATGGAGGGGCTACTAATAAATTATAGGTTTGAGTCCCGGAGGGAAGAATGAAATCCTAATATTTAGTAGTGGCCCCGAAATCATTGACGATGTAGGGCCCTCCCTTCTATCCCCTTCCCATTCGTTGATGTCTTGAGTTTAATCTTGATATGTCATTGAAGGGAAAATGGGGACGCTCGATTCAGCGTCTCGGGTAGAATCCACAAAAGACATCCACGAGTTGGAAAGCCTTAACCCTTCCAGCCCGGGTGTCCTTTTATAAGGACACCGCGGCAGATGGGCCGGTACCCGGGCGTCCTTATAAAAGGCAGTAAGCTTGAAAGCCTATTCAGCTTGGTCTGAACGCCGAGCGTCCGACGCATGTAAACAAAGCCGGTGATTGTATCACCGCACCTCCGAAAACAAGAAGGAGACGTTGGATCAATGTTGTTGTTGTATGATATGACGAAATTAGTGTCTGAAAATCTCCGATATTGTCAACATCGCGGAAAAATTCGCTCCACGGAAATCGTCATCACAACTGAACCAGTTGACTTAGAGAGCTCTACTCAACGCCAGTCTACAGATTGGAAACCGCACTACGTTTAGGGATGTGTGGGAAATTTCTAGCAGTTAAAATAACAAAGATACGGTAGCCTAGGCCTAGACGTTTTTCGGCCAGATCGCCCGGATACGACCTCCGTCCTTTTGTAAGGCAGCCCGGGTAGGAAGGATTAATATAACAAATCTTAATTTAATTTTAATTTTTATTTTTTTTACGAAGTTTTTTCGTAGTGAGAACCCAATCATAAAGACGATTCCATAAGAGAATTAGCGTTACACTTATGATGTTAGGACTCTTTCCCCTGTGGCGGGTGTTTCAAACAAGCTGACCGCGGGTGCTTGAAAGGGGACTATTATACTAATAGGCATATCGTCAATGATTTCGGGGCCACTACTAAATATTAGGTTTTCATTCTTTCCTCCGAGGCTCAAACCTATATTCTTAAGCTCTCGTATCATGGGATTAAAGTAAGGAGCCGTTTCACCAGTGTCTTACGCTCTCTCTTACAATCCAAACCTAGACTTCTATGTGAGTCTCTAGAGGAACTTATATGATGACATTTTGGGATAGTTACGAGTACGAGCCGTTACACCAGTGTCTTACGCTCTCGTATCTTAAGGACTAAGTAGGGAGTTTTTACACCAGTGTCTTACACCCTCCACTACGAGTCCTGACTGAGAAGGAAGCCGTTTCACCAGTGCCTTATGCTCTTCCAACCAGCCTTACTATTTTTGTAGGTTCACTAGAACTAGGGCGCTTGTCGGTAATGCATACTCTAATGATAGTAAATCCTGTACCAAGGCAATGTAAAGATGTTGGGTGGTCACCAGTGGTCCAACATGAATACTAGCAAATCCAAGGTACCTTCGAGAAATGAGTCGAGTAGTTCCACAAGTGTCTTACTCCCTCAAGGCAATTTCTCGGTTATTATCCCAAGTCTTCCAGATATCTAGTCTGCCGGTGCGATCTAGAGTATCTTTTCAACTGTACAGCTTATGGATTTGGTTGGAGAGGTCTTACCAGTTCCGTCGTTCCTTCCGGCTGCGCATCTCGGGTCTAAAAGGGCGGTTGTACGCGGAGGAGGGTGTGTGTCGACGGCGGTAGCCCTTCTCGGAATTCGTACCACGGTGGTGGTGCATCTCCGGGCAAGATGGGCGCGTGGTGGTTTGGGCCTTATGGAAGGTTTCCCTTCCCGGACGTTGGTATTGGACTTCGCTGGTTTTGCTGGTGGTGTTAGAGGTTAACCTCAGGATTATGTCCCTTCCTGGTGTCGGAGAAAGTGGCGAGATGATGGTGGCGACCCGGACCTGACTTGGTGAGGAGGCTCTAATGTCCTCTTGTCTTGGCGGCGTGGTGACAGGAGTTGTTTTTGTTCTGGTGCTTCCATCTCCTCTTGCGCTTTTATCCCCCCATGTCACTCTACTCTCCGGAATAATAGCCACGACCTCGTGGCTGGAGGATTGCAAAGCACCAGACGGTCCTCTGGCGGGTAAACGTGTGGCGCCCTTCCAGATACGCTCACCAAGCTTGGGAGAGGGCATCTGCAGGTCGAGAGGAGTTGGCGTATATGGTGAGGTAAGAGGTGCTGTGGGAGTACTCCAGGCAAGTTTCGAGCTCGTCCTGTAACCTGATGTTGAACAGGGAGCTGGTTTCCTCTCCCCATTTCAGCTTCTTTATGTAGGGAAGTCCAGGATTGTTGCCGGAGTTGGAGGCAGGTAGTGGAGCCTTGATGGGAGACGTCTTGTTGCGGAAGTTTGGTGAGGCGTCTCGAGGTGTTGTGCTAGTGGTGGTTAAACAGGAAGTGATGTTTCTCGCTTTGACATATCCTGTTTTATGGTTGGATGAGGACGCAAAGGTAGCATTTGACCTCACTCGTGAGTTGATCTGACAGGTGATGATGGTTGGGGAATGGAAAGGTTGAGGGGGGGGGGGGGGGGGGTTGCGGGGGTAGGCCTAGGAGGGGGGAGTGAGGGGGGGGGAGAGAGAGAGAGAAGGTGAGAGAATAATGGGGTCGGAGATGGAAGATTTTTGCGGGTTAGTAGTCATGCTGGATGGATAGAGGCGGAGTGGAGGAGCGAGGCGACGGGATAGCAAAGGGCTGGGAAGAAGGAGGGAAGAGGTAGAGGGTGCGGACGAAGAAGGTGCGGGACAACAGGAATTGGCCTGCGGGTCGGAGAAGGGATAGAAGGTGAGGATGGTGAGGTGTGAGGAGGTGAGCGTGGAGGTACTGATGAAGTACGTGGGTGGCGAGAATGATGAGGTAGATGAGGGGGGGTCTGCATTTAGAGAAAGGTTGAGGGCGTTTTGATCTAGGGGGGTGGGGTGTTTGAAGGGCGTTGGCTTAGGGCTCAACAGGTGAGTTGGGAGCGAGGGCGAAAAGAATATTTATGTCGAGTGGGAGCTGAAGAATGCGGAAGACGTCAAGGTAGAGTGTGAATGGAAGGGCGTTGATGAGGTTGAGGTGAAGGGGGTGAAACTGATGGTGATAGAGGGGGTCTAGAAGGCTGAGATGATGAGGGAGAAGGTGGGGAAATATGGCGAGGGCGTTGTCGAGGTAGATCAAACTGGGGTGTGGTGTTTGTGGGAGGCGTCTCAGTGGGTGTGACCATTTCCCCGTATATACCGTAATTATCAGGGGACGGTAAATTCTCACGTAACGATTCGGGTAAACCCGGGATTCGCCGTGATAATTCACGATAATCTGATACGGATTGGGGACCTTGGTGATTTTGTAAGGTCTGACGTACCTGGGGCCCAGCTTGTTGGAGATGGGTAGTTTGGCCACCATCACTTGGTCGTCCACAGCGTAAGGGGTCTGAGGAGGTGTGGCATCCTAAGCTACGTCCTCGCAAACTTGGGCAGTGTGGAAGACATTTTTTAGGTGTTGTAGAGGGTCGGTGGAGATGGTGGAGGAGGTTGGTGTTTTTTGCAATTTCCTGAAGGGTAGCAGCAAGGGTGCTACGCCATACAACCTCTCGTGGGAGGTGATGCCGTCTTCTCTGGGGCAAGTGTTCATCCCCCACTGTAAAATTTTAAGTTGAGCCGGCCAGTTTTGGGTTTGTAGGGCGATGAGGTGTGTCCGGATCTGATTATTTATAGTTTTGTGGCTCCTCTCGCAAACCGAGTTCCCTTGCGGCCAGTAGGGGGACGAGCTAGTGTGATACCTTGATGCCACAAAGTTGTGATAATTGTTCCCAAACTTGGCCAGAGAATTCAGGGGCATTGTTGGAGAGTAGTACTACAGGGAGTCCGAAGTTGCAAATACTTCGCTGGCGAGGACTTCTACTACTGTAGAGGCGCTGCGTTCTTTCACAGGGCAGGCGACCACGAAGCGGGAATAAACGTCGCCAAAGTCACAACGAATCTCTTGCCCTGTTTGAGGGGAAAGGGGCCCATCACGTCCAGGGACAGGATCTGCCATGGCTGGATAGCGGTTAGTTTGCCTGCTGGTCCTGGGGTGCTGGTCCTATCCTTGCCCATGCAGTAAGGCCTGCAGGCTTCACCGACTATTTTGGCTATGGTGGAAGGGCTGGTGGTCCAATATACTTGTTGAAACACCTGCAACATCTTGGTTTGCCCCAGGTGGATTCCATTTCCCTCGTGTATGATGAGGAAACAGGTACACGTGGAAACGGATGTTGACGATGAAGGATAAGACAGTGGTGGAACGAAAGTCATTGATTGATTATGTATGTGTGGATGAACGAATGAAGAAATCTGTGATGGATGCTAGGGTGTATAGGGGTATTGGAGGGGGTCTGTCTGATCATTATGTAGTGGTAGCTAAGGTTAGGATACAAAAGAAGTGGGTGAGGAGAGCTGGAGGGAGGCGAGAGGAGGGTGGAATGGTGAGGAGGGTGGAGAGGTTGCAGGAGGAGGAAGTCAGGGAGTAGAGGAGAGCAGTGGAAAGACGACTAGGTGGGTTCGACCTGGAAATTATGGAGGAAGTGGAGGAGATGAGCAAGGTGTTTAAGGATGAGATCTGTGCAGCATGTGAGGAGGTGTGTGGAGTGAGGAGAAGAGGGAGGGGAGTGAAAGGTACAGCATGGTGGACATGGTAAGAATAGCTGTGGAAGAAAAGAAGAAAGCATATAGAGAGTGGTTGGGTAGTAGAGGGAATGAAGATTTCGTGAGACAGAAACGAGCGAGGTACGTGGAGAGTAAGAGGGTGGTGAAGAGAGTAGTGAAGGAAAGTAAGAGAAGAGTAGATGAGGAATTTGGAAGGAATCTGAGTGTAAAATGGAGGGAGAGTAAGAAACTGTTCTGGAAAGAAGTCAAGAAAGTTAGGGAAGGTAGCAAGGGAAACAGTAAGGGTGTGAAAGATAAGAATGGGAGAATGCTAGCCGAGAAGCAAGAGAGAGTCGAAAGATGGAGGGAGTACTTAAGTGAGTTGCTAAATGTAAGGAATGAAGAGCCAGCAAACATAGCTGGATATGGTATGGGAGGGAGAAGAAGAGAAGTAGTGGAGGAGGAGGTGGGGATCAGGAGGTCAGAAGTGTGGGAAGCCATGAAAAGAGTGAAGTTGGGGAAAGCACCAGGAACAGATGGAGTGTGTGGGGAAATGTTGAGGTATGGTGGTGAGATAGTGATAGAATGGGTATGGAAAATGTGCAAACTAGCATGGGAGAAGGGGAGTGCACCCGATGACTGGAAGACTGGCATAATAGTCCCCCTATATAAGGGCAAAGGGGAAAGAGGAGTGTGTGGTAACCACCGAGGAATATGTCTTCTAAGCGTAGTAGGGAAGGTATACAGTAGGGTAGTGATTGAGAGAGTGAGAGTAAGAACGGAGAAATGGATAGGCGACGAGCAGGGAGGTTTTAGGAAGGGAAGAGGATGTGTAGATCAGATTTTTACCCTGAATTGTGTTGTGGAGAAGTATCTGGAGAAGAAACAAAAGGTGTATGTTGCCTTTATGGACTTGGAGAAGGCCTATGACAGAGTGGATAGAGAAGGTTTGTGGAAAGTACTTAGAATATACGGAGTAGAGGGCAAGTTGCTGAAAGCAGTAAAGAGCATGTATGAGGGTGCAAAGGCGGCAGTATGTGTGGAGAGTGAGCAGAGCGAGTTCTTTGACCTGAATGTTGGTTTGAAACAGGGGTGTGTGATGTCCCCGTGGTTGTTTACTGTATATATGGATGGAGTCATGAAAGAAATACTATCAAAAGCAGTGGATGTTGGTGTATCGCTGAAAAGGGAGGGAATTGAGTGGAAGCTACCTATACTGCTGTTTGCGGATGATACAGTTCTGATGAGTGATAATGAATGGGAGTTGCAGGGTCTGGTAAATGAGTTTGGAACAGTGTGCGAAAAACAGAATTTGAAGGTAAATGCGGGGAAGAGCAAGGTTATGGTCTTCGAAAGGGGTGAAGTCACAGAATGTGAGGTGAAGCTGAACGGTCAGGCTATGGAGATCGTCAACTCTTTTAAGTATCTGGGCAGTGTGTTGAGTAAAGATGGGACTATGGATGAAGAAGTGCGGAAGAGGGTACAACAGGGGAAGAGGGTTGTAGGAACGCTAAAAGCAGTAACAAGAAATAGGGTGGTCAGTATGGAAGTGAAGAAGTCCTTGCATGACAGTGTGGTAATCCCGACACTGACTTACGGAAGCGAAGCATGGACGTTGGTTGAGATCGAGACTCAGACCAAGAGTGAGAGCAGTGGAAATGAATTACTTAAGGAGTGCGTGCAGAGTTATATGGAGGGATAGACAGACTAATGAGGAAGTAAGAAGGAGGTGTGGTGTGGAGGTAGATGTGATGGAAAGTGTGAAAAGGAACAACTTGAGATGGTTCGGCCATATGGAACGTATGGAAAGCGAGAGAATGACTAAGATGGTGTACGAGAGCGAGGTGGAGGGACAGAGAGGGAGAGGTAGACCAAATGAGAGGTGGAAGGATGGAGTGAGGAAGTACATGAACGAAGGCGGTGCTGGTTGGGGGGATGGGGCGTCAACTGACTGGGGACAGAGGTGCATGGGGGTGGTTCGTTCGTGGCAACCCTTTCGGGGATCACGGCGTCAGGCAATAGATAGATAGATAGATGATGAGGAAAATGTGTTGGGCTGTGTGAGGGTCGACAGCTATGTGGTCTGAATCAGTGTAGAGTTGATCGCCTATCCGATGTAAGTGGTAGAAGACGTCTTTTGGGATCCACTTCGGTTTTATTTTAGTCAGCCATGATGGTACGAGAGAGGGGGTGTAATTTTCTTTGGGCTGGTCTGGTAGCATTTTCTGTGATGTAGTTGATGGGGTCACTATGCTGTTTATTTCTGTTCCGGTGACTGGTAGGCGGGAGACGGCGTTGGTATGCAATTTCCCGGGCCTGTAGTGGATTTTGAAGTCTAATTCCTCCAGGGTTTCCCACCAGCGGACAAGGAGGGCACATGTAGTCTCTGATCGTTGTAACCACTGAAGAGATTGGTGGTCAGTAATTACGTCGACTTTTGTCCCCACGAGGAAAGACCGGAAGTGATTGAGGGTCTAGACAAACGTAATAAAGCATTCCAAAACCCAATTTCTGCATCTTATTACCCGTTCAGAACTCCCAGAGGACTATCCCTTACACTTCAACAATACAAAAATCAATCCTTCATCTTCTCTCAATATTCTCTGTGTCTCTTTTTCTTCTGCTCTCACTTGGAAGGACCATATTACCAGGTTTGCTAAGGCAGCCTCCCAGAAGCTGGGTGTGCTCAACCGCCTCAAGGGGTTCTTTACCCCTGTGCAGCTTCTTGCTCTGTACAGGGGCACAGTGCATCCTTGTATTGAGTATTGTTCACATGTGTGGGGAAGATCCTCTCACACCGCACTCCTAGACAAAGTAGAAAGGAAAGCCTTTTGTATCATAAACTCCCGCCCACTCACCAACTCGCTGTAATCTCTCTCTTCACCGAATTGTTGCATCTCTCTCACTATTCTATCGCTACTATAATAATCAATGTTCCTCAGAGCTTTCCCAGTGTATACCACCTCCTCTACGTAGACTCGTAGTGTATGTAGTACCCATCTTGCAACACAATCCCACCCCTACTGTGCAACTCTCCAACCCAAGAGTGAAACTTTATTCTCAGACTTTCTTCAAACCAACTGCTGAACTCTAGAACTCTCTTTCCCGCTTCCTTTGACTTAAATCGCTTCAAACTCTGTGTGTCCAGGCATTTTGGCTCGAACGTCCCTTGATTTTGGCCTTGTCCCTCTTTCAACTCTGGGGGAGGCACTCGATACAAGCAGTTCTACCTTTTGTCTCCCTCACATAAAAAAAAAAAAAAAAAAAGACACCTAGGCACTCTCTTTTGGTGGCAGAATAGTTGCGTTCAACATGACCATACCAGCTCAGCACCCTTCTATCCACTCATCATCATCATCATCATCATCTCCGACGCCTTGCTTCCCCCTGGGAAACCCCCATTAGAGGATGGCCATGACAGAAACATCTCCAAGCTACTTTGTCAAGACATGCCTCCCTTGCCCGTGCCACAATGCCCCTTCCACTACGTGGAAGTTTTTCTTCAATATATTTTTCCACTTTCTTTTCCCATACCATAGGTGGTCTTCCACTACTAGCGGTTCCACTCACCTGACTCCCATATATCTTTCTTGGCATTCTGTCTTCATCCATTCTCTGAACATGACCATACCACCTCAAAGTACTTCTCTTTATCCACTCAACCACACCACAATCAATGCCCAAAGCCTGCTCTTCCATTCCAAAGGACTCGTACACTTCCCTATTACTTGGCCCATCTAGCCTATTCATGCCAGCTGCCATTCTGAAAAAGCTCATCTCCACAGCTCTTAGTTTGAAGAGGTCCTCGTCACTTGCCGTCCATGTCTCGCTTCCATACGAGAGTGTTGGGAGCAGCACACTGTTTCTCAGTGACTTTTTGACTTCCTGGCTAACCATTCTTCCTTTGAGAATACTATCAAGTTCTCCAATCACGTTTCTCCCTTGCATTTTTCTCTCTTTTATCTCACTCTCCATTTTACCATATTTGCATAGTACAGCTCCCAAATACTTGAAACTTTCAACCTCTTCTAGTACTTCATTTTTCAATTTTATTTTACAACTTTTCTTGTGTTCTTTCTTGATTCTATATTTTTCCTTAAAATCTATAGTTTCATGCATTCTTCTCTCAAACACCATTACCTTACATTTCCCTACATTGACCTTTAACTTTCTCTTTTCACATACCCTGTCAAAGTCAGTGACCACTCTCTGAAGTTCTTCTGCATTTTCCGCCAACAGGACTGCATCGTCTGCATATAGGCATGTTAAAATCTTCCATGTTCTTCCCTCTGATTCCAGTCTAGCTCCCACACCCATTGATACAGCCCTACATTCCCTAATCACTCCATCCATGTATATATTGAACAACCAAGCTGACATGACACATCCCTGTCTTACACCTACATTGACCTCAAAACTTTCACTTAACTTATCCCCTACCTTCACATTTGCCATTGCATTCCTATAAAAAGATTTTACTGCCATTAGCAACTTTCCTCCCACACCATATACTGTTAACACATCCCACAGGCCCTCCCAGTCTACTTTGTCATAGGCTTTTTCCAAATCCATGAATGCTGCATAGAGTTTTCTGTTTTTGGCCAGATACTTCTCTACCAACAATCGCATTGAGGCTATCTGGTCAACGCAGCCCCTGCCCTTTCTGAAACCTCCCTGTTCCTCGCCTATTTTGTCATCCGTTATCTTCTGTAGCCTCTGTGTTACTACTCTTGCGTGTACCTTTCCAGGTATGCTAAGCAAGCTAATTCCCCTATAATTCTTACACTCTTCTTTACTACCCTTCCCTTTGTACAAGGGTACTATCACTGCTTTCCTCCAGTCCTCTGGTACACTTTCCTTTTCCCATGCTAATTTACATAACCTATGCATTATGTCAACAGCTTCTTCTCCTCCATATCTCAGCATTTCACCTGGGATGTTATCTACTCCAGCAGCTTTGCCCATTTTAAGTCTATTGATTGCTTCTTTTACTTCTCTGCTTATCTGGCTTTCAACTACCCTGTTTATTCTACCTCTCTCCATTCCTATGGATGAGATCTTTGCCTTCCCCCTACTCTTTACAGCTAAGCTACTAAAATTATCTTTCCATACTTTCACCATACCATCACCCTCTACCACTTCCCCATTCATGTCCCTCATCCTACCACCTGAGACACTCTCAGTCTTCTTCCCTCTGGCTTCTTTCACAGCTCTGTAGTATGCTTTCCTGTCATTCAGAAACTGTTCACTAATCTTTCTCCCATATGCCTCATCTGTCTTCCTTTTAGCGTCTTGTATCGCCCTCTTCACTCTGTTTCAAATTTTTATATTCTTCTTTCCTCGCATCTCTAGTTTCTCTAGGTATATTCTTTTGCAGCATACTCTTTCTGAAATCTTTCTTCTATCTCTTTACTAAACCATGAGTTACCTTTCTTCTTCCACATTTTAAAGGTTTTCTTCCCACATACTTTCTCAGCTGCTTTAATCATGGAGTCTCTTGTACCTTTCCATACTTCGTCTACAGTATTTCCCAGATCTATCATAACATCCATGTCCTTTATAGTCTCTTTCAGGATGTCCTTGTATTTTGTTGCATTACATTCTTCATTTAATTTTCTCACATTTATTCTCTCTACTGTCAGTTTTCTCTCTTTCCTCTCATATTTCCACTCTTTCCTTATCCTCACTTTTGTCAGCACTGTATAGTGGTCTGATCCCGTCAGCATACCTCTTACAGCTTTTGAATCTAAAATTCTTCCTTTTAGTCCGGAGTCCATCATGGCGTAGTCAATTAGAGATTTCTGTTCCAGCTCACCTTCACCTCTGTGCCATGTATATCTATGAATGTGACGATGTTCAAAAAATGTGTTAGCCAGAAACATCTCTCTCTCCGCACATACTTCTAAAAGGAAGTCACCATTCATATTATCAGTTCATGTTAACAGTCTTATTAATTCAAAGAAAGTTAAGTCCATGTTACCAGATGGTTGTAAAGATTTCAAACCATTAATAGTGTATTCATATGAACGACCTGTTGGGTCTATTATTTGTAATTATAATAAAGTTTTAGGAAATCTTTCAGATAATGATATTTTCAATAATAATAAATGCGTGTGTGAAAGAGTCATGGATATGCCAGCTAGCAGACGTGATGCACTAGCAAAGTTCATTTATAGTCCGATATGTCACATATTAACAGGTGATGTAGAACTAGTTAAACATTTTGCAAACGACAAATTAGCGGAGCTATGTTGTAAAGGGTTTAAATTTAGAATAGGGAGTAATAAAGTAACATGGGACATAATTTTAAAAGATATTGTTTTTTCAGTCAATAAATTAAAAGATAAATTGTTAAAAATTGCGTGCTGCGATGCGAGAGAACTAGAAGCATGGTCTAAATTATTAATTAAGTTAATTAGAAATAAAATTTTCTCGCTTAAAAATGAATTTAATCTTTCAGATTTTATAGACTATAATTATAATAAGCTTAAAGCTGATTTAATAAATTTACATAAACATTTTGTAATCACTACAGTAGATAAAGCCAGCAATAATTATAGCTTCACATGTAAGAAATTTTATCTTGAAAACATGAAAAAAGAATTAGGTATTAAGGGTAACATATTACGTAAAAATATTTGCGGTAATTCTGTTTATGAAATTCAAAATAATCTGAATATTGATAACTTAATCGATGAACATACCAAGAAAAATATAACATTTAGTAAAATTTGCCAGAACGTCCCGGACTTCCCAAACTTGACTACTTCCTTTAACGTGACGATAGTGCGTTATTATATGTGCGATTAGTTTGCTTGGGAAACAGATTAACTTGCTCATGTAGTAATGTACACCCTATGTGGTGGATTGTGTTCTTTTATTTTATAATTTTCATTTTAGTAAGCGTTGTTTCCACATAGCGATTTTGATAATTTAATTTGACTTTATATTGTCCTTGTCCCAATTTTGGCTTGTTTAGTTTGCAAGTTTTACATTTTAATTAAACTTTCTGATAAGAACAAGTGCATTGCAAAATTATACATGTTACCTAAATTTCATAAAAGACCTTATAAATATCGCTTTATTGCCGGAGCAAAATTTGCTAGCACTAAAACTCTATCAGAACAAGTCGTAAATTGCTTAAAATACATTAAAAGTACTCATAAAAGATATTGTAATACCATCATGAGAAGAACTGGCATTAACTATTATTGGAGTGTTGACAATTCGTTAGAAGTTATTGATAAAATAAATACCATGCCGAAAGTTACCTCGGTACATAGCTTCGACTTTTCAACTTTGTATACCAATTTGCCTTTAGATTTAGTATATTCAGAGCTTTGCTTTATTATAGATTTGCACTTTGACAGGTTCGTTAGGAATGGTAATTATTTCATAAATGTTTATAATGTTATATAATGTTAAGTAATAATAGTAGATATATTGATGATATTCTTGTTTGCAATTTGTTAAATTTTAATCAAGTTGCTAAACTTATTTACCCTAATTCTATTCCCCTCACACAATGTAACGTAAATTATAAAGTTGAAAATTTTCTTGATATAAATATAGAGATTGTTAATGAACAGTGCATACTTAAAGTATATCACAAAGTTGATGATTTTAATTTTAACGTAATAAACTTTCCTTTCCCTAGTAGTAATATCGATAGTAAAATAACTTAGAATTGTTTTTATTCCCAATTAATAAGATTTTGTAAAATCTGCACTAAAGTAGATGACTTTTGGGCTAGAGCTAGGTTACTATACAGACTCTTAGTGGACAGAGGTTTTGAGGCAAGTAAATTGTTCCATAAATTTAATCTTTTTAGGGTCAATTATTGTGACTGTATTCTAAAATTTGACATCAATAATTTTAATCAAGCATTTTTAACTTGAAGTTTCTTGTATAACCTCTGCTTACTTTTTGTCTGTATTTATTGTTTATCTTTTTCTTTTTCTATTATTATTATTATTATTATTAATATTAATATTGATGATTTTATTAATTTATTGTTCTTGTTAAAAGAGTACTCTTTGTTTAAATCTGTTGTTACTTCATATTTTGTAATTATTTGTCTTTACATTACAGTAGGGTCCCGCATAAAACGTGTTCGCATAAAACGAGTCTCGATTAAAACGACCGACCTAAAATATTAATATTTAATTTTCGATCAGAACGAATGTGATCACATAAAACGAGTCCGCCGCCAAAGTGGGGCAAATCCGAGGAGTTTTCATATAGAGCGCCGAAATATCGTACAAAACGTACGAAATATCGTTCGCTTTGTACGAAAATTTTCGCTTACAGTGAACATTGACGATGTTGCGCCACCAAAATGCTGTGTTCACATAAAACGAAATCGCATAAAACGCCCTCGTTTATCGACCATAAACTCGTTTTATGTGAGACCCTACTGTATATGTATTCATTGTCGATAGTATCAATTGCTTACTTTTGCGATTTCCTTAGTTTATTTGTGCTATAAATGTAGGTTATTTGTAGGGTAGTTATTGATAGGGGTCACTTGAGGCATGCTATGCTTACAGGTACCTACCCGATAGCACTATCGTTAGTGAGTGCTGTACTGTATTTTATATATTATTTTGTAATAGTATAGATATCTTATCAATATTTGTATTTTGTACTATTTTAATGTCTTGTCATGTTGCAAATTTGATTTTAAATAATATTTTGACATTTAACATATAGTTTCTTTATTCATGCAGAGTTTAGTAAAATTTGCCAGAACATCCCGGACTTCCCAAACTTGACTACTTCCTTTAACGTGACGATAGTGCGTTGTTATATGTGCGATTAGTTTGCTTGGGAAACAGATTAACTTGCTCATGTAGTAATGTACACCCTATGTGGTGGATTGTGTTCTTTTATTTAATTTTCATTTTAGTAAACGTTGTTTCCACATAGCGATTTTGATAATTTAATTTGACTTTATATTGTCCTTGTCCCAATTTTGGTTTGTTTAGTTTGCAAGTTTTACATTTTAATACATATTTTAATAATGCATCACTTAGCTCTACTCCCACTAGTTCTGTATATTTTGATAGAACTAAACTTAAAGATGCCCTTAAATTCCTCCTTTTCAATACTTATGTTAGATTCGGCCCGTACATTTTCAAACAAATATTAGGAATTCCTATGGGTGGAAATGCTAGCCCTTTAATTGCAGACTTATTCTTACTTGCTTTAGAATTTAAATATATAAAAGACTTAGTTGACAGTAGCAAGAAAAATAAAATCCCAGAAAAATTAGCACTTGCTAAACTGTTAAGTAATAATAGTAGATATATTGATGATATTCTTGTTTGCAATTTGTTAAATTTTAATCAAGTTGCTAAACTTATTTACCCTAATTCTATTCCCCACACACAATGTAACGTAAATTATAAAGTTGAAAATTTTCTTGATATAAATAGAGATTGTTAATGAACAGTGCATACTTAAAGTATATCACAAAGTTGATGATTTTAATTTTAACGTAATAAACTTTCCTTTCCCTAGTAGTAATATCGATAGTAAAATAACTTATAATTGTTTTTATTCCCAATTAATAAGATTTTGTAAAATCTGCACTAAAGTAGATGACTTTTGGGCTAGAGCTAGGTTACTATACAGACTCTTAGTGGACAGAGGTTTTGAGGCAAGTAAATTGTTCCATAAATTTAATCTTTTTAGGGTCAATTATTGTGACTGTATTCTAAAATTTGACATCAATAATTTTAATCAAGCATTTTTAACTTGAAGTTTCTTGTATAACCTCTGCTTACTTTTTGTCTGTATTTATTGTTTATCTTTTTCTATTATTAATATTGATGATTTTTTAAATTGATTGTTCTTGTTAAAAGAGTACTCTTTGTTTAAATCTGTTGTTACTTCATATTTTGCAATTATTTGTCTTTATATTATATGTATTCATTGTCGATAGTATCAATTGCTTACTTTTGCGATTTCCTTAGTTTATTTGTGCTATAAATGTAGGTTATTTGTAGGGTAGTTATTGATAGGGGTCACTTGAGGCATGCTATGCTTACAGGTACCTACCCGATAGCACTATCGTTAGTGAGTGCTGTACTGTATTTTATATATTATTTTGTAATAGTATAGATATCTTATCAATATTTGTATTTTGTACTATTGTTAATGTCTTGTCATGTTGCAAATTTGATTTTAAATAATATTTTGACATTTAACATTTAGTTTCTTTATTCATGCAGAGTTTAGTAAAAATTTGCCAGAACGTCCCGGACTTCCCAAACTTGACTACTGTACTTCCTTTAACGTGACGATAGTGCGTTGTTATATGTGTGATTAGTTTGCTTGGGAAACAGATTAACTTGCTCATGTAGTAATGTACACCCTATGTGGTGGATTGTGTTCTTTTAGTTTGCAAGTTTTACATTTTAATTTAATAATTTTCATTTTAGTAAGCGTTGTTTCCACATAGCGATTTTGATAATTTAATTTGACTTTATATTGTCCTTGTCCCAATTTTGGTTTGTTTAGTTTGCAAGTTTTACATTTTAATTCCTACCCTCCACACCCCATTTACCCACTATGCCTTCTATCTCCTCGTTTCCAACTCTACCATTCATGTCGCCTACTAATATTACTTGTGTACACTCTTGCCTTTCTCTTATACATTTATTGACTTTATTCCAAAATTTTCTATTTTCTTCCGCACCTTTCCCAGTTTCTTGGTTGACTGGCGCATAGACACACATAAAAGTATACCTATCTATCCCAATCTTGCACTCACACCATACAATTCTTGAGTCCACGCAGCCATTGTTTTTCACACACTTCCTCAACCTTTCTGACAAAATTACTGCTACCCCTTCCTTTTTCTTACGTTTATATCCTGCATCCAATCCAGACCAGACAACCCATCCTTCCCCACCCCACAAATCATGCTCACTCTCACCATCCCACACTCCAGAACCCAACAGGTGCGTCTCACCTACCCCACACACATCCACACATCCATCTTTAAGCTCTCGCATCAGACACTCTCTCTTGCTAAAATCATTTATGCCATTGGCATTGAAGGCACAGACACGGAGCACGCTTTCCTTCACCCGAACGACGTTTCCACCACTTTTCTGCTTTGTTCCTCCACCCCCGAGGGGGTCCTGGCCGGCAGCATACCGAGCACAGTTGTTTCCCAGGAGGACTTGGGGCCTGGACATAATGCCTCCAAACAGGGCGCCGGATTGTCAAAAGTATACTAAAAGAAAAACTAAAAACTGATACCAACATCAGTAAAAAAACATACAACACAGTAAAAATGAAAATATTAAGAAGATAGGGAGAACAAAAATATACAGGGGACAACAGAAATATAGTTACAAGGGGGATAATTTTTATAGTGGAAAATAAAAGAGGATTTAAAATTAAAAACAAAGTGTGCTGCTGAAGAAAATAGCACACCCGCCCTCCCCTCTGGCTGACAAATGTTCCTGCTGCCCCACTCTCCTACGTATCTCTTCATTCCTCAATCTGTCTCTACGAGTAACTCCACACATACTTCTTAACCCTTCAACCCCGGGTGGTACACGTGTGTACCATTATGTTTTGCCCCCAGGAACCCGGGTGGTACAACATTGTACCATTGCTTGAAAGCCTGTGAGCTTCGTGTGCGAGGCGTCAGTCCGACGCATGTAAACAACAGCCGGCTGGACCGACGCCCCGCATCTCCGGCCACAAGAAGGAGAGCGTCGCTTGTTCGTGTGTGCCTGTATGTTGTTGTTAAGTATCGAAAAGTATTGTAAAGTGGCTTTTGTTGCCGTAAGTTATCTCCACTGAAATCATCATCACAACTCAACCAGTTACCTTAGAGAGCTCTACTTAACGCCATTCTACAGGTAAATAACACAGCTACGCTTGGGGATGCGCGGGAATGCGGGAAGCAGTCAGCATAACAATGATACGGTAGCCTAGCCTAGACGTTTTTCGGCCAAAACACCCGGGTTTCGGGCAATATTTATGTAATGCGTAGCCGGGGTTGGAGGGTTAAGCAGCTCATCTCTATCACATCCAGCTTTCTTCTCTCCTTTTCCTTCAGAGCCCATGTCTCAGCCGCATACATCTGTTGGCACAACAATTCCTTGATACATTGCACTTTTTACTTTCATTCTGAGATTTCTCGTATTCCACATACTGTACTTCCCATTGCTCCGAAAACCTTCCTTCCTTCACACACTCTCTGTTTTACCTCTATTTCCATACCTCCACTCCTGCTTATTGTTCTTCCTAGATATTTAAAATACTCTACTTATTCCAATATATCCCCATTCAGCCTCACATCTAGATTCACCCTACGATCACCCCTATTACGCACCATTACTTTACTTTTATTGACATTCAACTTCAGTTTCCTCCTTCCACAAATCACACCAAACTCTTTGACTACCTGCTGCAGTTTCTCCTCAGAATCCGCCACCAACGCTGTGTCATCAGCGAACAGCAAGTGATTCAACTCCCAATCTCTACCATTTTTTCCTACTAAACCCAATCCGCTTCCCATAGTTCTCATTTTCACCTTCCTAACCACACCATCCATAAACATATTAAACAGCCATGGTGACATTACACAACCCTGTCGCAAACCTACCTTTACCTCAAACCATTCACTCAACTCACCATTTTCTACTCTCACACATGCTCTGCTCCATTCATAAAAACTCTTAACTGCTTCTAACAAATTTCCTCCAATTTCATAAATCCTTAACACCTTCCACATTGCTTCACGATCCACACGATCATACGCTTTTTCTAAATTCATAAAAGCTTAAAATATCTCCTTATGCTTCTCTAAATACTTCTCGCATAACTGTCTTACTGCAAACATCTGATCCACGCACCCTCTTCCCCTCCTAAAACCGCACTGTTCTTCTCCTATTGCAACTTCCGTACACTTTTATTATCCTCTCTATCAACACCCTGCCATACAGCTTTCCAACCACTGACAATAAACTAATATCTTTATAACTTGAACACTCCTGCCGATCTCCCTTCCCCATGTACAACGGCACAATACATGCATAATATATATACAGTACTGTATGTATACAGTCGGCCCCACAAGGACACACACTCGAAGGCCGCTATTTCAAAAAGGCGTGGGAGGTACTAGAGTGGCACGAAATACGTAAACAAAGCGGTTTTCAAAAAGGGCGCCATCTATGGCTCGCCGGAAAGCGATGCGCAGCTATTGTCGGCCATCTTGACGTGACGTCAGACCGCTTCCGCCCTCCCCCCGCCAGTCCCAGATATCATCTTTCGTGGCCTTGACCGTATACCGAGATTATGGACCCCCCCCCCACTGACCGTAACACACCAGCCCGTGTGACACTGGTCCCGCCGAAGAAGAAATTTAAGGTGATAACTATTGAGAAGAAGAAGCAGGTCGAGAGGGAAGATAAACAAGCAAATGTTGCCCGTCACTTCACACAACAACAACGACACCATACACCATTAAAAGTGAGTACCCATTCCATTTACTGTTAATATATCATATAAGTAACTGTATTTAACCATAATCTGTACTTTTTGTATGTATTTTAGCCATTAGGCTAGGCCTATTAGGAAAAAAAAGGTACGGGCGGTCGGGTTGGCAGACTACGGTCCTATTTTCCCCCATTGATTCTTAAGTCCCAAAGGCGCGCCTTTCCAAGGACACGGCCTTTGCCCAGTCTACATTGACCGCGCCCTTGCGGGGGGCACTGTACAGTAAACCCTCACTATCTCAGACTAATTGGGGGAAGTATATATATAAATCACAGAGAAGAATGTAAAAAAATTGTCAGTTACAGTGTGATATTTAATTACTTAAAATATTCAGAAAACAGTAAATAAAGGGTGAAATTTGTAAAAACATACAAAATATGACATTAGAGTATGAGTTACAGTATATTGCATAAAATACAGAAAACTGCTAATGACATCCTACCTTCAAATCAGATAACTGCATTATAAATACCGCTCAAAAGAAAAATATATAAGGCCTTCTGATCCACATGGGTAATACCAACAACCAACTTCAAATTTATTTTAAAACCTTTTCTATGCTTTGCGTGTGTCAACCTTGGTATGCTTATAATATCAGCTCTTTAGAAGACCGTCACTGCTCTGTGTTGAGCAGTTGCCAAGTGCCAAGATGCCCCAGTGACTTTTGTCATTTGTAATCATTCCATAGTAGGCAAGTTCTAGGTTAGCTATAGATGTCTGACCTATGTGTTTGGTGTGTACGTGTTAAAGAGAGAGAGAGGAAGGATTGTGAATGTGTGTGCTAATTATGTAAATTACGATTATAGTTCTGTGACCTTTGAATAGTTTGTGTAATGTGAGCACTATTGAATTGTCGATATGCAGAACTGGCACCATTGACAACAGAAAAACACCAACTCTTAAGGATTATGGATGACCATTGTGTAATTCCTGTCATTATGCAACCAGTACCACGAGGCATGACTGGAGCTGATTTTATGGTCTGAACAGCTTTTCCTTTAAAGATGTGGTCTGTATTCATAGTTTCCTTTCTCCTAGAATGGCTGTCCACTAAGGTCATGTGTCAAAATTACCTTAGCTACAATATTAACTCAATCTGTATGATAGGTGTCATTTTACAGATATATTTTAGCTATTATACAATTTTACCAAGCTGAGGAAGACCCTTTAGAAATTGTAAGGGTAAATTCTTCCTAAACTGACTGAAATAATTTAATGATAGCCAGGATAAAATGTAGTAATGATTCATTGTACTGAAAGGGTCAACCACCAAAGAATTGTCAAACATTTACAGTAAGTAGTGAAAGCTGAAGCCAAAAAATCACAAATTTTAGAAATGGATATGTTCAAAACAATTTACATATCATACAACAATAACAAAACACATGAACCCTCTTAATAATACTATCGATAGTGTATTTACAATGACCAGTATTGTAGTCACCTCCATAAACAATATCCAAATTTTCAAGCCGTCATTTCTATATTTCAATCACAAATAATATTTAATCCTTAGAATACAGTAGATCTTTTTAAGAGTTATAATGGTATGTACCGTAAAACCGAGTCGCTTCGGACTGCGGTGATAACTTCGGACATCGGCGATAATAAGTAATTAGCCATTGTCATTATATAATGGAAACGCTTTTTATTGTTTTTTTTTGTGGGGTCCGTTTAGAGAAATGGCAAAGGAAGAGCATGTAAAAGCCCTAGGGAACTGACATGAGTATATGTACAAAAAAAAAAATATATATATATGACGAAAATTTGTACATTTTTCGCTACCCTGCCAAACTTCTATCACCCTGAAGAAATTTGTTTGTATGAATGATGTTGTGACTGATATAATTTTGTAGTAACATTACCAGAGACAACATCCACCAAAGGAAATTTGTTACACTTGTATAACGCTCTAGCTAGAACACTATCATTTAACCTATTGTGTTTTCCCAAAAAAAAAATTGACTTCAGACATGGAACAAACAAATCGTTTGTTATTATTTGCCCTATGAAAATAATTCATAATACTTGGCCATCATTAAAATGGTCGTTAAAGATCAAATAATCATTCTCTGTCCAAAATCCATAAAAAATATGATAATATGCTAACCGATTTATGTATTTAGGATAATTCTGGATATATAATATATATAAATTAGGAGGCATATATCTTGTCCAAATTTTGTTTTATCTGCCGTAAGAAACACCAACACATGTTATACCTATAAAAATGCTCAAATTCATAACAATTTATATGCGGTGATAGAGTATACATACGGTACCTATATATTTTCACTAGGCCTAGTTAATTTTCGAGTTATTGATTTGACAGCATTGGTTATTTTTCCTCCTTAATATTTTCTAAGAGTGAGTTCAATGCTTAACGAGAACAGATCCAAAAAGAAAATCTGTTAAACATCGTATATAACCCCCTCCTATACTGATTATACAGGCCTAAAAGTATTGACTGTGCATTTTCCAGTAAGACATCAGACAGGAATATGCAGCTATAATAAAATATTCATATAAAATAGTAGGAGCCGAAAAATGAATTAAATAAAACCACGAACGTACGTCCGAAGTTCCCCTCCGTTTGTCCGAGGTTATCCCAGCTTTCTTGGCAATCATTTTCCATAAGAAATCACTCTATGTCCGAAGTTAGCCACTTTTGAAGATGACTTCCGACATCATTTAGGATAAGGATAGCTCTCTTATTATGGGGGATAATTTTAGGAGGCTTCCTGGATTACCGCGCACTATCACCACACATCACTTGACCTAGTTAAATCTCTATAATGTGTTTACAGTCAGGAGAAATTGTCAAAAAACTCGAAAAATTTCCGAAGTTACCCAGTTTTACGGTACTCAAAATTTCACCACACATACACCACAATATTATTATATATATATTTTTATTATCCTTCAATAAATACGGCTATTTTATCTATGGACCAGTATTTACATTTCTTATAATGCAATTAGATTAATAAAAGTATCATATGGCCTGGAATATGACTGAAAAAATAATGTTAAAATAAAATGATAACTGTATTAAAAACTGCTGACCGATACCATATACTGTAATCCATTCTTATTGTTGTGCACTGGTGGGTGGGAAATTTAAATATATTAGAGAAAACTTCAAAAAGATTGAAGCTAAAGGACACGGTAGTTTGGTCTACACAAACACAATAGAGACTAAATCATTAAACACAGTGCTCCAATTAGTACAAGCTGTGAAACCAAAAAAATATACAATCTACAAAAATTGAGTAATCACCGTAGATTAATATATTTTGTATGAAATGTATCAAGGAATTGTTGTGCCAACAGTGATGTATGGGGCTGAGACATGGGCTCTGAAGAAAAAGGAGAGAAGAAAGCTGGATGTGATGGAGATGAGCTGCTTGAGGAGTATGTGTGGAGTTACTCGTAGAGACGGATTGAGGAATGAAGAGATACGTAGGAGAGTGGGGCAGCAGGAACATTAGTCAGCCAGAGTGGACAGAAGGGTGCTGAGCTGGTATGGTCATGTTGAACAAATAGGAGATGAAAGGCTTACAAGAGAATATATGAGTCAGATACAAGGGGAGATAGAAGGGCAGGAAGACCCCCATTGAGATGGAGAGACTGTAAGACAAGCTTTGGATGATAGAGGCATGACTATAGATCAGGCAAAGGAAGTGGTAATAAATAGGAATGAATGGAGAATGCTTGTGAATAGTTGAGTGAACACGTGGTCATTTGGGGGAAGGGGTCGGGCGCAAGTTGGACTAGATAATAGTCCATCAGGCGCCTGGCCCGGGGAGATGATTAATATGAAGGGTACGCCTGGAAGTGTGGTGGGAGGGCTTGTAGCTTTGACTCCGCTACATGTCTGCCTGCCGAGATCGGAGCCTCTCCGGGTGGTCGGGGGCCGGGGGAGTGCTGGAGCGACCTTGGTGACCCTGGTCTCTGGGTATTCTCCTGGGTGACCTGGATGTGTGTGAATTTTGTGTTTTGTCTGTGTTTGTTCGCTGTTTTGCCTTGTGTTTTGTGTTTTCCTGTTCTTGCTCTGTCTTGAGTCGGCCACCCATAAGAAAAGACAAGCAAAAAAGAAAAAAAGAAAATAGAGAGAAAAAAAAAAAAAAAAAAAAAAAAAAAAAAAAAAAAAGGAAAAGTGGGGATTGGGCCTGAGCATATAGATAGATAGAATAGATGAAATGTATGACAGTTACGGTACATTTTGACATTACAAAATTAATCTAATTACAAATTTGTTGTGGGTAACAATTTTATCAATGATGATGATGATGATGATGATGCAGTTTTTACCACCATACACTCCCTGCTGAATAGCAAGGCTAGGGTGGGTGCCCTGATAAATCAGGGACTTAGTGAATAGTTGCCACAGATTGCTACACCGCACCGTTCACCAACAGCACTGACATTTGCCAATAACTCACTGGCTGGCCCGAGGCTCGAACCGTCAACCTCACGGTTAGCAGGTGAACGCTCTACCAATCGAGCTACGGCCTGTGGCTATATACTAATTGAACCACCATGTAAAATTTGGCTGGTGTCCCTAATCGGTAGAAAACATAAACACTTGCTTCATGTGACATTTAACTATTTGAACTATAAATCGTGTCCACTGATCGTAAGATATTTTCATCCAAACAAAATGATACATATCCCTTAGTCTATAACATCTTACAGTACAATCTATGTTGTCTTCATCTTGCAAAGGAACCGTAGCTGTAACATCTTGACATCTGCATGATCGAGCTTCACCACTCCATCATTATGGTCAATGGAGAGCAAATTACCAGTCTGCTCACGCTCCTCTCCACACAGTACCTGCAATTCATAAGTTTGATTTACTATAAAAAATACCAGTTTTCTTCAACTATAAAAAGATCACTTGAAGTCAGATGATTCAGCAACCTTTTCCACTCACACTTGGTTCGATGCTAACTCACCCTGACATACCTTAATCAACAGCAGATCCAATGAATATTATACAATAATTTTAGTCATTGGATCTGCTGTTGATTAATATACATTCCCACCTTTTGCTCCCCAGAACTCGCCCCCACAATATCCTGGAGGGTGGTAAAAACCTTAGGTTCTGACCACCTCCCGAACATTATCACCACCAAAACCAGACTCACACCAGCTGGCCACAGATATCAATACAGTACACTAACTTTATAATTATAATGTAAAACTTGCAAAATAAACAAACCAAAACGTATACGAACACAGTAAAAAGACTATAAGAGCCAACTGGGAAGCTTTCACAAATGAAACAAAGCAACACTTTGAAACCCTAAACAGTACACCCATCACTAACATCAAAAATGCTGTTGTTGTTGTTGTTGTTCCCTAAGCTGCCTGGCCGAACAGCCCCGAGTCCTTAAGGAAGGCCATGGCCACGGTCGGGCTTTCCCACAGAGCTCTCAAAGAGTGTAAATTGTGTTGTTGGCGTAAGTGGTTGTGTGAAATGCAGTCTTCTATGATGTGTTTAATGGTATGGGGTGCTGTGTTACAACCCGGGCAGGTGTCGACGACGGAGTCATCCAGTCTCTTCTGATAGCTCAGAAGAGCTGGATGGTGTTCGCATCTCAGCCTGGCCAGGTGGACTCTTGTCCTCGCGAGGAAGGGAGGATTCAGAAGGATGGATTTCGGGAGGTCGTGCTTGCAGCTGCGTGTTGTCTATGAGTGAGTGGATGGAACGGCAAGTGATATGAGTATGGATGTGCTTCCGGAAGTTGGTTTGGGGTGGGCAGGGAGGGAGAGAAGACAGTATTTGTGTGTGATAGCGTGTGCTGGGTGTTGTTTTGATATTTCTTGGTGTCTATGGGTGTGTTGCCATGTAGTGTAGTGGGTGGTGTTGATTCGTGGAGGCTGCTGCCAGGAATTGAGTGCCTCTCATGTCTAGATGATCTTTGACTTTGAGGACTTTGGTTTCTTGAAGTAGGTGATCTGTGGGTGTAGTAGCTGTGCATCCTGTGATGATTTTCAGGGCTTTATTTTGAATAGTCTGTAAGGTCTTATGATGTGTTTCAGCTAGGTTAGAAGCCCAGGCCGAGCTTGCGTATTCCATAACTGATCTTGTGTATTGTTTGTAGACTGTGGTGGTGGTTTCTTTGTTGTGTCCAAATTTCGTGTGGGCAAGTGATCTGAGGGCGTTAAGTCTGGGTGTCAGTTTCTTTTTCGTGTTTGTGGTGTGCTGTTTAAATGTCATTTGGGTGTCGTATGTTACTCCTAGGATTTTGAGTGTGCGTTGTTTATGTTGAGTCCCGGGACGTAATCGTGCTCTCCTGTCCAGCTTGTGAGGAGGGTTGCAGTGGATTTAGCTGGGGCTAAATTGAGTCTGTTTGTAGTGCACCATTCATGTAATGTGTCGAGATAGTCTTGAAGGAGTCTTGTTGCTTTGTCTGGGTTTTGGTGCGTGCTTGTGAGTGTTATGTCGTCTGTGTAGGAGGTTATGGTTATTTGGGGTGAATTTGGTGTATTTATATCATGCATCTACAGATTAAAGAGTGCGGGCGACAGGACGGATCCTTGCGGGACTCCGTTTGGGAAATTTCTAATGCTAGATGACTGACCGGCAAAAGATACGTGTGCACATCTGCCTGCTAAGAAGTTGGCCAGCCATCTTTTTGTGTTGTTGTGCATGTTTGTGTTGTAGATTTTGTTTGTTAGGTTGTGGCGGGGGATGGCATCGAAGGCTTTACTAATGTCGAGTGTGGCAAGTACTGATCTGTGTGGTGGTCTAGCTGAGTTGATGCCGTAAAAAGCTCTTTGTATAAGGTCTGTAAGGTCAGTGTTTGTGGAGTGCAATGGCCTGAAGCCGTGTTGTGTTGGAGAAAGGGGTAAGTCAGGTGTCATCAGTTGTAGTACAAGGCGCTCTATGACTTTGGAGGGGGTGCAAAGGAGTGTGATAGGGCGGTGTGAGGAGGGTAGCGTAGGGTCTTTGTTAGGTATGGGGAATGTGATGATGATACCATGCTTCCAGATGTCTGGTATTGTGTTGTGTGAGTAGCTGTAGTTTGATATGTTAGTGAGTGCTTGTATGCCTTGTGGTCCCAGGTGTCCGATGTGAATGTTGCTTATGTTGTCTAGGCCACAGGCGGGTGAGAGCTTGAGATTGTTGATGATATGCTTTGTCTGGTTGTTGGTGAAGGGTGTATAGTCAGGGTCTGTGGGGAATTGTCTTTTTCGTCGGATGACACGTCGGTCGTCTTTGTGGGGTTTTAGGTGACTGCTATGCTGTTCACATATTCAACACAATAATGAAGACAAGAAATACATTTCAAGAGGTAACATAAAAATATTCAACCCCAACTTCACACCAGAAATTCAAAACCTCATCAGACAACATGACACACTGAAACACTCCCCAGTACCCCACACACAGGAACACCGCACAACAAACAAACAATCTCATTAATCACTTCTCACATGTCAGCCACCTAAACCCCTATCATGACGACCGACGTGTCATCCGACGTAAGAGACAATTCCCCACAGACATTGACTATGCACCTTTCACCAACAACCAGACAAAGCATATAATCAACAATTTCAAGCACTCACCCACCTGTGGTCCAGACAACATAAGTAATATACACCTAAGATGCCTAGGACCACACGGCATACAACACAATCCCACCCATACTCTGTGCAACTCTCCAACCCAAGAGTTAAACGTTATTCTCAATCTTTCTCCTACTGTATTCAACAGCTAAGCTCTGGAACTCTTTCCCAAAATCAGTCTTTCCCTCTTCCTATGACTTAAATTGCTTCAAACTCTGTGTGTCCAGGCCTATTGGCTCGAACGTCCCTTGATTTTGGCCCTGTCTCTCTTTCAACTCTGGGGGAGACACTCACCACAGGCAGTTCTGCCTTTTGTCTCCCTCACTCACATAAAAGAGCACTCACCAACATATCAAACTACAGTTATTCACACAACACAATACCAGACATCTGGAATCATGGTGTCATCATTACATTCCCCAAACCCAACAAAAAACCCACGCTACCCTACTCACACCGCCTTATCACACTCCTTTGCATCCCCTCCAGTCTCAGAACGCCTCGTACTATAACTAACCACACACGATCTACCCATAGCTCCAACACAACATGGCTTCAGGCCACTACACTCCACAAACACTCTTCTTACAGACCTTACACAAAGAGCTTTTGACGGCATCAACTCGGCTAGACCACCACACAGAACACTACTTGCCACACTCGCCATTTGTAAAGCCTGTGATGCCATCCCCCGCCACAACCTAACAAACAAAATCTACAACACCAACATGCACAATACAAAAAGGTGGCTGGCCAACTACCTAGCGTGCAGGTATGCATATGTATCATTTGTCGGTCAGTCATCTAACAACAGAAACTTCACAAACGGAGTCCCGCACGGATCTGTCCTGTCGCCCTCACTCTTCAATCTATACATGCATAAACTACGCACACCCCAAATAAATATAGCTTCTTACGCAGACGACATAACACTCACATGTACATAACAAGACTCAGACACAGCAACACATCTCCTTCAACCCTATCTCAACACACTACATGACTGGTGCACTAGACTCAAATTAGCCCCAGCCAAATCCACAACAACCCTCCTCACAAGCTGGACAGCTGAAAACAGAAATGCCCCAACCCTCACCATAAACAACACCCCCTTAACACACACACACACACACAAAATCCTAGGTGTAACATAAGATACTTCAATGACATTCAAACAACATAATATTATCACAAACATAAGAAAAAAAAAAAAAAAAAAATTACACCCAGACTTAATGCCCTAAGGTCACTTGCCCACAAAAAATTAGGACACAACAAAGAAACTACCACCACAGTATACACACAATATATAAGATCAGTGATGGAATATGCAAACCCTGCCTTGGCTTCTAACCTCGCTGAAACACATCACAAGATCTTACAGACCATTCAAAATAAAGCCCTAAACATCATCACAGGCTGCACAGCTACTAGGCTACACCTACATCAAAAAACCAAAGTCCTCAAAGTCAAAGACCACTTGGACATGAGAGGCACTCAATTCCTGAATGCAGCGTCCACAAACCAACACCATCCACTACACAACATGGCAGAACACCCACAGACACCAAGGCACATCAAAACAACATGCAGCACACGATATCACACACAGATACTGTCATCTCTCCCTCCCACTCCCTGCCCACCCCAAACCAGCTTCCAGGAGCACTTCCATACTCATATCACTCGCCGTTCCATCCAGTCACTTAAGACAACATGCAGCTGCATGCACAACCTCCCGAAATCCATCCTTCCAAGTCCTCCCTTCCTCGCGAGGACAGAGTCCACCTGGTTAGACTGAGATGTGGACACCATCCAGCTCTTCTGAGCTATCAGAAGAGACTGGATTACTCCGTCGGTGACGCCTGCATGTTTGGGACCTGTCTGAAGTCCCCTCTGAGTCAGAACTAATTAAATCACTGCATTCAGTAGCACTCTTAGTAACAAACCATATAATTGTTGTTGTTGTTGTTCCCCAGGCTGTCTGGCCGAACAGCCCCAAGGTCTCGAGCAAGGCCAAGGCCATAAACGAGCGCCCCCACAAAATCCTCCCTGCTTACCACTAACAAAGCCCGGGTGACCGAAGCCACTCCAAGGCAGGGAGCTGAGGAGGGTGCGGAAACGCCCGGGAAACCAAAGCCCCACCCAAGGCCCTGTGCCCCTCAGCAATTATGAAGGGAAAGTTGAGGGGTAAGGGAAAAATGTGACGCTTTGGCTCCCAATCTGCCAACTTCTAGGTTGGCAGTAGGGAGGTCAATCCACGGAAAAGACGCCGCCACTTGAGATCTAGAAGATATATAAGTAAAAGGAACAGTCAGAGTAAGCTATGGGTATGGCAGAGATCGCTCAGTTCTCACTCGGATAGACCAGCCCATCACCACATGACTAGAACCCAATCCTCTCAGCATCAGCTAGGAAAGGCCCTAGAAAGCCGCCTTTGGCGGGGGGATAGCTCCCCTATAATTGTTGTTTATAGTTATACATATACCTCTTTTCTCAGCCACACATTGATACCAAAATGATGGCTTGCAGATATTATTACACTGATTTACAACATAAAACTCCTAAAAACATCCAAATTCAACCCGGTAAATGGCAACATGAGTAATTGTGAAATAATTATACAATAATTATGCAGTATAATGTATATGCAGCCATTGGAAAATCAGTATTGAAAATGTTACATATAGACAGCTGTCTTAGGAACATAACCCCTGTCAATGATGAGCGAGACCTGCAATAATAATAATTTACCCACTTATACCGTGTAATAAGAATAATTCACTCACTTATACTTAAGAGTTGATAATTGCCTACCTTGACGCGGTCGCCCTGTGCTGGTGTGACTGGCTCCAAGTGTTCTCCCAAGATGTTGACCACTCGTTCCTCCTCCGGCAGGAACACTGAACACATCACACCCTGACAACAAAATACTTCATCAGTTCACTTCATCCTTTAAGGGTTGTGCTTTGGCAGTATAATTTGTTTTTATGGTAACAAGTAAGACTAGATTTAAGCATGTATGTATGAATGTATATACTCAGGGACAAACCCCATTGCTGAGGGTGTCCAACTCAAGACAGAGCCCAAACAGAAACCTGTAAAGTTCCAATTCTTAGGGTCCGGGACCATTTTCGCGTTCCCTCGCCCCTTTCTCTGTCTCGTTGAGTAGGAGAATTTTACAAGGGGAGGAGGATTCCTAGCCTCCTGCACCCAGAAGGAAAAGTAGGACAGTAAAAGAGACAGATAGACATGGCTAAGGTTGGGTAGAGGATGCCAAATCTCACTCTGGATAGGACCAGCCCTCACCCAGATTTAAGCATAACACAAAATAACTATGGATGATATAATTAGCATGGGAAATGAAAAGTGTACGTGAGGAATAGAGGAAAGCAGTGATTGTGCCACTGTAGAAAGGGAAGGGTAGTAAAGAGGAATGTAAGAGTTATAGGAGAATTAGCTTGCTTAGCATACCTGGTAAGGAATATGCAAGAGTAGTAACAGAAAGACTGCAGAAGGTAATGGATGATAAAATAGGTGAAGAGGGGCGGCATTGACCAGACAGCTTCAATGCAATTGTTGGTAGAGAAGTAGTTGGCCAAGAATAGAAAACTCTATGCAGCATTCATGGATATGGAAAAAAACTATAACAAAGTAGATTGGGAGGGTCTGTGGGACGCAAAACAGCCCCGACCTCCAAAGGAAGGCCACGACCGAGACCGGGATTTCCCACAAGGCTCTCAAAGAATGTACAGTACAAAGGAGTACAAAGGAGTACAAAGGAAATCAAGCAACAACACATCTAGTGACCCTTCTAGGTTGCTTGTCCTCCAAAACACTGAGGATCAAGTGTCCAAACAGTGGTTTAGAGTGGGTAAGGGAACATTGGAAAGGGAATTACTGCCCTGGAACTAATGTCCGTGGCAGGATTAGGAAGGGAGTAGGGGACAGATGGGTTAGTAACTGAGGGGGGGATAAAATAAAGTTATTCATTTACAAACGCAGTCAGTCGCGGGTTTGATGCGAGATATTTGTCTAGGCGGAGTTTAAATGAATCAACGGTGATGCAATCTATAACGTTTCGGGGAAGCCCATTCCACAAGTTGACAACTCGATTGAAGAAGAAATTCTTAGATTCGTGTGAGTTAAAAGATTTACCAATAATTTTGCAACCGTTTCCCCGCGTGTAATTAGATTGGTCGATAGTGAAGTACTTACTACAGTTCATATTGTCGATGCCTTTGATGATTTTGAACACTTGAATTAAGTCACCTCTTAATCTGCGCTGGGTTAAAGGAAATAGATTTAATTCTCTAAGACGCTCTTCGTATGGTTTGTTCTTTAGGCTAGGTATCATTTTGGTAACTCTACGTTGAACTCGTTCTAGCTTGTTTATATCTTTTTGGTAATAAGGGCACCAGGATTGAACGCAGTATTCCAGATATATTATGTTGTTGCTGTTGCTGATTCCCAGGCTGTCTGACTGAGCAGCCCCAAGGTCCCGAGCAATGCCAAGGTAATAACTGAGCGTCCTCACAGAAAACTCCCAGCTTTACCACTAAGAATGACCAGGTGACCGAAGCCACTCCCAGGCGAGGGGCTGAGGAGAGTGCGAAAATGCCAAGGACACCGAAGCCCCTCCCAGGGCCCTGTGCCTCTTAACAATTATGAAGGGAAAGTTGAGGGGCAAGGGAAAAAAAAATGTGACGCTTTGGCTGCCAGTATGCCAATCGAGAGAGGTCAATCCACGGAAGAGACACTGCCACTTGAGATCTAGAAAATATATATGTGAAAGGAACAGTCAAAGTAAGCTATGGGTATGGCAGAGAACGCTCAACTCTCACTCTGATAAACCAGCCCATCACCAGTGTATATTATTATGTTGTTGTTGTTGTTCCCCAAGCTGCCTGGCCGAACAGCCCCAAGGCCCCGAGCAAGGCCAAGGCCATAACAGAGCGCCCCCACAGAACCCTTCCTGCTGACCACAATAAAGCCTGGGTGACCGAAGCCACTCCATGGCGGGGAGCTGAGGAGGGTGCGGAAATGCCCGGGAAACCAAAGCCACACCTAGGGCCCTGTGCCCCTCAGCAATTATGAAGAGAAAGTTGAGGGGCAAAGGAAAAATGTGACGCTTTGGCTTCCAATCTTGGTAGATTGGGAGGACAATCCACGGAAGAGTGGTTGTGTGCTATGCAGTCTTCCATAATGTGTTGATAGTGTGCGGTGTTGTGTTACAGCCTGGACAGGTATCCTGAATGAAGTCATCCAGCCACTTCTAATAACTAAAGTAGATGACTTTTGGGCTAGAGCTAGGTTACTATACAGAATCTTAGTAGACAGAGGTTATGAGGCAAGTAAATTGTTACATAAATTTAATCTTTTTAGGGTCAATTACTGTGACTGTATTCTAAAATTTGACATAAATAATTTTAATCAAGCATTTTTAACGTGAAGTTTCTTGTATAACCTCTGCTTACTTTGTGTCTGTTTGTATTTATTGTTTATCTTTTTCTTTTTCTATTATTAATATTGATGATAAAAAAAAAATTGTTCTTGTTAAAAGAGTACTCTTTGTTTAAATCTGTTGTTGCTTCTTCATATTTTGCAATTATTTGTCTTTATATTATATGTATTCATTGTCGATAGTATCAATTGCTTGCTTTTGCGATTTCCTTAGTTTATTTGTACGATAAATGTAGGTTATTTGTAGGGTAGTTATTGATAGGGGTCACTTGAGGCATGCTATGCATGCTACCCGATAGCACTATCGTTAGTGAGTGCTATATATGTATTTTTTTGTAATATTATATATATCTTATTAATATTTTTATTTTGTACTATTGTTAATGTCTTGTCAAGTTGCAAACTTTATTTTAATATAACATTTTAACACTAATTGTAGTTTCTTTTATTCATGCAGAGTTTAGTAATATTTTCCAGAACGTCCCGGACTTCCCAAATTGACTAATTCCCTGAACGTGACGATAGTGCGTTGTTATATGTGCAATTAGTTTGCTTGGGAACCATATTAACTTGCTCATGTAGTAATGTACACCCTATGTGGTGGATTGTGTTCTTTCATTTCATAAATTATATTTTAGTAAGCGTTGTTTCCACATAGCGATTTTGATATGTTGTTTTGACTTTATATTGTCTTTGTCCCAGTTTTGGTTTGACTTTGTTTGCAAGTTTTACATTTTAACTCAGAAGGGAAGGATGGTGCCCACATTGCAGCCTAGCCAGGTGGACTCTATCCTCATGGGAAAGGAGGCTTTCTGAGGGATAGACTTCAGGGGGCTGTGCATGTAGCCGAGTGTTATGTTTGAGTGACTGGATGAATCGGTGGGTGATTTGAGTAGGGATATGCTTCTTTAGGCTGGTTTGGGGTGGGCGAGGTGGGAGTGATGAAAATTTGTGTGTATGATGAGAGATAGGTGTTGTTTTGGTGTTTCTTGGTGTGTGTGTGGTTGTTCTGCCATGTAGTGTAGTGGGTGGTGTTGGTTTGTGGAACCTGCGGCGAGAATTTGTGCTCCTCTCATATCAAGGTGATCTTTGAATTTGAGGACTTTGGTTTCCTGGTGTAGGTGGTCTGTAGTAAGTGTGGTAGTTGTGCAGCCAGTGATTATTTTGAGAGCTTTGTTCTGCATAGTCTGTAGGATGTTGTGATGTGTTTCAGTGTAGGTTAGAAGCTCAAGCAGGGCTAGCATATTCCATCACTGAATGGATATATTGTTTGTACAGTATACTGTAGTGGTACAGTAGTTCCTTTATGTCCGAATGTTGTATGGGTAAGTGACTTGAGGGGGTTTATGCTTGCTGTCAATTTGCTTTTAATGCTTGTAGGCTATGTTGTGTAAATGGCATTGATGTATTGTATGTTACACAAAGGATTTTGGGTGCGTGTGTTTGTGTTAGGGGGTAGGGGATGTTATTTTAAGGTGAGGGATATGGCGGTGTTCTCCTTTCCAGTTTGTGAGAAGGGCACTGTAGATATGGCTGGGGCTAGTTTGAGTCTGTTCGTGGTGAACCAGTCGTGTAGTGTGTTGAGGTACGGTTGCAGGAGTTCTGCGGCTGTGATTGCATCTCGATGTGAGTGTCATGTCGTCTGTGTGAGAGGCTGTGTATCTGGAGTGTGTTAGGTGTGGGTAGGTCATACATGTATAGGTTAAAGTCTTGGTGACAAAACAGATCCTTGAGGGACTTGTGTTGTGTAAACAGTATATGGTGTGGGAGGGAAGTTGCTAATGGCAGTAAAATCTTACTATGGGAATGAAATGGTAAATGTGAAGGTAGTTGGTAAATTAAGTAAGAGTTTTGAGGACAATGTATGAGAAAGGCAGGGATGTGTCATGTCACCTTGGTTGCTTAATACAGTAAGACCTCGATTTTCTGGCATTCAAGCAACCAGTAGCTTCAAACACCGGCAGTTTTTCAAAATCCAATGATGACCAGCATTTATCGTTGTAAATAATACAAAATTAATAAAATTAACACACATTACTATACAATTTGCATAGTAATATTCTTAACTCACCAATTTAGAAGTAGAAGTTGAAGTTGGAAGAGACGTACAGCACTCTTGTTGTCGGCATCGGTGAGGGCGGTATAGAGTATGGTCGGTGAGGGCGGAGCAGTATAATTGGACGGGTAAACAAGCGGTAGAGTTCAGAGGCACATTTAAACGGCTTTTTATCCAACAATTATCACTTAATGTCTAACACTAATTCTTAGGTTTCTTAATTAAACTTACTAAACTTTAAACATTAGAAATAAGAAATTTAAGAATTAAGTATTACACATTAAGCGACATGTGTTCTATAAAAACTGTTTAAATGTGCCTCTGAACTGTACCACCTGTTTACCCGTTGGATTATTCTGCTCCGCCCTCACCGACGCCAACAACAACATTGATGTACGTCTATTCCAACTTCAACTTCTACTTCTAAATTGCTGAGTTGAGAATATTACTATCTATCTATCTATTGCCTGACGCCATGATCCCCAAAGGGGTGGCCACGAACGAACCGCCCCCATGCACCTATGTCCCCAGTCAGTCGACGCCCCTCCTCCCAACCAGCACTGCTTTCATCCATATACCTCCTCACTCCATCCTTCCACCTCTCTTTCGGTTTACCTCTCCCTCTCTGTCCTTCCACCTCGCTCTCGTACACTCTCTTAGTCATTCTATCGCTTCCCATACGTTCCATATAGTCGAACAATCTCAAGGTGTTCCTTTTCACACTTTCCAGCATATCTACCTCCACACCACACCTCCTTCTTACTTCCTAATTCGTCTGTCTATCCCTCCATGTAACTCCACACGCACTTCTCAAGTAACTTATTTCCACCCCTCTCACTCTTGGTCTGAGTCTCTTCACCAACGTCCATGCTTCGCTTCCGTAAGTCAGTGTCGGGATTACAACACTGTCATGCAAGGACTTCTTCACTTCCATACTGACTATTACTATGCAAATGGTATAGTAATGTGTGTTTGTTTATCATAATAAGGATGATGGTCAATAATAATAGACATCAGGAAATATATTGTGGGGTTTCTGGGCATTTATAGGAGTAATGCTTATCTAACCGGCAATTCTACTTTACCAGCACTTTCAAATCCCCCCTACAGTAAGTGTCGGAAAATCAAAGTCTTACTGTACACACATAGATGGAGTAATTAGAGAATGTAGGGTGGGATCAATGGGTGTAGGAGCCAGGCTGGAATCAGAGGGAAGAGAGTGGAAGATTTTAACATGCTTCTATGCGGACGATGTGGTCCTATTGGCGGAAAATGTGGAAGAATTACAGAGAGGGGTCATAGATTTCAACAGGGTATACAAAAAGAGGAAGTTAAAGGTCAATGTAGGGAAATATAAGGTAATGGTGTTTGAGAGAAGAAGGCATGAAATTATAGACCGAGGCAAACTATAGAATCAAGAACAAACATGAGAAAAGTTGTAAAACTAAAATGAGGACTAAAGAATTGGAAGAGGTTGAAAGTTCAAGCAGTTGGGAGCTGTACTGCGCAAATATGGTAAAATGGAGAGCTACATAAATAAGAGAAACATGCAAGGGAGAAAGGTAATTGGAGAACATGATTGTAAGTACCGGTATTCTGAAAGGAAGAATGGTTCGTAAATAAGTGAAAGTCACTGAGGAACAGTGTGCTGCTCTCAACACTCTTGTATGAAAGTGAGACCTTTGTCTTTTCAAAAACATAAGTCTGTCTCATATGTTCACATGTTATCAATCGCTTGGACCTAGCAACTCTCACTCACTCTATCTATCTATCTAATGTATCTATATATCTCCCTTTCAGTCTACATTAACATAATTATGTCTTATTTGGTCTTTTTGTAATCTATAAATAATTTCTAATGCAATGGAATTAAAAAACATATTTTCCTTCCAGCACATAATATATAAAAAAAAAATAACAACGAGTCAACAAAAGATTTCCCCCCCATCTTCTCCAGATAGACGCTGAGCTAATTGGTGTGACCGTCGACCGTGGGATTTGTCTTTTATTATTTTATGGTATATTTTTGCCTTGAAAGTGTCTAAAGAAAATGATGGGGAATTATTATAAAATTATTTTAATCGACATTTGTCAGTTTGGCTGATTAGTTGGTGGATTTTTTTTTTTTCTTTAAATCCATCATATAAGAAATTATTCACAGATTATATAGAGACCAAAAAAACATATACTTTTAAGTTTGTTCCATAGTTTTGCATTCTCAATAAGGGTCATAATTTCTTCTCTACTTTTTGATCTGCTGAACCATAATAATGGGAGGGAGGGAGGGGGGAGGGAGGGAGCAGACTGGCTGGCGGGCGGTAAATATACATTTGGCGAGAGCGGCCGATTCCAACCATTTCTAACCTCTATTTTTATTATTCCTATATATTTAAATATATTCTAGGAGCCAACCGCAAATAAGTGAATCTGCAAACCTAGAATCCGCATATATTGCGGGACTCCTGTACATGAGTATTAGCCAAAGGGCCCAATCAAAGTCATCCAATATCCTTAACTGTATGCCTTCATAAATGCTGTCTTTATACAATGAAATTCTGTTCTGTAATTCTCACTGAAAGATAGTTATATTCCTGAAAACATGGCTTCATTGGACAACTAAGTTAAACACATTTTTAGTGAGGCAACTTTACATGTATTGTAAATAATTATGATAGTATGTAGTATTGTATCAGGAAGGTAATTCTTAGGAAAAGTTCTGAAACATATACAGTATATCTATAATGGTGTTTACATCACCTCATTTGGATCATATTGGGTCTCTGTCACAACCATTACAATTAGGATTACAGTCCTTCCTCGTAATGTGGGTCTTTTTGGGCGACACCCGACCTCGTGTGCTATGAATGACTTATTTTATGGCGGAAAATACATATGGTGGACACCCATACCGAAAATCAACCTCTTTGCCGATTTATTGTTTTAAACTGTGCAAAAATAAAATTTAAAACATTGATAACACTAACAATAAAAGCCACATAGACTTTATCTTAGCCCTTCGAACTTGGCTGTCCTCTTATACTCCACACTGAACTTTCACTGTGGAACTCGGGTGTCCTCTTATACTCCTACACTCTAAGTTTTCATAACACAACAACCAGACGACATAGCGATGTCCAGTCAACGCCAGGTTCAAGACAACAGTAAGTACTCCATTTACCCATTAAGCTGATCGTTCTACCTATTACCATTGCTAAGCATTTAATGCCAAAAGGCCCCATATGGGCCGATTCTGAAGATATGGAGCATAAGAGGACAGGCGAGTTGGAGGGGTTAATAGTACTTAACAATGGAATGGCTTGATTGGCTTGAAGAGAGGAGGTTCGTGCATACGTTTGTGTGGAGGAGGGGAGGAGTTACACAAAATCCACACAATCTGATATTCGGTGTGAATATGTGCATATGTGTGTGTGTTTGGGGATTTTTTTTTTTCTATCTATGTGTATGAAGGAGACAAAAGTCAGGTTGCCTGTAACAAGTGTCTCCCCCAAAGCCAAAAGAGTGACAGAGTCACATTCAAGGGACGTTGGAGTCAAAATGCCTGGACACACAAAGTTTGAAGCAGATTAAGTCATAGGATCAAGGAAAGATTGATTGAGGGAGAGAGTTCCAGAGTTCACTTGTTGAGTAGAAGAAAGACGGAGAAAATTTGCCAATTATTGGGTTGGAGAGCTGGAAAGAATAGGAGTGGGACTGTGTTGAAAGGCGGGTGCCTCGCACTCGCTGCAAGGGAGGGAGTATACACTGAGAGAGCTCTGAAGAACATTGATTGTTTTAATAGCGATAGAAGAGTGAGAGATGCAACATTGCGGTGTGTAGAAAGAGATTGTAGGGAACTAGTAAGAGGAAGTGAGTTAATGAGGCGAAATGCTTTTGATTCTACTCGTTCGAGAAGTGCGGTATGGGTGGAGCCTCCCCACACATGCGAACAATTCTCAATACTGGGGCGCACTATGCCCCGATATAATCTACAGAGTAAGAAGCTGTGCGGGGTGAAGCATACCTAATCTTTGGGAAGCTGTTTTAGCAAGAGTGGTAATGTGATCTTTCCAAGAAAGATTGGATGAAAAAGATACACCTACAATATTGAGAGAAGATGAAGGGTTGAATTGTGTATTGTTGAAGAATAGTTGAAATTCTTGTGGAAGATTGTCATGGAGAGATAGAGGGAGAAACTGGGTCTTGGAGGCATTGAGAGTAACAAGATTTTTTTCTGCCCCAATCAGAAATAATTTATAGATCAGAAGATAAGCGTTCTATGGCCTCGTCACGTTTGTTTTGGAGAGATTGCATGCTGGGTTGATATAAAAAAAGTAGTTGAATAGTGTAAGGTAGAGTCGTCAGCATATGAGTGGTAGTAGTAGTAGTATTGGACTAGAGGTACAGTTGAGTTACTTGAGTAGATCATTAACCCTTTATCTGCAGGGTGTTTTGGGCTATTTAGGGCATATTCAGGCACTCCTGAATGATAAATCAAGCATCTGCATTAAATGAACTGTATTCTGCCGAAAACTAGGCGAAAATAGCTTCAAAATGAGACCAGAACGGGCCTCGTACGTGGTCTGGTTCACCCGGAGCGGTGGCATAGAAACGCGGGAAACCAGCTATTTTTTACCACCCGCTCGCTTGGCAACACTGCTGTGAGAGGCAGTGAGAGACCCGCGCGAGACACAGTCAACCTCAGTGGGCCGCTCGCTGCTCTGAGGAACGGAGGTGGGCCCCTCACGCTCCCGCCCACTGACACTCAATTTTCAAGTTTTTTACAGGCTTTTAAAGCCTGGAAATTGCTGTAACTTGCCAGGACGTTCCAGAACGTCACCCGCAGCGAAAAAGGTTAATGAATATTAGAAAGATAATTGGAGACATGACAGAACCCTGAGGAACACCGGAGTTGATAGGTTGAGGAAGTGAGCGATGGCCGTCCACAACTGCAGCTATGGAGTGGTCTGAAAGGAAATTAGAGACAAAGGCACAGATAGAGGGATAGAGAAACCAAAGGAGGGTAATTTTGGATATTAGAGATTTGTGCCAGATTCTATCGAAGGTTTTCGATATGTCTAGCGCAATAGAAAAAGTCTCACCGATGTCCCGAAAGGAGGATGACCAAGAGTTAGTAAGATAAGCAAGAAGATCACCAGTAAAGCGGCCCTTAAGGAAACCGTACTGGCGATCTGAAAGTAGATTATGGGAAGATTAATTGCGTAAGCGAAAGAAATTTTGAGTTAAGAATAATTAAAACAAACTTTAGAGATGCAAGAAATGAGAGTAATTGGACGATAATTAGAGGGTTGGGAGCGGTCATCCTTCTTTGGGACAGGTTGAATAAAAGCAAACTTCCAATAAGAAGGAAAGACGTTAGAGGAAAGACAGAGACGAAAGAATTTGCCTAGGCAGGGAGTCAACACAGATTAACAGTACAGTATTTCATTACAACAGGAGGACACCATCCAGTCTGTACGCCTTCTTACTATCAAGCCCAGAGAGTGCAGAAAGTACATCCTTAGAAAAGATTATGATCTTACGCATAAGTAAGTGCGAGGGGAGTGGAGAAGTAGCGCCGGAATCATCCAAGGCGGAGTTTTTAGCGAAAGTTTGAGCGAAGAGTTCAGCTATGTCAAAGGAAGAGGTGACAGTGGTATCGTCAGAGTGGAAAACAGGAGGGAAAGACGAGGAAGTGAAATTGTTGGAGCGGTTTTTGGCTAAGTGCCAGAAAGCTTGTGAAGAGCTAGTTGGAAAGTTCAGAGCACTTGTTCTTGATGAAAGTTTTTGGCGAGTCGAAAGACAGATTTGGCTTGATTCCGGTCGAGACATATAGAGTACGGGATTCTTGAGTTTGAAGGCGACGGTACCACAGTAGGGTCCCCAATTGTGCGAGAATTTGGTGGATGAATGAGGGTGTACAACTCGAAATCGTACAACTCGAAACATGTATCTTATGGTAAATAATTAATTTGGTGGATGGACGGTCCCGAGTTTAGGGGTTCAACTTCATATTACTTATACAAAACAACACTAACTGACACATATTCATAACAATACATAATATAAATAAAAGTAAGCAATAATTAAACAATAATAAGTCATTGTTTACTCACATTAAGCTAGGGGGCTCCGAGGCAAACCCCCGCGGCAGGGCGAGTGCAGCTATGCTACCCCGGCCCCAGCCCCGTCTCCGTTTTTCTTATAAATTGATCTAACATTCGACTCGGTAAGTCCCAACTGCCTGGCTACAACTAAATTTCCTTTTCCAGCATCCTTTAACTCGATCACTTTCTGCTTTAGTTCCAGTGTGATGGTCAGCCGCTAAAGGTATACGAATTTCTCACGGAGCTATGCGTGCACTAGAGCGGCCATAAACAAATATGGCCGACTACCCCCTCCCACCCGGTACCCAAGCTGGCTGTGACGCATGACGTATCTCGCACAGCTGTGAAGAAACTCGTACATTTGGGTTTCTCCACGGATTTGCTTACCTTTATTCCGACGCTCGCATACTTCGAACAATATTAGCAGTTTGGAATTATTAAATTAATATTTTTGGTAGCTCGCACAACTCGAGAAACGCACAGCTCGAACATGCATAAATGGGGACCCTACTGCATTTGAATGCTTCCTCCTTACTATGGACAGCAGTAGAACAAGCGTGAGTAAACCAAGATTATTGGGAGTTAGTTTGAGAGAAAGAAAACGGGATGTATGCTTCCATGCTCGAAAGGATTACTTCAGTAATGCGCTCGGCACACTCTGAGGGTCCCCGGCCACGGAATCAAATATAATTTCATGGGAAATCAAAGAAGTACTGCGGAAGAGCCTGCCAGTCGGCAGCGCCAAAATGCCACAAGCACCGCCGGTTGGGGGGGTCAGAAGGCCGTACTGGAGAGACAGGACAGGTGACAGAGATAAGGTTATGCTCGGAGGAACCCAACGGAGGGAGAAGAGTTACAGTGTAAGCAGAAGGATTAGTGGTTAGAAATAAGTCGAGAATGTTGGGCCGATCTCCAGGACGGTACGGGATATAGGTGGGGTGTTCAACTAATTGAGGATAGAGATAGTAGGAGGATACAGAAAAGGGTTTGCTGTCTGTTGCCTTAGAGGCTTAGACAACTGTGTTTTGGTGAGAAAAATAAAAGTCAGGTTTGGTAGAGGAGAGACGGTGTTCCACAGAGAGGAAGTTAGAGGCATTTGCAGAAATTGATAGATACAGTACTAGATAGTGGTCCAGGGCATTTTAGGGAGTCATCATCAGGGGTCCGACCAATGGGGGCATTTTTGCCGCCCCCAGTACTCCGAGGCTGGGCCTGAATTTGTCTTTACTGTATGTTATTTGTTTTATTTTAATGGAAAGTTAACTCCCTCCGACATATTATGTTCCAATAAGGCGGGAGCCCCGGGATCATTGCCACTGCCCCGCACTACACTCACAACAACACTGCGGCCGTTAGAATTATCGGAGGTGAATGAGGTTGCCACCAACGGTTTTATCGTATGGTAACTTATCGGACTTACTGAGCTCATATGACGCAAAATAGCGTCATAAACTTATTGGAGAGGTATAGAGATAAGTCCATATGACGCGATCGCGTCATATGAGTTTTTGGTTCACTAGTCCATATGACGCGATCGCGTCATATATGTCTGGGGGAGTTAATGTGGTATGTACAGTGTTTGTGGTATAATGTATTGATAGTAAGAGGTGTTTTGGAGGGCAAACTGGGGTTGACCTCAATATTTGTGAGGCACGGAAGGATCAGCAAGAGAAGCTGGGAAGCTAGGTGGTGAAACAGGAGTTCCAGCTGTCCTTATCAACCACCTGTAGCATTGTCCTGTTCGGCTGGTGCCTACAGCCTCCTCCTACTTGGTCCCAGGCGTGACATAACGTCCAAGCGATCGATATTTGGACAAGAGTGAGAGACTTGGACTTTGAAATGGTCGTGGCAGAGGGACGAATTGGGGAACAACTAGGTTGATTGTAGGGAGGTACTGGTACAATAAGATAAACTACAATGTAACTAGAATAAGATAGATTGTACACCACTTTGTAACTGTCACCTTAATAAAAAAAAAAAAAAATGTGTGCGGGGAGGAGGCTGTCTTGGTGGCTCACGTCAGTTGCCAACCAAGTCAAACTACACACGTGTCTTTCACATATTATGGGGGAGGGGTGTATTCAGAAAATTTGCTTCATTTTTTTTCTCAGATTTGCTTACTGTGTGTTCACCTCATGTAGTAAATTTTATGTTCAAATTTGTACCCTTGCTCGCGTACTACGTGATTTGTGTATAGGATCGCGCATATTGGGAAGAAGGACTGTAATAAAAAAATACAACATGATCAGGTGCATAGGTACTGTGGAAAAACATTATTATAGTTTTAAAATTATACATCATTTTTTATACTAGTAACAATGAACTGAATACGCCTTACCGAAACTCCTCTGATGATACCAGTCTGTCCGATGAGTCCCGAGTCATCATGGGTCTCCTTAATTCTCACCTCGATGTCTGCTGTCTGCCAGTCATTTATAGCGAGGGAGTCCGTAGCTGGCGAAGGAACAGGTATAGTATCACCCATATTACTCATAGTATAGTATTACCCATATGTGCTCACTAGTGGTTACCCATTGCAAATATTTTGGTTACCATAATTATGAAGCCTTACTAAATAAGTAATAATAGTAGATATATTGATGATATTCTTGTTTGCAATTTGTTAAACTTTTATCAAGTTGCTAAAATTATTTATCCTAATTCCATTCCCCTCACACAAGGTAACGTAAATGATGAAGTTGAAAATGTTCTTGATATAAATATAGAGATTGTTAACCCTTGTCTAGCGGGGTGTTTTGGGCTCATTTGGGCATATTCAGGCCCTCCTGAATGATCAATCAAGTATCTGCATGAAAAGAAATGTATTCAGCAAAAAACTAGGAGCTAAAAGCTTCAAAATGAGACCAGAACGAGCTACGTAGCACTCGTGGTTCTCTTGCAGTGGTGCCACGAACATGGGAGTTTAGCATATAGTGGTATATTTTTCCAAGCTATGCTTACTACTGGCTACACTGCCGGCCTCTCGAGAACACAGGGAACATGAGTTAATGGGCGGCGGTAAGCCCTGGGAGTCGGCTGTCTGGCCCGCTGTGCTCCCGGCCATTTGCACTCGATTTTAACCCTTTAAAAGCCTTAATAATGCTCCTAACTTGCTGCAAATTGGTGCACGACTTAAGTCGAGCTCCGCCAATAAGGGGTTAATGAACAGTGCATACTTAAAGTATATCACAAAGTTGATGATTTTAATTTTCACGTAATAAACTTTCCTTTCCCTAGTACTGTAGTAATATCGATGGTAAAATAACTTAGAATTGTTTTTATTCCCAGTTAATAAGATTTTGTAAAATTTGCACTGTAGTAAATGTCTTTTGGGCTAGAGCTAGGTTACTATACTGTACAGACTCTTAGGAGACAGAGGTATTGAAGCAAGTAAATTGTTACATAAATTTAATCTTTATAGGGTCAACTATTTTGACTGTATTCTAAAATTTTACATCAATAATTTTAATTAAGCATTTTTAACTTGAAGTTTCTTGTATAACCTCTGCTTAATTTTTGTCTGTTTGTATTTATTGTTTTTCTTTTTCTATTATTATTATTGATTTTTTAAAATTAATTGTTCTTGTAAAAGAGTACTCTTTGTTTAAATCTGTTGTTGCTTCTTCATATTTTGCAATTATTTTTCTTTATTATATTATATCTATTCATTGTCGATAGTATCAATTGCTTGCTTTTGCGATTTCCTTAGTTTATTTGTACGATAAATGTAGGTTATTTGTAGGGTAGTTAAATTTGATAGGGGTCACTTGAGGCATGCTATGCTTACAGGTACCTACCCGATAGCACTATCGTTAGTGAGTGCAATTTGTATTTTGTACTATTGTTAATGTCTTGACAGGTTGCAAATTTGATTTTAATAGAACATTTTGACACTAATTGTAGTTTCTTTATTCATGCAGTTTAGTCAAATTTACCAGAACGTCCCGGACTTCCCAAACTGACTAGTTCCTTGAACGTGACGATAGTGCGTTGTTATGTGTGCGATTAGTTTGCTTGGGAAACAGATTAACTTACTCATGTAGTAATGTACAACCTATGTGGTGGATTGTGTTCTTTTATTTCATAAATGTTATTTTAGTAAGCGTTGTTTCCACATAGCGATTTTGATTAGTTATTTTGCCTTTATATTGTCTTTAGTTTGCAAGTTTTACATTTTAAATTACTCGTAGGTAAAATAGAAAACATCATCTCCAGACATCACCTTTTGCTCCCCAGAACTCGGCCCCACAACATCCTGGAGGGTGGTCAGAACCTTAGGCTCTGACCACCTCCCGATCATTATCACCACCAAAAACCAGACTCACCCCAGCTAGCCACAAACACACATACACCAATTATAAAAGAGCTAACTGGGAAGCATTCACAAATGAGACAGAACACTTCACAACTCTAAACAGTACACCCATCACTAACATCAACAATGCTGTACACATACTCAATAAAATTATCCAAAACGCTGACAAGAAACACATTCCAAGAGGTAACAGAAAAAGACACAACCCCAACTTCACACCAGAAATTCAAAACCTCATCAGACAATGCGACATATTGAAACACTCCGCAGCACCCCACACACAAGACATCACACAACAAATCCAAGCACTCAACACCCAGACTAACAACAAAATACAAGAACAACAAAAACTAAATTGGAATAACTTCCTACAAACACTTGATCACAAAACAAACCCCAAAAAACTCTACAAAACACTAACCAGCATCACACTTTCCAACAGCAACACAACACAATCACATGCTGCAATCACAACAATAGACTCTACTCCTTCATGTAAACAACAAGCAAACACTCTCATCAATCACTTCTCACATGTCAGCCACCTAAAACCTCACAGAGACGACCGACGTGTCATCCGACGTAAGAGACAATTCCCCACACACCCTGACTATACACCCTTCACCAATCACCAGACAAAGCATATCATCAACAATCTCAAGCACTCACCCGCTTGTGGCCTAGACAACATAAGCAACATACACCTCAGACACCTGGGATCACAAGGCATACAAGCACTCACTACATATCAAACTACAGCTATTCACACAACACAATACCAGACATTTGGAAGCATGGTATCATCACCACATTCCCCAAATCCAACAAAGACCCCACGCTACCCTCCTCGCACCGCCCCATCACACTCCTTTGCACCCCCTACAAAGTCATGGAACGCCTAGTATTACTACTAATTACACCCGACCTACCCCTAGCTCCAACACAACATGGCCTTAGGCCACTGCACTCCACAAACACTCTTCTCACAGACCTTACACAAAGAGCTTTTGACGGCATCAACTCAGCTAGACCACCACACAGATCACTATTAGCCACACTTGACATTAGTAAAGCCTTCGATGCCATCCCCCGCCACAACCTAACAAACAAAATCTACAACACAAACATGCACAACAACACAAAAAGGTGGCTGGCCAACTTCCTAGCAGGCAGATGTGCACGTATCTTTTGCCGGTCAGTCATCTAGAATCAGAAACTTTCCAAACGGAGTCCCACAAGGATCCGTCCTATCGCCCGCACTCTTCAATCTGTACATGCACGATATAACTACACCCAATACGCCCCAAATAAACTTAGCCTCCTATGCAGATGACATAACACTCACATGCACACACCATGACCCAAAAAGAGCAACAGATCTCCTTCAACCCTATCTCAACACACTACATGGCTGGTGCACTACAAACAGACTTAATCTAGCCCCAGCCAAATCCACCGCAACCCTGCTCACAAGCTGGACAGAACACGAATACATCCCTCAACTCACCATAAACAACACACCCCTAACACATACACATACACCCAAAATCCTAGGAGTAACATATGATACTCATATGACATTCAAACAGCACACCACAAACATTAAAAAGAAACTGACACCCAGACTTAACGCCCTCAGATCACTTGCTCACACAAAATTTGGACACAACAAAGAAACCACCACCACAGTATATAAACAATACATAAGATCAGTGATGGAATACGCAAGCCCAGCCTGGGCTTCTAACCTAGCTGAAACACATCATAAGACCTTACAGACTATTCAAAACAAAGCCCTGAAGATCATTACAGGCTGCACAGCTACTGCACCCACAGATCACCTACATCAAGAAACCAAAATCCTCAAAGTCAAAGGCCATCTGGACATGAGAGGCACTCAATTCCTGGCAGCAGCCTCCACGAACCAGGACCACCCACTAAACTACATGGCAACACACCCACAGACACCAAGAAATATCAAAACAACACCCAGCACACGGTATCACACACAATTACTGTCCTCTCTCCCTCCCTGCCCACCCCGAACCAACTTCCAGAAGCACATCCATACTCATATCTCTCGCCGATCCATCCACTCACTCACAGACAACACGCAGCTGCAAGCACGACCTCCCGAAATCCATCCTTCCGAATCCTCCCTTCCTCGCGAGGACAGAGTCCACCTGGCCAGGCTGAGATGCGGACACATCCAGCTCTCCTGAGCTATCAGAAGAGACTGGATGACTCCGTTGTCGACACCTGCCCGGGTTGTAACACAGCACCCCATACCATTAAACACATCATAGAAGACTGCATTTCACACAACCACTTACGCCAACAACACAATCTACACTCAATGAGAGCTCTGTGGGAAAGCCCGATCATGGCCATGGCCTTCCTCAGGGACTCGGGGCTGTTCGGCCAGGCAGCTTAGGGAACAACAACAACAACAACAACAACAACAACAACAACATCTATGTTAGTAAATTTTTTAAATAGATTACCTGTACTTTACTTGTAGAGTTAAATAAATAATATATAATCAACTTTAAATGCATGAACCGAGGGAAATTAATAACGATAATCATTGGAGATGGGAACGTCAAAGAAAATAGTTGGCAATCAGACATTACAGTACATATACAGGTATACATACATAACATTTTAAGACTGAGGGCTTCACACATACGTGCAGTTTCAGTCTCTTGTCCTAATGGCGGTGTTCCAGGCAACCCTGTTAAGGGCTGCTTCACTTGTCAAGTTTTTGGATTTGAGATCGGCACGTATAGTCCGATCCCAGGTTTTCCTCGGTCCACCTTTTGGTGCAGCTCCCTCCACAATCATAGACCTGCATTTTTTCACCCAATTTTGTCCATCCATTCTCTCCACATGTTCATACCATCCCAGTCTACTTGTACGCATCACCTCGCTAATACTCTTTATACCTAAACGTCTCCTCAGCTCATCATTTGTTATTCTATCCTGCAGCCTGGCCCCACACATCCATCTCACCATTCTCATCTCATTACGTTCCATTCTGTTGACATCCTCTACTTTAACGGCCCATGTTTCTGAGGCATACGTCATTGCACTTCTAACACATGAGGCATACACCTTTCCCTTCAGGGGGAGAGGCATTCTTTTCATGGTCAGAATTGGCAGCAGTTCTCTGAACTTCCCCCAGCCACATCTAATTCTAGTGACAGTGGCAGCCTCGGCCCCACCACCAGTAGAGATGGTATCTCCTAGGTAACAAAACTTGTCCACCAGCTCCAATGACTCATTTCCAAAATTCACAGCCACAGGATCATCACTTAACACAAGCTCGCCTTTGCACACTACGCACTCAAATTTCTCTATTTCTGACTTATCCTTCGGCAGGGGTCCCTTTATTCTACTACAGCGCTTACTCCCATGGTGCACCCAGCGTCGACAGATGCTACATTGAATCGAGTTAGCGCCCTACATCCTTCCCACACACCGCACATGGGTATTCACCGCTCTTTTCCACATAGCCTCGTCTCAATCTACAATGCATAACCTTGGTTTTGTTAATATTGACTCTTAAACCCTTGCTCGCCATGCCCTCTCTCCATCTTCTGAATTTGGCCTCAGCATCTTGCATATTGTCAGCTATTAGGACTAAATTGTCTGCATAAAACAGTTCCAACGGGAGTCCGCCTCTAAAAGCTCGACAGTGCCTCCAGGACCATAATAAAGAGGAGGAGCTTAACACTGAACCCTGATGAACTCCAACACGGACTGCGAACTCATCACTCAGTACACCCTTCACCCTCACCGTGTTTCGCGAATCCTCATACATCTTCATTATCACACGCACCAGCCACTCTTCCACACCCTTATTTATCAGCAGATAACTTTTAGTAAGGAATCCTCATTAAATCCAGATGATTAAATTTAACTTGAAAACGGATGAAAGTTATATAATAAACTTACATAAGATTATATTAATATAATGGATTTCTGAAAGTCCACATATCTACCGCATATTATACAGTACAATATATATGCTCAAAATTCACTTCAAATCAAATAACCAGACTTATTAATTCAAACCAATAATAAGGTAAATTTACTTTAAAAAATAATTTAACCAAAGATTTCTGTATGTCATCCAAAACTTCTTGTTCATCCAAAGTTTTCACTTACCAAAAGTGTTGAAAAAACTAAAGATAACACAAAATGAGAGCTTACTGTACTGTATATAAAGAATACCAAGTAATTGGTCTGATAATTATAATGTAAAACTTGCAAAATAAACAAACCAAAACTTATATGAACACAGTAAAAAGACAAAACAACTAATCAATATCGCTATGTGGAAACAACGCTTAAGTAAAATAATAATTTATAAATAAAAGAACACAATCCACCACATAGGGTGTACATTACTACATGAGCAAGTTAATCTGGTTCCCAAGCAAACTAATCGCACATATAACAAAGCACTATCGTCACGTTCAAGGAATTAGTCAATTTCGGAAGTCGGGGACGTTCTGGTAAATTTGACTAAACTCTGCATGAATAAAGAAACTATAATTAGTGTCAAAATGTTCTATTAAAATTTCATTAATCCACCGAGCACCAGTCAATATAATATAAATGTACACTCCAGGCCTGGCAGGTTGTCAAAACACATTTTTACAGCTAAAATACTTCGGGGCAGTGAGGAGAGATATTCAATGGCGAGTTTTCAGTATATAAGTAACACCCCATTCTTAACATTATATATAACATTGTTCATGGAAAACCATGAATACTGTACCTTGAAATTTAATGGATGCCCCCCTTAACCCCTCCAATTCGGCTGTCCTCTTACATTCCATACCCCTAGAATCGGCCCATATGGGGCCTTATGGCCTTAACCCAGGAAGTGCGATAGGCCTCACGGAAGGCACGGTATTTTTACATGTGTAAAAAGAACCCTTCAAATATCGTGCCAGTGCCAGGAAATGTCTCAAAATTGGATGACATAGAAAATAGTAGTATCTCCCTGTACCACATCCTCCACTCTTCCCCACCTTTATACCCCACACCCACTCTTTCCCTCAACTTGACCTTATATTTTGTCCATTTATTAGCAGTCCATGAGTTAACCCAATCGCTGCGGGTGACGTTCTGGAATGTTTTGGCAAGTTACAGCAATTTCCAGACTTTAAAAGCCTGTAAAAAACGTAAAAATCGAGTGTCAGTGGGTGGGAGCGTGAGGGGCCCACCTCCGACCCTCAGAGCACCGAGCGGCTCACTGAGCTAGGCTGTGTCTCGGGCGAGTCTCTCTCTGTCTCTCTCATAAGTGCAGCCAAGCGAGCGAGTGTTACATAATAGCGGGGTTCCCGCGTTTCACTGGGATCACTGCGGGTGAACCAGACCACGTATACGGCCCGTTCTGGTGTCATTTTGAAGCTATTTTCGCCTAGTTTTCGGCAGAATACACTTCATTTAATGCAGATGCTTGATTTATCATTCAGGAGTGCCTGAATATGCCCTAAATAGCCCAAACATAGCCGCAGCCAAAGGGTTAATAGCTTAGCAATGGTAATAGGTAGAAGTATCAGATTAATGGGAAAATGGAGTAGTTACTGGTGTCTTGATCTTGGCGTTGACCAGACATTGCTATGTCGTCTGGTTGTTGTGTTTTGAGGTTGTGATAATTTAGAGCGCAGGAGTATAAGAGGACACGGTGTGGAGTATAAGAGGACAGGTGAGTTCGAAGGGTTCAGAAGAGCCCCATTTATGACAGGTAATCAATGTAGCTGATGAACGGAATGGGTAACTCAGCTACTACTGCATTTCAACCAGTGCCAATTCAATTACTGGTAATACTATTAAGTTAGGTTATGACTTTACATAGGCACTGGTTTAGTAGACCCTGCTTAAGTTGTTTGTGCAGGTGTGTAACTTACATGATCCTGGTGTCGAAGGGTTGTATGGTGATGGTGCCCCGGGAGTCATGGGACTGAAGGAGGCCTGGGGTGAGGGTGAGGCATATCCAGACCCAGGTGATGGTGAACCCTGGTACCCAGTGCCGGGACTCGGGGTACCCACATAAGCTGCAGGGCTACCACCAGCTGCAACATAAAAAAGATAATGAAATACACATTTTTAGTATTGCTGCTGCACATACTATACCATACTCTAGTAAATACCAGTAATGAGATATTAGGTATTCTTTCTTTTAATAAATATCAATAAATTACTGGCAAATACAGTACTGTATTTGTAAATATATATATAAATAAATATTTAAAATAATAATGTACGGTACCTATTATGCCTATTAAAAAATACTGTACTGTATCCACAATTTAGTAAAATAATGAAAGTTGCTTTAACTTCTAAACTGCTAGTATCCTTTCAAAAGTCCTATACAGTATAGTGGGCTACGAGCATCCTATCCATAGACACAAAATTAAAAGACTAATAAAAACCGCGCCAGCGTGATCACGGCTCCCATACTAGGGTGGTGCGTAGTGGCACTAGGTAACTCAAGGTTCGACAAGACACGAATCTCCCAGACAGACCAGTTACCCGGAGAGATGAACTGTTCTGTCCAGCAATGGCCATGAGAGGGGTGAGGTAAGAGTATGAGGAAGAACCTGGGTGGGGGGCAGCGGGGGGGGGGGGGGGGGGAATCAGTTGTGGTTTGCAGGACGATGCACTACTGCCATGTGCCTGCCTAGGGTGCACGTACACATGCACGACGTGCTGCTCGTGCACAATGTGCACTCCCTTTTGCCCCAATACCAGCCCCAGAGCCCCACACAACTGCTGAAGCACTCTTCGGTAGCACAAAATGTGGGGGCAAAAGGAAGGAGGACAACACACACCACAGCCTCTCAGCTCCCCCTCCCTCCTCCTCCTCCTTCCACCACAAATCCTTTTCACACCGCATAATGTTACCCTTTCTCTTTCACATATTTCTGGTTTATATCAGGCCGCAATCCCGTTCGTAAACCTTTAATATATCCTCCCCTACATTACATATATAATACTCCGTAAGTAGCATATGTACCATGGAAAAACATAGTAATGACTCAAATGAAGTGCTATAAAGCAAATATGTGTATAAGCAGAGCTTTAGGGATGTGCTTATGCGGGCCAACCACACAACTTCTAACCACTTCCACAGGAAAAGCAGATATTCTAAGGCAGTAATTTTTCAGGGTAGATATGGACTTCCATTTCTATCTATCTATCTATCTATTGCCTGACGCCGTGATCCCCGAAGGGGTGGCCACGAACGAACCGCCCCCATGCACCTCTGTCCCCAGTCAGTCGACGCCCCTCCCCCTAACCAGCACCGCCTTCATTCATGTACTTCCTCACTCCATCCTTCCACCTCTCATTCGGTCTACCTCTACCTCTCTGTCCCTCCACCTCGCTCTCGTACACCCTCTTAGTCATTCTCTCGCTTTCCATACGTTCCATATGGCCGAACCATCTCAAGTTGTTCCTTTTCACACTTTCCAGCACATCTACCTCCACACCACACCTCCTTCTTCTTACTTCCTCATTAGTTTGTCTATCCCTTCATATAACTCCGCACGCACTTCTTAAGTAATTCATTTCCACTGCTCTCACTCTTGGTCTGAGTCTCTCAACCAACGTCCATGCTTCGCTTCCGTAAGTCAGTGTCGGGATTACCACACTGTCATGCAAGGACTTCTTCACTTCCATACTGACCACCCTATTTCTTGTTACTGCTTTTAGCGTTCCTACAACCCTCTTCCCCTGTTGTACCCTCTCCCGCACTTCTTCATCCATAGTCCCATCTTTACTCAACACACTGCCCAGATACTTAAAAGAGTTGACGATCTCCATAGCCTGACTGCTCAGCTTCACCTCACACTCTGTGACTTCACCCCTTTCGAAGACCATAACCTTGCTCTTCCCCGCATTTACCTTCAAATTCCGTTTTTCGCACACTGTTCCAAACTCATTTACCAGACCCTGCAACTCCCATTCATTATCACTCATCAGAACTGTATCATCCGCAAACAGCAGTATAGGTAGCTTCCACTCAATTCCCTCCCTTTTCAGCGATACACCAACATCCACTGCTCTTGATAGTATTTCTTTCATGACTCCATCCATATATACAGTAAACAGCCACGGGGACATCACACACCCCTGTTTCAAACCAACATTCAGGTCAAAGAACTCGCTCTGCTCACTCTCCACACATACTGCCGCCTTTGCACCCTCATACATGCTTTTCACTGCTTTCAGCAACTTCCATTTCAAAGACGTTAATTTCTTTTTCTATGTGTATGAAGGAGACAAAAGGCAGGTTGCCCGTAATGAGTGTCTCTCCCAGAGTCAAAAGAGTGACAGAGAGCCAAATTCAAGGAACGTTGAGGTCAACATGCCTGGACACACAAAGTTTAAAGCAGACTAATTCATAAGATGAAGGAATGATTGATTGAGAGATTGAGAGAGAGAGTTCCAGAGTTCACTAGTTGAATAGAATAAAGACTGAGAAAATTTGCCAATTCTTGGATTGGAAAGCTGGACAGAATAGGAGTGTTGAAAGGCGGGTGCCTCACACTCGCAGCAAAGGAAGGGATATGCACTGAGAGATCTGAAGAACACTGATTGTTGTAATAGCGATAGAAGAGCGAAAGAGATACAACATTGTGGTGTGTAGAAATAGATTGTAGGGAAGTAGTAAGAGGAAGGGGGTTAATGAGGCAAAATGCTTTACTCTACTCTTTCGAGAAGTGCGGTATGGGTGGAACCTCCCCACACATGCGAACAATACTCGATACCAGGGCGTACATTGCCTCTATACAGAGCAAGAAGCTGTGCGAGGGTGAAGATCCCACGGAAACGGTTGAGCACACCTAACTTCTGGGAAGCTGTTTTGGCAAGAGTGGTACAGTAGACCCTCGGTTAGCGAACAGGTTCTGTTCCGAAAATACCGTGCGCAGAGCGAATTTTTTTTGGGCGAAACGATGGCCTTATGGGATTAATTAGTTTGGTTCTAGGACCCCGAATTGTTCCCCTATCCACCTATATTACCCACCTTTTAGCTCAAACCGAATCATTATATGAGTATTTTATGTTATATTGCAGATGTAGTTATAACTACATCTGTAATATAACATCCAACTGGCCAATAAAACACCCACATACCAAATTATGAGATCGCAAGGAATCAGCAAGTGTTAGAGTGGTGTCAATTTTGCTACTCTTCCGCTAGACCTTGAGGTTTATATAGCGGCAAATGTTTACATCTAGCGACACAAATTCTGGTGATAATATGGAGATTCGAGCCAGATTTGATAGATATTCAAGGGACTTGCATTGTTCTGAAGATTTTCTGGCACAAATTTACTATGTAGCTGCCTTCTAGCGACATTTGAGAATGGATCTAGCGGATTATGATGTTTTGATTTGGTAACCCTGAGCTTTGTTGTCGTCTGCTAGGCTACAGTTTTCGGCATAAACAATCTGGCCCTCTTTGTCTAAACGGGCAGACACGGTATTTTCGTTGTGTTCCATAGTTGCTTTAATGAATGCAATCTTAACCCTTAAAGTTCGGGGGCGGACTTAAGTCCGCCTCCAATTTGCAGCAAGTTAGGAGCATTATTAAGGCTTTTAAAGGGTTAAAATCGAGTGCAAATGGCTGGGAGCGCAGCGGGCCAGACAGCCGACTCCCAGGGCTTACCGCCGCCCATTAACTCATGTTCCTTGTGTTCTCGAGAGGCCGGCAGTGTAGCCAGTAGTGAGCATAGCTGGGAAAAATATGCCGCTATACGCTAAACTCCCATGTTACGGTACCATTGTATGAGAACCACGAGTGCTACGTAGCTCGTTCTGGTCTCATTTTGAAGCTTTTAGCGCCTAGTTTTTTATGCAGATACTTGATTTATCATTCAGGAGGGCCTGAATATGCCCAAATAAGCCCAAAACCCCCCCGCTAGACAAGGGTTAAGCTATGATAGGAATTCTAGATTGGCCATTACATTTGCAGATCACGAAAAAAAAACGTACAAATCCAAGAACAGACATGTAAGTGAAACAACAGCAGGGCTAGGCCTAGCCTAGGTTATGCTAACTAATTTATTTGTTTTCGAAATAACGAGTTGATGATGCCATACGCATATCAATGACAAACTTATGAAAATAAATCAGATTAGCAATTTCTATGAGTAGATCTAGGAAAAAGTAATGAACCACGAAGGCACAGTGGATAGTGTGAGCGGGTGAAAAATTGGTAGCAAAATGACATTGAGGTTAGGCTAACCAATTGAAGTATTTTTCGCAACCATAAGTTAATGCTGCTATAGCATATACATGACAAACTTATGGAAAAAGGTTCAATAATAGCATTTAAATCAGCAGTTCTTATGTGTTATTCAATTAAATTTGTTCATGCTTAACCCTCTCACCACGGAAGGGCTCTTGAACGCCCATAAAAAAGCATATAACAGGTACCCGGAAGGCCTCTTGAACGCCCAGTGGTTGAAAGCCTGTGAGCTTCGTGTGCGAGGCGTCGGTCCGACGCATGTAAACAACAGCCGGCTGGACCGACGCCCCGCATCTCCGGCCACAAGAAGGAGAGCGTCGCTTGTTCGTGTGTGCCTGTATGTTGTTGTTAAGTATCGAAAAGTGGTGTAAAGTGGCTGTTTTGGCCATAAAGTTATCTCCAATGAAATCATCACAGCTCAACCAGTTGACTTAGAGAGCTCTACTTAATGCCATTCTACAGGTAAATAACACAGCTACGCTTGGGGATGCGCGGGAATGCGGGAAGCAGTCTGATTAACGAATATACGGTAGCCTAGCCTAGACGTTTTTCGGCCAAAACACCCGGGTTTCGAGGAATATATATATAATACATAGCCGGGGCTGGAGGGTTAAAATGGGGAAATACACTGTGTACGAAAATTACTTGAGGGGAAATACACTGTGTACGAAAATAACTTTAATGTGTGAAACGATTTTGTAAACATGTGGAATCTATCATAATTTTGAACTAATAACAATGTTTAAGGAGTGTCCTCACTAGAAGTTGAGTTGTTTGAGTGTTGAGAAGTTTTGGGGCTAGGCTAGCCTTCGGTATTAAGTTCGTTAACCCTCTCACCACGGAAGGCCTCTTGAACGCCCATAAAAAAGCATATAACAGGTTCCCGGAAGGCCTCTTGAACGCCCAGTGGTTGAAAGCCTGTGAGCTTCGTGTGCGAGGCGTCTGTCCGACGCATGTAAACAACAGCCAGTTGGACCGACGCCCCGCATCTCCGGCCACAAGAAGGAGAGCGTCGCTTGTTCGTGTGTGCCTGTATGTTGTTGTTAAGTATCGAAAAGTGGTGTAAAGTGGCTGTTTTGGCCATAAAGTTATCTCCAATGAAATAATCATCACAGCTCAACCAGTTGACTTAGAGAGCTCTACTTAATGCCATTCTACAGGTAAATAACACAGCTACGCTTGGGGATGCGCAGGAATGCGGGAAGCAGTCTGATTAACGAATATACGGTAGCCTAGCCTAGAAGTTTTTCGGCCAAAACACCCGGGTTTCGAGGAATATATATATAATACATAGCCGGGGCTGGAGGGTTAATTTGATTTATGGTATGTTAAGTGAGCTAATGGTAGTAATCTGTGATCTTCGTACAACCAAAATTTCGCTGAATGGACATTCTTAAGTCGGGGGTCAAGTGTATAGTAATATGATCTTTCCATGATAGGTTGGATGAAACAGATACATCAAGAATATTGAGAGAAGATGAAGGGTTGATTTGTGTGTTGTTGAAGATTAATTGATAGTCTTGTGGAAGATTGTGACGGTAAGTTAAATGGAGAAATTGGGTCTAACATACATACATACATACATACAGGTTTAAAGACCGCAACCGTCCACAGTGAATGTGGCTTCCATGGTACAATCACAGTACTGCACACAGTGCACAGCAACCATAGCACGGTGGCTACAGTCTTTACTGCAGCTGGAGAAATTGGGTCTTGGAGACATTGAAAGTGATAAGATTTCCTCTGCCCCAATCAAAAATAATTGATAGATCAAAATATTAGGAAGAGGACTGGAGAGAAGACAGAACCCTGAGGAACAGAAGCAGTTGATAAGTTGAGGAAGTAAGCGATGGAACGGTCAGAAAGGAAATTATAGACAATGGCACAGATAGAGGGATAGAAACCAAAGGAGGGTGGTTTGGAAATTAGAGATTTGTGCCAGACTCTATGAAGGGTTTCGATATGTCTAGCGCAATAGAAAATGTCTCACCGAAGTCCCGAAAGGAGGATGACCAAGAGTTCGTAAGATATGCAAGATCACCAGTAGAGCAACCCTTAACCTAAGAACAGCGAGCAGACTCTCAAGAGGCTTTACTGATGGAAGGCGCTCAAAACAAAGCAATGTGTAATTGGGCAAGATAATTCCCCTCCATACCTCCTATAACTCCTCCACATGTGTCCCCCCCTCTTTCTCCTAACTTCTATAACTCCTCCACATGTGTCCCCCCCTCTTTCTCCTAACTCTTCTCCCCTCCTCAATTATCGGGTATTTTCCCTATCGTTCCCGATATTTATTGAGTATTTTCGCGCGAGGACGGCTGGGAGAGAGGGAGAAGGATTGGGGAGTCTTTCTCCGACCCTCTAGCCAGTCTGAGACATCCCCTATGTCTCTCAGTAACATACAAGACGGTGGAGAGGATGGATGTTGTCTCTCGCCAGTCCGTCTCAGATTACGACTGCGTTGCTAAAATATAAATGTTTCACCAACCAATTGCTGTTACCACTACTTTTATTACTCTTCAATGTTCATCTGTTCATATTAAAAGTAAAATAGGCACATACGGAGTAGAAATAATGTTATATATGGTAAATATGACGATTTTCGTCAGAATTGAAGCAAATACCTTCGCACAGCAGGCACTTTGAACTGCTATAAATTAATAAGTATAAGTAATAAGCCAGAGACTTGAGAATTCAGAAGTCAAAGTTGAGAATATGAGAGCAAGAAAGATTGTTACGTATGTACACACATCCACCTTTACCTTTGAATTGAGGATAGAGATAGTAGGAAGATACAGAAAAGGGTATGCTGTCAGTAGTCCCAGACAACTGGGTTTCGGTGAGAAAGAAAAGATCAGGGTTGGTAGAGGAGAGGTGGTGTTTAACAGAGTGGATGTTGTTGTTGTTGTTCCCCAGGCTGTCTGACCGAACAGCCCCAAGGTCCCGAGCAAGGCCAAAGCCATAACCGAGTGACACCACAGAACCCTCCCTGCTGTACCACTAAAAATTCCACGGTGACCGAAGCCACTCCAAGGCGAGGAGTTGAGGAGGGTGCATACCCATATGCAGTGTGTGGAAAGGGAGTGGGCGCTAACTCAATTCAATGTAGCATCTGTCGATGTTGGGTACACCATGGGAGTAAGAACTGTAGTAGAATAAAGGGACCCCTGCTTAAGGATAAGTCAGAAATAGAGAAATTTGAGTGCGTAGTGTGCAAAGGCGAGCTTGTGTTAGGTGATGATCCTGTGGCTGTGAATTTTGGAAATGAGTCTTTGGAGCTGGTGAATAAGTTTTGTTACCTAGGAGATACCATCTCTGCCGGTGGTGGGGCCGAGGCTGCCCCTGTTGCTAGAATTAGGTGTGGCTGAGGGAAGTTCAGAGAACTGATGCCAATCCTGACCATGAAAAGAATGCCTCTCCCCCTGAAGGGAAAGGTGTATGCCTCATGTGTTAGAAGTGCAATGACGTATGCCTCAGAAACATGGGCCGTTAAAGTAGAGGATGTCAACAGAATGGAGCGTAATGAGATGAGAATGGTGAGATGGATGTGTGGGGGCCAGGCTACAGCATAGAATAACAAATATTGAGCTGAGGAGACGTTTAGGTATAAAGAGTATTAGCGAGGTGATGCGTACAAGTAGACTGGGATGGTATGGACATGTGGAGAGAATGGATGAACAAAATTGGGTGAAAAAATGCAGGTCTGTGATTGTGGGGGGAGCTGCACCATGGGGTGGACCGAGGAAGACCTGGGATCGGACTATACGTGGCGATCTCAAATCCAAGAACTTGACAAGTGAAGCAGCCCTTAACAGGGTTGCCTGGAATACCGTCATTAGGACAAGAGACTGAAACTGCACGTATGTGTGAAACACTCAGTCTTAAAATTTTATGTATGTATGTATGTACACCGAAGCCCCACCCAAGGGCCTGTGCCTCTCAACAATTATGAAGGGAAAGTTGAAGGGCAAAGGAAAAGTGTGACGCTTTGGCTCCCAGCCTGCCAACCTCTAGTTTGGCAGTAGAGAGGTCAATTCAGAGTGAAAGTTAGAGGAAAAGCCACGAATGTTGCAGACATTGATAGTAAGAATAGAAGGAAGTGGTCCAGAGCATTTTGATGGCTTGTCACCATGGGCCAAACCAATGGGGGGGTATTTCTGGCCTGGAGGGGAGGGAGAGGGAGAGGGGGGGGGGGGGGGGAATTTTTCATGCAATTCTGTATATCCTATGAAAATTGTCAATCTACCGAATAGGGGATATCCCTTTCCATACCAATAAAAACATTTTAGAGGTTAAATAGTGCATACATACAGTTCAGTAGTTAGGTCATGAACAAACATAATAAATATAATAATCCTACGTCTATGGTATGCAAGTAAATACCCGGTATACTGAAATATACTGTACTGCATAAATCACACATAACTAAGCAATAAGTAACATCCAAATACAAATTGGTAGGAAATATTTATAACTTACGCTGATAGCCAGAAGGTGAAGGTTCAGGCTGGTATGGACTGTAGTTGTGGTCGGAGCTGTAGACTGTCCCTGGTGTCTGGGGTGTGTATGGTCCCTGCCCGGCATCGGACTGGTAGCCGGGAGTGCCTGGGAACATTATATTTTGTTAACCCTCTCCATCATGAAGACAGTATTTTATATTCATTTGTCTGCTGCTAGAAAATTATACTTACTTAAAGAATAAGTTAACATATGGGGTTGAAAAAGGGATAAGATTTTGATAAACCTTTAAAGTCAATGATGACTACCGGTACTATTAGATACTGCCAGACAATTCAATATGGAACCTCTAGTCTGAAGTGAAGGGTTATAATAAACAAAATTTATGAGATAAAATGCCTGGATGCAAACTTTTTGAAGGTTTTCAATGGACAGACTGAGGTATTGTGCTACTGGTACTACGGATTGCACTGGAGATTTAACCCGGGAAAGGTGAGAAGGCTCTTAAGAGGTTTTACTGGGCGACGGCAGCAAAGCTCTTAGGAGGGAAGGCCTAAAAAAAAACATTTTAAAAGGCCCCAGTAGCACTTAAAAAAAACAAAAAAACAAACCCATACCTCATATTACTTCTCCACATCCCCTCCTTCCCCCCTCCCCCTTCAAGTATCACCTATTTTCCCTGTTATTCCCTAATTCATTGGTATATTTTTGTGTAAACATCTCCAACCCGATCTTAGTGTGTGTTCATGTGTCTGTTACGTAAGGTAGAGACAGTGAGGGTGTGACTCAGTAGCTCAGTACTGCCTCAACCCTCGAGAGAGGAGGGTGTGTTGCCAGCTCTCTCACACTTCATGAATGAACCGCTCGCTTACCATTCGCGATTTTGACCAGAAAAATTATATTCCCACTGGTTTTATTGTTGTTACAGGTTACTATCTTTATATTAAACGTAAAATAGGCACATATGAATAAGTAATAACGATATATATCGTAAAATTACGATTTTAGGCGGGAAAGAGGCCTAATATTGCCGCCCAGAACTGTGGTGTTCACTACATACAGCTCACTTTTTATAGGTTAAAGAAACTGAGAAGATTCATTCTTAGACAATAAGTGTGAGTTGAAGAGCCAGTGCCTTCCATAATATTTTTTATTTTTATTTTTTTTTTTTACCTGGTGAGTTTGTATTTGTCACTTTTGAGCAAGCCAAACTGATTGGCTGATTGTGTTCTTTTATTTCAAAATTATATTTTCCTAAATAGTTATTTCCTCATAGTGATTTAGATTAGTTCTTCTATCTTGATAGAGTAATGGTTAGTGCGCGGAATTTTGGTGTGAGTATCCTAGGTTCGAATCTTTGGAGTACCACATGTATTCATGAGTTTCATTGATTTCATTAATTAGGTATATTTGTAAGCTAATTGGTGGGTTGGTGATAATATAAATGTATTCAGGTTCAGAGTAATTCCTAGTGAGGCCTCCCTTGAGGTTAAGGCCCCATCAATTACCCCTTCCATTCGTGTAATCATTAGGCTATCATAGTGTAGTTGGGTATATGTACATGCTTAGATTAATATCCAGTATTCGAGAATGGATAATATATCGTGAGCTTGTGCATAGATCTTTAACTGTCCTGATAGTGTAATGGATAGTGCCCGGAATTTTGGTGTGAGTATCCTAGGTTCGAATCCTTGGAGTATATACCACATGTATTCATTAGTTTCATCGACTTCATTAATTAGGTTTATTTGTAAGTTAATTGGTGGGTTGGTGATAATATGTATGTGGATTGACAGAGACCAAATGGAAAGGTTCAGATGTGAGAGTGTGGGAGTGTGGAATGGGTGTGTGTGCTGGAGTGAGTGAAGGAACAGCGAGAGAAGGTGCATGTTTGTTTTTAAGTAGCAAATGGAAGGAATGTGTAAGAGAGTATGGGTCTGTGGATTCAAGGATTGTGTGGGTGAGAATGAAAGTAGGAATACAAACGTGGGTGATTGTATGCGTGTATGCCCCGACAGAGGATATACTTGAAAGAAAGAAAGAGGAGTTCTGGATGAATGTGGAGGCGTGCCTGGAGAAGTTTGACAAGAACGAAAGAATATTTCTGATTGGGGATATGAATGGTAAGGTGGGTGATAGGAAAGTTGAGGGAGTGGTGGGAGGGTGAGGGGTACCATCAGAGGTGAATGGGAATGGTAGTGCACTTGTGGACGTATGTGTGGGGAGGAGGCTGTGGATAGCCAACACCTTCTTCCGACACAGAATGATCCACAGGTACACGTGGAAACGGATGTTGACGATGAAGGATAAGACAGTGGTGGAACAAAAGTCATTGATTGATTATGTATGTGTGGATGAACAAATGAAGAAATCTGTGATGGATGCTAGGGTGTATAGGGGTATGGGGGGGGGGGGGGTCTGTCTGATCATTATGTAGTGGTAGCTAAGGTTAGGATACAAAAGAAGTGGGTGATGAGAGCTGGAGGGAGGCGAGAGGAGGGTGGAATGGTGAGGAGGGTGGAGAGGTTGCAGGAGGAGGAAGTCAGGGAGGAGTACAGGAGAGCAGTGGAAAGACGACTAGGTGGGTTCGACCTGGAAGTTATGGAGGAAGTGGAGGAGATGAGCAAGGTGTTTAAGGATGAGATCTGTGCAGCATGTGAGGAGGTGTGTGGAGTGAGGAGAAGAGGGAGGGGAGTGAAAGGTACAGCATGGTGGACAGAAGAGGTAAGAATAGCTGTGGAAGAAAAGAAGAAAGCATATAGAGAGTGGTTGGGTAGTAGAGGGAATGAAGATTTCGAGAGACAGAAACGAGCGAGGTACGTGGAGAGTAAGAGGGTGGTGAAGAGAGTAGTAAAGGAAAGTAAGAGAAGAGTAGATGAGGAATTTGGAAGGAATCTGAGTGTAAAATGGAGGGAGAGTAAGAAACTGTTCTGGAAAGAAGTCAAGAAAGTTAGGGAAGGTAGCAGGGGAAGCAGTAAGGGTGTGAAAGATAAGAATGGGAGAATGCTAGCCGAGAAGCAAGAGAGAGTCGAAAGATGGAGGGAGTACTTCAGTGAGTTGCTAAATGTAAGGAATGAAGAGCCAGCAAACATAGCTGGATATGGTATGGGAGGGAGAAGAAAAGTAGTGGAGGAGGAGGTGGGGATCAGGAGGTCAGAAGTGTGGGAAGCCATGAAAAGAGTGAAGTTGGGGAAAGAACCAGGAACAGATGGAGTGTGTGGGGAAATGTTGAGGTATGGTGGTGAGATAGTGATAGAATGGGTATGGAAAATGTGCAAACTAGCATGGGAGAAGGGGAGTGCACCGGATGACTGGAAGACTGGCATAATAGTCCCCCTATATAAGGGCAAAGGGGAAAGAGGAGTGTGTGGTAACCACCGAGGAATATGTCTTCTAAGCGTAGTAGGGAAGGTATACAGTAGGGTAGTGATTGAGAGAGTGAGAGTGAGAACGGAGAAATGGATAGGCGACGAGCAGGGAGGTTTTAGGAAGGGAAGAGAATGTGTAGATCAGATTTTTACCCTGAATTGTGTTGTGGAGAAATATCTAGAGAAGAAACAAAAGGTGTATGTTGCCTTTATGGACTTGGAGAAGGCCTATGACAGAGTGGATAGAGAAGGTTTGTGGAAAGTACTTAGAATATATGGAGTAGAGGGCAAGTTGCTGAAAGCAGTGAAAAGCATGCATGAGGGTGCAAAGGCGGCAGTACTGTACGTGTGGAGAGTGAGCAGAGCGAGTTCTTTGACCTGAATGTTGGTTTGAAACAGGGGTGTATGATGTCCCCGTGGTTGTTTACTCTATATATGGATGGAGTCATGAAAGAAATACTATCAAGAGCAGTGGATGTTGGTGTATCGCTGAAAAGGGAGGGAATTGAGTGGAAGCTACCTATACTGCTGTTTGCGGATGATACAGTTCTGATGAGTGATAATGAATGGGAGTTGCAGGGTCTGGTAAATTAGTTTGGAACAGTGTGCGAAAAACGGAATTTGAAGTTAAATGCGGGGAAGAGCAAGGTTATGGTCTTCGAAAGGGGTGAAGTCACAGAGTGTGAGGTGAAGCTGAATGGTCAGGCTATGGAGATCGTCAACTCTTTTAAGTATCTGGGCAGTGAGTTGAGTAAAGATGGGACTATGGATGAAGAAGTTCGAGAGAGGGTACAACAGGGGAAGAGGGTTGTAGGAACGCTAAAAGCAGTAACAAGAAATAGGGTGGTCTGTATGGAAGTGAAGAAGTCCTTGCATGACAGTGTGGTAATCCCGACACTGACTTACGGAAGCGAAGCATGGACGTTGGTTGAGAGACTCAGGCCAAGAGTGAGAGCAGTGGAAATGAATTACTTAACACTTAAAGAGCGGGGCCCGACTTAAGTCTGTATCTAAAAAGCAGCAAGTTAGGAGCATTATTAAGGCTTTCAAAGGGTTAAAATAGAGTGCAAATGGCCGGGAGCGCAGCAGGCCACACGGCCGACACCCAGGGTTTACCGCCGCCCACTGACTCACACTCCCTCTGTTCTCGAGAGGCCGGCAGTATAGCCAGTAGTGAGCGTAGCTGAAAAAAAATATGCCGCTATACGCTAAACTCCCATGTTGGTGGTATCACTGCATCAAAACGATGAGTGCTACGTAGTTTGTTCTGGTCTCATTTTGAAGCTTGTAGCACATAGTTTTTTGCTGAATACATTTCTTTTCATGCAGATACTTGATTGATCATTCAGGAGGGCCTGAATATGCCCAAAATAGCCCAAAACCCCCCGCTAGACGAGGGTTAAGGAGTGCGTGCGGAGTTACATGGAGGGATAGACAGACTAATGAGGAAGTAAGAAGGAGGTGTGGTGTGGAGATAGATGTGCTGGAAAGTATGAAAAGGAACAACTCAAGATGGTTCGGCCATATAGAACGTATGGAAAGCGAGAGAATGACTAAGAGGGTGTACGAGAGCGAGGTGGAGGAACAGAGAGGGAGAGGTAGACCGAATGAGAGGTGGAAGGATGGAGTGAGGAAGTACATGAACGAAGGCGGTGCTGGTTGGGGGGAGGGGCGTCGACTGACTGGGGACAGAGGTGAATGGGGGCGGTTCGTTCGTGGCCACCCCTTCGGGGATCACGGCGTCAGGCAATAGATAGATAGAGATAGTGATAATATGAATTTATTCAGGCTTAGGAGTAATTCCTAGCGAGGCCTCCCCTTGAGGTTAAGGCCCCATCAATTACCCCTTCCATTCGTGTAACCATTAGGCTATCATGGTGCAGTTGGGTATATTCGAGATTGGATAATATATCGTGAGCTTGTGCATAAACCTTTTAACTGTATTGATAGCATAATGGTTAATGCGCAATCCTTTACATACATACATAAAATTTTAAGACTGAGTGTTCCACACATAAGTGCAGTTTCAGTCTCTTGTCCTAATGGCGGCGTTCCAGGCAACCCTGTTAAGGGCTGCTTCACTTGTCAAGTTCTTGGATTTGAGATCGGCGCGTATAGTCCGATCCCAGGTCTTCCTCGGTCCACCCCTTGGTGCAGCTCCCTCCACAATCACAGACCTGCATTTTGTCACCCAATTTTGTTCATCCATTCTCTCCACATGTCCATACCATCCCAGTCTACTTGTACGCATCACCTCGCTAATACTCTTTATACCTAAACGTCTCCTCAGCTCAACATTTGTTATTCTATCCTGTAGCCTGGCCCCACACATCCATCTCACCATTCTCATCTCATTACGCTCCATTCTGTTGACATCCTCTACTTTAACGGCCCATGTTTCTGAGGCATACGTCATTGCACTTCTAACACATGAGGCATACACCTTTCCCTTCAGGGGGAGAGGCATTCTTTTCATGGTCAGGATTGGCATCAATTCTCTGAACTTCCCCCAGCCACACCTAATTCTAGCAACAGTGGCAGCCTCGGCCCCACCACCGGCAGAGATGGTATCTCCTAGGTAACAAAACTTGTTCACCAGCTCCAAAGACTCATTTCCAAAATTCACAGCCACAGGATCATCACTTAACACAAGCTCGCCTTTGCACACTACGCACTCAAATTTCTCTATTTCTGACTTATCCTTCGGCAGGGGCCCCTTTATTCTACTACAGCGCTTACTCCCATGGTGTACCCAACATCGACAGATGCTACATTGAATTGAGTTAACGCCCACTCCCTTTCCACACACTGCACATGGGTATGCACCGCTCTTTTCCACATTGCCTCGTCTCAAACTACAATGCATAACCTTGGTTTTGTTAATATTGACTCTTAAACCCTTGCTCGCCATGCCCTCTCTCCACTTTCTGAATTTGGCCTCAGCATCCTGCATACTGTCAGCTATTAGGACTAAATCGTCCGCATAAAACAGTTCCAACGGGAGTCCGCCTCTAAAAACTCTAGACAGCGCCTCCAAGACCATAATAAAGAGGAGGGGGCTTAACACTGAACCCTGATGGACTCCAACACGGACTGCGAATTCATCACTCAGTACACCTTTCACCCTCACCGAACTTCGCGAATCCTCATACATCTTCATTATCACACGCACCAGCCACTCTTCCACACCAAGTTTCCTCATAGCCCACTGTACAACATCTCTAGGTACCCTATCAAAGGCCTTCTCCAGGTCCACAAACACAAAGTAAAGATCCCTGCCTTTTAGTAGGTATCTTTCCTGTATCTGCCTGACTATGAAGATAGCATCGGTTGTACCACGTCCTGGCATAAAACCAAACTGCATATCATCAATAGAGATGCTTTGCCTGATCAAACCCTCAAGGACTCTCTCACAGACCTTCATGATTTGGTCAAGCATTTTCAGGCCCCTATAATTTCCTCTATCTAGCGCATCCCCTTTTCCTTTGTATATATTTACTATTACACTTTTGAGCCAATCCTCTGGGATTTTCTCATCTTTAATAATGGTGTTTATCAACTCAGTGACTAAGTTTACACCAATCTCCCCTGAGGCTTTTATCATCTCAGCGACAATGTCGGAGCAACCTGGAGCTTTACCGTCCTTCATTTTATTGATTGCGTCGCTCACTACAGCTGGTGCTATCAAAGGAGGGGGCCCAGATATTGGTTTTTCGATACTAAGCTGTTCCTTATCCCATTCAAACTCTACATTTAGCAATCGTTCATAGTGTACCTTCCATTTGGAGTACCACATACCTTTGGAGTATCACATGTATTCATTAGTTTCATTAATTAGGTTTATTTGTAAATTAATTGGTGGGTTGGTTATAATATGAATTTATATTGTGTTGTTCTTGTTTTGGTTTGTTTATTTTGCAAGTTTTACATTATAATAAGTAATAATAATAATAATAATAATAATAAGCATGCTACTTATTTCTCATAAGCACCAATTTTTCCGAAGAATTCACTAGCGCTCGTAAAGAGAAAGAAAAAAGAACAAAATCAATGCATCAAAAGAAAGCTTATATACAACACACATTTTACAATCACTAGCAGTGGCAAAATAGCCTAAACTCTATAGCCATCTGTCATGACACCTCTCTCAAGATCATAGCTTCTCTCAAAGGGAAAAGTCTTAAGTTGTCTCTTGAAGCATTCAACAGAACTCAGTTGTCTCATGGACAGCGGCAACCTCTTATACAACCTCGGAGCCATGTAGGAGAATGACCTCTCAAAGAAAGAAGACTGCTGGAAAGCCCTTGGTTCATCAAGACGAAAAGGGTCATTGTCATGATGCACAACTACACCATGGTGTGCCGGTGGACGCCTGAGCAGCACCGCAAGGTACCTAGGCTCACCAAATTTGAGAACCTTAAAAGTCACTAAACACAACTTAAATTCTATTCTTGCTCTTACTGGCAACCAGTGCAGTTCTATGTGAAGAGATGTAGTAGGAGTTCTAGGTGGAACACCAAAAATGAGTCTTGCGGCCCTGGTAAGAACAGACTGAACTTTCTTTAAAATATAATTTGGAAGACCCACCAACAGGGCATTGCAATAATCAACACGAGAGAAGACCAATAAGTGTCTGGTTATAAACGGCTTCACCAGATAGAGATTTCTGATGTGCAAGTAACAACTTTTAACCCGGGAACTGCAGGGAGACTCTTAAGAGTTCCCCCGGCGGACTGCTGGAAAACTCTTAACCCTTCCTCCCCGGGCTGTCTTACCAAATGACGGTCGCCCCTACCCGGGCGATATGGCTGAAAAACGTCTAGGCCTAGGCTACCGTATTTATGTTTATTTTCACTGCTAGAACTTTCCCACTCATCTATAATCGTAGTGCGGTTTTCAATCTGTATTTTGGCATTGAGTAGAGCTCTGTAAGTCAACTGGTTCAGTTGTGATGACGATTTCAGTGGAGCCAATATTGCAGAGATGTTGCCAATATGGGGGCTTTTTAGACACTAATTTCGTCATGACGTCAGAACAATAACATTGAGGAGTCTTCTCCTTCTTGTTTTCGGAGGTGCGGTGACGAACGCTTGGGTTTGTTGACATACGTCGTACGCACGGCGTTCGGACCAAGCTTAATTAGGCTATTAAGCTCATGCCTTAGATAAGGCATACCGGGTAGCGGCCCTTCTTTCGTGCTGTCCTTACCTAAGGCAGACCGGGTAGGAAGGGTTAAGAGTAAGGGGGAAAAAAAATCCATTTAAAACACCCAAAAAAAAAATATATATTTTTGTTTATATTTTTTGTTTTGCCCCTGGGCCATGCCAAATATCACTCTTCCACCTCCCCTCCTTCCCCACTTTCCTCCCCTCCTTCAGTTATCACCTATTTTCCCTGTTATTCCCTTATTCTGTGGTCTATTTTTGTGCTAACATTAGCGAGTTGGTAGCAGGGCGTTGTCATCACTGTTACCAAGCGTGAGAAAGAGCGAGAGAGAGACTATTGTGTAACAGTCTCTCTCCAGACAAGGGGAGGGGAGGAGGGCAGGGAGGTTGCCTCAGCCATACATTATGTAACTCCCGGCCTGTATCGCCGATTTTGACCATCCAAACGCTGTTTCCACTTGTTTTATTTATGTAACAGGTTAATACCTTTATAATCAACCTAAAATAGGCGCATATGGATAAGTATTAATGCTATTTATGGTAAAATAACGATGTTAGTGATGGGAACAGCTCAAATACATCAGCACAGGAGTGTGGTGTCTCATACCCCCCATGCGCACTTCTTAGGTTAACTATCTGGTTTACATGCTCTTTGAAATCAAATCGGAAGTTCACATATACACCCAGATTTCGAGCAGAGTTGACCGGTCGCAGCTGAGATCCACCCACATTGATGGAGGGGGCACCTACTATATCATCAGCTCTTCTATTTCCTCGGATGATGAGAATATCAGTTTTACCATCATTTAGTTTAAGTTTTCTCGCTCTCATCCACTTCTTGATATCAGATATCAACAATTCCATCTTACTCCGTATATCAACTATATTTGTGATTCTCACATAAATCTGGGAGTCATCTGCATAAAAGTGAAAGGTGACATTATGTGCACGAAGCAGAAGAGACAAACTGCTGATATAAATTATGAATAGGATAGGACCTAAAACTGATCCCTGCGGAACACCATACTGCAGGGGTGTCGAGTCCGAGACCATTTGATTTACCATCACACTCTGGGATCTACCTGACAAGTACGACCCAAGAAGCAAGAGAGCGAAGTCACCCATAACACAATCATAAAGATCACTCAATAACAACTCGTGATCCACTGTGTCAAAGGCCGCAGAGAGATCAAGCAAGACCAATAGTGAGGCCACACCATTGCAAATGTTCTCAACTAGATCATTATGTACTCTAATCAATGCTGTTTCAGTTGAATGATGCTGTCGGTAAGCAGACTGAAAAATTGGGATAGTTTCATTCTGCTGAAGTAGTGGTTGTAATTGGTCAAGTATTGCACGCTCTAATATCTTTGATATGAAGGACAGGTTGGAGACAGGACGATAGTTCAACATGTTCTCAACATCAAGTCCAGGAGCGCGTTAAGTCTACCCTATCAGGGAATAATGTTTCTGTTTGAGCAATCATGTTTATGATTGAGCAGGGTGAATGACATTGATAGCCTAACATTGATTCTTGTAGCTGATTGGTCAGTGGCTTTGAGCGCGAAATTCAATTTGTTTTGGCGATGTCCGTGAAGGTTTTAGGCTCTTTAACATGTGCTTTTCCGGTCTATTCATTTCAATCAATACATTTTGATAAATAATATTCATCATTATAGGCTATTGGCTAAGGTAGTCACACTGTCAGCTACAGTAAACATCCTTGTTCAAACTCAAGACAGACGGTAGGCTACCATCAGGCTATTATATCTTATAATCTTATCAGGAAATGTTAAATAAGTTATTACGGTCGTTATCTGGCAAAGGTAGCTATTTATTCCCCGTGTAATTTTAAAACAATTCTTTGTTAGTCTATTGGAGAAAATAAAAAGTATAGGCCCATGTTCTTTTCCTGGCGATGTATGAATAAGCTAAATTATATCGTTTTTCTATATATTGTTCTTTCCCTGACGATGTAGCCTTTGTGGAGGCTGAATTAAATAGTAGCCTATAAATATTATCTCTTCCTGGCGATGTATGTATAGGCATATTTTCTTTTCCGGACGATCTATGTGTACATAGGCTATTTGTAAGTCTATATTAATGGAAAGTACATTAATATTAGTTTTTAACCATTAGATTACATTTGAAATTTGAACTATAGCGTGGTTAGGCTACCGTACTAGACATACATGCAATTAGGCCTCAGAAATTGTGTTTAAGAAATGTAAAAAGAGTAGGCTAATCAATCTGGGACAGACCCCAGGTAGCGCCGTCCCCGTCAGTGCCACCACAATGGAAACAAATTAAAATGGAAAAGAAAAAAAGGGAAAGTGGTGTCTGCAAGGTCACCGCGGGCAGGAGGGGATCGACTTGGCTACCCTTTGGGGGTAGCCCAACCGAGATGCGTAGAGAGACCAAGCACAGGATGGCAGAAGTGTGGGGTGCAAAAACTTTAACCAATTTTGTACACTGTTTTGAGCTTATAGCAGTGACAATATAATTTCCACGGTACTCAGCAAGACCCTATTGGTTACGATACTGCCACTGAGCAAAGCTGTACTGTGTCTGAATAAAATCTTTCAGTTGCAAAAAAACAAATACAAGAAATATACTACATAGTACCTGAGTACCGTCAGCCGGCTCAAAGTAAAGTTCTATTGTTAAAAAAAAAAAAAAAAAAATGCATACTCGCCAGGTTAAAAAAACAAGACTATACTGTAGTATACTATGTACAGAGGGAGATATGCATCAGATCTACGCTGTCAAGGAAAAGTGACAAGCTAAAATGCAGCAAATGGGTATTGATCAGAAATAGTTAGTTACGAGGAGGAGGAGAAGAAAATATTTTTACTCACAATACACAGTATAAGTAAGATAAAATTAAGGAAATAAATGAAAGTGGTACCGTACCTGGATTGTACGCTGGTGATGGAGAAGCTTCATCATATGAGTAATCCTCAAACTCTTGGCGGGCTGGAGTATTGGTGATTGTCGGATCCCATGCTGATTGTCTGGGGGATAAAAGATCAACATTAATAATAATAATAATAATAATAATAATAATAATAATAATAGCGGCGGGTGCCCAACCCCGAAAAGGGTTGAAATAGGGGAGCTATCCCCCCGCCAAAGGCGGCTTTCTAGGGCCTTTCCTAGCTGATGCTGAGAGGATTGGGTTCTAGTCATGTGGTGATGGGCTGGTTTATCAGAGTGAGAACTGAGCAATCTCTGCCATACCCATAGCTTACTCTGACTGTTCCTTTTACTTATATATTTTCTAGATCTCAAGTGATGGCGTCTCTAACGTGGATTGACCTCCCAATCTACCAAGATTGGAAGCCAAAGTGTCACATTTTTCCCTTGCCCCTCAACTTTCTCTTCATAATTGCTGAGGGACACAGGGCCCTGGGTGGGGCTTTGGTTTCCCGGGCATTTCCGCACCCTCCTCAGCTCCCCGCCATGGAGTGGCTTCGGTCACCCAGGCTTTATTGTGGTCGGCAGGGAGGGTTCTGTGGGGGCGCTCTGTTATGGCCTTGGCCTTGCTCGGGGCCTTGGGGCTGTTCGGCCAGGCAGCTTGGGGAACAACAACAACAACAACAACAACAACAACAACAACAACAACAACAACATAATAATAATAATAAGCATGTTACTTATTTCTCATAAAAGCCAATTTTTCCGAAGAATTCACTAGCGCTCGGAAAGAAAAAGAACAAAATCAATGCATCAAAAGAAAGCTTATATACAACACACATTTAACAATCACTAGCAGTGGCAAAATAGCCTAAACTCTATAGCCATCTGTCATGACACCTCTCTCAAGAACATAGCTTCTCTCAAAGAGAAAAGTCTTAAGTTGTCTCTTGAAGCATTCAACAGAACTCAGTTGTCTCATGGACAGCGGCAACCTGTTATACAACCTCGGAGCCATGTAGGAAAATGACCTCTCAAAGAAAGAAGACTGCTGGAAAGCCCTTGGTTCATCAAGACAAAAAGGGTCATTGTCATGACGCACAACTACACCATGGTGTGCCGGTGGGCGCCTGAGCAGCTCCGCAAGCTACCTAGGCTCACCAAATTTGAGAACCTTAAAAGTCACTAAACACAACTTAAATTCTATTCTTGCTCTTACTGGCAGCCAGTGCAGTTCTATGTGAAGAGATGTAGTAGGAGTTCTAGGTGGAACACCAAAAATGAGTCTTGTGGCCCTGTTTAGTGAGTGCTGTACTGTATTTTATATATTATTTTGTAATAGTATAGATATCTTATCAATATTTGTATTTTTTACTATTGTTAATGTCTTGTCATGTTGCAAATTTGATTTTAAATAATATTTTGACATTTAACATGTAGTTTCTTTATTCATGCAGAGTTTAGTAAAATTTGCCAGAACGTCCCGGACTTCCCAAACTTGACTACTTCCTTTAACGTGACGATAGTGCGTTGTTATATGTGCGATTGGTTTGCTTGGGAAACAGATTAACTTGCTCATGTAGTGATGTACACCCTATGTGGTGGATTGTGTTCTTTTATTTAATAATTTTCATTTTAGTAAGCGTTGTTTCCACATAGCGATTTTGATAATTTAATTTGACTTTATATTGTCCTTGTCCCAATTTTGGTTTGTTTAGTTTGCAAGTTTTACATTTTAATTAAGAACAGACTGAACTTTCTTTAAAATATAATTTGGAAGACCCACCAACAGGGCATTGCAATAATCAACACGAGAGAAGACCAATGAGTGAACCAACGTCAGGAGGCAACGTCTGGTTATAAACGGCTTCACCAAATAGAGATTTCTGATGTGCAAGTAACAACTTTTAACTATCTGGTTTACATGCTCTTTGAAATCTAATCGGCAGTTCACATATACACCCAGATTTCGAACAGAGTTGGCCGGTCGCAGCTAATATCCACCCACATTGATGAAGAGGGCACCTACTATATCATCAGCTCTTCTATTTCCTCGGATGATGAGAATATCAGTTTTACCATTATTTAGTTTAAGTTTTCTCGCTCTCATCCACTTCTTGATATCAGACATCAACAATTCCATCTTACTCCGAATATCAACTATATTTGTGATTCTCACATAAATCTGGGTGTCATCTGCATAAAAGTGAAAGGTGACATTATGTGCACGAAGCAGAAGAGACAAACTGCTGATATAAATTATAAATAGGATAGGACCTAAAACTGATCCCTGCGGAACACCATACTGCAGGAGTGTCGAGTCCGAGACCATTTGATTTACCATCACACTCTGGGATCTACCTGACAAGTACGACCCAAGAAGCAAGAGAGCGAAGTCACGCATAACACAATCATAAAGATCACTCAATAACAACTTGTGATCCACTGTGTCAAAGGCCGCAGAGAGATCAAGCAAGACCAATAGTGAGGCCACACCATTGCAAATGTTCTCAACTAGATCATTATGTACTCTAATCAATGCTGTTTCAGTTGAATGATACTGTCGGTAAGCAGACTGAAAAATTGGGATAGTTTCATTCTACTGAAGTAGTGGTTGTAATTGGTCAAGTATTGCACGCTCTAATATCTTTGATATAAAGGACAGGTTGGAGACAGGACGATAGTTCAACATGTTCTCAACATCAAGTCCAGGTTTCTTTAGACTAGGTCGGAGTAGTGCATGCTTTTCAGAATGTGGGAAGTTACCTTCAGAGAAGCACTTATTAATTATTTTGGAAATAAACTCAACTGTATGATCATAGACTCTTGGTAGCTTGGAAACATTTATGGGATCCAACGGGCAAAATGTTTTATTGAGGTTTCTTATGTAGGACGAGATCATGTCCACCTCTACTGAGTGAAAGGATGAGAGGATATTATTAGGAATGTGTCGGGGTTGGAGTACAACTGAAAGTTCTTCACTAACAGAAGCATCATCCAGTTCCTGTCTTATGCGAGTTATCTTGCCAGCAAAAAATGCCACAAAGTTGGCAGCCAACTCAGCATCGGGTACAGAAGGCCTTAAGCTGACTCTTGTTTTTCCAAGTAAACTGTTTACAATTGAAGCCAACCTCCTCTGGTCGTTACCACATGAGTCCACATGAGTGTGGTCATTACCACATTAATACTATTATTCTAATGTCTGCATTTACATAAACAGATGCCAATATTCTTTATTTGAGTTTTGATGCTCCATTGCTCTCAGATGATTTTATCAATTATCAAAGGAATATTTATTTCCACAATAATCTTTTGACATCAGTGATTCATAAACTGTAAAAATTCAGCTAGTACATCAAGATAAAAGTTACAACAGTAAAAGTCTTATAATCCGGCACGCAGCGGGAAGCGCTTGTACTGGATTAGCAAAAATGCCGGACTGGTGAACCGCTCCCTCCTCGAGCACCCTATAATCTGTAAAGAACATGAAAATCACCAAATTCGCCCTTTTCCAACTTTTTGTCATCATGGCGAGCGGCGCGCGACACACACACAGTCAGTCAGCTGACTCCTGCTTATGTAACAGCCCAAAGTAATTGATTGATGATTTTCTGCAGTCCAAATCAATCGATGAAAGCAGTGAATAGCGACATAAGAATTGATGCAATAGTGAAATACATCAATAATACTCCATAATCAATAGTTGAACATGTGTGAACAAGAAAGCCGTCGGCCATGGTAATTCAATCATGGATTCAAACCTCCACTTATATTTTCCATCTAAAACGAAAATAACTTGGTATATAATGTTATAGTCTTCACCATTTGCAAGATAACAGCAAATGCTGCCTCCTTATTTTGATAAGTTAATTTGACTTTATATTGTCCTTGTCCCAGTTTTGGTTTGTTTAGTTTGCAAGTTTTAAATTTTAATTAAAATATACAGTATGACCTAGGTTAGGTCATTTCATTGCAGAGATATGAATTAAAATGTAAAACTTGCAAACTAAACAAACCAAAACTGGGACGATACAAGATAAAGGTAAAATAACTGATCAAAATCGCTATGTGGAAATAACGCTTACTAAAATAAAATTTATGAAATAAAAGAATACAATCCACCACATAGGGTGTACATTACTACATGAGCAAGTTAATCTGTTTCCCAAGCAAACTAATGGCACACATAACAACGCACTATCGTCACGTTCAAGGAATTAGTCAATTTGGGAAGTCCGGGACGTTCTGGTATTTTTTTTTACTAAACTCTGCATGAATAAAGAAACTACAATTAGTGTCAAAATGTTCTATTAATTAAAATGTAAAACTTGCAAACTAAACAAACCAAACTGGGACGATACAAGATAAAGGTAAAATAACTTATCAAAATCGCTATGTGGAAATAACGCTTAATAAAATCTAATTTATGAAATAAAAGAACACAATCCACCACAGAACAAAATATGAAAAAAATTCGGGTAGGATGTAGTGAGCGGGCGCACCGCCATCTTAGTTTACATTACGCGTAGTGGCGCCGGACCTTTCCCATCATGTTCCCGTCTATTTTAACCTAACCTAAACTAACCTAACCTAACCTAACCTAACCTAACCTAACCTAGTATTCATGTAGTAATGACAGGGGGCAAATAGCAGAAAATATAGCGTCGAAATAGACGGGAACGGAAGTGCGACCGCGGCGATCGCCCTATGTAAACAATGACGACCATATGCCCGAACTCTACATCCATCCCAAAAATTCAAAACAGGGAACTCCTTGATTAACTTAAATTTAGCCTACCCCAAAAAGTAAGGTAAATGTAGGTTAATCTCAGCAAACAAATGACCTAACCTAGGTTATATAATTATATAATGAGGCAGCATTCACTGTTATCTTGTGAATGGTAAAGACTACTGTACAGGTATAACATTATAAACCAAGTTATTTTCATTTGCGATGGAAAATATAAATGGAGGTCTTGACCCGATATCGCATTACTTGTACTCGTTGACGAACCAGGACCGGCCACGGACTATGTGTCAGATTATTCTTTGTACCCTCGCACCCGGCAAAATTATAAAAACTTAAAAATGAAAAATAATAATGAAAATAACCGGCGTCTTTTCGATGATAACTGTAAATGTAAACTCTGTGTGAATGAATTTGATTTTGAACATCAAACATTTTTTAAAAGTTACATTACCAATACAAAATTTTTGTTTCTAAATTCTTCTGTTAATGTAACTTCTCCATGTAAAGTAAAGAATGTTATCTATTTAATAACCTGTGAGAAATGTGGTATACAATATGTTGGAAAGACGGAGCAATGTTTAAGAGAAAGAGCCTACGGGCATAGATCAGGAATTAAGAACGGCATCGACTCCAAGATTCTTCTATATAAGCATTTTAACACAGATTGTACTAAATTTGATTGTAAATACAAAATTATAGAAATTGTTCAAAGTAATCAAAATGTTTTAGATAGAGAAAATTATTGGATTGGAAAATTAATGACCATCTATCCATTTGGACTTAACAATCAAATAAAAAATGTAGGCAACATTTTGTATAAAGATTTATTAAAAAACGATTTTAATAACCCATATTTTAACTTCCCTGTTTTAAACAGAAGACCTGGTAGACACGGTAAAAGAAGACTAAATACATTTAATAAAAAGAAAAACAGGTCTGATATTAAAATTATTGTTAATAATTTATATTCATTATATCGAAATTTCGGAATTAAAAAATTAAAAGACTCATTGAAAGGCCTACAAAAGAAAAGTTTTGCTCCTTTTATAGAAAATATTCTAAATAATAAACATAATTTCACAAATAAATTTAAGAATATAGTCTTTGCTTTTATGGGATATATTAGAGCTAATTCTAAGAAATCCAAAGATAACCGTATTAAAGATAAAGTCATGTCCACTTTAAATTATTCCTCTAAAATTTTAGACAAAATTAATGTTAACAGTCTTATTAATTCAAAGAAAGTTAAGTCCATGTTACCAGATGGTTGTAAAGATTTCAAACCATTAATAGTGTATTCATATGAACGACCTGTTGGGTCTATTATTTGTAATTATAATAAAGTTTTAGGAAATCTTTCAGATAATGATATTTTCAATAATAATAAATGCGTGTGTGAAAGAGTCATGGATATGCCAGCTAGCAGACGTGATGCACTAGCAAAGTTCATTTATAGTCCGATATGTCACATATTAACAGGTGATGTAGAACTAGTTAAACATTTTGCAAACGACAAATTAGCGGAGCTATGTCGTAAAGGGTTTAAATTTAGAATACGGAGTAATAAAGTAACATGGGACATAATTTTAAAAGATATTGTTTTTTCAGTCAATAAATTAAAAGATAAATTGTTAAAAATTGCGTGCTGCAATGCAAGAGAACTAGAAGCATGGTCTAAATTATTAATTAAGTTAATTAGAAATAAAATTTTCTCGCTTAAAAATGAATTTAATCTTTCAGATTTTATAGACTATAATTATAATAAGCTTAAAGCTGATTTAATAAATTTACATAAACATTTTGTAATCACTACAATAGATAAAGCCAGCAATAATTATAGCTTCACATGTAAGAAATTTTATCTTGAAAATATGAAAAAAGAATTAGGTATTAAGGGTAACATATTACGTAAAAATATTTGCGGTAATTCTGTTTATGAAATTCAAAATAATCTGAATATTGATAACTTAATCGATGAACATACCAAGAAAAATATAATATTTGATATTAAACTTTCTGATAAGAACAAGTGCATTGCAAAATTATACATGTTACCTAAATTTCATAAAAGACCTTATAAATATCGCTTTATTGCCGGAGCAAAATTTGCTACCACTAAAACTCTATCAGAACAAGTCGTAAATTGCTTAAAATACATTAAAAGTACTCATAAAAGATATTGTAATACCATCATGAAAAGAACTGGCATTAACTATTATTGGAGTGTTGAAAATTCGTTAGAAGTTATTGATAAAATAAATACCATGCCGAAAGTTACCTCGGTACATAGCTTCGACTTTTCAACTTTGTATACCAATTTGCCTTTAGATTTAGTATATTCAGAGCTTTGCTTTATTATAGATTTGCACTTTGACAGGTTCGTTAGGAATGGTAATTATTTCATAAATGTTTATACATATTTTAATAATGCATCACTTAGCTCTACTCCCACTAGTTCTGTAGATTTTGATAGAACTAAACTTAAAGATGCCCTTAAATTCCTCCTTTTCAATACTTATGTTAGATTCGGGCCGTACATTTTCAAACAAATATTAGGAATTCCTATGGGTGGAAATGCTAGCCCTTTAATTGCAGACTTATTCTTGCTTGCTTTAGAATTTAAATATATAAAAGACTTAGTTGACAGTAGCAAGAAAAATAAAATTCCAGAAAAATTAGCACTTGCTAAACTGTTAAGTAATAATAGTAGATATATTGATGATATTCTTGTTTGCAATTTGTTAAATTTTAATCAAGTTGCTAAACTTATTTACCCTAATTTTATTCCCCTCACACAATGTAACGTAAATTATAAAGTTAAAAATTTTCTTGATATAAATATAGAGATTGTTAATGAACAGTGCATACTTAAAGTATATCACAAAGTTGATGATTTTAATTTTAACGTAATAAACTTTCCTTTCCCTAGTAGTAATATCGATAGTAAAATAACTTATAATTGTTTTTATTCCCAATTAATAAGATTTTGTAAAATCTGCACTAAAGTAGATGACTTTTGGGCTAGAGCTAGGTTACTATACAGACTCTTAGTGGACAGAGGTTTTGAGGCAAGTAAATTGTTCCATAAATTTAATCTTTTTAGGGTCAATTATTGTGACTGTATTCTAAAATTTGACATCAATAATTTTAATCAAGCATTTTTAACTTGAAGTTTCTTGTATAACCTCTGCTTACTTTTTGTCTGTATTTATTGTTTATCTTTTTCTTTTTCTATTATTATTATTATTAATATTAATATTGATGATTTTTTAAATTTATTGTTCTTGTTAAAAGAGTACTCTTTGTTTAAATCTGTTGTTACTTCATATTTTGTAATTATTTGTCTTTATATTATATGTATTCATTGTCGATAGTATCAATTGCTTACTTTTGCGATTTCCTTAGTTATTTGTGCTATAAATGTAGGTTATTTGTAGGGTAGTTATTGATAGGGGTCACTTGAGGCATGCTATGCTTACAGGTACCTACCCGATAGCACTATCGTTAGTGAGTGCTGTACTGTATTTTATATATTATTTTGTAATAGTATAAATATCTTATCAATATTTGTATTTTGTACTATTTTAATGTCTTGTCATGTTGCAAATTTGATTTTAAATAATATTTTGACATTTAACATATAGTTTCTTTATTCATGCAGAGTTTAGTAAAATTTGCCAGAACGTCCCGGACTTCCCAAACTTGACTACTTCCTTTAACGTGACGATAGTGTGTTGTTATATGTGCGATTAGTTTGCTTGGGAAACAGATTAACTTGCTCATGTAGTAATGTACACCCTATGTGGTGGATTGTGTTCTTTTATTTAATAATTTTCATTTTAGTAAACGTTGTTTCCACATAGCGATTTTGATAATTTAATTTGACTTTATATTGTCCTTGTCCCAATTTTGGTTTGTTTAGTTTGCAAGTTTTACATTTTAATTACCATGGTCGACAGTTTACTTCTTCACACATGTTCAACTATTGATTATTGATAATGGAGTATTATTGATTTATTTCACCACTGTAACAATTCTTATGTCACTATCCACTTCTTACATTCATTGATTTGAAATGCAGAAAATCCTCGATCAATTGCTTTGGGCTGTTACACAAGCAGGAGTCAGCCGACTGACTGTGTGTGTGTGTCGCGGGTCTCTCGCCATGATGACAAAAAGTTGGAAAAGGGGGCTCAAAAGTGTGAGTTTGGGGCTGAGCCGAGACGAATTGATAATTAATAAAAAATGCCGGATCGTCGGGTTTGTCGAATTATTGGGTGCCGAACTAGAGAAATTTTACTTATGGTAGGAAGGCTTCAATAGCTAACTGCTTTCCTACTGTTTGTCTCTCACCAATTCTTCTATTGAAATATAGCAGGATTTAGTACAGTAAGACTTCAAATGTATATACAGTATACTGCATATTTAATTATCCCAGAAAATACGATAGGCCTCATGGAAGAACGATTTTATAAGGCGTTCAAAAACTGCGGCAAAAGTGAGATACATATAGATATAAGGTGACAATTAGGACTAAGTGTCAACTCTCGATATCAAATATAAAAATACACTCACACCTCACACACCACACCATTACTCCGCCCTCATCATCGTGCAGGCAATGGCAGCACTCAGGGACCGCCCATCAACCCCAAATATCTCCTATATCTTGTGTAAATATACGAGAGGAGGAGGCACACAACCGGATCGAGCAAAAGTACTTTACAAGCAGTGGAGGAGGAGGGGAGGTGCCCGCATTTTTACTCACTCCACCCTCCGGCTCGCAGCCTCGCTGATGTTTATCTTTACAAAAACATTCACTACACTTACTTTCTGGTTCCTAATTCTTCACATGTGCCTAGAGCTTCAAAACTATGCTCATGTTGCTCAATAATATAGCTTTAAATGGGAGATATAAGGGATATTACGAAAATCCTCCCCTTCCTCATTTTAACGTCGTTTTCTCCCTCGCTAGTTGCCTAGGCGTGCCCGCTACTTCAGCGTATGACCACAATCACACCACAACCAGATAATTTTTGTGATAAAAAATAATTATGTTGGGATGTGGGAATGCATTTCTAACACGATGTACTTTTCATTATGGTTTGCAAGTCATATTTGGGGTGGGAATTATGCATCAGGGATGGGTCAATTTAAACCTATTAATGCACTCCTTGGGTTAAAAAAGATAATACTGTACTATATTCCTACCTGCCAGGTGTAGCAGATCCCTCGTGTGAGGGCGTCATGCTGCCATAATGAGGTGTACGTGAGCCATCGTACTGTGGTGTAGCCGAGCCATACATGGGTGTACGCGAGCCAGTGTTTCCATACATAGGGGTGGTGGAGCCGCCCCAGGTAGGAGTGCGGGTGTAGGAGGTGAAGGATCCGGGCTTGGCACTGGCCGCCCCCACACAAGACACACGAGAACGGTCCACGATGATTGTCTGGCACTTGGAGTGAAGTTCTACACGCACGGTTGAATCTGTCGCATCCTTGACGATACCAACGTGACCTGATGGACGGTTAGCTTAGGTTATTTAGAGTACATTAATATAGTTAACTCTCTAGCCTCCAGAAACCTCTATTGAAGTGCATATTTCTCCTAATTTGTTTTTTGTATCAGAGTGATATCTGGTGTGGGAGAGACTCACCTAAGTGTGAGTTCGGCCATAATCAAGGGATGTTGCCCCTGATCCTTGCTCACCAGGCCTCCCATAGGCTTCACTGAGTAAAACAATATACAGTAAGACTCCACTTCTCTGACACACTTGGTGATTTGAAGGTACCAGTTATGACGATTTTCCAGTTATGTGAAATTTACTCTAATAAATTATTTGATTTTATTATAACTATTCACTTTTGATACTATCAATTGCTTGCCTTTGAGATTTCCTTTTTATATTTGTACTATAAATGTAGGTTACCCTGTATTTGTAGGGTTGCAGTTGGTAGGGGTCATGTATTCATGCTATGCTTATTGGTTCCTACCTGATAGCACTATCGTTTGCGAGTGCTGTATGGATTTTGTACTATTGTTAATATCTTTGTCATATTGCACAAATTTGTGTATGTCTTATTAATTATTATTGTTCAATATGTAGTATTAACATCTTATAATATAACTATTTTGAATAGAATATTCCAACTTAAATTATAGTTTCTATATTCATACAGAATTTACCAGAATGTCCTGAACTTCCCAAATTGACTAATTCCTTGAATATGACGACAGTATGTGAATATATGTGCGACTAATGTGCCTGGGAACCAAATTCACTTACTCATATAGTGATGTACATTCTATGTGGAGGTTTTGTGATTTTTTTCTTTAAAATTTATATTTTGCTAAATCATTTCCACATAGTAATTTTGAGAAGTTCTTTTGTCTTTATATTGTGCCATTCCTGTTTTGGTTTGTGTTTTGCAAGTGATACATTTTAATTTAATAAATAAATACCTCCAATATTCTTAACAATAAACCACATGTTAATATAGACGGTATGAATATACAGTACAGTACTGTACACTAATAATGCGTGCTGGGAATAACTTATATTGAGAAATTTTTTTTTTTTTTTTTTATATTCCAACTACTCCCTTTCGGGCATACATACAACGGTGAAGACCGTGAGGTCTTGTTCCAGTCTAGGGAGCGAGACATGCAAAGCACGTTGAGATGCAACCAGCCCCTGCTATCTTGCCTTCGCAGGATGCATAGGGCCCGGTTACCCACCCACGGTTCGAAGCAGCCCCATTTCTGAAGCTGCCTCGCCCCAGTGCTTCACTGTCTCACCTCCTAGACTCGGACCCTCACTCTCAGAACGCCACCTATTGAGCAATGAACTCACTAGGCATTGTCCCCCTGTAGCCTATTTTGAATATGGGAATATTCATACATTGCTATTTAATCAGGGAGCAATGAGGGTATTCTATTGGTGTTTCGGTGGGCTTTGTGGTAATGCGCTGATACTAGGTACAGCACAAATTCAATCCCAATAATATCTTCCCATTGATACATTGGGATTCGAACCCGGGACCTTTGGATTACCAGTCCAGTGGCATGACCACTCCACCAAACCTCCCCTAGTATTTGGAAAGGCCACATTATTTCCTGTGAGGTACTGGTTTTAAACTTTTGTTTCTCTACAAATTTCATGAGCATTGAAATGGCACTCATAGCTTTATTCCACGACACAGGAATATCTGGTTCTATCTATCTATCTATTGCCTGACGCCGTGATCCCCGAAGGGGTGGCCACGAACGAACCGCCCCCATGCACCTCTGTCCCCAGTCAGTCGACACCCCTCCCCCCAACCAGCACCGCCTTCGTTCATGTACTTCCTCACTCCATCCTTCCACCTCTCATTCGGTCTACCTCTCCCTCTCTGTCCCTCCACCTCGCTCTCGTACACCCTCTTAGTCATTCTCTTGCTTTCCATACGTTCTATATGGCCGAACCATCTCAAGTTGTTCCTTTTCACACTTTCCAGCACATCTACCTCCACACCACACCTCCTTCTTACTTCCTCATTAGTCTGTCTATCCCTCCATGGAACTCCGCACGCACTCCTTAAATAATTCATTTCCACTGCTCTCACTCTTGGTCTGAGTCTCTCAACCAACGTCCATGCTTCGCTTCCGTAAGTCAGTGTCGGGATTACCACACTGTCATGCAGGGACTTCTTCACTTCCATACTGACCACCCTATTTCTTGTTACTGCTTTTAGCGTTCCTACAACCCTCTTCCCCTGTTGTACCCTCTCCCGCTCTTCTTCATTCATAGTCCCATCTTTACTCAACACATTGCCCAGATACTTAAAAGAGTTGACGATCTCCATAGCCTGACCGTTCAGCTTCACCTCACACTCTGTGACTTCACCCCTTTCGAAGACCATAACCTTGCTCTTCCCCGCATTTACCTTCAAATTCCGTTTTTCGCACACTGTTCCAAACTCATTTACCAGACCCTGCAACTCCCATTCATTATCACTCATCAGAACTGTATCATCCGCAAACAGCAGTATAGGTAGCTTCCACTCAATTCCCTCCCTTTTCAGTGATATACCAACATCCACTGCTCTTGATAGTATTTCTTTCAGGACTCCATCCATATATACAGTAAACAACCACGGGGACATCACCCGCCCCTGTTTCAAACCAACATTCAGGTCAAAGAACTCGCTCTGCTCACTCTCCACACGTACTGCCACCTTTGCACCCTCATACATGCTCTTCACTGCTTTCAGCAACTTGCCCTCTACTCTGTATATTCTAAGTACTTTCCACAAACCTTCTCTATCCACTCTGTCATAGGCCTTCTCCAAGTCCATAAAGGCAACATACACCTTTTGTTTCTTCTCCAGATACTTCTCCACAACACAATTCAGGGTAAAAATCTGATCTACACATCCTCTTCCTTTCCTAAAACCTCCCTGCTCGTCGCCTATCCATTTCTCCGTTCTCACTCTCACTCTCTCAATCACTACCCTACTGTATACCTTCCCTACTACGCTTAGAAGACATATTCCTCGTTGGTTACCACACACTCCTCTTTCCCCTTTGCCCTTATATAGGGGGACTATTATGCCAGTCTTCCAGTCATCGGGTGCACTCCCCTTCTCCCATGCTAGGTTGCACATTTTCCATACCCATTCTATCACTATCTCACCACCATACCTCAACATTTCCCCACACACTCCATCTGTTCCTGGTGCTTTCCCCAACTTCACTCTTTTCATGGCTTCCCACACTTCTGACCTCCTGATCCCCACCTCCTCCTCCACTACTTCTCTTCTTCTCCCTCTTATACCATATCCAGCTATGTTTGCTGGCTCTTCATTCCTTACATTTAGCAACTCACTGAAGTACTCCCTCCATCTTTCGACTCTCTCTTGCTTCTCGGCTAGCATTCTCCCATTCTTATCTTTCACACCCTTACTGTTTCCCTTGCTACCTTCCCTAACTTTCTTGACTTCTTTCCAGAACAGTTTCTTACTCTTCCTCCATTTTACACTCAGATTCCTTCCAAATTCCTCATCTACTCTTCTCTTACTTTCCTTCACTACTCTCTTCACCACCCTCTTACTCTCCACGTACCTCGCTCGTTTCTGTCTCTCGGAATCTTCATTCCTTCTACTACCCAACCACTCTCTACAGTATATGCTTTCTTCTTTTCTTCCACAGCTATTCTTACCTCTTCTGTCCACCATGCTGTACCTTTCACTCCCCTCCCTCTTCTCCTCACTCCACACACCTCCTCACATGCTGCACAGATCTCATCCTTAAACACCTTGCTCATCTCCTCCACTTCCTCCATAACTTCCGGTCGAACCCACCTAGTCGTCTTTCCACTGCTCTCCTGTACTCCTCCCTGACTTCCTCCTCCTGCAACCTCTCCACCCTCCTCTCACCTCCCTCCAGCTCTCATCACCCACTTCATTTGTATCCTAACCTAAGCTACCACTACATAATGATCAGACAGACCCCCTCCAATACCCCTATACACCCTAGCATCCATCACAGATTTCTTCATTCGTTCATCCACACATAAATAATCAATCAATGACTTTCGTTCCACCACTGTCTTATCCTTCATCGTCAACATCCGTTTCCACGTGTACCTGTGGATCATTCTGTGTCGGAAGAAGGTGTTGGCTATCCACAGCCTCCTCCCCACACATACGTCCACAAGTGCACTACCATTCCCATTCACCTCTGATGGTACCCCCCACCCTCCCTCAACTTTCCTATCACCCACCTTACCATTCATATCCCCAATCAGAAATATTCTTTCGTTCTTGTCAAACTTCTCCAGGCACGCCTCCACATTCATCCAGAACTCCTCTTTCTTTCTTTCAAGTATATCCTCTGTCGGGGCATACACGCATACAATCACCCACGTTTGTATTCCTACTTTCATTCTCACCCACACAATCCTTGAACCCACAGACCTATACTCTCTTACACATTCCTTCCATTTGCTACTTACAAACAAACATGCACCTTCTCTCGCTGTTCCTTCACTCACTCCAGCACACACACCCATTCCACACTCCCACATCTGAACCTTTCCATTTGGTCTCTGTCATTCCACATACATCCAGCCTGGCATTCACTAACACTTCCAGAACCTCTCTCTCTTCTGTGCCATCATTCATGCCACTAACTTTCCACGTAGCCATTCTCAGAATGTCCGAAGGTATGTCCTTAGTCGCTCGTGGTTCGTCAACGTAGGTTCCGTCCGCATCCGAGGCTGTTCGTTCGTTTTTCTTTGCTTAGATATTTTTTTCCGGGTGGGGGTCGCAAGCCCACCGACCCAACCTCTTTAGTCGCCTCTTACGACACGCAGAAGGCACGTGGGGCATATTCTATTCCCTAACCCCCAGGGGGAAATATCTGGTTCTACCTTTTTATCCTCAAATTTAGGTTCTTGTTGCTTGCCCATTACATCAATGATTTGTTCGGTGCTCAGAGTGTCAGTTATATAAACGCCTACAAGACTAGCAACATCGCTGGTCCACCGCGTCACTTAGTAAACAATAACTAACCGCCCGGTTTGGCGCGGACTGTTTGAATTTCGCCCATACTTAACCCTCCAACCCCGGCTAGGGTAGATCGTGACTGTACTATGTGTCCGGGGGTTTTGAGGAATTTTGGTCCATGTTGATTCACCTGTTACTCCTGAAATACATGACACAAAGTTATAAAAAAAAAAAAAAATGTTGCACAAACCTTCATGTGTAGAATGCCGTTGAGTAGAGGTCTCTAGCCCAAGTGATTGCATAATGGCGAGCGCGGGAAGTGGAGTGATTTTTATGCGGGAAAATCTTCCCGCGTTCGGATGCGTCGCCTTGGCCCAGGCCCCGGCTTGGCTAACCTACTGCGCACTTAGCCACTCGTCGCGCCAGAGTTTTTACCTCCCGGAGGCGATTTTATTTATTGATAGTGATGTTATTATAGTTATTTGGAGTCCAATTATATAAAATATGTGTATTAGGCTATCATTGTCAATAATATTTCACATTTTCACTCGATACCGTAGTTTTTATGAGTAATTGAGGCTGGTTATTGTTATATTAGGCAGTGATTATTCGTTATCACAGGTGTTTATTATACTTTGGCCATCTAATATTAGTTCGTGTGTCACTTTCACTTTGGTAAATATGCTTGAGAGAGTGTCACTGTCACTGATAATGCTCATTTTCACTTGATACGGTACATTTTATTAGTAATTGAGGTAGGTTATTGTTATATTAGGCAGTGATTATTCGTTATCACAGGTGTTTATTATACTTTGGCCATCTAATATTACTTCGTGTGTCACTTTCACTTTGGTAAATATGCTTGAGAGAGTGTCACTGTCACTGATAATGCTCATTTTCACTTGATACGGTACATTTTATTAGTAATTGAGGTAGGTTATTGTTATATTAGGCAGTGATTATTCGTTATCACAGGTGTTTATTATACTTTGGCCATCTAATATTACTTCGTGTCACTTTCACTTTGGTAAATATGCTTGAGAGAGTGTCACTGTCACTGATAATGCTCATTTTCACTTGATACGGTACATTTTATTAGTAATTGAGGTAGGTTATTGTTATATTAGGCAGTGATTATTCGTTATCACAGGTGTTTATTATACTTTGGCCATCTAATATTACTTCGTGTGTCACTTTCACTTTGGTAAATATGCTTGAGAGAGTGTCACTGTCACTGATAATGCTCATTTTCACTTGATACGGTACATTTTATTAGTAATTGAGGTAGGTTATTGTTATATTAGGCACTGATTATTCGTTATCACAGGTGTTTATTATACTTTGGCCATCTAATATTATGTCATGTGTCACTTTCACTTAGTTATATGCTTTGTAAACGTTTTATATACAATTTATTGTGTCTTTTTTCACTTATTTATATATGTTTTCATAATACATGACTTTTTTATCACAATACATTGTTTTATTTCCACTTGTTGCCTATATACATACATATTGTCAGTCTTTGGTACTTTCACTATGATTATTAGTTAGTACTCCTGCTTGGTGTGGTATTCAGCAAAGCACGGTATAGCACATAGTGACAGCTGGCACTCCACACACTGCATGGTGGTCTTTTTCTGCTTCCTCGGCCTCACCTGGCTGTTCCAGCAGACATGGCACCGCCTTCTGCTAATGGTGACTCCATCTCGTTCCAGAGGCAGGTAACCGAGCTTGTGCACATTTAGATACTGTGCACACTGCATACGGTCCTGAACGGGGCGCCCAGGTTGTGCCACTGCCCTCTGTGGCGTAGCATACCTGTCCAGGAGCTCCACCAACACCTGTTTTTGGAACCTCCGCAGGCTACTGAACTTCCTGGGTGTGCGCGGATTCCGAAGCCTGTAGATATTGTAGGCATTCAGCATTGACATGTCCACCATGTGCAGAAAGAACTTTTTGTACCATCTGCACGAGGTACGCAGACAGTCGATGAAGCCTATCTGCATGTCGGACTTGTCCACCAGCCTCATATTTATGTTGTAGTCCATTACAGCATCGGGCTTGGTCACCCTGACTTGGGTGCGGCGATCCACCTTGCCAGTCTCAACCATTTCCCCCTTGTGGACGGTGCTCAGGAGGTTGACCTTCCGCTGGTCGTGCCAGTGAATAGCCAGAATGGGTCCCGACTTCTTTTTGAAGACATCGCCTTTCTTGGTTTTAGGAGGGAAAGTTGGCATGCCCTTCCTTTTCGCTCTAACTGTGCCTACAGTCCCTGTCTTGCGCTGATGGAGGTACTTTGAGAGAGTGGGGGACGTGTAGTAGTTGTCCGTGTAGAGGACGTGATTCTTCTGGAAGTACCGGTTCATCATGGCTTGAACCACTGCTCCGCCAAAGCCAATGAGGGGGTCTATTTCCACGTCCCCTTCCTTCCCGCTGTAGACCAGGAAGTCCAGGACATAACCAGTTTGGCAATCGCACAGCACAAAGAACTTTATACCAAAGCGATGTCTCTTTGAGGGGATGTACTGCCTGAAGCTCAGCTTTCCCCGGAACAGCACAAGAGACTCGTCAATACAGACGTTGCAGAAGGGCGTGAAGTATGACGTGAAACGTTCTCGCATCATCTCGTACAACGTCCTAATCTTCCACAGCTTGTCAGAGAGATGCATGTCGGTGTTGGTGACAAGATGGAGTGCTCCGAGGATGTCGAGGTACCGGTCCCGAGAGATGTATTTCCCGAAGGCAGGGGTGGATATCAGATCTTTGGTGATCCAATAGTCAGCCAACCTGTGCTTCTTTACATGAGGCATTAGCATGGTGATTGCCAGGAACACCATGAACTCGGGATGAGTCACTGGGGTCCACCGCTTCATGTGGCCCTTGGTCACCTTGCCAAAAAAGTTCACCTGGATTTGGTGGTGCTTGTTTGTCTCTTCTATGACAAACTCAGTAACCTCCTTATCAAAAAATGCCTCAAAAAGCTCATGTGGTGGAGCATTGGGGCCTGCGGGAAAACTTGGGGTAACTCCTGAACCCTCCTGTACCTCATCAAAAGGGGTAACATCAGGGTCATTCACTTCATCAGCAGCCACATCCTGCCAGTTGAAAATATAAAATGGGTCCTGCTGGCGACGCTTACGAGGAGCTGCAGCTGGGGCAGCACGCCCACGAACTTTGGCGGCGCGCACCCTAGGGCGGCCAGGAGCGCGACGGCGCCCAGGCCCAGCCCGGCGGCCAGGGCGGCCAGGAGCACGACGGCCCTGGGCAAAGCGTCGGGGTTGAGGGTCGTCGATGTCCATAAAGTCATCGTCGTTGTCGTCAGAGCCGTCATCTTGCCCTGACGGTGGACCCAGGTAATCATGGCCAGAGTCATCTGTGAGGTGCCCTTCATCTTCAGACCCCCCCTCATAATCTCGCGGGGAACGAATGATGCGTGGGCGGCGTGTAGGTCGGCGAGGTGGGGAAGGAGTGGCAGGTGAGGCTCTGTCATCTTCATGCAGAGGTTCGGGGCTCCTTGGCCTACGACGATTCGTAGACAGCACTGGTTCAGTGTCTGTAGGTGCAGGTATGGATGCGAGGTCAAAAACATCGTCAGGAACCTCTGTTGTAGGCTGGAGAGGTGGGGTGGACCCTGGGGAAACTTGCGGGGGCGTATGGCTGGGACCGGCAGGGGTGGAAGCCGCGGGAGCCTCGAACAAAGAGCGCCTACTTGTAGCTCCTTTTTTCACATATTTTCTCCCTTTTCCCTTTTCTGTAGTAGTATGTCTCCTCTCGGGGGAAATAGGGGGTAAATAGGCCGAAAGTGGGGGGTCCTCAACCCTAGGCAGTGCTGGTGGTGGTGGGGAAGAATGGCGGGCGCCTGGGGCAACTTGGGTGGCGTGGGTAGATAAGGAAGACAATGGCGGGTCAACCTCACCCTCACGCTCAGCCTCACTGGCACCCTCACGCACTGCTCCCTCACCAAGTTTTAGGGCCTCTTTCCTGGCTGCCGCGGCCGCCTTTTCAAGAACTTGCTTCTTATAAAAGCGTATCTTGAATGGGGATTTAGCTGGCGAAGGGCTAGGTGTCGTGTCACTCAACCTAAACTTGGCAGTCGACCTAGTGCTGTCCCATTCGCTCACTCTCACTACACTCTCATCACCTTGCACAACTATATCACGTTCAGTACTATCATCACTTTCATCGTCATCGTCAAATCCAACAAATTGCGCGTCTCTTTCATGAATTTCGTCTAGATCGTCTAAATTTTCACTATAGTGAGACTGATAAGACTCGGAGCTATCACTGCCCAAGTCATCAACACTATTTTGTCCTTCACCACGTTCATAACTCCTCAAAGCTATTTCAATACCTCCGGGAGTCAACGCATCTTGTACGTGCCTTTGCGTTAGGGCGCGACGAACATGGGCAGGCGTCAAAGGGAGCAGGGAATCGGACACAGGGGAATCACTTTTTGGGCTAGTATCCATGTTGGCGGCAGGGTAGAGACTGTTTTGGTGGCGTACATGGTGTCTGGTGGCGTCACCTAGCGACCACGGAACGAAATTTTTACGCGCGCCATTTGAAAGCACATACGCAAGCAATGGTACAATGTTGTACCACCCGGGTTCCTCGGGTCAAAACATAATGGTACACACGTGTACCACCCGGGGTTGAAGGGTTAATCTTGATAATATTTTCGTTAATAACTAACTATTATTTAATTCATTCATTCCTTGGCAATATCTGTCGGATATTTGAATTTACCGGATAATTTGAGCCTTACTGTAATCTTAATCATTGTTACGGCAAGATGAAGAAAACTACACTGGAAAGCTTATGGTCTCTACTGTATTTGCAGTTTGAATAATGTTCAATAGAACTTGAATTATGTATACAGTATATTCAAATATCCTACATTTTATAATCTTCATTCATAAAAATTCAAGTGTCATAAGCTCTTGATACTAACCTTTGTATGGGCCCTGAGTGATCTTGATGGTCTGTCCGAGAATGCCCCTATCCCTGCCGACACCCCTGCCTCGACCACGGCCTCTGTTGCGCTCCCCAAAGCCTCCACCACCACCACCACCAGCAGCCCCCGGGCCGCGGTCCCCGCGCTCGCTCTGACCCCCTGCTTGGGAGTGGGCAGGGGAGGACAGTCGGGGGGACATGAACCCCATACCCATACCCAGACCTCCACCACCCAGGCCTCCACTGGCAGACTAGAAGGAGAAATACATGAGTAATATAATATAAAAAACTTGATAACTTAACTGAAATGCATACTTAACACAGCAAACAAACCATTAACTAAAGTCTCAAAACACCAAATATCATAACAGAATCGCAATACATGAAAAATTATAATTTGTTAAGCACAAAAATAATAAAAACATATCTATCTATCTATATACTCAGGCTCAAGCCCCACTTTTGTATAAATAAAAACATATACAGTAATAAAACATTTTAAGAACTCAGGCAGTGTGGGCTTACTAGGAGCGAAGAACATAGTGAAACTTGCATTATTATGTTTTTTACACCAACCAACTTTACATAACATACCCTGGACATGAGAGGCACTCAATTCCTGGCAGCAGCCTCCACGAACCAAGACCACCCACTAAACTACATGGCAACACACCCACAGACACCAAGAAATATCAAAACAACACCCAGCACACGGTATCACACACAATTTTTTTTTTTTTTTCTATATTCCAACTTACTTCCTCTCGGGCATAGGCTGAGAGCCTTAACATTCACCCCTTTACAATGAACAGTGAAGCCCGTGAGGTCTTGTTCCAGTCTAGGGAGTGAGACATGTGAAGCACGTAGAGTACAACGAGCACCTACCATCTTGCCTTCACATGAGGCACGGTGCTCACTCATGGCCCGAAACGACCCCATCTCTGAAGCCACCTCTCCCTCCCTGCCCACCCCGAACCAACTTCCAGAAGCACATCCATACTCATATCTCTCGCCGATCCATCCACTCACTCACAGACAACACGCAGCTGCATGCACAACCTCCCGAAATCCATCCTTCCGAATCCTCCCTTCCTCGCGAGGACAGAGTACACCTGGCCAGGCTGAGATGCGGACACCATCCAGCTCTCCTGAGCTATCAGAAGAGACTGGATGACTCCGTTGTCGACGCCTGCCCGGGATGTAACACAGCACCCCATACCATTAAACACATCATAGAAGACTGCATTTCACACAACCACTTATGCCAACAACACAATCTACACGCAATGAGAGCTCTGTGGGAAAGCCCGATCGTGGCCATGGCCTTCCTCAGGGACTCGGGGCTGTTCGGCCAGGCAGCTTAGGGAACAACAACAACAACAACAACAACATAACATACCAATATAATGAAAGTGTCTATATTACTTTTCAATCAAGGCCTGCCCTATGAGTGTCTCATAATGTGACTCAGTGTTCTGCTTAAACTATCATATGAACTTTTCAATAAAAGCCACTTGAATATGGGAGTTTAAGTTCTCCAGTCGCATATTCACAGCACAGTAAATGTTCCAATAACTATTAGTACCGGTACTAAACAGTTTTTACATGTAAAACACTCATGTATATGTGAGGATATAATCATCAAATTAATGCTTCTATAACTCACCTTTCCTCCTCCAGCTTGTACCAAATGCCTTGTCTTGCAAACAAATATGCCACCATTCTCAATCATCATTTTGGAGTGCAAAAAGGCAAAGTTTCGGTACAAATGACGAATTTCACCTTGGCGACCCTGGAAAAAAAATAAAGATTAGATACCATGTACATTTAATTTAATGTCTTCGACCCTACTGGCTGAAACATTTAATAACATAGTTTCATGTCTGTATTTTTTTGGGGTTTTTTCTATATTCTAACTACTCCCTCTCGGGCATAGGCTGAGAGCCTGCACATCCAAACGCTCAACACGGTGAAGCCCGTGAGGTCTTCTTCCAGTCTAGGGAGTGAGACACGTAAAGCAGTACAGTAGAGTTCAACTCACGGCTCGAAGCAGCCTCATCTCTGAAGCTGCTTTGCCTTCGTGCTTCACTGTCTCACCACCTAGGCTCGGACCCTCACTCTCAGAATGCCACCTATTGAGCAATTAACTCACTAGGCATTGCCCCCCTGTAGCATATTTTGAATATGGGAATATTCATACAGTGTTATTTAATCAGGGAACAATAAGGGTATTTTGTTGGCGTTTTGGTGGGCTTTGTGGTAATGCACTGATACTAGGTACAGCACAAATTCCATCCCAATAATATCTTCCCATTGATATATCGGGATTCGAACCCGGGACCATTGGATTACCAGGCCAGTGGCAAGACCACTCCACCACACCTCCCCTATGTGTCTCACAGCGAGATAAAGTATACACAAATATTTTCAGTAAGTTGAAATCTGCTAAATGAAGTAGAGCGAGATTTGTGCTGTCTTGTGACACTAATGTACGGTATTTACAATGGAAAGTAATTAACTCTCCCGCTTCGGCTAAACACATATATGACCCCGCCTCTGTGCATGCTAGACTCATTGTCTTTTGTTCGCTAGGCCTATTTCGTCTCATTAGGCATACATCTTCTCTTTCCTACTCTTGACCTAAAAGAGTTACCATATGATATACTGTAGTGTATACATTATTTATCGCCTATTCTTCCTCTTTAAAAAAAAAATAGTAGAAGTGTCTAGATTACGTGTAGCCAGGATAATGACGAGATCAAAAGTGTGGAGAGTACAGAATGGGTCTGAGGCGGCTTTGGTGCGGGCTCTCCCGTCATCCGGGGCTTACGGAAGCAAAGACTGGGAGCGCGATGACCCACCACCCGACATCCGTGAGTTAGTATTACTGTATTGCAGAATTGCTTAACCAGACCTATTACGTTTTCTTTATTATTTTTGCATGAACTATACCTTTGATGATGCAGTTTTTAACGCGGTAAACTCCCTTGATTGACAGGACTAGGGTGTGCCCTTGTTACAGGGACTGAACTGGACATTTGCCACGAATCGCTAGACCGAACTGCCCAAACTCTTGACATCTACCAATAGGACAGCCTGGGATTGAACTGCTGACCCTTCGATCAGCAGCCAAACGTGCTTCCGACTGTAGCATTTTGTTTTGTTTCAGGAGGTATATTCGGGTACCTCCCCGATAGCACTATCGTTTGTAAGTGCTGTATGCATTATGTACTATTGTTATTATCTCAACTTATCTTAGTCAAATTGCAAATTTGTTTAAATAGAATATTAACTTTAATTGTAGTTTCTTTATTCATACAAAATTTAAAAGAATTTACCATAACACCCTAAACTTCCCAAATTGACTAATTCCTTGAATATGATGAGAGTATGTTAATAAATGTGCAACTAATTTGCTTGGGAAACAAATTCACTTACTCATATAGTGATGTACATTCACTATGTGGTGGTTTTGTGTTCTTTTATTTCAAAAATATATTTGACTAAATTGTTATTTCCACATAGTGATTTTTATGAGTTCTTTTGTCTATATATTGTGTCGTTCCTGTTTTGGTTTGTTTATTTTGCAAGTTTTACATTATAATTGTGTGTGTTCTTACCGAGTGCGGTCCATCAATGACCTTAACAATGTCCTTGACCTGGATGGTGTTCTGCTCAGAGTCCAAGGCCATGGCTCGCCGGTTCTCCTTCTTCTTGTGGACTGCTTGGGGCTTCACATGAACCAACTTCCCGTGCATGTTCAGTACCTGGAAGTTCTCTTTCTCCAGGCGAACAATCACCGCCACTGTCTGGGCACTGGCAATCATAAATAGAAATTAAGTAGCAATTATTTAACCCTCTAAAATTATGGATGACATTTTTTTAATTATATTTTGCTAACATTCAAGTATAGTCTACAGATTAGGAAAGATGAGTCATAGTACCATACACTGTTCCAAATAAATAAGCCAAAACTCTTGAACATTAACCTTAGTAACTCACAAAGGACTATAGTAATCGAGCTAATATTTATACCATTTGGGAAGGGTGAATCAGGGAATTGGTGTGGAAAGTCATAATTTAATACCGGTAGCTCTTGTGCAATCTCTTGCTTTGGTCCATATTGTAAGTTAATATAAGTTAGAGTTAAACAACAAACTGTTCCTTTGTACATTTTCAGCCAATGGCTGCAACCATCAATAAACCGTTTATTATTATTATTATTATTTAAAAATGTACAGCTCATTTGCTTTAGCCATTTCTGAGATATAGAGGTTAGGGTTCAAGAGTTTTGGCCTACTTATTTGGAACTGGGTATAGTCTATATATCTATTGCCAGACGCCTTGATTCCTGAGGGGAAGGCCATGAATGAATTGCCTCCATGCACCTCTGTCATCTGTAAGCCAGCACCCCTACTCCCACCCAACACCACTTTCACTCATAAACCTCTCAACTCTATCCCTCCACCTCACTCTCAGTTTGCCTCTCACTCTTTGCTTTTTCATCTCACTCTCATACACTTATAATCATTCTTTCACTCACCATAGTCTCCAGTACTTCAGTACAATTATGCCAGTATTTCTGGCAGACAATAGATATATATATATATACCGTATATACCGTATTACGCTAAGGAAAGGCCTCTCATACATACAAGTTTAAAGACCTTTTTGTCCACAGAGAATGTGGTTACAGTCTCACGTCCTAAATGGCGGCTTTCCAGGCGGCCCTGTCAAGGGCTGCGTCTGTTGTCAAGTTCTTTATTTTGAGATCGGACTGGAGTACCTGATCCCACGTCATTCTAGGTCTACCCCTACGCGCAGCTCCCCCACGTTCACAGTCCGGCATTTCTTCACCCAGTTCTGATCATCCATTCTCTCCAAGTATCCAAACCAACCAAGTCGGCTCATGTGCATCACTTCACTGACACTCCTAATGTACAGACGTCTTCTTAATTCCTTGCTCGATACCCCATTCCTGAGATTAACCCCACATATCCATCTCACCATTCTCTTCTCATTCCGCTCTACTCCACTAATCATGACCTTTGTTTTATCTATGTTACCTCTTAGACCCATATTTGCAATACCCTCCCCCCCATCTTTTCAACTTTGCCTCTGCTTCCTGCGCACTATCTGCGATAAGAACTGCATATTCATCATCATCTGCAAATTCATATTAGTTTTCACCAACCCACCAATTAATTTACTAATAAACCGAACTAATGAAATCAATGATGTAATGAATACATGTGGTACTCCAAGGACTCGAACCTAGGATACTTACTCACACCGAAATTCCGCACACTAAGTATTACGCTATCAAGACAGCTCCCATGGGAGTCCCGTCTTAAAGTCCCTTGACAGAGCCTCCAGGACCAAAACAAACAGTAATGGGCTCAGCACTGAACCTTGGTGAACTCCAACTTTCACTGGGAACTCTTCGCTCAGGCCCCCATTCACTCTAACTGCTGCCCATGACCCCTCATACATTCTCATTATCAAACGCACCAGCCGCTCTTCTACTCCGAGTTTTCTCATAGCCCACTGCATTACTTCCCTGGGCACCCGGTCAAAGACTTTCTCCAGATCTACAAAAACTAGGTATAACTCCTTGTTTATCTCTAAGAACCTCTCTTGCAGTTGCCTAAAAATAAAGATAGCATCAGTTGTGCCACATAACGGCATAAATCCAAAACTGCATGTCGCTGATGACAACACTTTCCCTGATCATGCATTCAAAGACCCTTTCGCTGACTTTCTAGACTTGATCAAGGATTTTCAAACACCTATAATTTCCCCTGTCTAAGAAATCACCCTTGCCTTTGTATATATTTACTATCACACTTTTCTGCCATCCATCGGGATTTTTTCCTCCTTTATGATAGCATTAATGCAGGCTGTCAAATGAGAGACTATTCACCACCAGGCCAATAACAAATCCCTTCATGTTTGTCATTATTATTATACTGTACAGAGTTAAAGTTATGTTGGATGTCTTTATGCCCTTGTAAGTGATTAAATGGCCAAAACAATATAACTTCATTCAAGTTTTCTTGTTTTCCCTCTCACAGTAAATCCAATCCAAGCATTTCCCAGGTTTGATTCCCCAATTTTCTGACTACGGGAGGCCTTTTCTAAGGGAAATAAAATTGTCTAGCGTTGACCATAATATAAAAACGGCACGGCATATTTTTGGTAAATATATAAGTTTTGAACTTTTTTACTAAAAAAAAATCTAACCTTATCTGAAGGTCTTCTATTGATAGCCAAACTAAAATAGAGACAACATCCAGACTACAATGATTAACAGTGTATCATCCATACAAGTATATTCAAGAACTAAGCCATGTATATATAGTCATAATCCATAAGTATACACCCATGTGGATCTTTGAACATTTAAAACATTACTCTGAAGCATTTGTAATATTTTATAGCACTCATATCTGTTGGGTTTAACACAGATTCACATGGGTATAGTGTTATTTCTTATAACTACTGTACAGGCAAAATCAATATTTTGCCAAAAAACCTTGATACTAATTTGTTTAAAATATCAAGAGAGGGCATTAATTTCACATTTCTACAAAGTGAAACATAAGTAGTAATCACAGGCTATTAGACACATGTGGGGACTGTTAGGGAAAGTTATAGTAGATAAAAATTACAGTATTATGTGCCAGATAATCAGCAACTATTGACTTTGACTGTACTTGAAAGAAGAAAGGAAAGTCTTCTACTCACTCAAGGGACACCATGTCGCCCCACTGGAACTGACCAAGAGAGTCTACCCCGGTAGCCACATCTGCACACAACTGAAGGTCTCGGGGCAGCACCTACAATAATAATACTGTATAGGTACATCTCTCTCTCTTTCTCTCTCTACTGATCAATCTACCCATCTATATCTATCTAACCATTCACACCTCTCCCTCCACCCAATACACACACATACATAAAACAGTACAACAAAGACTTTCCACAACACAGCCCTACCATGACACCACAGTGGCCGATGCAGGTATAGTCCTAACAGTGTCTCAGCAAGACTCAACAAAGCCCCTCCGAAGCACCCACACCCGGTGAACCCGCACCAAACGCGCCACAACTTGGCAGCAACAAGAAATCACCACAACTGCCACATACGTACATACATATACACACACACACATACATTTACATACTGTACAGAGAAAGCGAGACAGACAGATACAGACACGATAGATAGGGGGTGAAAGTTACTTTTAAATAACTCTCCAGATCCATGCAAGCATGGATCCACCCCAAATACCCCAAGGCAGCCATTCAGGGCAAGAGCAGCCATGCCAGAGGGTGGATTTGGCACACTGATGTCCCACAGCTATTATGAGGCTGAAATGCACCAAATAAGTTGAACGGTGGCCCAGACTTACGTAATCCCCTTTTCAGTCGCCTCTTACGACACGCATTAGACACGTGGGGCATATTCTTATTTTTTCTCTACCATATGAATAAAGGAGCAAAGATGTTAATATTGGCATACACGCCAGCTCTCCACAGCAACAAATTCAATAGTGCCATATACTGTATACAGTCTATCCTTGTAGTACACATTTTAATACAAAGTTGGGATTCAAAACATTTTACTGAAAATGTAATACGCAGCTGTGATTCTTAGCCAAAGTAGGGCAAATCTGTGGTTCTCTTTTGGTACACGGTGGTTGGGAATGTAGTACATGGTCCCCCATGATTCCAGAAAGCCCTCCTAGCAGGAAATGGGTTAAATACCAGCTACAAATGAGCAAAATTCTGAATACTATACTGTGTTAGGACCCGATGTAGGGGACTGTGTGAGGACAAAAATATAAGTACAGTTGGTTGAGATTTCAATACTCTCACCATTTCATTACCTTTCCAATTACCGTACTTCTTTCTTATCTACATTAAAGCAATATTTCTGAACTCTCAAGGCTTTGTTTTTACAAAACTGAAATGCAGTATGGCAGTTTGTAGAGATTTAACTTAAATCCTATGATTCCTATCTCTATCATTCTTGTCTTACCTACTTCAAACCATCAGTACCTAAATATAATCTTCAGTAAATTATTTTATTCATGTACCCTAATTAAGAAAATATAGCAAACATAAACAAGTTGATCAATAGCAGTCTCGGATGAGAATGGTGAGATGGCTGCGTGGTGCCAAACTGCAAAATAGGATATCAAGTGAAGAGCTAAGAAGGTTACCGGTAGGTATAAAGAGTATCAGCAATAAGATGAGTACAGTAGGGTCCCGCATAAAACGTGTTCAGATAAAACGAGCGACCTAAAATATTAATATTTAATTTTCGATAAAAACGAATGTGATCACATAAAACGAGTCCGCCGCCAAAGTGGGGCAAATCCGAGGAGTTTTCATATAGAGCGCCGAAATATCGTACAAAACGTACGAAATATCGTACGCTCCCGACGGAATTTACGCTTACAGTGAACATTGACGATATTGGGCCACCAAAATGCCGTGTTCACATAGAACGAAATCGCATAGAACGGCCTCGTTTATCGACCAATTTCTCGTATTATGCGGGACCCTACTGTACTAGCAGGCTTGGATAGTTTGGACACATGGAGAGGATGGATCAACTAAGCTGGGTGAAAAACACATGGAGAGGATGGATGAACTAAGCTGGGTGAAAAGATGCAAGTCTATGAATGTGGAGGGAGCAGCACCAAGGGGAGGACCAAGAAAGACATGGGATAGGACTTTGTGACAAGTGAGGCAGCTCTTAACAGGGTTGCCTGGAACGCCGCCATTACGATGTGAGAACGGAACCACGCTTCGTGTGGAACACTCGGTCTTTAAATTTGTGTATGTATGTATTATTGTACCATGTTACATAACTCGTTTTGTTAATTAAATTTCACCCAAATTTATCCCATTTCCTGGATTTCCCATTTCTGTATGTGTGGAGCACTCAGTCTTAAAATTTTATGTATGCACGTATTAAGCAAAACATTTCAAAGCATATAGTGGGATATACTGTATATAGTAGTGATATATAAATTTTTAGCAAATTTGGTGAGCATTATGGTGGAAAGGTGTCCACCATAAGTACCGGTACCTTATAACATGTAAACATATTGCTCGTAGAATAAATATTTTTAGTACACGGTGCCATGTATTGCCTATAAAATCTTGTACTATGAGGATGAATTGTACTCATATAGCTTGAGATTTCAATATCAAATGTTTAGCAAAAATGGGGAGGGGGGGGGGGGGTCAACATATATGGGGTTAAAATCTGTGTACAATAGGAAGGGCTAGGTGCTACTCTTAGCTTCAGACATGACATTTGTTTACTAGTTAGTACAGTACCAGTAAACAATGTAAACAATTATTGTATGTATATATATTGGTGGCGGATTCTGAGGAGAAACTGCAGCGGGTAGTCAAAGAGTTTGGTGTGGTTTGTGGGAGGAGGAAACTGAAGGTGAACGTCAATAAAAAAAAATAATGGTGTGTAATAGGGATGATCGTAGGGTGAATCTAGATGTGAGGCTGGATGGGGAAATATTGGAACAAGTAGTGTTTTAAATATCTAGGAGGAACGATAAGCAGGAGTGGAGGTATGGAAATGGAGGTAAAACAGAGAGTGTATGAAGGAAGGAAGGTTTTCGGAGCAATGGGAAGTATCTGGAAGACGAGAAATCTCGGAATGAAAGTTAAAAGTGCAATGTATCAAGGAATTGTTGTGCCAACAGTGATGTATGGGGCTGAGACATGGGCTCTGAAGGAAAAAGAGAGAAGAAAGCAGGATGTGATGGAGATAAGCTGCTTGAGGAGTATGTGTGGAGTTACTCGTAAAGACAGATTGAGGAATAAAGAGATACGTAGGAGAGTGGGGCAGCAGGAACATTTGTCAGCCAGAGTGGAGAGAAGGGTGCTGAGCTGGTATGGTCATGTTGAACAAATGGAAGATGAAAGACTTACAAAGAAAATATGTGAGTCAGATACAAGCGGAGATAGAAGGGCAGGAAGACCCCCATTGAGATGGAGAGACTGTGTAAGACAAGCTTTGGATGATAGAGGAATGACTATAGATCAGGCAAGAGAAGTAGTAATAAACAGGAATGAATGGAGAATGCTTGTGAATAGATGAGTGAACACGTGGTCATTTGGGGTAAGTGGTTGGGTGCAAGTTGGAATAGATAATAGTCCATCAAGCGCCTGTCCCGGGGAGACGATTAATATGAAGGGTGCGCCTGGAAGTGTGGTGGTAGGGCTTCGTTGCATGTCTGCCTGCCGAGATCGGAACCTGTCCGGGTGGTCGGGGGCCGGGAGAGTGCTGGAGGGAACTTGGTGATCCTGTCTCTTGGTCTTCTGGATAACCTAGATGTGTGTGAATTTGTGTTTTGTTTTTGTGTGTTTGTTGTTTTCTGTTTTGTTTTGTGTTGTCTCTGTTCTTACTTTGTCTTGAGTCCCCCCCCCCCCCAAAAAAAAGGAAAAGTGGGGATTGGGCCTGAGTAAATAGATAGATATAATAGATAGATGTATGTATGTATGTGCTGTCCTTCATATCAAAGATATTAGAGCGTGCAATACTTGACCAATTACAACCACTACTTCAGCAGAATGAAACTATCCCAATTTTTCAGTCTGCTTACCGACAGCATCATTCAACTGAAACAGCATTGATTAGAGTACATAATGATCTAGTTGAGAACATTTGCAATGGTGTGGCCTCACTATTGGTCTTGCTTGATCTCTCTGCGGCCTTTGACACAGTGGATCACGAGCTGTTATTGAGTGATCTTTATAATTGTGGTGCGTGACTCCGCGCTCTTGCTTCTTGGGTCGTACTTGTCAGGTAGATCCCAGAGTGTGATGGTAAATCAAGTGGTCTCGGACTCGACACCCCTGCAGTATGGTGTTCCGCAGGGATCAGTTTTAGGTCCTATCCTATTTATAATTTATATTAGCAGTTTGTCTCTTCTGCTTTGTGCACATAATGTCACCTTTCACTTTTATGCAGATGACACCCAGATTTATGTGAGAATCACAAATATAGTTGATATACGGAGTAAGATGGAATTGTTGATGTCTGATATCAAGAAGTGGATGAGAGCGAGAAAACTTAAACTAAATGATGGTAAAACTGATATTCTCATCATCCGAGGAAATAGAAGAGCTGATGATATAGTAGGTGCCCTCTCCATCAATGTGGGTGGATCTCAGCTGCGACCGGCCAACTCTGTTCGAAATCTTGGTGTATATGTGAACTCCCGATTAGATTTCAAAGAGCATGTAAACCAGATAGTTAAAAGTTGTTACTTGCACATCAGAAATCTCTATTTGGTGAAGCCGTTTATAACCAGACGTTGCCTCCTGACGTTGGTTCACTCATTGGTCTTCTCTCGTGTTGATTATTGCAATGCCCTGTTGGTGGGTCTTCCAAATTATATTTTGAAGAAAGTTCAGTCTGTTCTTAACAGGGCCGCAAGACTAATTTTTGGTGTTCCACCTAGAACTCCTACTACATCTCTTCACATAGAACTGCACTGGCTGCCAGTAAGAGCAAGAATAGAATTTAAGTTGTGTTTGGTGACTTTTAAGGTTCTCAAATTTGGTGAGCCTAGGTACCTTGCGGAGCTGCTCAGGCGCCCACCGGCACACCATGGTGTAGTTGTGCGTCATGACAATGACCCTTTTCGTCTTGATGAACCAAGGGCTTTCCAGCAGTCTTCTTTCTTTGAGAGGTCATTCTCCTACATGGCTCCGAGGTTGTATAACAGGTTGCCGCTGTCCATGAGACAACTGAGTTCTGTTGAATGCTTCAAGAGACAACTTAAGACTTTTCTCTTTGAGAGAAGCTATGATCTTGAGAGAGGTGTCATGACAGATGGCTATAGAGTTTAGGCTATTTTGCCACTGCTAGTGATTGTTAAATGTGTGTTGTATATAAGCCTTCTTTTGATGCATTGATTTTTGTTCTTTTTTTCTTTCTCTTTTCGAGCGCTAGTGAATTCTTCGGAAAAATTGGCGCTTATGAGAAATAAGTAACATGCTTATTATTATTATTATGTATATATGCATGCATGTATGTACAGATGTATGTATGTATGTATGTATGTATATATGCATGCATGCATACATACATGCATGCATGTATGTATGTACAGATGTATGTATGTATGTATGTATAAACTCAGGCACATACCCCATTGCTGGGTGTGGCCGACTCAAGACGAGCCCGAACAGAAACAACATTTAAAGTTCATATGTATATACTGTACCTATTAGTAATGAAAAGTATTGCAGTGCCTTCAGCAGATGCAGCTCATCATAGTATAGGCTAGTACTGTACAATACCTAATGAATAATATAATGGTACTGTTTTTTGTTTTATTATATGAGTTTTATATGCTAAGAAATATGATACTTTATTACCATAATTTGCTGTTCCATTGCCTTAAAATGGTGGGGTAAACCTGTACACGATGCTATTTATAAATATATTATTATTATTTTTTTTGCCAACAATCAAGGGTCAATCTATACATATGTATTCATTCACTTATTCGTCAAGGGGAATCCACGCAATGCGAGCTAAGCTCATTATTATCGCGCCTCCTTAACTGGGAATGTATTGCGTGAAATGCATGTTAACTCCTTGCGACTCATATGACGCTATAGCGTCATATGGAACTTATGACCAAAAACTCATATGACGCGATCGCGTCATATACTTATCTACATGCCTCTCCAATAAGTTTATGACGCGATTGAGCGTCATATGGAGCTCAGTAAGTCCGGTAAGTTAGATGAAGATCTGTCGGTTGGTGGCAACCCCAGGTTTCTCCGACAATTCTAACGGCCAGCAGTGTGGTTTTGACAGTTGTGTGGTGCAGTGGCAATGATACCGGGCTCCCGCCTCCGTAGACTTACTGGAACATAATATGTCGCAAGGAGTTAAGTGTTTATGTATCGTTGGAATGGCTGTGGATGTGTGTGTAGTCTGTATTTTTAGCCAATTGGCGACATCTGGAAACAAAGGATTAGGGTTAATCTGTACGGTACCATTCTCACTACGGTACCAGTCTCACCCGAAGGCTTAGGTTGACCAGTACGATACCCATCTCACCTTGTAACCGATCACCAATCCCAGATGGGACGTCACAACTTCGTCCACTTATTCCAGGTTCCTATTTATACTGCTAGGTGAACAGAGGCTACACCGTTAGGAGACTTGCCCAAATGTCTCTTCCCCGCCCGGGTCTCGAACTCGGGACCTTCTGGTTGTGAGCCAGACGCGCTATCCGTTATGCCACGGGGAGGTGTATATACTGTACAGTGATTATTCAAAGATTCTTAAGTTTATAATCTTAATTTTCAGTAAATTACACAAAAATAACATACCATACAGTACAAGGAAGTGTAGAAAGGAGTAAGGGTGAAGATAAGGGAAAGAGGAGAGAGGGAAGAGAAGGGAAAGAGGAGAAAGGGAAGAGGAGAGAGGGAAGAGAAGGGAAAGAGGAGAGAGGGAAGAGAAGGGAGAGAGGGAAGAGAAGGGAAAGAGGAGAGAGGAAAGAGGAGAGAGGAAAGAGGAGAGAGGAAAGAGGAGAGAGGGAAGAGAAGAGAGGGAGGAGAGAGGGAAGAGAAGAGAGAGAGGAGAGAGGGGAGGGAAGAGAAGAGAGAGAGGAGAGAGGGGAGGGAAGAGAAGAGAGAGAGGAGAGAGGGAAGAGAAGAGAGAGAGGAGAGAGGGAAGAGAAGAGAGAGAGGAGAGAGGAGAGAGGGAAGAGAGAGAGGAGAGAGGGAAGATAAGGGAAAGAGGTGAGAGGGAAGAGAAGGGAAAGAGGAGAGAGGGAAGAGAAGAGAGGTGCAAGGGAAAAGAAAAAGGAGATTGGATAGGGAAATGAAGAAAGAGGTCAGATACAGAAAAGACAGAAGCATCAAGAGAAAAGAAGAGCGATAAGATCGGGAGAGAAGAGAGATAAGATCGGGAAAAGAAGAAAGAACAGAAAGAGAAGAGAGAACAGAAAGAGAAGAGAGATCAGAAAGAGAAGAGAGATCAGAAAGAGTGCCAGACGAGCCCATCTTTGCAGGGGAGCATGCTGCCCCTTCGAACAGTCTGCTGCACCGAATCACCACCCAGAACGAGGGGCGACGCGCTCCTTGGTGCCGCTAATAGAGTGGCGATCACAACCTTAGGTAGGATCAGGAAGAGAAAAGAGAGGAGAGAGAAGGCGAAAAAAAAATAAAAAAATATATATTTACTGTAAATATAAAACTCACCTTCAGTTCATGCATAGTAAGATCGGAGAAGAGAACAATCATATTCTCCTCGACCCTGACAATGAGCCCCGTGTCCCCTTCGTACCGCCCAGCGATCACTTTGACGTGGTCCCCTTGGCTGAAAAACTTTTTCAACTCATGGGCCAGGAACTCAAGCTCGTCCTTGAGGTCCACGTGCTTAGGGCTGATGGTGATGCGGTTGCCGTCCACGCGCGTCACAGCACCCATCAAATGCATCAACTCGCCCTCAATGATCTCGATGTTGTCTCCTGGGGCAAAGCTGTGGCCCTCATCTTCACGCCCAGAGGTGGTTAGCTGGCGAGGAAGAAAAGGATTGGTTTGTTGTTGTGGTTGTGTGCATTCATAGTTGTTCATTGACCTATTATATCCGAAAATGCTAATAATTCCAAAGGATTAAATCAAATATAACTCAAAATCTGCTCTGGAAATATAATCACAGAATCATGGATGTGTGACCATTCACTCGGAATTTGTGTGTATTAAATAATATATTAACCATAAAATATACATAGCATAACCATTAAATAAGTCTGTTATATACGGTATATTTTATCTTAGCTTTATGAAATCATACAAACAACTTCCTTTCTATTATTTACATATTTATACAAAAATAAAAATAAATAATCATTGTGTCCCCCCGATTTAGCGATTTAAATTTGACTTTATATTGTCCTTGTCCCAGTTTTGGTTTGTTTAGTTTGCAAGTTTTACATTTTAATTCAGGTTATTATCAAGTTCTCAAATCACATTTCCCCCTTGCATATTTCACTCTTTGATCCTACTCCCCATTATACAATATTTGCACAGTAAATATAGCTCCCAAATATCGTACTTGAATTTTCAACCTCTTCAAATTCCTTAATTATAATTTTAATTTTATTAGTTTTCTATTGATTTCCTCTCATATTAGCTAAGATATCGTTAAACAATCGGCCAAGACCAAGCTGTGGTCCCTATCTTTGTGCCCGAACCTAGTAAGCTGATGAAAAAAATAAATAAAAGAGAATTGATTCATTAATCCTTTGATTGAAAGAGCCTTTCCTGGGATTAATGCATGGTATGGTCTGTGTTAATAAATATATCATTAACCCCTTATTGGCGGCGCTCGACTTAAGTCGTGCACCAATTTGCAGCAAGTTAGGAGCATTATTGAGGCTTTTAAAGGGTTAAAATAGAGTGCAAATGGCCGGGAGCGCAGCGGGCCAGACAGCCGACTCCCAGGGCTTACCGCCGCCCATTAACTCATGTTCCCTATGTTCTCGAGAGGCCGGCAGTGTAGCCAGTAGTGAGCATAGCTGGGAAAAAAATACCGATATATGCTAAACTTCCATGTTCGTGGCACCACTGCAAGAGAACCACGAGTGCTACGTAGCTCGTTCTGGTCTCATTTTGAAGCTTTTAGTGCCTAGTTTTTTGCTAACTAATTTTTTGTTCATGCAGATGCTTGATTTATCATGCAGAAGGGCCTGAATATGCCCAAATGAGCCCAAAACACCCCGCTAGACAAGGGTTAAACAAGATACCGGTACAGTATATGGAAGAAGTTACTGAAAGGGTTAATATAATAATAGGCTACCAAACAGATTCAGAAAGAAAATTATCTGGCAAACTTGTTGAACATTTTCTGACAAGAACTTGATATGTTTCTCTTAAATATCTTAATTGTATATCATATTTCAGGATAACCAGATCAGTAAACCACACAGACTAGTAACTTTCAATAACTGCAATATCAAGCAGTAGTTTTGTTAGTTCAGGTAAAGTTAAGTTAGAACTTTAAATTGGCGCTGGCTTATTTTGCCCTGGCCGAGTTGCCTGGGAACCTATATTCATTTAAATCATTGCTATATGTACCGGTATTGGTAACTAGCCTACCTCCATATCAGCCAGACTCTGCTCCTCAAACTTCTCCAGCTCACTGAGAGTTGGTTTAACCCCATCGGCCACAATAGCAGAGATGGCGAAGGTCTTGTAGAGGTAGCCCTTGTGTGTGAAGCGGTTGCCTTCAAATATAAGGAAGTCACCATCTTGTGTCACGTCACCGCCGATGGCACGGATGGCGTCGGTGTCAAATAGCTTCTGGGCGGGACGTCGGAATTTCTTTCTCTTGAGATCATTGTCTGCCTGGCTGGACCTGCGGGGAGGCGAAGAGAGATTTAACTATAAGCTCGGAATACACTGTAGGCTACTATACATGAAGAAATGAAGATCATAAACATTAAGATCTTTGAATAGGAAAGGTAAAGCGGAAATTTTGCTGCGATAATAATTTTTGTCAAAAAAATATTATATACGGAACAAATTGTTTTAACCCTTGGAGCAACACGCACACACACATTCAGTCAGCTGACTCATGCTTGCGTCACAGCCCAAAGCAATCGATCGATGATTTTCTGCAGTCCGAATCAATGCTTGCATGATGATGATGTAAATTTTTAATGCTGTAGACTCCCTTGATTGACAGGGCTAGGGGGTGCCCTTGTTACAGGGACTTTACTGGACATTTGCCATGAATCGCTAGACCTGAATGTCCAAACGCTTGACGTCTATCAATGGAACAACGTGGGATCAAATTGCCGACCCATTGATCAGCAGCCAGACGCACTACCGACCATGCCATGGCCCGTGGCATTGAGATAATCAATAATAATCCATAATCTATAATGGAGAAAAAGAGAATGGTGAAAAGAGTAGTGAGGGAAATTAAGAAAAGAGTAGATTTGGAAGGAATTTAAGTGGAAAGTGGAGGGAGTGCAAGAAATTGTTTTGGAAAGAGGTCAAGAGAGTTAGGGAGGGTGACAAAGAAACATACATACGGGTTTAAAGACCGCAACCATCAACAGTGAATGTGGCTTCCATGGTACAATCACAGACCTGTACTGCACACAGTGTACAGTAATCATAACACGGTGACTACAGTCATTACTGCAGCACAGTACAACAAAGTCTTGCCACAAACAACACCCAAAGGAAATAGTAAGGGTGTGAAAGATAAGAATGGGCGAGTGCTAATGGAGAAGGAAAAGAAAGTCAAGAGATGGAGGAGGCACTTTAATGAATTGTTGAATATAGGAAATTAAATGCCGGCAAACATAGTTGGATGGGGTATGAGAGGGGGAAGAGAAGTAGTAGAGGAGGAGGTGGGGATTAGGTCAGAAGTGTGTGAGGATTTGAAAAGGGTGAAGATGGGTAAAGCATCAGGGATAGATGGAGTGTGTGGAGAGATACGTGATTGAATGGGTATGGAAAATGTGTAGACTAGCATGTTCTGGTAGTTCTGATGAGTGATAATGAGTGGCAGTTGCAGGGTCTGGTATATTTCTTTACTTAAATATGTTTGGAACAGTGTGTGAAAAACGGAATCTGAAGGTACATGCGGGGAAGAGCAAGGTTATGGTCTTTGAAAGGGGTGCAGCCACAGAGTGTGAGGTGAGGTTGAACGGTCAGGCTATGGAGAATCTCAGCTCATTTAAGTATTTATGCAGTGTGTTGAGTAAAGATGGGAGTATGGATGAAGAAGTGCGGGAGAGGGTGCAACAGGGGGAAGAGGGTTGTAGGAATGCTGAAAGCAGTAACAAGAAATAGGGTGGTCAGCATGGAAGTAAAGAAGTCCTTGGTGGTGTAATGGTTAAGGTGTCTACAAATCTGTGTGTGATAACCCAGGTTCGAATCCTGGTGGATCACATACTGTATATGCTTTCATTAATTTCATTGGAGGTGTTTGGTGTTGTGTTGAAATTAATAAAAAATAGAATGACAGTGTGGTAATCCCGACATTGACTTACGGGAGCGAAGCATGGACGTTGGTGAAGAGACTCAAACCAAGAGTGAGAGGGGTGGAAATTAGTTACTTTAGATGTGCGTACGGAGTTAAATGGAGGGATAGACAGACGAATGAGGAAGTACGAGAGAGGTGTGGTGTGGATGTAGATGTGCTGGAAAATGTGAAAAGGAACACCTTGAGATGGTTCGGCCATGTGGAACGTATGGGAAGCGAGAGAATGACTAAGAGAGTGTACGAGAGTGAGGTGGAAGGACAGAGAGGGAGAGGTAGACTGAGTGAGAGGTGGAAGGATGGAGTTAAGATTAAGAAGTATATGAGCAAAAGTGGTGCTGGATAGGAGGGGAGTCGACTGACTGGGGACAGAGGTGCATAGGGGCGTTTTGTTCGTGGCCACCGCTTCGGATATCACGGCGTCTGGCAATAGATAGATAGATAAATAATATACCGGCGGTAAACAAAATAACACGCGTATCGGTTTGGCCAAGATTATTCGGTTTATATAAGCTTATTATGAAATATAATGTAGTATTATAGTAAAAAAAAAAAAATTTTTTTTTTTTTTTTTTCTATATTCCAACTACTCCCTCTCGGGCATAGGCTGAGAGCCTGTACATTCCACCGCTCAACACGGTGAAGCCCGTGAGGTCTTGTTCCAGTCTGGGGAGTGAGACATGTGAAGCATCCATTCATGGCTCGAAGCAGCTCCATCTCTGAAGCGGCTGGTTGCTTCGTTCAAGTGCTTCACTGTCTCACCCTCCAGACTCAGACCCTCACTCTCAGAACGCCACCTATTGAGCAGTGAACTCACTAGGCATTGTCCCCCTGTAACATATTTTGAATATGGAAATATTCATATAGTGTTATTTAATCAGGGAACAATGAGGGTATTTTTTTGGCATTTCGGTGGGCTTTGTGGTAATGCACTGATACTAGGTACAGCACAAATTCAATCCCAACAATATCTTCCCATTGGGCTACCTACTATTATGTTTATAAGAGATATTAATCCTCCTCACCCGGCTGGACTCCATAGCTCCATACCGAGTTTGCCCCGTATCGCCCGGTTGGCCTACATAGCTCCATTGCAATATTTCATGGCTTAAAACCATTTAAAACCGCACTAGAGAAAGTTTTGTTGTCTTAGCGGATGGTCCGTATAACCAACAAAAACACATAGCCAGTCAGTCAGCCGACTCTTGCTTGCATGCAGGCCTAACGAAAGCTTGTATTGATTTTCCGTAGTCCAAAACGATAAATGAAAGCAGTTGACACTTGACAAGTGACTTAGGAATGGTTACAATGATGAAATAAATCAGTAATCAATAAACAATATAATCAACGACCCCACAAAATTCTCTGGAACATGGCATGTCACTCTTACTGTTAACTTCTGCAATATTCGCGCCTTTCCTCTAACTTTCCCTCTGTGGAACACCATCTCTCCTCCTACAAACCTGATCTTTTCCTCACTGAAACTCAGGTGTAAGAAACAACTGCCAGCAGCCCCTTCTCTATATCCTCCTACTTTCTCCATCCTAGTTTCAAAGCCAATGGCGGATGTTGTGCATACGTGCACAACAAACTCACTTGCTCTTGTGTTCCTGATTTCGACTCCTCTGAATTCTCCACTTTATGGCTCAAACTATCCTGTCATTCTCATACTAAATACTTCTGTGCTGTCTATCTTTCCCCTAGCTCTACTGACTTTCCCAAACTCTTTGACTATCTAAACTCTAAAGTGGAACATATCTTATCCATCTCTCCTTTCTCAGAAAGCTCCATCTTAGGAGATTTCAACGTTCACCAACGCCAATGGCTCTCCTCTCATTCCACTGACCAACCTGGTGAACAAGCCTACACAATTTCTATCCTAAATGACCTAGAGCAGTTGGTTCAGCAACCTACCCATATCCCAGATCGCTTTGTAGTAGAGGATGTCAACAGAATGGAACGTAATTAGATGAGAATGGCGAGATGGATGTGTGGGGCCAGGCTGCAGGATAGAATAACAAATGATGAGTTGAATAGACGTTTAGGTATAAAGAGTATTAGCGAGGTGGTGCGTACAAGTAGACTGGGATGGTATGGACATGTGGAGAGAATGGATGAACAAAATTGGGTGAAAAAATGCAGGTCTGTGATTGTGGAGGTAGCTGCACCAAGGGGTGGACCGAGGAAGACCTGGGATCGGACTATACGTGCAGATCTCAAATCCAAAAATTTGACAAGTGAAGCAGCCCTTAACAGGGTTGCCTGGCATGCCGCCATTAGGACAAGAGACTGAAACTGCACGTATGTGTGGAGCACTCAGTCTTGGAATTTTATGTTTGTATGTATGTATGTATGTATGTATGTATGTATGTATGTATGTATGTATGTATGTATGTATGTATGTATATATGCATGCATTGGCCCAACATTCTTGACTTGTTTCTAACTTCTAACCCTTCCTCTTATACTGTCAATCTTTTCTGTCCTTTGGGCTACTTCAACCATAAAATTATCTCTGTCACCTGTCCTATCTCTCCAGTACAGCCACCCGATCCTCCCAGCCGGCAGCGCTTGTGGCACTTCGGTGCTGCTGACTAGAAGGCTCTCCGGCAGTAGGCCTACTCCTTTAATTTCCCATGGAATGATTTTTGCTTCCGTGGCTGGGGACCCTCGGAGAGTGCTGAACGCATTACCGAGGTAATTCTCTCGGGCATGGAGGCATACATTCCATTTTCTTTCTCTTTGTGGTGCAATGCATAAGTGTGTTGATTTTCGGTGTGAGCATCCTAGGTTCGAATCCCCGGACTGCCACATGTGTTTGTTAATTTCATTAATCGAGTTTAAGAGTAAAGTTGGTTGGTGGAGAGAACATAATAACTAATGCAAAAAATCTTGGTTTACTCACGCTTGTTCTACTGCTCTCCGCAATAAGGAAGAAGCATTCAAACGGTACTGACGCCTTCAAACTCGAGAATCTCATTCTTCTTATGTTTCTGCCCGGAATCAAGCCAAATCTTTCCTTCGACTCGCAAATCACTTTTCCATCAATAATAAATGTACTGAACTATCCAACTCTAGCTCTTCCCAAGCTTTCTGGCATCTAGCCAAAAACCTCTCGCAACAATTTGTCTTCTTAGTCTTTCCCTCCCCTTTTCCACTCTGACGGCACTAGTCACTTCTTCCTCTAACAAAGCTGAACTCTTCGCCCAAACTTTCGCTAGAAACTCCACCTTGGATGATTCCGGTGCTATTCCTCCCTCTGCACCCCCCTCTCTCCTACTTATGCCTAATATCCTAATCATCATCAATTATCATCAAATCTGACGCCCCGCTTCCAGAGGAAGCGCCCCAAAAGGGATGGCCATGGCAGAAACTGCCTCAAGGCTCCCAGACATGCCCCGACTGACTCACTCCACTAAGTGGATTATGACCATGAACACTGAAGGAGCAGACACAGAGCAATCCCTCACCTGGATGGCAGTTCACCACTGTTTTGCTATTTTATTTACCCCAGTGGGGACCTGGCTGGAAGCATACCAAGCACAGGAATTTTCTGAAGATAGGAATCAGTGCTCCACTGCTCCAGAAGCTGATTGCACCACCAACGTGGCGGGTGGTGGGGTCGCCGCATCCCTACGCCAGAGAGAAAGGCCAACTTGTGCCAGTGGGCTGTGAGAGTAAGATACTAGGGAACCATGGGGCACACCATTATGGCCCCACTGCCTTCACCACTCTCAAGAAAAGGTTAGAAATAAGAATGATGATAAAGGTACAGTCAGCCCCGGCTGTGGGAAGAAGAGGACACCAACCCTCATTCTGATAGATCCAGCCCATCACTCTAATATCCTAATCTCTTCTAAAGATGTACTTTCTACTCTCTCTGGGCTTAATTTAGTTTAAAGGAATACTGTAATCAAGGCTATCATTGATAAGTACTTTGCTAATATTTATTTATTATTATATACAGTGTTTATTATATATTATTTTATATATTGACTACAACACATTTGGGCGAGGTGGTAATTTTAGTTGGTCTAGCAGATTCAGTGGTCAACTTATCCACTATCTGCTGGGTGGCCGATAATTGTATATTGTCTTCCAAACCCTCAACACTTCTGTAGAGTTGGCTCGCCAGTCAGACACTCCACCGATGCTGCTACCAGGCTGGCTACCAATCACTACAAAAACTTGTGTTGGTATATCGGTAGAAGAATAAGGGGAGGTAGGGACTTAAGAAAGCTATTGAAAACTTACTTGAGTGCTCCTCTGAAACGTGTGTAGTCAATACGTGGGATAAGCTTGAGATGGACGGTATTGTGGGAGGCATCCACAAAGTCCACCTGGGCAAGATCATCCTTGAAAATTCCTGAAATATAATGAAAATAATTAACAACTAACCTACTTGACAAAAACACAATAAAATCATATACACTCAACTCTCGGCTAAAGTTAATTCTCCCCCCATTGAACGTAGGGGTAGACCTAGAATGACGTGGGATCAGGTACAGTACTCAGGTCTGATCTCAAAATAAAAAACTTGACAGGGCTGCCTGGAAAGCCGCCATTTAGGACGTGAGACTGTAACCCCATTCTCTGTGGACAAAACAGTCTTTAACCCCTTCTGTACCGGCGACCTCTTTTTAATTTCATTATAACTATATTTAGACGATTATATGCAGTTTAACCCTTCCCGCCCGGGCAGTATTTTAAAATGACACCGCGGCAGCTGGGCAGGAGCCCGGGTGTCTCCTTGAAATCCGTAAGCTTGAAAGTCTATTAAGCTTGTTTTGAAAGCCGTGCGTCCGACCTATGTAAACACAGCCGGTCGGAGGCGACGCGCGCACAAGGGTAGCCTATTAAATACGTTTTTCGGCCATATCGCCCGGATCTCAACATCGTCCTTAGGATGGCGAGCCCGTGCGGGAAGGGTTAAGAAGGATCTATGGTAGTAAAAAGGGTTAACCGAGATAGTTCGAAACTTGTTGATTGCTGAGGGCCCTTTTTAAACTTAATAAAATAGTTTAATAGTAGTCAGAATAAAGTTAAAAAGATGTCGCGGTACAGAAGGGGCTAAACTTGTATTATTTTTCTTTTTTGTTTTCTATGTGAATGAGGGAGACAAACGGCATAACTGCCTGCAGCGAGTGCCTCCCCCAGATTTCAAAGAGTGACAGGGCCGAAATCAAGGGACGTTCGAGCTAAACTGCCTGAACACGCGGAGTTTGAAGCAATTTAAGTCATAGGAAGAGGGACAGACAGATTCTGGGAGAGAGTTCCTGAGCTCAGCAGTTGAATAGAAGAAAGTCTGAGAATAGCGTTTCACTCTTGGGTTGGAGAGTTGCACAAAGTAGGGTGGGATTGTGTTGCAAGGCAGGTACTACGTACCCTACGTAGAGGAGGTGGTATACACTGGGAAAGCTCCGAGGAACACTGATTATTGTAGTAGCTATAGAATAGTGAGAGAGATGCAACATTGCGGCGAAGAGAGAGAGATTGCAGAGAATTAGTGAGTGGACGGGAGTTAATGATACGAAAAGCTTTCCTTTCTACTTTATCTAGGAGTGCGGTGTGAGAGGATCCTCCCCACACATGAGAACAATACTCCATGTTAGTCTTAGTAATTAGAAACTTGGGTATTAACCCTCCAGCCCCGGCTACGCATTACATAAATATTCCCCGAAACCCGGGTGTTTTGGCCGAAAAACGTCTAGGCTAGGCTACCGTATCTTTGTTATTCTGACTGCTTCCCGCATTCCCGCGCATCCCCAAGCGTAGCTGTGTTATTTACCTGTAGAATGGCGTTAAGTAGAGCTCTCTAGGTCAACTGGTTCAGTTGTGATGATGATTTCATTGGAGATAACTTACGGCAACAACAGCCACTTTACACTACTTTTTGATACTTAACAACAACATACAGGCACACACGAACAAGCGACGCTCTCCTTCTTGTGGCCGGAGATGCGGGGCGTCGGTCCAGCCGGCTGTTGTTTACATGCGTCGGACCGACGCCTCGCACACCAAGCTCACAGGCTTTCAACCACTGGGCGTTAAAGAGCCCTTCCGGGCAGCTCGTGTATGCTTTTTTATGGGCGTTCAAGAGCCCTTCCGGGAACAGAGGGTTAAAGTGAATATGTTATAGCAAAATACATAAGTGGAAAAAGTACAATAAGAATAATTAGATAAATGGGTATTAAGTAATTATGTTATGAGAAAATACAGTGGAAATTGAGTGGAAGCTACCTATACTGCTGTTTGCGGATGATACAGTTCTGATGAGTGATAATGAATGGGAGTTGCAGGGTCTGGTAAATGAGTTTGGAACAGTGTGCGAAAAACGGAATTTGAAGGTAAATACGGGGAAGAGCAAGGTTATGGTCTTCGAAAGGAGTGAAGTCACAGAGTGTGAGGTGAAGCTGAACGGTCAGGCTATGGAGATCGTCAACTCTTTTAAGTATCTGGGCAGTGTGTTGAGTAAAGATGGGACTATGGATGAAGAGGTGCGGGAGAGGGTACAACAGGGGAAGAGGGTTGTAGGAACGCTAAAAGCAGTAACAAGAAATAGGGTGGTCAGTATGGAAGTGAAGAAGTCCTTGCATGACAGTGTGGTAATCCCGACACTGACTTACGGAAGCGAAGCATGGACGTTGGTTGAGACTCAGACCAAGGGTGAGAGCAGTGGAAATGATTACTTAAGGAGTGCGTGCGGAGTTACATGGAGGGATAGACAGACTAATGAAGAAGTAAGAAGGAGGTGTGGTGTGGAGGTAGATGTGCTGGAAAGTGTGAAAAGGAACAACTTGAGATGGTTCGGCAATATGGAACGTATGGAAAGCGAGAGAATGACTAAGAGGGTGTACGAGAGCGAGGTGGAGGGACAGAGGGGGAGAGGTAGACCGAATATGAGGTGGAAGGATGGAGTGAGGAACTATATGAACGAAGGCGGTGCTGGTTGGGGGGAGGGGCGTCGACTGACTGGGGACAGAGGTGCATGGGGGCGGTTCGTTCGTGGCCACCCCTTCGGGGATCACGGCGTCAGGCAATAGATAGATAGATAGATAGAAAATACACAACATAAGTGGGAAAGTACAATAAGAATAATGTGGAATAAAAAACAAATGAATTCATATGGGGCACGGAAACTAGTGCGTATATGGAGCGTCGATATTGTGACGTCATGAGCAGGGCGATGAGTAACTGAGTCATGGCGTCGGAAGACAGTTGACCGTGAGTAATGATAGCGGATGGAAGTGCTGACAGTGGAGTCAAGTCCTGGCCAGGCAGTAAGAAATGAGTCAGCACTCAAAGCTTATTAGTGCACTGGAATATAATCTGCTCACCCCGCCCTGGATAATGAATCAAAGTATTATCCGCCAACTCTGCCTGCAATACTCAGCATATGGAACTCTGCCGGTGCTACAGCGAGGTAAGGCGTATTCAAAGTGAGTTCAACACTCCATACAAGGACACACTGTGCCCCTGTACAGAGCAAGTAGCTGCGCAGGGGTAAAGAACCCCTTGAGGCGGTTGAGCACGCCCAGCTTCTTGGAGGCTGCCTTAGCGAGACTGGTAATATGGTCTTTCCAAGTGAGACCAGAAGAAAAAGAGACACGAGAACATCGAGGGAAGATGAAGGGTTGATTTTTGTATTGTTGAAGAATAAAGGATAGTCCTCAGGAGGTTCCTGACGGGTAGTAAGATGAATAAATTGAGTTTTGGAAGCATTAAATGTAACAAGGTTTGTTGTCGACAACCCCGACACAGACAGAGGGATGGTACTACAAAACCAAACCGATAACCTCATCATCCTTAACGACATCCATCAACATACCCATATTCCTCACCAAGCCCTCTATAACCCATCATCTCCAGACATCACCTTTTGCTCCCCAGAACTCGCCCCCACAACATCCTGGAGGGTGGTCAGAACCTTAGGCTCTGACCACCTCCCGATCATTATCACCACCAAAACCAGACTCACCCCAGCTAGCCACAAACACACATACAACAATTATAAAAGAGCTAACTGGGAAGCATTCACAAATGAGACAGAACAACACTTCACAACTCTAAACAGTACACCCATCACTAACATCAACAATGCTGTACACATACTCAATAAAACTATCCAAAACGCTGACAAGAAACACATTCCAAGAGGTAACAGAAAAAGACACAACCCCAACTTCACACCAGAAATTCAAAACCTCATCAGACAACGCGACATACTGAAACACTCCCCAGCACCCTACACACAAGACATCACACAACAAATTCAAGCACTCAACACCCAAACTAACAACAAAATACAAGAACAACAAAAATTAAATTGGAATAACTTCCTACAAACACTTGATCACAAAACAAACCCCAAAAAACTCTACAAAACACTAAACAGCATCACACTTTCCAACAGCAACACAACACTATCACATGCTGCAATCACAACAACAGACTCTACTCCTTCATGTAAACAACAAGCAAACACTCTCATCAATCACTTCTCACATGTCAGCCACCTAAAACCTCACAAAGATGACCGACGTGTCATCCGACGTAAGAGACAATTCCCCACAGACCCTGACTATACACCCTTCACCAATCACCAGACAAAGCATATCATCAACAATCTCAAGCACTCACCCGCCTGTGGCCTAGACAACATAAGCAACATACACCTCAGACACCTGGGACCACAAGGCATACAAGCACTCACTAACATATCAAACTACAGCTATTCACACAACACAATACCAGACATTTGGAAGCATGGTCTCATCATCACATTCCCCAAACCCAACAAAGACCCCACGCTACCCTCCTCGCACCGCCCCATCACACTCCTTTGCTCCCCCTCCAAAGTCATGGAACGCCTAGTATTACAACTAATTACACCTGACCTACCCCTAGCTCCAACACAACATGGCTTTAGGCCACTGCACTCCACAAACACTCTTCTCACAGACCTTACACAAAGAGCTTTCGACGGCATCAACTCAGCTAGACCACCACACAGATCACTATTAGCCACACTCGACATTAGTAAAGCCTTCGATGCCATCCCCCGCCACAACCTAACAAACAAAATCTACAACACAAACATGCACAACAACACAAAAAGATGGCTGGCCAACTTCCTAGCAGGCAGATGTGCACACGTATCTTTTGCCGGTCAGTCATCTAAAATCAGAAACTTTCCAAACGGAGTCCCACAAGGATCCGTCCAATCGCCCGCACTCTTCAATCTGTATATGCACGATATAACTACACCCAATACGCCCCTAATAAACTTAGCCTCCTATGCAGATGACATAACACTCGCATGCACACACCATGACCCAAAAAGAGCAACAGATCTCCTTCAACCCTATCTCAACACACTACATGGCTGGTGCACTACAAACAGACTTAATCTAGCCCCAGCCAAATCCACCGCAACCCTGCTCACAAGTTGGACAGAACACGAATACATCCCTCAACTCACCATAAACAACACACCCCTAACACATACACACACACCCAAAATCCTAGGAGTAATACTCATATGACATTCAAACAGCACACCACAAACATTAAAAAGAAACTGACACCCAGACTTAACACCCTCAGGTCACTTGCTCACACAAAATTTGGACACAACAAAGAAACTACCACCACAGTATATAAACAATCCATAAGATCAGTGATGGAATACGCAAGCCCAGCCTGGGCTTCTAACCTAGCTGAAACACATCATAAGACCTTACAGACTATTCAAAACAAAGCCCTGAAGATCATTACAGGCTGCACAGCTACTGCACCCACAGATCACCTACATCAAGAAACCAAAATCCTCAAAGTCAAAGACCATCTGGACATGAGAGGCACTCAATTCCTGGCAGCAGCCTCCACGAACCAAGACCACCCACTAAACTACATGGCAACACACCCACAGACACCAAGAAATATCAGAACAACACCCAGCACACGGTATCACACACAATTATTGTCCTCTCTCCCTCCCTGCCCACCCCGAACCAACTTCCAGAAGCACATCCATACTCATATCTCTCACCGATCCATCCACTCACTCACAGACAACACGCAGCTGCATGCACGACCTCCCGAAATCCATCCTTCCGAATCCTCCCTTCCTCGCGAGGACAGAGTACACCTGGCCAGGCTGAGATGCAGACACCATCCAGCTCTCCTGAGCTATCAGAAGAGACTGGATGACTCCGTTATCGACGCCTGCCTGGGATGTAACACAGCACCCCATACCATTAAACACATCATAGAAGACTGCATTTCACACAACCACTTATGCCAACAACACAATCTACACTCAATGAGAGCTCTGTGGGAAAGCCCGATCGTGGCCATGGCCTTCCTCAGGGACTCGGGGCTGTTCGGCCAGGCAGCTTAGGGAACAACAACAACAACAACAACAACAACAACAACAACAACAACAACAACAACAACGTTTTCTCTACCCCAATTGGAAATAGTAGCTAGATCAGAAGATAAGCATTTTATGGCTTCCTTACGTTTACTTTTGAGGGACTGCTGGCTGGGGCGTTCTGGAAAACTAATTGAGTGGTGTAAAGTAGAGTCGTCTGCATATGAATGGATGGGACTAGATGTACAGTTGAGAAGATCATTTATGAAAATTAGAAAGAGAATAGGAGATAGGACAGAACCCTGAGGAACACCGGAGTTAATAGGATGAGGAATAGAGCGATGGCCGTCCAAAACCGCAGCTATGGAACGGTCGGAAAGGAAATTAGAGACAAAGGCACAGATGAAGGGACAGAAACCGAAGGAGGGCAGTTTGGAAATTAAAGATTTGTGCCAGACTCTATCGAAGGCCTTCGATATGTCTAGTGCAACAGAAAAAGTCTCACCGAAGTCCCGAAAGTTGGATGACCAAGAGTTAGTAAGATATGAAAGAAGATCACCAGTAGAGCAACCCTTAAGAAAGCCATACTGGCGATCTGAGAGCAGATTATGAGAAGAGAAATGCTTAAGAAATTTGGAAGCAAGAATAGTTTCAAAAACTTTAGAGATACAAGAGATGTATACTGTATGTATATATAATATATATACAGTATATATATATCTCTATTTATCTATCTATCTATCTATCTATCTCTCTCTCTCTCTCTCTCTCTACCCCCCTGTTACTACTCTCCTTGTCACGGTTGGGGGGCTTGATGGGGGATGGTTGTGGTAATTACCCTTCCTCTCTCCCCTCGAGCTTTCGTCGTCAGCTTGACTAATTTTTAGTAGTTTTTCCATTTCTCTTTCTATGTTTTTCCCCTTCTATTCTTATTCTGTCCCATTCGGTTGGCCTCGGGCAACCTATATCTCATGTCTCCCTGGCCTGGCTAGGTAGAAGACTCCTGACCTCATTTGTCTCTTCGGTTGCTGATGTAACCGAGCTGACTTGATTCCATTCGGTAATGCATTTTTTGCATCTAGCTGTGATTTTTTTATACCTTAGTCCTGATATTTAATTATTCGCCCTTGATCACTTCTTGGTTGGTGCTGCAGTGTAGCAGTTCTTGCCTCATCCTTCGGCCCTGCCCTGTAAGAGCTCTGATGTGGAGCTCATGTGGTCCGGCTGAACTGATGAAATGGCGAAAAATGTCTGCGTGTCTTCATCTTCCTAGATTTGTTCACCTCCTGCCCTTCCCTATCTATCTTGACTTGATTAGTTGTCCATCTTGATCAAATCCTTCGGGCCAACCCTATCAGAGTTCTTTGTGGAACTCAGTGGTCTGGTTAAACTACAGGTATAAAAAAAAAAAAAAAAAAAATCTCTCTCTCTCTCTCTCTCTCTCTCTCTCTATATATATATATATATATATATATATATATATATATATATATATATATATATATATATATATACAGTATATATATATATATATATATATTATATACAATATACTGTACAGTATATATAATTCCATATGCAGCACAAAGCTAAAAAAATAGCAGTGGCAGCAACTCAACTCTGTAATCATCTGTCGTGGCCCATCTTGCAAGAATCATAGCTTCTCGTGAAGAGTAAGGTCTTGAGTTGCTTCTTAAATAATTCAACGAAAACCAGCTGTCTCATGGATAAGGGCAATCAAATGTATTGCCAAAGAATAATGGCCTCTCAAGAGAAAGGTGATTGCTGGACAGCTCCCGGCATAATCGTATTGTCAAATCCCTCCAGGACGCGCAGACAGACATTTCAACAAGATAATTTGGTTCGCCAACTTAAGAATATTAAAAGACATAAGACACAGCTTAAATTATATTCTAGTTTTAACTGGTGGCCAGGGTAACTCAATGTGGTAAAAGAGGTTGTGAGTGTCTTTGGTCGAAGGCCAAATATGAGTCTTGCAGCTCTGACTAAACCTTCTTCAAGTAACAATTTGGGAGACCAATTAGTAAGGCGTTACAATACTCAACACGAGAAAAAATTGTTGCATGAACAAATATCAAGAGGTACCGGTAATATCTATTCATAAATTGCTTAACCGAGTAGAGGTTTCTGATGTGCAGATTACAGCTTCTAACTACAGTATCTGATTGATGTGCTCTATCTAATCTAATTTTGAATTAAAGTATACTCCCAAGTTTCGAACACAATTCACTGGATGCAGCTGTGAATCACTCATATCGAGGGTCAGCATATTCTCTGCATTGGCCCCTCTACTATTACCCTAAATGATGATGATCTTGTTTTTTTCTATCATTTAACTTAAGTTTTCTTTCTGCCAATCAAGACAGAATCAAAGGGTCACTGAATATTTCTCAAAATGCCTGATTACAAGTAGGGTCAAGTTTTTTGCGTCCTTTTGTTATTCTTATTCTTCCATATTTCTACTATACTGTAAATACTTTAAAGACTGAGTGATCCATAAGAATCACGGTTTGTCTCACGTCGTAATGGCTCAACAAATTTGAGACACCCATAAACCATATTCAAGAGCATCCTCTATCCAACCTTAGCCATTTCTGTCTGTCTCTTTTCCTGTACTACTTTTCCTTCTAGGTGCTGGCGAGATCGCTCGATTGAGTGGCACTGCAAGGGGGGCTGCGGATGGTGGGGGTATTGGCCCGGGGATGCAAGCCCATGGGCTGATGATCCCCTCTCCCACTGCTCTCTCAGAGACCAGATCTCATTGCACCCTGGCCCCTTCGGGGGCCCGAGCATCTGGAGCAGCTTCGGTCTACCGGACTCGGGACTGTTCGGCCAGACAGACTAGGGAACTACAACAACAATAACACATTGGTACCTTACCTCGCTTTAACCTGATCCAGGCTCCTCGTTTCAGTGTCGGGACGGCCTTTACTACTCGCAGAACATCAGTCATTTGGTTGATTGGCACCATCTGCAACATTAATATATTCAAAACTAATCTTACAAAAATGCAAAATATAGTACAGTAGGTACATACATACATGCCCAGTATATAAAATTTAAGACTGACACAAAGTGTGGTTCCGGTCTCATGTCCTAATGGAGTCGCTCCAGGCAGCCCTAATCAGAGCTGCCTCACTTGTCAGGTTTTTCGATTCAAGATCAGATCGTATGATCTGATACCATGTCTGTCGTGGTCTGCCCCTTGGTGCAGCTCCCTCCACGTTCACGACTTGTATCTTTTCACCCAGCTTACTTCATCCATCCTCTCCGCATGTCCAAAACATCCAAGCATACTAGTATGCATTTCATCACTGATACTCTTGATACCTAAACGTCTCCTCAGCTCCACACTAGATATCATATCTTGCAGTTTGGCACCAAACACCCATCTTAACATTCTCCTCTCATTACGCTCTATTCTGTTAGTATCATCCGCTTTGACAGGCTATGTTTCTGAAGCATATATTATTGCGCTTCTAACACATCAAGCGAACACCTTTTCCTTCAAGGGGAGGGGGAGCTTTCTCAGGGTTCTATGAACTTTCCCGAGCTGTATCTTATTTTTATTATAGTAGCGGCCTCGGCCCTACCACCAGCAGAGATGGTATCTCCTAAGTAGCAAAACTTGTCAACCATCTCCAGTGCCTCATTGTCAAAGTTACCACTCTCGAGCCGGTCATTGAACACAAGCTCACCTTTGCATATTATGCATACTAATTTCTCAACTTCGGACTTCTTCCTCAGTAAAGGTCCCTTTATTCTAATGCAGTGCTTTTTCCTATGGTGTACCCAGCAGCGGCAGACGCTTCACTGTATTGAGTTCGCGCCCACACCTTTTCTGCATACTGCGCATGGGTATGTACCACTTTTTTCTACCTTCCCAAGCCCTAATATACTGTTATAATGTAAAACTTGTAAAATATTGGTTATATTTATATATTCCCAAATTGACTAATTCCTTGAATGTGACGATAGTGCGTTGTTTTATGTGTGATTAGTTTGCTTGGGAAACAGATTAACTTGCTCATGTAGTGATGTACACCCTATGTGGTGGATTGTGTTCTTTTATTTCAAATTTTTATTTTGCTACAGCGTTGTTTCCACAAAGCGATTTTGATTAGTTCTTTTGCCTTCATATTATCTTGTCCTTGTTTTGGTTTGTATATTTTGCAAGTTTTACATTATTATTAACTCCTAACCTTTACTTGCCATGCCATCTCTCAATCTTCTGAATTTGGCCTCAGCAGTAGCTATTATCTATGTAACATTATTCATCTACAACTATCTACCACCCTCCTAAAACTGTCTATATTGCCATCTACTCTTTTTTTCTGTGTATGGAGGAGACAAAAGGCAGGTTGCCTGTAACGAGTGTCTCCCCCAAAGCTAAAAGAGCGACAGCCAAATTCAAGATGCCTGAACACACAAAGTTTAAAGCAGTCTAAGTCATAGGATGAAGGAAAGATTGATTGAGGGAGAGTTCCAGAGTTTACTTGATTAGTAGAATAAAGAAAGAAAATTTGCCAATTCTTGGGTTGGAGAACTGGACAGAGTAGGAGCGGGACTGTGTTGAAAAACGGATGCCTCACACTCGCCGCAAGGGAAGGGGTATACACTGAGAGAGCTCTGAAAAACACTGATTGTTGTAATAGCGATAAAAGAGTGAGAGATGCAACAATGCGGCATGTAGAAAGAGATTGTAATGAACTAATAAGAGGAAGTGAGTTGATGAGGCGAAATGCTTTTGAATCTACTCGTTCGAGATGTGCGGTATGGATGGAGCCTCCCCACGCATGCGAACAATACTGAATACAGGGGCGCACTGTGCCCCGATACAGGGCAAGAAACTGTGCGGGGGTGGAGAACCCACAGAGACAGTTGAGCACACCTAACTTTTGGGAAGCTGCTTTAGCAAGAGTGGTAATATGATCTTTCCAAGAAAGGTTGGATGAAAAAGATACTCACCTAAAATATTGAAAGAAGATGAATGGTTGAGTTGTGTATTTTTGAAGAATAGTTGATAGTCTTGTGGAAGATTGTGATGGCGAGATAGAGAGAGAAACTGGGTCTTGGAGGCGTTGAAAGTACAGTATCAAGATTTTCTCTGCCCCCAATCAGAAATAATAGAAAGTTCAAAAGATAGGCGTTCTATGGCCTCGTCACGTTTGTTTTGGAGTGCTTGCATGCTGGGTTGATTTGAAAAACTAGTTGAATAGTGTAAGGTAGAGTTGTCAGCATATGAGTAGATAGGACTAGAGGTACAGTTGAGATCTCAATTAAAATTAGAAAGAGAATTGGAGACAGGACAGAACCCAGAGGAACACCGGAGTTGCTAGGTTGAAGAGGTGAGCGATGGCCGTCCACGACTGGAGCTATGGAGCGGTCTGAAAGAAAATTAGAGACAAAGGGACAGACAGAGGGATAGAAACCGAAGGAGGGTAGGTTGGAAATTAGAGATTTGTGCCAGACTCTATCGAAGGCTTTCAATATGTCTAGTGCAATAGAAAAAGTCTCACCAAAGTCCCGAAAGGAGGATGACCAAGAGTTAGTAAGATAAGCAAGAAGATCACCAGTAGAGCTGCCCTTAAGGAAACCGTACTGGTAATATGAAAGTAGATTATGGGAAGATAAATGCTTAAGAAATTTTTGAGGTAAAAAATAGTTTCATAAACTTTAGAGATGCAAGAAATGAGAGCAATTGGACGATAGTTAGAGGGCTGGGAGCGGTCACCCTTCCTTAGGACAGGTTAAATAAAAGCAAACTTCCAGCAAGAAGGAAAGAAAGTTAAAGGAAAGAAAGTTAGAGGAAAGACAGAGACGAAAGCGTTTGCTTAGGGAAGGGAGTCAGCATGGAAGAATAGTTTTTTAGTACAACAGGAGGAACACCATCCGGTCTGTACGCCTTCTTCGTATTAAGCCCAGAGAGAGCAGAAAGTACATCCTTAGAAAAGATTATGATCTTGTGAGAGGGGGGGGGGGGGGGGGGGGGAGGGAGAAGTAGTGCCCAGAATCATCTAAGGTGGAGGTTTTGAGCGAAGAGTTCAGCTTTGTCAGAGGAAAAGGTGATGGTGGTACCGTCAGAGTGGAAAAGAGGAGGAAAGACGAGGAAGTGAAATTGTTGGAGAGGTTTTTGGCTAGATGCCAAAAAGCTTGTGAAGAGCTAGTTGGAAAGTTCAGAGCATTTGTTATTGATGAAAGAGTTTTTGGCGAGTCTAAGGACAGATTTGGCTTGATTTCGGGCAGACATAAAAAATTATACAGTATGGGACTCTTGAGTTTGAAGGCAAAGGTACCATTTGAATGCTTCCTCTTTATTGCGGACAGCAGTAGAACAAGCGTGAGTAAACCAAGATTTTTGTGAGTTAGTTTGGGAGACGGAAGGGGATGTATGCTTCCATGCCCGAAAGGATTACCCCAGTAATGCGCTCGGCACTCTCTGAGGGTCCCTGGCCATGGTAGCAAAAATAATTCCTAAGAAAATCAAAGAAGTAGGCCTACTGCCTAAGAGCATCCCAGTCGGCAGCGCCAAAATGCCACAAGCGCCGCCGGCTGACGAGATCACAAGGCCGTACTGGAGAGATAGGACAAGTGACAGAGATAAGGCTATGATCAGAGGAGCCCAACGGAGGGAGAAGAGTTACAGTGTAAGCAGAAGGATTAGTGATAAGAAATAAATCGTGAATGTTAGGCCGATCTCCAGGGCGGTCCGGGATACGGGTGGGGTGCTGAATCAACTATTTTATGTCATTTAACACTGTTAACAAAATTCCCATGTCACTTACAGTCTGGCGCCAAATGCCAATCCTAAGATTCGATACTCCGTCCATGGCGGCCTTGACGTAGGACTGTTTGTAGGCCTCGATGTACACATAGCCCTTAACTCCCTCCGGTGCCACCACTGATTTGATCTGTAGTGGCTCTTCGGTGAACTGGTAGGCGTACATCTTGCGCATCAGTTGCAGGCATGTCACTTTTTCCTCTCCGATGCGACACTTCACCATCCACAAGTTCGGGTCCCTGAAAGTTGTGTTTGATTGCTTTTCCTATACTGTATTTCCAAGATTAATGGATACAAAATTTATCCTCTTTAAATTTGGGTAGTATATTTTAAGGTTGTATAATTTTTGTTTTCAAATAATCATACTCTCTTTCTTGTCGATTGGAAAAGTAACACTCAGCAATTGAAATGGATACTAAATTTGTCTAAGACCCAAGTTAAAAATATTATCATTCTGATTTCAAACATCCCTTTATACTTTACTGTAGCAGTTACTACATCAACTGGATTATATATGACAATGACAAGCCCGAAACAAGTGAAATGCAACATGAAAATATACCGGTACTTGAAAACTACCAGTATTGTATATTACATACAGTACATACAAAAATTTAAAGACCGAGTGCTCCACACGAAGTGCGGTTCCGGTCTCACGTTCTAATGACAGCATTCCAGGCGGGCTAGCCCTGTTCAGAGCTGCCTCACTTGTCAGGTTCTTCAATTAAAGATCAGAATGCAAGGTCTGATCCCATGCCTTTCTTGGTCTGCCCCTTGGTGCAGCTCCCTTCACGTTCACGGACGGAGATATATAAAACATCTCCTCATATAACATTTTAAAATAAATATGAAAATAAAAGTATCATTAAAAGAATGAGAACTAAAAATTATCTTGCTTATAAACACAAAATTGAAGGTCCTTGTAACTAACTTGACACCAGGAAGAAGAGTCTGTTGAGTAATTTCATCGCTCATCTCCTCGCCTCCCTCGCCAAAGCGCATGGCCGCTGATGATTCCTCGGCATACTTGCTGCGGTAGTACTCCTCAATCTCCTCTTCACGTTCATTGCTAACAAAAGGAAACAATGTTAAAGAAACTAAATGTGAATAAAGACAAAATCATACATTAATATAAGCTATTTAATTGTGGTATTGTCATCAAATTTAACCACACTTAAAAAATACATGAATGGCATGCAGTTGTATCCATAAGCTGTGTTGTATAAATCAGTTTATAAACATTTGGAATGTTTTTAGTTATTCATAAGAGATCAAGATAAGAAATCTGTAATAAATCTGCATTAACTGCATTAATAAAAGTAATAATGTATATGGGACACCCGATTATGTTTTGTAGAAGCCATCCTGAATATATATACTGGATTGAAAAATGGACCATTGCTTCTGAATTGGTTTCCTTACTCAAACTGTAAAAGTAGCGATACTCCTCTTTAGGCATTTAGTCAATAGCATTCCACACCAATTCAAATGATACAAATACAACTTTATTGATTCATTTACCCGACTCATTTGCACACAATGTACCAGATGGTGGTACAGTAGAAGTATCTGTACCTCCTGGCTGACCATTCTTTCTTACCGGAAGCAATCAATCTCTACAATCACACTTTGGGCGGGTGCCCAACCCCGAAAGGAGTTGAAATAGGGGAGCTATCCCCCCGCCCAAGGCGGCTTTCTAGGGCCTTTCCTAGCTGATGCTGAGAGGATTGGGTTCTAGTCATGTGGTGATGGGCTGGTCTATCCGAGTGAGAACTGAGCGATCTCTGCCATACCCATAGCTTACTCTGACTGTTCCTTTTACTTATATATCTTCTAGATCTCAAGTGGCGGCGTCTTTTCCGTGGATTGACCTCCCTACTGCCAACCTAGAAGTTGGCAGATTGGGAGCCAAAGCGTCACATTTTTCCCTTATCCCTCAACTTTCCCTTCATAATTGCTGAGGGGCACAGGGCCTTGGGTGGGGCTTTGGTTTCCCGGGCGTTTCCGCACCCTCCTCAGCTCCCTGCCTTGGAGTGGCTTCAGTCACCCGGGCTTTGTTAGTGGTAAGCAGGGAGGATTTTGTGGGGGCGCTCGTTTATGGCCTTGGCCTTGCTCGAGACCTTGGAGCTGTTCGGCCAGACAGCCTGGGGAACAACAACAACAACAACAACAACAACAACAACAACAATCACACTTTTCCTTTGCATTGTTTTCTTTGAAACTTTGCTCACAATTATTTTACACTTACATTATACAGTTCCCAAATATTTAACCCATTCAGACCAATAATGCCTTCCATACTTGTATCTGGCAATCATAAGACCCTTTACTCAGTTTCAAAAGGACCTGTGTATTGCCTCTCTCTATCATAAGTTTTCTTTTGTTTAATAAGACCAGTTAACGCCCCCAGACAGAAATAGTTAACTTACTGACGAGGAGGCGGGTGACACGGTATTATCCCCACAACTGTAAAAATCTCACCGAGGGACCGTTAGAAGTCGGAGGAACGTGGGGTTGCCACCATTCGACAGATTTTGATCTAACTTACCTAACTTACTGAGCTCAATATGACGCTAGAGCATCATATAACTTATTAGAGAGATATTAAGATAAGTTCATATGACGCTCTAGCGTCATATGAGTATTTTGGCCAAACCGCCATATGACGCTCTAGCGTCAAATGAGACGGAGAGTGTTAAGTAGGAGGCCATCCTACCACAACTCGTTGGTTGCTATCATATCAATATAATTTTCTCCAATATCTGGTTTCTCTCTGGAAAGCACCAGTAAACATAATTAATTGTAAAAATATATATACAGTATATACAGTACAGTATATATACCGGTATATTTTTATTTTAAATAAATAAAATAAAAAACATACACACACCTCCAGATCATATTGTTCATATACTTTATGCCTATATCATATACAAAACATTAATAAATTTCAAAGATCGAGTGGTTCACACAAGGTACAGTTTCAGTCATATGTTCTAATTGCGGCATTCCAGGCAGCCCTATTCAGGGCTGCTCGACGTGCCAGGTTATTCATTTTGAGATCAGACCACACGACTTGAGCCTATGTCTTTCTAGGTCTACCCTTTGATGCCACGCCCTCCACATTCACAGACTTGCACCTTTTCACCCAATTTAGATCATTCATTCTCTCCAAATGCTAAAACTATCCAAGCTTGTTAACATGTATCTCTTCCTTGATACTCTCGATACGGTACCCAACTGCCATAGCTAACGCCTTATTCCATTGCCTTTAGTATATTTTGCAAGTTTTACATTATAATAACTCAAAAAGGACTTAAGCCATCCAGCTGACAGTTCTACCATATGGAAAGTCAACCAGTTTTGAAAATTACAGCCCATTTGCTGTAGCCATAGCCAAGTTACAGGAGGCTCGGGGCCACAATTTTTAGACTTGTCATAATGACTAAACTGGCACTAAAGTGCGAGTCAATCAAGATAGGCAGTGTAGTAGAAGACTTACTCCCAGACATTGCGAGCTCGGAAGTTGGCTTCAATCTCCCGGGCAGTAACTCCCACCTCCTCTTTCTCATGTAGCAGGTCATAGTAGTCACCCTGGAAATACATTAACCAGATGACATGAATGAATTATACAGTAGAATAATAATGATATATTAATAGCCATAGACAAACGGTTATAAAATACTGTACTGAACTGGATTAATAATGCTGTATAGACAAAGTTATAGATTGATGATGATGATGACAAAGTTATGTATTACCATACTGTCTGTTAGTGAAAAGTGCATAATAAAATGACCATGGTAGACTTTCATGTCAAAGTCAATATGTCACATAAAAGTTGTTGCATATTCCAAGAGATGAAAAAAATTATATAAAACCTAGGTTGCAATAAAGAAGGCAAGGGGGGAGCTTTCAAACCTCAATTCCTTCAGTAATATGATGCCATTCTAATTATATTCTGGTTTACTCAAAATGACCTTACTCAGCTTAGGAAGGACCTACATCAATCAGAGGGTAAATTTAACTGACCCAAATGAACCCTCTCACTCCTAGAAGTCATGCTTTAAGATAATTATAATAATCTGTTAGATGGTGAAATATTATTCCATCTGGTGCCACCTGATTGAAAGGGTTAAACACCACTCCACCAGATGTCTGATGTCACCCCTTCACTCTTCATGTTAAGGGGAGATGGTTCACTTTTTGGCCGATTTGTGCATGTATTAATTATTTTTCTAGTTTCCTCCCTAGACCTCCATCAAATTAAAAAAAAAACATCCATTAGATCCCCCTTCTAGATTAATTTGTACACTGTTATGGCCGAAGGCCGGTTCTTCTAACATTACAGGCCCACTATCGTTCGCCAGAGAAAAATCGACACCTAAATAGCACGAAAGGTCTAAATATTGACAAAGAAATAGGGGCGAAAGGTCTTAAAATCAACTAACTAATGGGGCAAACATCTTAACATCTGAATACTAATGAGGCTAAACATGAAGGAGAAAGTGGTCCAGAAAACCGGCCTATGTCCCCTTAACCTCTGGGCTGCGCACCCTAAGTAATATACACCACACGCCTGTGCGGAGGTATTTCCACTGTTTCCTCACTAAAATTGTTATTTTACCATAAATATCATTAATACTTATCCATATGCGCCTATTTTACGTTTAATATGAAGATAGTAACATGTTACAACAATAAAACAAGTGGGAAAAGTGTTTGGATGGTCAAAATCGCAAAATGAAAGCGAGAGTTTCATTCATCAAGTGTGAGCCAGCCTGCTCCACATCCTCCCCTCTCGAGGCTTGGAGAGACACTGAGGCCTCTCTCTGTATCTCTCTCTCTTTCCCACGCATAGATACACAGATGACCACGCCCTGCTAGCAACTCGCTAATGTTAGCACGAAAATATACCTAAGAATAAGGGAATAACAGGGAAAATAGGTGATAATTGAAGGGGGGGGGGGGGGAAAGAGGGGCAGGAGAGGATGTGGAGGAGTGATATGTGGCATGGCCGAGGGGCAAAAAGAATAAAACAAAAAAAATCAAGTGCTACTGGGGTATGGCTACCCCCAAAATGGGGATTGGGCCTGAGCATATAGATAGCTACTGGGGTGTTTAAAAAAAAAAAAATTTAAGGCCTAGGATCATAAGAGTCTCCCCGCAGTCGCCCAGTAAAACTCATAAGTCTTCCCGCAGTTCCAGGGTTAACAGGTACAGCTGGGTGTTTTATTTTTCATATTTACAGCAAAGCAAGTCTATAAGTTAAAATTCTATCATAATATAGTGCTTAAGTTTTAAGGAGGTGGAAAACCCCTGGTGTCAACCTAATCACCAACCAAGATATCAAATTATTCAAATAAGAGATTGTTCAAACACTGCCTTTAATTCAGTCATAATCATATCTTTATACAGTTAGTGTTATGTTTAATAGTTCTTATTATGTCTTTGGAAACGATAATATGGACAAAAGAATACAATTTCTGGCTAATTTTCTGGGAGCCATCCAGCAGTCTTCTATCTCTTATTGGTCAATTTCCTACATGGCTCCTAAGTTGTATAATCAATTTCCGTTGTCAATGAGACAGTTGAATCTTTTATGGGGCAGCTCAAGATCTTTCTCTTCCAAAAAAATTACGATCTTGCGAGTGGTACGGTGACAAATTATTACAGGCTTTAGCTGTTGCAACTTTCCTCATTTGCAGCTTATACTGTAAATGAACGCCACAATTCTTTTAATGGTAGTGTAACACATTCTGAGCGCAAGTGAACTGGCACTTTTGAGAAATAAAGACCAGATTATTATTATATTATTTCATCTTTCAATCAATTCAGACCCAAACAACATTGCTCCGGTTAGACACACTGGCCCCCAACATTGGGACCTGTGTGGATTAGTATTAACAGGTATATTATTCTGCAAGTTTTACATTATACTAGATGACGGGGAGGTTAACTCTGATAATATTCATCCTAAAAATATCTAAGCAGTGCAAACATATCTTAATTTCGACTTGTGGACTACCATAACAATCCCAGAAATATGAAGAAACTTGTGACAAATAGAATGTATAGTAACTGAGATTGGTATACATCTTCCATTTTGGCGCCCCTGTTTTCATTTGCCTATCTGAACACCAGCGTTGGGCACCGATAACCAAAATTGTAACTTTGATAACAATAATCCAATAACCCCAAAGAAACTACCACCACAGTATACAAACAAAACATAAGATCAGTGATGGAATATGCAAGCCCTACCTGGGCTTCTAACCTATCTGAAACACATCACAAGACCTTGCAGACCATTCAAAAGAAAGCCCTAAAAATCATCACAGGCTGCACAGCTACTACACCTAGGCCTACATCAAGAAACCAAAGTCCTCAAAGTCAAAGACCACCTAGACATGAGGCACTCAATTCCTGGCTACAGCCTCCACAAACCAACATCATCCACTTCACTACATGGCAGCACACCCACAGACATCAAGGAATATCAAAACAACACCCAGCACACGATATCACACACAAATACTGTCATCTCTCCCTCCCTGCCCACCCCAAACCAGCTTCCAGAAGCAAATCCATACTCATATCTCTTGCCGTTCCATCCAATCACTCAAAGACAACACGCAGCTGCAGGCCTACCTCCAGACCATCCTTCTGAATCCTTCCTTCCTCGCGAGGATAGAGTCCACGTGGCCAGGCTTAGATATGGGCACCATCCAGCTCTTCTGAGGTTACAGAAGAGACTGGATAACTCTGTCATCAACACCTGCCCAGGATGCAACACAGCACCCCATACTATTAGACATATCATAGAAGACTGCATTCCGCACAATCACATACGCCAACAACATAATTTACACTCCTTGTAGTAAGATGAGGGGCCCTGTGGGAAAGCCCGACCGTGGTCATGGCCTTCCTTAGGGACTCGGGGCTGTTCAGCCAGGTAGCCTAGGGAACGACAATAACAACAACTGCATTTTTTACGTCCGATAATTTTAATAATAATAATAATAATAATAATAATAATAATAAGAAGCATGTTACTTATTTCTCATAAGCGCCAATTTTTCCGAAGAATTCACTAGCGCTCGGAAAGAGAAAGAAAAAAGAACAAAATCAATGCATCAAAAGAAGGCTTATATACAACACACATTTAACAATCACTAGCAGTGGCAAAATAGCCTAAACTCTATAGCCATCTGTCATGACACCTCTCTCAAGATCATAGCTTCTCTCAAAGAGAAAAGTCTTAAGTTGTCTCTTGAAGCATTCAACAAAACTCGGTTGTCTCATGGACAGCGGCAACCTGTTATACAACCTCGGAGCCATGTAGGAGAATGACCTCTCAAAGAAAGAAGACTGCTGGAAAGCCCTTGGTTCATCAAGACGAAAAGGGTCATTGTCATGACGCACAACTACACCATGGTGTGCCGGTGGGCGCCTGAGCAGCTCCGCAAGGTACCTAGGCTCACCAAATTTGAGAACCTTAAAAGTCACCAAACACAACTTAAATTCTATTCTTGCTCTTACTGGCAGCCAGTGCAGTTCTATGTGAAGAGATGTAGTAGGAGTTCTAGGTGGAACACCAAAAATGAGTCTTGCGGCCCTGTTAAGAACAGACTGAACTTTCTTTAAAATATAATTTGGAAGACCCACCAACAGGGCATTGCAATAATCAACACGAGAGAAGACTGGTCAATGAGTGAACCAACGTCAGGAGGCTGGTTATAAACGGCTTCACCAAATAGAGATTTCTGATGTGCAAGTAACAACTTTTAACTATCTGGTTTACATGCTCTTTGAAATCTAATCGGGAGTTCACATATACACCCAGATTTCGAACAGAGTTGGCCGGTCGCAGCTGAGATCCACCCACATTGATGGAGAGGGCACCTACTATATCATCAGCTCTTCTATTTCCTCGGATGATGAGAATATCAGTTTTACCATCATTTAGTTTAAGTTTTCTCGCTCTCATCCACTTCTTGATATCAGACATCAACAATTCCATCTTACTCCGTATATCAACTATATTTGTGATTCTCACATAAATCTGGGTGTCATCTGCATAAAAGTGAAAGGTGACATTATGTGCACGAAGCAGAAGAGACAAACTGCTGATATAAATTATAAATAGGATAGGACCTAAAACTGATCCCTGCAGGAGCACCATACTGCAGGGGTGTCGAGTCCGAGACCATTTGATTTACCATCACACTCTGGGATCTACCTGACAAGTACGACCCAAGAAGCAAGAGAGCGGAGTCACGCACACCACAATCATAAAGATCACTCAATAACAACTTGTGATCCACTGTGTCAAAGGCCGCAGAGAGATCAAGCAAGACCAATAGTGAGGCCACACCATTGCAAATGTTCTCAACTAGATCATTATGTACTCTAATCAATGCTGTTTCAGTTGAATGATGCTGTCGGTAAGCAGACTGAAAAATTGGGATAGTTTCATTCTGCTGAAGTAGTGGTTGTAATTGGTCAAGTATTGCACGCTCTAATATCTTTGATATGAAGGACAGGTTGGAGACAGGACGATAGTTCAACATGTTCTCAACATCAAGTCCAGGTTTCTATAGAGTAGGTCGGAGTAGTGCATGCTTTTCAGAATGTGGGAAGCTACCTTCAGAGAAGCACTTATTAATTATTTTGGAAATAAACTCAACTGTGTGATCATAGACTCTTGGTAGCTTGGAAACATTTACGGGATCCAACGGGCAAAATGTTTTATTGAGGTTTCTTATGTAGGACGAGATCATGTCCACCTCTACTGAGTGAAAGGATGAGAGGACATTATTAGGAATGTGTCAGGGTTGGAGTACAACTGAAAGTTCTTCACCAACAGAAGCATCATCCAGTTCCTGTCTTATGCGAGTTATCTTGCCAGCAAAAAATGCCACAAAGTTGGCAGCCAACTCGGCATCGGGTACAGAAGGTCTTAAGCTGACTCTTGTTTTTCCAAGTAAACTGTTTACAATTGAAGCCAACCTCCTCTGGTCGTTACCACACGAGTCAAATTTTCCCTGATAATACACTTTCTTTTCATCTTTGATTGTGTGGACCACGGCTCTTCTGGCTGACAGATATTGCAACCATGTAGAGTCTGTTTTATTTTTCCGCCATTCACATTCAGCTCTTCTACGCGCTCTTCTAAGAAATTTAACTCGAGTGCTATACCAGGGTGAATCATCTCGTACTATGATTTTCTTCTCTACTTCTGGACAGTGATGATCGAACACTAATTTAAGTGCATTTCCATGTACCTCCACCAGCTCATCTGAAGTAAAGTTGGAAGTATCAATACTTCCCAAGTACTGTTTTACTTCACTGCTAGCCAAATGTTGGTCTGTATTTTTATAATTTCTAAATCTGATTACTTTTTCATGTGTGAGTGGCTTAGGGAAATCAAAGCTGAAAGTAATCAAAGCATGATCAGAGGTATTAGGGTCAGCATTCTCAACATCAACATCCAGAACACCACCACAACCCACAGGAGAGAAAACCAAGTCAAGGGTGTGTCCTAAGATATGAGTTGGGTGGGACACATGGTTTACAAAATTGTTCTGATCAGTCAACTCAAGGAACTCAGGAGAGAATGGCTTCAGATGAGGGCCATCAACCCAGTAATTAAAATCTCCACATATCAAAAGTCTTCCAGTTTTAGCAGAAAATTCCTCGAGAAACTGCCCAAACTCTTCCATAAAACCCCTATCTGTGCCACGATGGCCAGGCCTATAGACAACTGCCATTCTTAGAATTTGTTGATAAGAGTTTTATTTCCACTTCCAACAGTTCATAATAAAGAGGGGCTGGGTTATGGCTTATTTGCAAGATATTCACCAGAGATGTGGAGTAGACAACTGCCACTCCACCACCCGGATGATCTCCCCTAGGCCTAGGAACATTTATTATGGAATGGGTTTTAGGCAATGCCATCTGGATAATATTCAGATCTGACTCGAACAACCAGGTCTCAGTGAGACATAATACATCTAGGTTACGTTCATCCAAGATCTCGCAAATATGATCCATTTTGTTACGCAAGGAACGAACATTCAACAGACCCAGTTTCAACCGGCTCCCGTGTGCATTTTTCAGTTTTTTGAACCTACAAAATTGGTGTTTTCAATAACTTTATTTCTCTGAGCTGTCATTAGAGGACAATTTCTACTTGAGGCGAAATGATTTAACAAGTTATCGGAAGTAAATAATGTGACGCCTACCAGCGTTGGCAGAATCGCCTCTCGTTAGCCACTAGCACTCGCCAGGGCAGTGAAATGGGCTACAGTTATCAGAGAATGTTGTTCTTTCTTTCATAGTACTTGCATTGTTACAGATAGTCCAGTGGTGGTCTTTATTTTCGTCTGTGACAACGGGAAGTATTTTATATCATTAGTAGAATATAAGATGCATTGTGGAGGGAGAGAGAGAGAGGCGAGAGCGTGGTGGTAATATGTGTGTGCGTATGTCTGTGCTACCTCGCTCGGAGGAGTTTTCCCGCCCGCGCGGGCTTTCTCTCGTCTTTGATTGGCTGGTGGTTCCTGGCGCGTCCTAGGGGCCTGCTGCCTTGTGACGTATCGGCCCGTGATTGGCCGACCATCGCGCCTTTGTGGGCTCCTGCGGTCCCGAGGAGCTACCCTCCTCAGAGCAGGCTAGGGGCGCACACGACTAACATCCTTTTTATACCTGTCCCCCATATCTCCACTATTCTGATACTGTCTCTCTCACTCAACTTCCTTTCTTTCATTCCTCTAATCTTTTAACGTCACAACACTCCCTTTGGGTTCTGTACACGATTTCATATCGGCCCATCGTATTGTGTGCGTCGCTCTCATATATATTTACATGTATTAGAATAGGCTATAAGGGTTCTTAGTCTATGGAGGTTTGATGACTCTGTGTGTGTCTCCCTCAGTGTCCTTAGTCTATGGAGGTTTGATGACTGTTTGTGTGTGTCTCCCTCATTATCATTAGTGCTCTGCTCGGTTATTTAATGCTAGACTGGGATGAGGTTTCTGTTGTCGTTGTCACCGATGTGTGTACGGTTTTCTTATACCTACACGACTTCGACGGTTTCTGTGGCAGCCTAGGTTGTCCTTTTGGTTGTGTCTTTTGCGAGTGCAGCATGGTGTTGTAAGAGGGCATTAGCCTACTACCTTATAACACAGTGCTGCCTCTTTGCTTGACTTTAGAGGGATTGCCAGGGTAGAACCAGATACTTGAAATCTGGATCTACCAAGAGAGCATCCCCGTCATTAACGTAACTTTAATCATACCGCCTTAAAGACAACGCTAGGCTATGAGCCTGTCTTGCTCAGCCACAGTTTCCTAACCTTGATATCCCAGCTAGACTTTATTCGCCGAGCAGACACTAGTTAGGACATAAGCTCTTTTGTTATGTATGCATTATTATTCACAGCATTTATTAGTCTAGGTTGTTGTTGAGTTGCACAACCATAGCAGACTGTTTCGTTGATGAGGAAGTACTTCTTTTAGTGTCGAGCATTACTACCGAAAGGGGTGAAGTCACAGAGTGTGAGGTGAAGCTGAACGGTCAGGCTATGGAGATCGTCAACTCTTTTAAGTATCTGGGCAGTGTGTTGAGTAAAGATGGGACTATGGATGAAGAGGTGCGGGAGAGGGTACAACAGGGGAAGAGGGTTGTAGGAACGCTAAAAGCAGTAACAAGAAATAGGGTGGTCAGTATGGAAGTGAAGAAGTCCTTGCATGACAGTGTGGTAATCCCGACACTGACTTACGGAAGCGAAGCATGGACGTTGGTTGAGAGACTCAGACCAAGAGTGAGAGCAGTGGAAATTAATTACTTAAGGAGTGCATGCGGAGTTACATGGAGGGATAGACAGACTAATGAGGAAGTAAGAAGGAGGTGTGGTGTGGAGGTAGATGTGCTGGAAAGTGTGAAAAGGAACAACTTGAGATGGTTCGGCCATATGGAACGTATGGAAAGCGAGAAAATGACTAAGAGGGTGTACGAGAGCGAGGTGGAGGGACAGAGGGGGAGAGATAGACCGAATATGAGGTGGAAGGATGGAGTGAGGCAGTACATGAACGAAGGCGGTGCTGGTTGGGGGGAGGGGTGTCGACTGACTGGGGACAGAGGTGCATGGGGGCGGTTCGTTCGTGGCCACCCCTTCGGGGATCACGGCATCAGGCAATAGATAGATAGATAGATTACTACCGTTGCGCATTTATAGTATTCTCGTGTCAGTTAACATTATATGTCCTATCTTTTAGTGTATTCAGTCTACACGTGTGGTGTCCTGCCTCCCGCCTTTATATAATCTAAGATACGAGCATCTTATGAGCATCAGACTTTCTTCAGAAGTTTGCAGGTCTATGCTGTAGGACTATACTTCACTTTCTTTCAGATAGGAGTGAAGAGTTTATTGTTGATTAGAGTAACTATATTGAAGCATCTTTTTATTGTATTAAATCTTGCAGTGATTTAATTGATCCTTCCATAGCTTCCCTTTTTATGCATTTTAACATAACTTTCATCTTGTTTGTTATCAGGCTATACCAGTGTGGGTTAGCCTGAAGTAGAGTACATTTATGCCCAGTTAAGGATACCCCGTTATCGCAGATTAACTCTGGAGGATATAGGTGTTTTTGTTCGCCGGCATATAAGTTCGAGGGTTTGGATCTAGCGTACCGTTGTTGCATAGTGCCCTATTACTAGTCCAATCATTAAGTGCCCTTGTTTTATTCGTAGCCCCGGTCGTAACAAATGGCGACCTTGCCTAGTATCGTATTTTAGTAGAAACCAGGATCCATTTGTTGTTATTGCAGTAATAACAAATAGTGCCCTTGCCTGGTATCTAAGAATTGCAGGATTGTTGGACATTTGTTTTGAGGAATATTTTGGACACGTGGATTTTTTTTTTTGGCAACGTAATATAGCACTTGAGTTGTCTTCGAGCATATTTTTTGAGTGAATAGTGCTACATGAGAGTTTAGGTACTCCTTTGTTTTATAAACGTTGAGAATTTTCGGTGGACACTATGTCGAACGACGGATCTATGTACGGTGAGGACACAGTACGGGAAGTAGACTCTGAGGTGCAGCAGCGGGGTTTGTTAGAATACATTAGAGTTATAACTAGTGAGGAGGATGCAAGGAAGTTTCTGGAGATGCCTATTACTGTTGACCGGGTGTCGGGGATTGATCGGTATGGTCTCCAGTGTTTGGCCACGGTCATGGGGCATGTGGGCACTAGCAGCATGACGAGAAGTGACCTGGTGGCCTGTGTGCTCGGTGGGGTGCGTGGGGCTTCGGGTGGAGCGGGAGCTGGGGCACCTTCGGCCCAGCCCCCATTCCACTCGACTCCTACCATGGCGCCCCCTCGGGCTCCGGAGCCGGGTACGTTCCCGCATGCCGATAGTCACTGGCAGCGTGGTTTGTCACTGGGTGGGTCTCCAATTGTTGCATCTCCTCCTCCTCAAGGTTTAACTGCAGATATGATCTTCCAGCTTGAGATGGCTAAGATGGCTAAGCAGCAGGAATACCAGCTTGAGATGGCTAAGATTGAGATGGCTAGGATTCAGCAGCAGCAGCGGGAGGCTGAGCTCAGGATTCAGGCTGAGGAGAGAAAGACCATGTACTGTGCAGACATAGAGCTTGAGAAGTCTCGGGTGGAGTCGACAGGGCAGCGTCTCGGTTTTGGGAATCGAGGTCTTGATCAGTCTTTATCGCACCTTCTTAAGTTAGTCCCTGCATTTGACGAGTCGGGTGTCACCAAATTTTTCCTGCGTTTTGAGAAGAAGTGCCGGGAGCACCAATGGCCCGAGGTTAAGTGGGCAGCCCTTGTTTCCTCTAGGTTGGTTGGCAAAGGACTCAAGGCATATGATGCGTTGACCTTGGAGTCTTGCATCGATTATGAGGTACTGAAGGAAGCTGTTCTGCGGGCGTACGAGTTACAACCAGAGACATATAGGTTGAAGTTCCGGCGTGTTACGAAGGGTCGTGAGTGCACTTTTCTAGAACATGCCCGGGAACTGTCTGATGCATTGAGAAATTGGCTGAGGTCAGAGAAGGTGACGACGTTCGAGGAGATTGAGCAGTTATTCCTTCTAGAGCAATTTTATAAGTGGACAGGCGGCGACCTGACTTTGAACCTCAAAGAGAAACAGCCTAAAACTCTACAAAAGGCAGCCGAGTTGGCTGACCTGAGAATGTCACTGATTCGTGGGTGCGGGTCTGCACAACGGACCGATGCAGTTAACAAGGGGCGCAACACTCCACCCCCCCGAGTCAGTGATGCACAAGTTAATAACGAGAGTAAGAGCAATGATACCAATTTTGATCACAAACCTAAAACCGTCCCGTTTAAGAGAGGTCAGGGCCCTTCCCCACCTCAGGGGAAGTCCCAGGGTGAACTAGAGTGTTTTAAGTGTCATAACAAGGGGCACTTCGCACGTTCCTGCTCTAGTAACCAACCTAATGCAGTCGTGTCTTTGGCCAGCAACATTGGGGTGTCTCTGAGGTCTTCTGCATTTACCCGGGGTGATATGTCAGATATAGGCTGGAGGCGTGCCTGGAGAAGTTTGACAAGAACGAAAGAATATTTCTGATTGGGGATATGAATGGTAAGGTGGGTGATAGGAAAGTTGAGGGAGTGGTGGGAGGGTGGGGGGTACCATCAGAGGTGAATGGGAATGGTAGTGCACTTGTGGACGTATGTGTGGGAAGGAGGCTGTGGATAGCCAACACCTTCTTCCGACACAGAATGATCCACAGGTACACGTGGAAACGGATGTTGACGATGAAAGATAAGACAGTGGTGGAACGAAAGTCATTGATTGATTATGTATGTGTGGATGAACGAATGAAGAAATCTGTGATGGATGCTAGGGTGTATAGGGGTATTGGAGGGGGTCTGTCTGATCATTATGTAGTGGTAGCTAAGGTTAGGATACAAAAGAAGTGGGTGAGGAGAGCGGGAGGGAGGCGAGAGGAGGGTGGAATGGTGAGGAGGGTGGAGAGGTTGCAGGAGGAGGAAGTCAGGGAGGAGTACAGGAGAGCAGTGGAAAGACGACTAGGTGGGTTCGACCTGGAAGTTATGGAGGAAGTGGAGGAGATGAGCAAGGTGTTTAAGGATGAGATCTGTGCAGCATGTGAGGAGGTGTGTGGAGTGAGGAGAAGAGGGAGGGGAGTGAAAGGTACAGCATGGTGGACAGAAGAGGTAAGAATAGCTGTGGAAGAAAAGAAGAAAGCATATAGAGTGTGGTTGGGTAGTAGAGGGAATGAAGATTCCGAGAGACAGAAACGAGCGAGGTACGTGGAGAGTAAGAGGGTGGTGAAGAGAGTAGTGAAGGAAAGTAAGAGAAGAGTAGATGAGGAATTTGGAAGGAATCTGAGTGTAAAATGGAGGGAGAGTAAGAAACTGTTCTGGAAAGAAGTCAAGAAAGTTAGGGAAGGTAGCAAGGGAAACAGTAAGGGTGTGAAAGATAAGAATGGGAGAATGCTAGCCGAGAAGCAAGAGAGAGTCGAAAGATGGAGGGAGTACTTCAGTGAGTTGCTAAATGAAAGGAATGAAGAGCCAGCAAACATAGCTGGATATGGTATGGGAGGGAGAAGAAGAGAAGTAGTGGAGGAGGAGGTGGGGATCAGGAGGTCAGAAGTGTGGGAAGCCATGAAAAGAGTGAAGTTGGGGAAAGCACCAGGAACAGATGGAGTGTGTGGGGAAATGTTGAGGTATGGTGGTGAGATAGTGATAGAATGGGTATGGAAAATGTGCAAACTAGCATGGGAGAAGGGGAGTGCACCCGATGACTGGAAGACTGGCATAATAGTCCCCCTATATAAGGGCAAAGGGGAAAGAGGAGTGTGTGGTAACCACCGAGGAATATGTCTTCTAAGCGTAGTAGGGAAGGTATACAGTAGGGTAGTGATTGAGAGAGTGAGAGTGAGAACGGAGAAAGAAATGGATAGGCGACGAGCAGGGAGGTTTTAGGAAGGGAAGAGGATGTGTAGATCAGATTTTTACCCTGAATTGTGTTGTGGAGAAGTATCTGGAGAAGAAACAAAAGGTGTATGTTGCCTTTATGGACTTGGAGAAGGCCTATGACAGAGTGGATAGAGAAGGTTTGTGGAAAGTACTTAGAATATACGGAGTAGAGGGCAAGTTGCTGAAAGCAGTGAAGAGCATGTATGAGGGTGCAAAGGCGGCAGTACGTGTGGAGAGTGAGCAGAGCGAGTTCTTTGACCTGAATGTTGGTTTGAAACAGGGGTGTGTGATGTCCCCGTGGTTGTTTACTGTATATATGGATGGAGTCATGAAAGAAATACTATCAAGAGCAGTGAATGTTGGTGTATCGCTGAAAAGGGAGGGAATTGAGTGGAAGCTACCTATACTGCTGTTTGCGGATGATACAGTTCTGATGAGTGATAATGAATGGGAGTTGCAGGGTCTGGTAAATGAGTTTGGAACAGTGTGCGAAAAACGGAATTTGAAGGTAAATACGGGGAAGAGCAAGGTTATGGTCTTCGAAAGGGGTGAAGTCACAGAGTGTGAGGTGAAGCTGAACGGTCAGGCTATGGAGATCGTCAACTCTTTTAAGTATCTGGGCAGTGTGTTGAGTAAAGATGGGACTATGGATGAAGAGGTGCGGGAGAGGGTACAACAGGGGAAGAGGGTTGTAGGAACGCTAAAAGCAGTAACAAGAAATAGGGTGGTCAGTATGGAAGTGAAGAAGTCCTTGCATGACAGTGTGGTAATCCCGACACTGACTTACGGAAGCGAAGCATGGACGTTGGTTGAGAGACTCAGACCAAGAGTGAGAGCAGTGGAAATGAATTACTTAAGGAGTGCGTGCGGAGTTACATGGAGGGATAGACAGACTAATGAGGAAGTAAGAAGGAGGTGTGGTGTGGAGGTAGATGTGCTGGAAAGTGTGAAAAGGAACAACTTGAGATGGTTCGGCCATATGGAACGTATGGAAAGCGAGAGAATGACTAAGAGGGTGTACGAGAGCGAGGTGGAGGGACAGAGGGGGAGAGGTAGACCGAATATGAGGTGGAAGGATGGAGTGAGGAACTACATGAACGAAGGCGGTGCTGGTTGGGGGGAGGGGCGTCGACTGACTGGGGACAGAGGTGCATGGGGGCGGTTCGTTCGTGGCCACCCCTTCGGGGATCACGGCGTCAGGCAATAGATAGATAGATAGATATGTCAGATGCGGGGGCACAGCCAGTGAAGAGGTGTCCGGAAGGCTCGAAACCTGTCCACGATGCTTTTTGCGACCATAGAGGGCGTGGCTGCGTGAGTTGGGCTGGTTGCAAGCATGGGTTGGAGTTGTTGCGTGATACAGGTGCATCCCAGACTCTGATGAAAAACTTTACAGGCAAACCTATAAACGCGGCACGGGTGGTTGTGGTGCAGGGTATTAATGCTACAAAGTCATACCCGTTGGTTCGAGTAGAGCTGGAGGTTGAAGGTGTGACACGAGAGTTGGATGTCGGAATCGTGGAGAAACTGCCAGTAGAGGGCGTCGACCTTCTTCTCGGCAACGACTTTGCGGTGCCTACTTCTGAAGTTCCACCCTTAGTCGTTGCCGAGAGGGCGGCCGACGTGAGTAGGGAGGGGCAGGAGTTGGTCGAGAGGTGTCAACCACAGCAGAGGGCGTGTGTTGTCACCCGATCTCGTGCATCTAAAGTGTCACAGCCTATTCCTCAGTCTCTAGACCAGCGGAGGAACGGTCAGAAGGAGAAAGCTAAAGTTGGGAGTTTTGTGAGTTTTGCTGCAGCGGCTCTCCTTAGCGACTTAGTACTTGACCCAGAGGTGAGCTCCGGAGTGGCCCCAGAACCTGTCACCCCTAGTGACATGGTTGGGCGTGATGGCACTCCGCGACTTAGTAGTTCCCAGGTGGAGGCGAGTTGTGGGAACGGGGCTATTGAACACGAGGACGGGGAAACATGTCATGTGAACCTATTGAAGGAGTTTGTGAGGCAACCACCTGAGCAGCCTACTGTCCCTGCGTTGGTCTGCAGCGGCCAAGGTGGAGAAGGAGAGGGGGGGCAGTGGGGCACAGGTGGAGGAGAGTTGGGATTGTCATGTCTCGGCAGAGCAGTGGGCGGGGGACACGAGTCTGGTGGCTGGGGAAGCGCTAGAGCACCTGCCTGAGCAGCAGTGTGCAGCGCTCCAGCACCAGCTCGTTTCATACCCCACTGGTCGTGCCGAGCACCCAAGCCTCACAACTCATGCGGTGCTAGATGTTCCGCGGGCAGGTCACTTGAGTGTTTGTAGCCCGTTGGCCTCGTTGTTTCGGTGGTTCAAGGTGGGCGACGAGGCTTTGGCATGGTTGTCAGGTCAGGGTCGACCCATGGCTGCCAAGGGTGGTGGTCAGAAGGAGGACATTGAGCAGATTGGTGAGGTTGGCTGTGGAGTGGATGTGCCCGGTCGTCGCATAGCCTCCCAATGCTGCTCTAGTCTAATGCAACAGCCCTACCATAGACCGACTGTATCTGACCATGTCGCTGAAGGCGGTGATGCTGCGCAGGCAGATGTAGTCGTAAGGAATGCGGGGGTGCGCATGTACGGTATCGGCGGTGAAGCCTTAGCAATTATGAACTATGGGAGTGACTGCACAGGTGGTACTGATTGTCCCTCTCATGACCTGGCTGTTCTAGGGACGAAGGTGGAGAAGGAGGGAGACTATAGTTTAGTAGCTGCGGTCTCGGCTGGGTTGTGGGAGGGCACTAGGCATGTTGTTCTGCGAGATAAGTTGTTTACTAGGCTGTGGCAGTACATCCGCATGTTTGTTGCTTCTCCAGGCCTGATGTACGGGGTAGAATCCGACATGGAGGCTGGAGACAGTGCAAGGCTCAAGTTAGTTCCCTACCGTATAAATCCTGCTCAACAGCCTGTCGTGAAAACAGAGCTAGACGACATGTGAAAAAAGGGTCTGAGGGATAAAGGATATCGTGAGTGGTCGTTGCCAGTGAGTTTGCAACCTGAGTTGAGTGGCAAGATCCGTGTGTATGGTGATTGCAAGAGTGTGGAGGCATTATCCCTGACAGACACCTATCCATTACCTAGAATTGACGACACCATAGAACGCATCGGGGCTGCCTCGCTCACCACGAAGGTAGAACTAGTGAAAGGTTATTGGCAGGCCCCGTTGCCGGAAAGAGCGAAGAGAAGTGCCAGTCTTGTGATGAACTGGGCAGTTTATCAGTGTCAGGTGTTGTTTTGCTGCCGGAACACAAGTTGGATGTGTGGCATGCTAAGGGCACTGATAATGTTTTGGCTGATTGTTTGTCACGGGAGGGTTTGTTTGCAGGAGAACCCTCGCCGTTCAGTCAGTGTGTGTTGAGAGTGGAGAAAAATCAGGCTTGCCCCTGTAGAGCAGCCGTCAAAAACAACATTAAAATTAAATAAAAAAAAAAATCACATAAAAACTCTTTCTTTTTGATAGTTAATTGTAAGTTGCCAATGTTATAGCTAAAGTCCTAAGTTGAACCTGTCTTTCACTTAGTAGGCTGGGCTCTGTGAAGCTCACTCAGGGAGCATAGCAGGCTAAAATTATACTATTATGTTTGGGAGGGGTTATAAGATTTTCTTTATGCTAATATGTTGTTTTATTTAAGATTGAGCTTTGCATTTCATTTCTGGTGGAGTGGCTAGGTGTGGCGGGTCTTGTCGGCATTCTGCCTTGTCAGATATGGTGCTCGCCTAATGTTGAGCGTCCCATATCTTGGGCGGGGTGTGACGCCTACCAGTGTTGGCAGAATCGCCTCTCGTTAGCCACTAGCGCTCGCCAGGGCAGTGAAATAGGCTACAGTTATCAGAGAATGTTGTTCTTTCTTTCATAGTACTGTACTTGCATTGTTACAGATAGTCCAGTGGTGGTCTTTATTTTCGTCTGTGACAACGGGAAGTATTTTATATCATTAGTAGAATATAAGATGCATTGTGGAGGGAGAGAGAGAGAGGCGAGAGCGTGGTGGTAATATGTGCGTGTGTATGTCTGTGCTACCTCGCTCGGAGGAGTTTTCCCGCCCGCGCAGGCTTTCTCTCGTCTTTGATTGGCTGGTGGTTCTTGGCGCGTCCTAGGGGCCTGATGCCTTGTGACGTATCGGCCCGTGATTGGCCGACCATCGCGCCTTTGTGGGCTCCTGCGGTCCCGAGGAGCTACCCTCCTCAGAGCAGGCTAGGGGCGCACACGACTAACATCCTTTTTATACCTGTCCCCCATATCTCCACCATTCTGATACTGTCTCTCTCACTCAACTTCCTTTCTTTCATGCCTCTAATCTTTTAACGTCACAACACTCCCTTTGGGTTCTGTACACGATTTCATATCGGCCCATCGTATTGTGTGCGTCGCTCTCATATATATTTACATGTATTAGAATAGGCTATAAGGGTTCTTAGTCTATGGAGGTTTGATGACTCTGTGTGTGTCTCCCTCAGTGTTCTTAGTCTATGGAGGTTTGATGACTCTTTGTGTGTCTCCCTCATTATCATTAGTGCTCTGCTCGGTTATTTAATGCTAGACTGGGATGAGGTTTCTGTTGTCGTTGTCACCGATGTGTGTACGGTTTGCTTATACCTACACGACTTCGACGGTTTCTGTGGCAGCCTAGGTTGTCCTTTTGGTTGTGTCTTTTGCGAGTGCAGCATCGTGTTGTAAGAGGGCATTAGCCTACTACCTTATAACACAGTGCTGCCTCTTTGCTTGACTTTAGAGGGATCGCCAGGGTAGAACCAGATACTTGAGATCTGGATCTACTAAGAGAGCATCCCCGTCATTAACGTAACTTTAATCATACCGCCTTAAAGACAACGCTAGGCTATGAGCCTGTCTTGCTCAGCCAGTTTCCTAACCTTGATATCCCAGCTAGACTTTATTCGCCGAGCAGACACTAGTTAGGACATAAGCTCTTTTGTTATGTATGCATTATTATTCACAGCAGTTATTAGTCTAGGTTGTTGTTGAGTTGCACAACCATAGCAGACTGTTTCGTTGATGAGGAAGTACTTCTTTTAGTGTCGAGCATTACTACCGTTGCGCATTTATAGTATTCTCGTGTCAGTTAACATTATATGTCCTATCTTTTAGTGTATTCAGTCTACACGTGTGGTGTCCTGCCTCCTGCCTTTATATAATTTAAGATACGAGCATCTTATGAGCATCAGACTTTCTTCAGAAGTTTCCAGGTCTATGCTGTAGGACTATACTTCACTTTCTTTCAGATAGGAGTGAAGAGTTTATTGTTGTTTAGAGTAACTATATTGAAGCATCTTTGTATTGTATTAAATCTTGCAGTGATTTAATTGATCCTTCCATAGCTTCCCTTTTTATGCATTTTAACGTAACTTGCATCTTGTTTGTTATCAGGCTATACCAGTGTGGGTTAGCCTGAAGTAGAGTACATTTATGCCCAGTTAACTCCTTGCGACATATATGACGCGATCGCGTCATATGGAACTTATAACCAAAAACTCATATGACGCGATCGTGTCATATGGACTTATCTCCATGCCTCTCCAATAAGTTTATGACGCGATTTTGCGTCATATGAGCTCAGTAAGTCCGATAAGTTACCTTACGATAAAACCGTTGGTGGCAACCTCAGCCTCCTCCGATAATTCTAACGGCCGCAGTGTTGTTGTGAGTGTAGTGCGAGGCAGTGGCAATGATCCCGGGGCTCCCGCCTCCTCGGACTTATTGGAACATAATACTGTATGTCTGAAGGAGTTAAGGATACCCCGTTATCGCAGATTAACTCTGGAGGGTATAGGTGTTTTTGTTCGCCGGCATATAAGTTCGAGGGTTTGGATCTAGCGTACCGTTGTTGCATAGTGCCCTATTACTAGTCCAATCATTAAGTGCCCTTGTTTTATTCGTAGCCCCGGTCGTAACAATAACAATCCAATAACAAAAACAATTTCAAATAAAATAAAATTAGAAAAACAAGGAAACAAGCTTCAAAATCCATAGAAAATTATTATTTACCCTAAATCTAAGATTAAATAAGCATTTTCTAGAAGTTTTGCAATTTTGCTGAACAGTTATCTAACTAAACTTTATCAGACTAAAAATATTAGTTATCGAAAGTTTACTGGTCCGATAAGAAAATTTAAGTTAACTTACGATGATAGTCTAACAAAGTTAACTTCCATGATTATGTTATTAGATTATCACTTTAGGGCCTAACTTTGCTGAACACTCATATTATATCCATACCCATAATAAAGATTTGGCAATTCTGGTAGCCTATAGTCATTTGGTATTTGGGTCTAAATTTTACATGATCAAAAATAAAATAAAATCTTGTTCTACGATACTGTATTTGAGGCACCAAAATGGTGTCTCAAGAAAAAGAAGGCCATTCTCTTATTACAGGATCTCCAATGACAAAGTGATGAGGGTGACATTTGGTGGATGATAAGCTTTGAAAGTTTCCCATTAATTTAAACATTCACTTCCAGACAAGCCTTCAAAAGCTTGAGTGTTGTTGTTGTAGTAGCCCTAAGATTCCCTTTAAGGGGACATGGGCCGGTTTTATGGACCACTTTCTCCTTCATGCTTAGCCCCATTAGTTTTCAGATGTTAAGATGTTTTCCCCATTACTTAGTCGATTTTAATAACTTTCGCCCCATTTCTTCGTCAATATTTAGACCTTTTGTGCTATTTACTGTAGGTGTCGATTTTTTCCATGGCGAACGACGAGCCTGTAATGTTGGAAGAACCGGCCTTCGGCCGGAAATTTTTTCTACCGAAAAATGTAAAAATGAATCTAGAAGGGGGATCTATTGGATGTTTTTTTTTAAATTTGATGGAGGTCTAGGGAGAAAGCTAGAAAAATAATGAATACATGCAAAAATCCCCCAAAAAGTGAACCATCCCCCCTTAACACTTAAAGAGCGGGACCCGACTTAAGTCCGTATCTAAAAAGCAGCAAGTTAGGAGCATTATTAAGGCTTTTAAAGGGTTAAAATAGAGTGCAAATGGCCGGGAGCGCAGCAGGCCACATGGCCGACACCCAGGGCTTACTGCCGCCCACTGACTCACGCTCCCTCTGTTCTCGAGAGGCCGGCAGTGTAGCCAGTAGTGAGCGTAGCTGGAAAAAATATGCCGCTATACGCTAAACTCCCATGTTGGTGGTACCACTGCATCAAAACGACGAGTGCTATGTAGCTCGTTCTGGTCTCATTTTGAAGCTTGTAGCGCCTAGTTTTTTGCTGAATACATTTCTTTTCATGCAGATACTTGATTAATCATTCAGGAGGGCCTGAATATGCCCAAAATAGCCCAAAACCCCCCCGCTAGACGAGGGTTAATGGGAGCCCTGCGGCTTGAGTGTTATTGTCTCCTAGTAAATTTAACTGATGATGACACAAACATTTTGTTACACAATTGTGGCCTTGTACAATGCATAACACATAATAGGATTAGATACAATAAATTAAAAATGGATCCAAACACAAATTTCTAATTACAGGTACAGTACTTGATTTCCATAGCAAGTGTTTTTGTCATGTTACACTTCAGTTGCATTTGAGAAAACCTTACCAGTACCTTTCCTATTACAATCATGATTATTTTTGTCAACAGAAATAAATTAAGTGAGAACTCCCAAAACTATAGGAATGACCCAAACCACTGGAAAATTTGAAGAAGTAGAGTGCACAAAGGTATCTTACCTATTCAACTTGACCAACCTGAAAGGTCTTCATCCCAGATGTGGTGATGCAGAACATTTTGTTTAGCATGTATCAGTATAGTATATTATCATGCAGAGCACATTTGCATATGTGCTCTCCACCTCGGATGAGCGAAAAACTGCCTGCTTCTGGCAGGTATAGTTTTTCTTTCTGTTTATGGTCCCTTCATATTTCATTCTGAAACTTTAGATTGGCTATTGGTAGTCACTCAATTGCCATTCCCAGTAGTAAATTATTTACAACCTTCTTATGACATTCTCGTTTTCCTTTTACAGTTGTAACTTTATTCCTTTCTGGTGTAAGGAACTGTATTATACATTTAAGTTAGATTATTTAAGGTGGCTGAAATGCTATAAAAAGATATGTCAGAATGTAGGTTTGATTCCCGGAGGGAAGTAATGAAAACCTAATATTTAGTAGGGGCCCCGGAATCATTGACCATGTTGCCTATTAGTAAAATAGTCTCCATTCAACACCCATGTTGGCCGTTTGAATCAGCCGCCGCGGGGAGGAATCAAGTCATCTTCATAAGTGCAACGCTAATTCTCTTATGGTGTCGTCATAGATCGGGTACCCACTACGAAAAAACTTTCGTAAAAAAATAAGAGAAGAAAAAAGTAAAACTTTAATACTTAAATACTGTTATAAACACGCTTCCCACATTTGGTGGATTTCTTGCGTTATGGTTTCTTGCCGCTTCTCGCCAAGCGCATCATTCTCCCTTTACTGATATATCAAGATAAAAACTCCAGATATTAAGCGAATGGGAAGGGGATGGTTGGGAGGGCCCTCATCGTCAATGATTCCGGGGCCCCTACTAAATATTAGGTTTTCATTACTTCTCTCCGGGAATGAAACCTATAATTTAATAGTGGCCCCTTCATCATTGACTATGTTGCCTGAATTCCGAAGACTGGAGGGGGACATTCGCAACAATATCTGAACCTCCGTTACCGCAAGGTAAAGTCCAGAATTAGTTTAACAGAATAAGTAATTTTATTGTGTACATACAATATAGAAAAATACAAAAGAGTGTGAGCAGTGCGTTTCTTCGAAGAAGTCCTGCTCCGTACTTAGGGCCTCTACTTGAGATACCTGTTGTACCGTGTGATAATAACAGCTAATACAAAACTTTTATCACTCTTTTCAGATTGTAAACTTGTGAATAGTGTATCCTCTGTGAACATCACGATGTCACTTGACTAGGTGAACACTCACCAACTATCTAGTTGCAACTTAAGATAGAAAACTTTTACATACATAAAAAACTAAATTTTACTAGCTTTAAAAGCTTGGTTCTGAATTAATTAATCTCGGACCAAGTATACTAACATAATTATAGATTCACTTAAACCTAAAAATCATAAACCCTTGAGCTTCTAGCTCGTAAAGCATGACTGGGCTCTGCCCCGGCGGGAGCCGTATTTGGCTTGCCCTGCTTGACCGTGTATTCCGGCGGAGGGAGCTAACTCCCGATGTACTTGGAAACCCGTGTCTTTCGGCGGAGGGGGGTTATACCTTCCGGTGTACTGGGATACACATATCCTCTCCCCCCCCCCTTTTTCTCGCCCAGAATGGGTGTCACTTATCTCAGTACACAAAACTCAAAGCCGTGAATACCTAAAACAACTAATAGTGAAGAGAGAGAGATCGGGGCCGGTGTGCAAGTATACCGGGAATTGACTCTGTTTCCCAAAGATTTAAAAAGAAACAACTGAAAAACATATCTGGGATCGAGGTAACTCGCTTCACGGGTAAATATACAGCTCGTAACCAAAAACAAGAGCTGGCTTATATCTAAGGTTACTTAACTTATCTTCTGAGTTCTCCTTGTGCATTGGAGGACCAGAAGGCTATGCTGGTGTAATACGCCGGGGGAGCTTGGAAAGTTACTAGGTGAACCCGACCAAGCGAGATTCTAAAGACCAACTCGTCGGCAATTTTGGCCGGCGCGGAGAGGGCTCCCTCGGCGTAATACCACGAACTTAACTTTTACGCATAAAACAGTTTGAGGTGAATAACCAAAAGGTCTTTTTAGGCTTTGAAACCAAAAAAGGGACAAAAACTCGATAAGCCGACACGGCATAGGGAAGCGTAGCTCAGGGATTGTCGAACCTTTGTGTAGAAAATCGTATCGTAGAGAAAACTTGCGATGGGGCCCCTCCACAAGTCTCATAGGTGAAAAACCGGGGGAGGGGTCTAGCCTACTCAGATGGAGTTATACTGATGGAGGTTAGGCTCACGCTTCTCTACCTGTCCCGGCGGGATCATTTCCCGCCGTGGACTGAATGGCCCGGAAGAGCAGCCGCCGTGGTCAATTCTATTCAACCCCGACCTGCTACGCCGGGACCATGCTTGACTTTTAATTGGTATACAAGAAAGGCTGCTTAGGATCAATCTACGACTTCCGGCAGACTTGAGGGTGGGCCGAGATGGGGGCCACGTGTTTAGGAGCCTTACATGGCCGCCGGGAGGACAATAAAGGGGAACCAACGCCCCCGCCTCACCAAGGGGAAAAGAACAATCTTACTCGCACCTATCCGCAAGGAGAGGGCGAAGTCCTAAAACCTCCTTTACTAAACACTACTACATGGCCGAAATTCGACATTATGGCAACTGAGACAGGTGGGAAAGACAATCCTGGGAGTGAGCTACGCCTGCCTTTGACGGTCAGAAGAATGCATATATAAAGAGAGACCTCTCCACCTGGCATATATTGAGGGCACGCACGGGACTGGGTTTTGAAATCCACTTTCCAGCAGGCTCCCTTACTCATTTAATGTTACTCTTACCCCACAAGGTCCTTATTCTACTGTGGGCAGGGACATGACATAAGTGAAATGTGGTACTTAGCATCATGTTACAAAACGGAAAAAAACATACGGCCTTATTTGTATGTGGAGTAACAGGGGGGATTGAATCACCCCTTACCTAGGAAAAACTTAATTGCCTGGGGATAAAAACTACGTACCGGCGCGCGGGGTAGGGAAGAACTACTAGTACCAAAAAATCCAACAATTAACTCCCTTAGTGGGTTAATAAGGCGAGGATGTTCAACAATTCCGCCTATTATTCCACGACTACCGGCAAGACATAGAGGATGGCCGGCGACCGGCGGACCTCTACCTGGCCCTTGGTCCTGAAGTATCCGCCGCTGAAGGAAGTCTTTGTTTGTTAATTAAAAACAGCCGCGGCGTATATACGCCGAGGACTGTTGACAAACCTTCCGTTGAGTGTTCTGCCCTTACTCTGTCCGGTCATCAGGGAGAGCACTCACCTTAATTCTGGGTGCCGGGTAGGACATTGCATAGACTCCCGTACCCCAACCGTTATGCACTCGAGGATGCAGCTCAAATGTGCAGTAGAAAAATACTTTGGCGCAGCCAAGGAGCGGTAACACAATTCTCCTATCTCGAACCCCTGTGCCCAGCTTGGCTTAGAGGGGGAGGCAGAATAACGTGAAGCAGCATTCTAGAATATAAATTTTGGGCCTAAAAGAGAACTTCTGTAGAGGCTTCGGCAAATCGTGCACCGATCGCCGGCCATCCAGGGGATGCTAAACTTGGAGATGATTATGGGGGTGTACCTGTTGCAGCCTGAATCATCAACCTAACATCATTCAGTGTTTGTTCATTAATAGTTGTTATCAATATAGGCGAGTAGAGAACCTTACAATAAGCGTTAATAGGGAGCCCTTGCGCCATACTGAGTCGGAGTAGCTGCCTTGCCCTGACTGCCTCAAATAATGCGGTTCTTATGTCAGCCAATGATTGAGCCGGAAAAGGGAGGAGGTATTTGTGAAAAGCTTTGACTATTTCCGTCCTCTGACGAGGGGGATTCGGCACTGATTGGGCCACAGCCTGGGCTGTGTCCCTGGTTAGAAGAAAGCCAATAAATTTTCTATGTGCATTGTCTCTGACTAGTTAATCTCTTTGGAGATCAAGGGAGCTGGAAAATCCTCGACCTCTAACTGGGGGGCAATGAGGAATTCAAAGATCTCTTTGGGCACACCGCTGGGTTCACGTTTAAGCCAGTCAAGCTCAGTCTTTGGCGGAAGGGGAACCGGTAACGTAGCATTAGCAGACATAAACACAGCAAAATGTTGGAGCTCCTGATCCCACGTTACCCAAGGGCCATGCCCCACCTCACTCAGATTCAATTCCCTTTGATCATGATGAGGATTGCATCTTTGAAACTTTTGGCTTGGTTCATTAGCCTTCAAGGCCTGGCAACCATTGATGCCACAACATTGAGAGCAAACAGGGCAAATTGGGACATCCGGAAGAGGAGGGGCCTGATTCGGGGCATCCGGCGGGAGAGGGGTCATCTGTCCCGAGTTATATACATAATATTGAAAATTTATTGGGTCTGGGAGCGCCTGGATTATAATATCTAACACTCTCCCTTGCTCGTCCTTTGCCCTAAAAGCCTTGCGCCTGTTTACTTCTATTGACCACTCCTGTGGCACCGGGACCTCACCTTGGGCTGACCTGTGCCTCTCCCCTCTAGTCATAGCTGTAACCGGGAGCCAAAGCCTCCCCGGTACTTTCAGGGTTAGGGGATGATCAAAAAATGTTGTCTGAGACTGTGGGGGTAGGTGTCGAGAGTTAGAAGCTGTGCTGTCGTCGAGACCGGCGGGGCAGCCGCCGGCTGGCAACGAGGCGGAAGGGAAAGTTGAGATGGATGATTCAGGGAGGAATGCCGTTCATCCTCCTTCCCACTACCTTGAAGTCGTGGGCCAGAACCAGTGTCCATCTCGCCATCGTAAGACACCGAAGTGCTAGAGCCAAACATGGGTGATTGGAAAGAGGTACTCGGCCTCGCCGCCAGTGAACCCTTTCTTTGTCGGGATTGCAAATGACCGTCCTACGGTAAGCCTTGTACCGGCTCACCGGCGGCGGAGGGAGCTACGTTAGAGGGAGTCTGAAGCCAGGAAACGTCAGTTTTTTATATGATATTAACCTTGGCCGGTGACAAAGGGCGTATGGACATTTGTTTTGGCCGTGACCCAGGTGCGGAAACAGGATTACTAGGCACCCCTCCTGTATCACTAGGGGGAGAGGTGATAGGGCTACCCGGCGGAGGTCCCGCCGCCGGAGGAGGGACTACGTGGCGTCTCATGGCACATTGTTGCATGACCCTATGTAGTAATTCATCTAATTGTTTGGATGTAAAACAAGGAGGTTTCGGTAGTTTGAGAGGCCTAGACCGGTTTCCCTGTGTCCGTTGTTCATCTGCCGAACTTGTGTTTAGTATCTTACTACTACTAGGTTGGGATGTTAAGTCTGAACTATGTGGCGGGGAATCCCGGTCTCGGGACCCCGGCGGGATAGTTGGTACTTGAGGCGGTTGAAGGACTGTGCCGCTTGGTACTGTGTTCCTAATGGGTGGCCTTACGGTCTGCTCACATGTAACCTGGTCTAACACCTCGTCAGAGTCGACAGTCGTGACCGCCTCTCGTGTGGTAACAGATGGAGGAAGACCTGCCTGTATCCTATTAGCCTGAGGGTGGACACCGTCCCTGTTGGTAGAGCTCGGAGCCTCCGGCGTTGAGGACAACTCCCGGCCCTGAAAGTCACTGGTATCCAACACAAGTTTAGAACCCTGGAGCCTAACTGTAACTGACTTTCTAACCCTCATCTCAGACTGCCGTTTCCCAGCGTCCGCCGCGATGAGCCCGGGGAAAACCTCCGGCGTCACCGCGGCGGACGTCGATGCCCCTGGCAGCTGCTCTGTCCGACCAACTTGCGAGCTAGAGTTAATGCTGCCTAAAGTTACCCTTTCCTTGTTCGCCGGGCTAGATAGTTTGCGTAGCCTGTCTGGCAGAAACTCCACGCTAGAAGGCCTTCAGGAGGGAATGGAGAGAAACATACCGGCGACACTGAGAGACTCCTCTTGTAGCCGGGAGGGGAGCTCTGTATGGAGGTCGTAGACGACTAGGGAGAGGCCATGTTAATGCACGATACCGGCGGGTTCTGTGTCTGAGCCATGGGGGCGGGTTCGAAAGAATATAGTTTAATAACTCTAAACAATTCCGCATTATCACAGCCTAACTCAACGTCAGCTACTCTAGTCACGTAAGCTGCGAATTTGTTCTTTAGCTCAATGAGTGTCAATAGACATGATAGATCCTGGCTAGCCAGCCATTCCTCAAATAAGTCTGAACACACTGGACATGTCCGAGATGACCATAGGCCAGAGAATCTGACCAGGCACCTTATACAACGTACTGTATACATAGCCTGAGTGCTGCGACAGGAACTAGGAGACACGTCGGCGTCGAACAAATGGAGAACAGAGGCATGATAACAGTCTCCCCTCCCCGGCGGGAGCCACTCGTCCGTAGCTGGCCGGACTGTAGATGGGATCTGAAAATAGAAAATTTCCAGGAATCAATGCTCATAAGGATAACCCGAGAGGTTTTAACATCCTATACTCCCGGCGCCAGAACAGGGGTAGGCTACCGCCTCAACCCTTGTTCGGACCCCTAAGAGATTCTTTGAGTCTCTCTCTCCTCACGCCCTTTGCAATCATGAGGGGAGAGCTCCAAACCGGGCAGCCAACCTGTGACATGGGTCATAGATTCGAAAGCCACACCAAATCAGCGGTTAACTGCGTGCCATTACATACAATCGTTAGCAGCCGCCGGTAAGTTTACTCAATGAGCCGCAGCATGACGGGGTAAACTGGTATAATTAAACGGCTCGCCGGAACTCGTATCACAGATACGCATCCTTCCGCCGGAACTGTAGGACCGGCATCAGGATAGGTAGTGGCACACTACCACATGCACAAACGATACGTATCCCTCCGCCGGACATGAAGGACCGGTGTCAGGGTAGGTAGTGGCACCCTCCCACATATAAACCAATATAACAGGGGGGGATGGGGAGGAGGGGGGGGGGGGGAGAGAAGTGAGAAGAGGACCAGACCACACGCCGGCACGGCGGCCACGGACCTCAGGCCGCAGACAGAAGGGCCGGCGGGTCGTAACAAGGACTAACGCTCGGCTACGAGCACCAGCCAGAGAGAAAACCACCTCTACGCACAACACCCCAGCACAAGGACGTCTCCTTGAGCTCCCCGAAAGCAGGCACCACTAACGCACGGGAGCACAAGAGAAGGGGGGGGGGGCACACGAAAATATCACATACAGATAAAATATAAATGCCCCTAACGAAAAGTCCCTAAAGGCTTTAGCACGAGGCAAGAATCTTCACGCAGGATAAACTTACTCTGAAGACAACCTCGAGCAGCACGAAGCAGATGAAGCCCCCGCATGGGGCCTCTAAGCAGGCTCGAACGCCAGAAGATCCCACACCACGTGTGACAATCCTTACACTGGCGCACCTGCACAAAGAAAAAGACAAGGCCCCTAGGCCGAACACACTGGACTGAAGAACAGCTCGTGAAGATAAAAAGCCTCCTAACTAAGGAGAAGCAAAAACTAAGGCGCAAAAATAAGAGCCACGAGGAACACCCAAGTGGCGTCAGTCTTGAACACAACATGTTAGCGCCTGAAATGTACCCTAATTTTAACACTTCCTGCGGGCAAACCATAACACAACCCGTGTTAGCTAATCTAAACCTTGTTCACTACAACTCAGATATACACAAATGAGCAAAGACTCACTAGAAGAGAGCGAACGTCGAATGAAGCAGAGCGCGGGGCACACGTGTTGATTGGTTGCCCGCGGGGAGAGGAAGGGAGAATGATGCGCTCGGCAAGAAGACACAACGCAAGAAATCCACCGAATGTGGGAAGCGTGTTTATAACAGTACAGTATTTAAGTATTAAAGTTTTTCTTTTTTCTTCTCTTATTTTTTCGAGTTTTTTCGTAGTGGGTACCCGATCTATGACGACACCATAAGAGAAGTAGCGTTGCACTTATGAAGATGACTCTTGATTCCTCCCCGCGGCGGCTGATTCAAACGGCCAACATGGGTGTTGAATGGAGACTATTATACTAATAGGCAACATCGTCAATGATGAAGGGGCCACTATTAAATTCTGCCACAACATAATACTGTAATAAAAATAAACTAAAATAAAAAGATAAACAAATATATAAAAATTAAGGTAAGTCATTCATGACCACCCCAGCAGGGATCAAGGCACCTCTATTTTAGTTATCCGTCAGCTAGCACCCCTCCTCCCAGCCAACACTACTTTCACCTATAGGCCTATACCTCTTAAGTCCATCTCACTCTCGGTCTGCATATTTTTTATACTTCACCCGTACCCAGCCTGGGCAGAGTAGCAATTTAGTTGGTATGCCATATTCAGTGGTTAACCTGTCGACCATCTAGGTGGTGAGTATTTATATAACATCTTCCCCGAACGAATTTTGATTCCCCTGCTATACTTTTGTGGAATGGTTCACCAGTCAGATGCTTTAACAATGCTGCCACCCAGCTGGGTTCATACATACTGTACATACAAGTTTAAAGATAGTTTCATCCACAGACTGTGGTTTCAGTCTCGCGTACAGAAATAATAGTAATGCTATGATAAGGAGTAGAGTGATTTCCCCTGTAAATTATTATCTAACCCGGAGTGGTTTACCTCTTCATCTTCGTCATCCTCCCCTTCATCATCATCCACTTCAGCCTCCTCCAGGAAGTAGTCAGACACGGCACCTCTCTTCTTCTTATGCTTGGCCATTCGATCGTCGTCCTCCTCCTCCTCGCTATCAAACTCCTGCCAGAAATATAGACCGTAAGGCAAGGGTATAATTCACAAATTCATATCAATTAATTATGTGGTGTAGTAGGTAGTACATTCAGCTCGCAACTGTTTGATCAAATCACATGGAAGGAAGTATCATTTAACCCTTTCAAGATCCAATACGCGTTTCTTTTCTGTTTTCTGGCTATTAAAATGTAAAACTTGCAAACCAAACAAACCAAAACTGGGACAAGGACAATATAAAGTCAAATTAAATTATCAAAATCGCTATGTGGAAACAATTATTAGACAATTATATTCAGATCTATCTATCTATCTATTGCCTGACGCCGTGATCCCCGAAGGGGTGGCCACGAACGAACCGCCCCCATGCACCTCTGTCCCCAGTCAGTCGACGCCCCTCCCCCCAACCAGCACCACCTTCGTTCATGTACTTCCTCACTCCATCCTTCCACCTCATATTCGGTCTACCTCTCCCCCTCTGTCCCTCCACCTCGCTCTCGTACACCCTCTTAGTCATTCTCTCGCTTTCCATACGTTCCATATGGCCGAACCATCTCAAGTTGTTCCTTTTCACACTTTCCAGCACATCTACCTCCACACCACACCTCCTTCTTACTTCCTCATTAGTCTGTCTATCCCTCCATGTAACTCCGCACGCACTCCTTAAGTAATTCATTTCCACTGCTCTCACTCTTGGTCTGAGTCTCTCAACCAACGTCCATGCTTCGCTTCCGTAAGTCAGTGTCGGGATTACCACACTGTCATGCAAGGACTTCTTCACTTCCATACTGACCACCCTATTTCTTGTTACTGCTTTTAGCGTTCCTACAACCCTCTTCCCCTGTTGTACCCTCTCCCGCACCTCTTCATCCATAGTCCCATCTTTACTCAACACACTGCCCAGATACTTAAAAGAGTTGACGATCTCCATAGCCTGACCGTTCAGCTTCACCTCACACTCTGTGACTTCACCCCTTTCGAAGACCATAACCTTGCTCTTCCCCGTATTTACCTTCAAATTCCGTTTTTCGCACACTGTTCCAAACTCATTTACCAGACCCTGCAACTCCCATTCATTATCACTCATCAGAACTGTATCATCCGCAAACAGCAGTATAGGTAGCTTCCACTCAATTCCCTCCCTTTTCAGCGATACACCAACATCCACTGCTCTTGATAGTATTTCTTTCATAACTCCATCCATATATACAGTAAACAACCACGGGGACATCACACACCCCTGTTTCAAACCAACATTCAGGTCAAAGAACTCGCTCTGCTCACTCTCCACACGTACTGCCGCCTTTGCACCCTCATACATGCTCTTCACTGCTTTCAGCAACTTGCCCTCTACTCCGTATATTCTAAGTACTTTCCACAAACCTTCTCTATCCACTCTATCATAGGCCTTCTCTAAGTCCATAAAGGCAACATACACCTTTTGTTTCTTTTCCAGATACTTCTCCACAACACAATTCAGGGTAAAAATCTGATCTACACATCCTCTTCCCTTCCTAAAACCTCCCTGCTCGTCGCCTATCCATTTCTCCGTTCTCACTCTCACTCTCTCAATCACTACCCTACTGTATACCTTCCCTACTACGCTTAGAAGACATATTCCTCGGTGGTTACCACACACTCCTCTTTCCCCTTTGCCCTTATATAGGGGGACTATTATGCCAGTCTTCCAGTCATCGGGTGCACTCCCCTTCTCCCATGCTAGTTTGCACATTTTCCATACCCATTCTATCACTATCTCACCACCATACCTCAACATTTCCCCACACACTCCATCTGTTCCTGGTGCTTTCCCCAACTTCACTCTTTTCATGGCTTCCCACACTTCTGACCTCCTGATCCCCACCTCCTCCTCCACTACTTCTCTTCTTCTCCCTCCCATACCATATCCAGCTATGTTTGCTGGCTCTTCATTCCTTTCATTTAGCAACTCACTGAAGTACTCCCTCCATCTTTCGACTCTCTCTTGCTTCTCGGCTAGCATTCTCCCATTCTTATCTTTCACACCCTTACTGTTTCCCTTGCTACCTTCCCTAACTTTCTTGACTTCTTTCCAGAACAGTTTCTTACTCTCCCTCCATTTTACACTCAGATTCCTTCCAAATTCCTCATCTACTCTTCTCTTACTTTCCTTCACTACTCTCTTCACCACCCTCTTACTCTCCACGTACCTCGCTCGTTTCTGCCTCTCGGAATCTTCATTCCCTCTACTACCCAACCACTCTCTATATGCTTTCTTCTTTTCTTCCACAGCTATTCTTACCTCTTCTGTCCACCATGCTGTACCTTTCACTCCCCTCCCTCTTCTCCTCACTCCACACACCTCCTCACATGCTGCACAGATCTCATCCTTAAACACCTTGCTCATCTCCTCCACTTCCTCCATAACTTCCAGGTCGAACCCACCTAGTCGTCTTTCCACTGCTCTCCTGTACTCCTCCCTGACTTCCTCCTCCTGCAACCTCTCCACCCTCCTCACCATTCCACCCTCCTCTCGCCTCCCTCCCGCTCTCCTCACCCACTTCTTTTGTATCCTAACCTTAGCTACCACTACATAATGATCAGACAGACCCCCTCCAATACCCCTATACACCCTAGCATCCATCACAGATTTCTTCATTCGTTCATCCACACATACATAATCAATCAATGACTTTCGTTCCACCACTGTCTTATCCTTCATCGTCAACATCCGTTTCCACGTGTACCTGTGGATCATTCTGTGTCGGAAGAAGGTGTTGGCTATCCACAGCCTCCTCCCCACACATACGTCCACAAGTGCACTACCATTCCCATTCACCTCTGATGGTACCCCCCACCCTCCCACCACTCCCTCAACTTTCCTATCACCCACCTTACCATTCATATCCCCAATCAGAAATATTCTTTCGTTCTTGTCAAACTTCTCCAGGCACGCCTCCACATTCATCCAGAACTCCTCTTTCTTTCTTTCAAGTATATCCTCTGTCGGGGCATACACGCATACAATCACCCACGTTTGTATTCCTACTTTCATTCTCACCCACACAATCCTTGAACCCACAGACCCATACTCTCTTACACATTCCTTCCATTTGCTACTTACAAACAAACATGCACCTTCTCTCGCTGTTCCTTCACTCACTCCAGCACACACACCCATTCCACACTCCCACTCTCTCACATCTGAACCTTTCCATTTGGTCTCTGTCATTCCACATACATCCAGCCTGGCATTCACTAACACTTCCAGAACCTCTCTCTCTTTTGTGCCATCATTCATGCCACTAACATTCCACGTAGCCATTCTCAGAATGTCCGAAGGCATGTCCTTAGTCGGTCGTGGTTCGTCAACGTTGGTTCCGTCCGCATCCGAGGCTGTTCGTTCGTTTTTCCTTGCTTAGATATTTTTTCCGGGTGGGGGTCGCAAGCCCACCGACCCAACCTCTTTAGTCGCCTCTTACGACACGCAGAAGGCACGTGGGGCATATTCTATTCATAATATTCAGATCAGGAGGGATATTTAGAAGTCAGAGGGTTAAATGGGATAGTCTTTACCCTTTTCAGTCCCAAAAATCCTTCCTAAGCTGTATAAAATAGCCTACCGACCGCCATAGTAAACAGTCAAAACTCGCCATGATCCTCAAAGGGTTAAGAAATTCAAGATCGCACCATTACTCAGTCACTCAATCCCTCCCCCAGCCGGGCCAGGGGTTAAAATAGGGCCCGCAAAACAAGGGGCTCTGTCTAGATTCGGCCACCTTCAGCTATGGGGTATGTGCCTGAGTAGGCTATATACATACATACATACAAAACAAGGGAGTTGAGTGGCAGAGGAGTGGGGCACTGACATGCTCGTGAACGGCACAAGGACCGTGCAGCCCAGGTGACTGCAAATTAATCAATCAATCAACTGTTCGATCTTAAGCATGTGGAGATATTTGGAAAGTCTCTTTATACCCAATGCCTCAGTTCATATACCGGTATACACCTGCCTGGAGTTAGTGGACATTTTTTATGTACCATCTGGGGTTTTAAGCTGTGGTAAAGTTTTCCCAGCACTAGTGAATTTCTCTGGAAGAACTGGTGCCAAATTAAAAGACCTAATATTATTATAATCTAAATTTACTATGCAGTGCAGTATAGCTTATTCTAACTTGGGCCTAATGAAGATACAATCAATTAAGTACAGTAAATGAAAGTGAAATATAATTTACTGTAATATAGCACATATAAATACTACAGTATTGTATTAGCATAAAAATTAAAATATATATTATATACTTGAATGTCCTAGATACGGTACTGTACTGTAGTAGATACATGTGCATATGATATGCAAGATAAATAATATAAGATGGTTATCTACCGAGTTGGCAATGTCTTCCCCATCCGCAGGTTCCTCATCTCCGCTCACTTCCTCCTCCCCGCTGCGAGCTTCCATGGCCTCATCTGACCTCACTGACCGACTCCTACTGCGACTCCTGCTCCTGCTACGACTCTTGCTCCTGCTACGACTCTTACTTCTACTCCGACTCCTACTTCTGCTCCTGCTTCTACTGCGGCTTCTGCTCCTGCTCCGACTTCTGCTCCTGCTTCTACTTCTGCTGCGACTGCCACTGCGACTGCCACTGCGACTGCCACTGCGGCTCCTGCTGGGTGAGCGCCCCCGGCTTGCGCTGCCACTGCGACTTCGACTTTTCCGACCTTCACCCTAGAATTTGTCAAGTAATATCAATTCATATAAATTCATAATACCAGAAATAACAAAGTCGCCACTATACTGTATTAAAGTCACCAACCACCCAAAAATAACCATAACCATCCCTATATTACTGGACACATAAAACCTTAATGGATATAACCAGCAAAGGGTCGCTCATGAATGTATAGGGTATAACGGGGTAATTTCGCGTGATCGGTGGTTTTTGCTCAATAAAAACCAACACATACAGAATTTTAACTTTTTTTGGGCTTTATCTATACATTCAGATCTTATGCTAAAGATACCTATAATCATTATTCTTAAAAACAAAAAATAATAATAATAATATGGGCCATGCCACAGGTCTTCCATAAATATACGTACCTCACAGCAAAATTACCCTGACCGATAGGGTAATTTAACTGCGACCATTTCCACTTGATCGTTCTCCAAAAAGAAAGGGTTACAGACATCCACTAAATTGTTAAATCAAGCTCTAATCTTCCTTTGGAGCAGGGTGAAAACCAGAAGTTGCTGCGTTAAGTGGTTCGCCCAGGAGGATGTGGTGACTAACTTTGTTATTATTTTTAGGCGTGCCTAATCCCTGTTCATAAAGGCGCGACCGTTTCTTTTTAAATAATTTGGTTAACAATATTATTTCTCAAAAGCCATTAGTTTACACAATGGATCAAAGCTTCTTATGACCTTGTTAGGTTGGCATTCCTCTAAAACTTGAGCCCAAAAGCAGTCAAAGCCATGCAATAGTTTCAGAGCTATGGGCCTTTGAATTGGTATTTTTGCCGTCGCGGTGAAATTACCCTCCAGCGTAATTACCCCGTTTTACCTTACCGGTAACAGGGGTTTATAAGGTTAATGGCAAATGTAATGCAGTGACGTTATATCAATACATACTGGTACCGTACTTTACCTTACCTTTGGATACCTTTGGATGTGTTCGCCGCTCCTCTAGCGGCACCAAGGAGCGCGACGCCCCTCGTTATGGGTGGTGATTTGGTGCAGTAAACTGTTTGAAGCGACAGCTCGCTCCCTTGCGAGGATGGGCTCGTCTGGCACTTTTTGCAGTTCGACATCTAGGGCTCTCTTGAAGTTGTCTAACGAGATGTCCCTCATGTCTCTTACTCGCCGTGGGAGTTTGTTGAAGAGACGTGGGCCTCTGTGTGATAACCAGCCCTCTCACAAAGAGCCCATAGCACCCCTGTTATTCATCCGGGGGATTTCGCATTCCCAGCCTCTCCTATCACTGAATTTCATGACTATCGGAGTATGTAGGTTTGGTACTAAACCCTTTGCGATTTTCCACGTGTATATTATTAGGTAACGTTCTCTTCTACGTTCCAGTGAGTACAGATTCAGTGCTCTTAAACGCTCCCAATAGTGTAGATGTTTTATCGAACTTATATGCGAAGTGAAATTTCTTTGTACACTCTCTACGTCATTTATTTCACCTGCTTTGTATGGGGATGTTAATACGCTACAGTATTCAAGCCGCGGTAGCACTAGAGATTTGAAGAGCGTTATCATAGGCAATTCACCGCGTGTTTTAAAAGTACGCAGAATCCAACCCGTTAGACGTTTCGCAGCCGCCACTTTGACCTGGTTATGTACTTTGAAACCCATATTTTCAGACATTAATACCCCAAGGTCTTTCACACTGTCTTTCCGTTCTATTATGTGGTTAGATTCTGTTAAGTAATTTGTAATTTCTTTAACACCATTATTATCTCCGTACCGTATTAATTGGAATTTTTCCTCATTGAATTGCATGTTGTTTTCCCTGGTCCACTGGAACACTACATTCATGTCTTCCTGCAGTCGGCCCGTGTCCTCTTGTGTGTTTACTATCTTGCTTAATTTTGTGTCATCAGCAAAAGACGACACCGTACTGTGTCTGGTGTTGGTATCTATGTCGCAAATTAGTATGAGGAACAGAAGGGGCGCTAGCACTGTTCCTTGGGGCACTGAGCTTTTGACATCCGAAGGCTCAGAAGTGACTTGGTTTACTGCTACCGATTGTTTTCGGTTTATGAGGAAATTGTATATCCACCGTCCGATTTTCCCAGTTATACCTTTTGCTTTCAGTTTGTGGGCTATTATACCATGGTCACATTTATCAAATGCCTTAGCAAAATCGGTGTAAATGACATCCACGTTTTTCTTTTCTTCTAGCGCTTTAAGAATTTTGTCATAGTGTTCCAAAAGTTGTGAGAGACATGATCTTCCCGCTCTGAACCCATGTTGACCGGTGTTGTGTAGTTCATTTGTCTCCATGAATGTTGAAATTTTGCTTCGCAGGACTCGCTCGAAAACTTTAATGATGTGAGAGGTTAGAGCTACCGGGCGGTAGTTTTTTGGTAGTGCTTTACTCCCTCCTTTATGCAGTGGGGCAATTATTGCATTTTTCAAGCTATCTGGTATGTCACCAGTGTCTAGACTCCTTCTCCACATTATAGCCAGGGGTTTTGAGAGGTTTTCCTTAAATTTTTTTCATTAGGATCGAATTCCAAGAGTCCGGGCCTGGTGCCGAGTGGGATGGCATGTTGGAAATGGCCTCTTCTATGTCTTTTGGACCGAAATCAATATCCAGCATCTGAGGGGTTTCCGTGGGGGAGGTTTCCATGAAAAATATATTTTGGTCTCTGATGACTTTTGTTTCATCAGGCTCACTGAATGCCATTTCATACTGCCTGCTTAAGAGTTCGCTCATTTCCTTTTTGTCCCCTGTGAAAGAGCCGTCCCCTTTGCTCAGTGGGCCGATGTTTGATGTTGTTTTAGCCTTTTGTTTGGCGTATGAAAAGAAGTATTTGGAATTTTCCTTTATACCTGCAATAGCTTTCCTCTCCTCTTCCATATGTTGTAGTTCATATGATATTCTTAGCCTTTGTTCAATTTCCACAATTTCTCTATCTATTTCGACCTTTTGCCTATCCTGTAGATTTTGATGTGTGCGTCTTTGTGTGAGTAATTTTCTTCTTCTGTACAGCCTCCTCCTTTCCCGATCTTGTTTGCTTCTTCGTTTTGTTTGTCTTGCAGGTATATGGTGGCTACAGATTTGGGTCATGGTTTCTGTTATTAAGACTAGACATTCTGCTGGTGTCAGGTTATCCATTAAATCTTCCCAGTCTATTTCCTCCATTTCTTGATTTACCTCTTCCCACCTAATGTTTTTGTTATTGAAGTTAAATTTACTGAAGGGGCCGGTTTTTGTTCTCGATTCTGAGGTTGTCTGTACACTTTCTAAGGTTGTTTTGATCTCAATTAATTTATGATCTGAGTATGTTGTGTCCGATATGTTAATGCTGTGTACTAGAGAGTCGTTGTTAGTGAAGACCAGGTCTAAGATATTGTTTTCCCGTGTGGGTTCAGCAATATGTTGGGTAAGACTAAAAAAATCACAAAGTTCAAAAAGCTCTCTCGTATTAGTATTTGCTTCTCCGGTGTTATTTGCCACTAACTGGTTTTCTAGTTGTCTCCATTTAATGTTTGGTAGGTTAAAGTCTCCTAGCCATATAATATTTGGTGTTGGGTTCCCCAGGGTTTCCACTTCTGATTTTATTTTGTTGAGCTGGGGTTTGAATTCTTCTCGGGATGAGTCTGGAGGCCTGTATGTGACAATAACTGCTAAATTTAGGGATTCTATTTTAACTCCAAGTATTTCCACCACTTCATTACTGTTATTTAGGAATTCAGTACATATCAGTGAGTCATGTATGTACAAGGCTACACCTCCATGTGATCTATGCGTTCTGTCCGCCCTATGTAGGTTGTAACCAGGAATCCATACCTCACTATCTTCCTGATCTTTAATGCGAGTTTCTGTGAGAGCCGCAAATATAGCGTTTCCTTCTTCTAGCAGGCCCCTAATAAATGGTACTTTGTTCGTGGTTCTATTTTTTAGGCCTTGGATATTTGCAAACAAGATTGGGGAGGGATTGTTTGGAGTACTATGTGTACCTATGTGTACTGTATAAGGAATTTAGCTTGAAGTTGAAATAAGCTCTACCAACATGCTTATATGTCACCTAAAATGTTTATTACTGGTGGGGATGATTTTTCAGTGGACATTATTAACAAATAAAGAATTCTATCTTCATACAAAATTATTAAATGTACAGTATTATGGTATTTTAATGCATCAGTTTATACTTGCAATAGTTGTAACTCACCTCACTATCACTTCCCTGACCTGACTTTTCTTGCTCAGAGTCAGAATGGTAACTTGCATCACTCTCCGACATGGTTTAAATCTGAAAAAAAAAAAAATCAATATTTTGCCAACATAAGCCTACAGTAGTATATAATAATAATAATAATATGCCGGTATTTCATTAGTTCGAACGCCAATTCTCCAAGTGGATTCACGAGCACTCACATTAACTTAAATGTTTCCATAAAAAAAAAAAAAAAAAAAAAAAAAAAAAAAAAAAAAAAAAAAAAAAAACATTAAAGCATATAGTCATCAGTAACTCGATGCTCCCCAGTATCATAAGCCCTAAGAAATATGTGCGACTTCAGTTGTTTCTTAAGAGCGTCAACACAATTCAACTGCTTAAGTGACACTGGAAGTCGATTGAATAGACGTGGGGCAACATAAGAAAAGGATCTAGCAGCAAAAGCACGTTCCCCAATGGCTCTGGGCTCATAAAGGCGATATGGGTCATCACCACTACGCAAATTCACATTTGACTCATTATGTGTTGGAAATAGAAGATCTAACAAATAGGGTACGATGCCCATTGCAGACGCAAAAATGGGTACTTATTTTTGTTGTCGAGTTGCTTCTGTCAGCCTATAACAGATTGGAAACTGAGAGTAGGGGGGATAAATAGCAAAATGTTTATATTTTTAAAGAATATCAACAAAAATTTTGTACCTGTTCTTATTTAAGAGTGAGAAGACAAATAAGACATGCGTCTCCTTTTTATCACAAAACCCTAAAGAGAATCACCTGGACCTAAGGAGACGCAGAAGTGTTTAAATCACAAAAACACAAAAAATTATATAAGTATTAACCTCATTGGCACTTGAAAGAAAGCATGGTACTTTTGGTTGAAAGTTTACAATGCTTAGACAACAAAACTGACTGACATAGGCCACATAAATTCATATTATTAAATAGGCAGATAATATAACTTAACATACTAATTTGCTAATTATAGGCCATTACCAAAAGAGTTTAGAGGGTGCAGGGAAGTTATACATGGAACATTAATGCTAATTTGAGGTTTAAATCTAGTGCCACTCGCCCTCCCATGCATATTTGGTGCTAATACGCCTGTTTTATACCTGCTTATCTTTGTAAATAATAAACGTTCAATAACCAACCAAATATCATGATCATGTACCTTCATTCAGCTTGAACATGGTAAAAACTGTAACTTTCTGGGTAGTCTGGTAGATATGTGAGCAACTCAAAAGCAATGACAACTTTTTAGGTTCGTGCTTGAATGTGCGTGCGTGCGTGTGTATGTGTGTGTGTATGTATAGGTCAGGCGTGTGTGTGTGCGTGTCAATGTCGTGGCCGGGGGTGAGACGATACACTCAGTCTGACTGACAAAGGCAAGAGTTGGGCTCATTCATGTTGCCACTCTATCGAGTGATAAGGAGGGAAGTTGGGGAAATGGTGGGGGAAAGTAGGGAGAGGCATGAGGGGGGTGGGGGGGCTACAACAAAATTTGATTGTGTAGCTAGAAAATGCTTGATTCGATTCCGATTTGCTTAGAGGGGGAAAGAGGTGCGTCTCCTTAGGTCTAGCAAAAATTATTTAGTCCAAAAGAGATGCATTTTTCAAACTGATGCCATACCACACTGGTAGACAGCTATTCTCCCTATTATGTATGGTATACATAAGGTTGAGTTTCCTTCACCTGAGATCAAAGAAAAGGTTATTATGCTTAATAATGCTACCAAAATAAACACACATTTACAAGGACCCAAGGAGACGCAACCCAGCTACCCTAAGCAGATGCGCGTCTCCTTAGGTTTTGTCTCTATTGGTCCCAGGGTAGCCCTTGTTCTAGTTAAGGCAGCTCCGTCAATGGTGAAGGAAACTCAACCATATGCATACAAGACAGAGGTGAGTATGGCTTTCTACCACTGTGGTGTACGACCTTCTGGCATCAGTTTGACAAAATGCGTCTCCATTGGATTTTGTGTTTTTTGCTGGCCCTATGGGGACGCACCCTCCCTCCCCTTCAGCCGTGCAAGTAAAAGCCTCTTGGTCATGCAGGGGTATACTTCAACTCATGCACTATCAACCAACAATAACAGAAAAGAGGATCAAATTAGGGAACTGTGAGAAATTTAGCTTTAAAAAAAAAAAATCTTGGGTTTTACGTAAGGAATTTGCGAAAACATTATTTTTTTTTAGTTCATCTCATCTCACGCAATAACATGTGAAAATAAAAAGATGGTACTATGTGAGCATATTAGGTGATAGTTAAAGAATATTTTGGCCCACCATTCATGCATCTATCTACTCATCCTATGCCTGTGCAAGTTTCTTTGTTTCAAGTGCGTTTCAAGTGCGTCTCCTCGGGTCCAGTCGTCTGCATTAGGCATCTTGCCCTACTTAGGCTCACCAAACCTCAGCACCTTAAATGTCAGTAAGCATATTTTAAACTATTCTGGCCTTGATGGGAAACCAGTGTAGATCCATTAGATAATATGTGGTGGGTGTTCTGGGTGGAAGTGAAAATATTAGTCTAGCACACCTATTGAGAACAGACTGGAGTTTCTTCAAAGTAGCATTTGGTATTTGCAGTCTTCTATGATGTGTTTAATGGTATGGGGTGCTGTGTTACATCCCGGGCAGGCGTCGACAACGGAGTCATCCAGTCTCTTCTGATAGCTCAGGAGAGCTGGATGGTGTCCTCATCTCAGCCTGGCCAGGTGGACTCTGTCCTCGCGAGGAAGGGAGGATTCGGAAGGATGGATTTCGGGAGGTCGTGCATGCAGCTGCGTGTTGTCTGTGAGTGAGTGGATGGATCGGTGAGAGATATGAGTATGGATGTGCTTCTGGAAGTTGGTTCGGGGTGGGCAGGGAGGGAGAGAGGACAATAATTGTGTGTGATACGTGTGCTGGGTGTTGTTTTGATATTTCTTGGTGTCTGTGGGTGTGTTGCCATGTAGTTTAGTGGGTGGTCTTGGTTCGTGGAGGCTGCTGCCAGGAATTGAGTGCCTCTCATGTCCAGATGGTCTTTGACTTTGAGGATTTTGGTTTCTTGATGTAGGTGATCTGTGGGTGCAGTAGCTGTGCGGCCTGTAATGATCTTCAGGGCTTTGTTTTGAATAGTCTGTAAGGTCTTATGATGTGTTTCAGCTAGGTTAGAAGCCCAGGCTGGGCTTGCGTATTCCATCACTGATCTTATGTATTGTTTATATACTGTGGTGGTATTTACCTAATTGTATTTACCTAATTGTAGTTTACAGGAGTTGAGCTAAGCTCGTGTTGTCCCGTCTCTTAGTCTACTTTTTATCCAATTTTTTCTTGAAAATATGGATGTTCCTTGCCCCTACCACCTCCTCCTCCAGCCCATTCCATTTGTCAATACATCTATAGGGGAAGCTAAACTTCCTGATATCGTTCTTGCAGGTAGGTCTTTTTACTTTGTAGCTGTGGCCTCTAGTTATTCCTGTATCCATAATTAATATATCCTCCCTATCCAGCCTCTCCAGCCCCCGGGTACATTTGTACATCATTATCATATCTCCCCTCTCTCTCCTCTCTTTTAGACTCGGTAGATTTAATTTGTCTAGCCTCCCTTCATATGGCAGTTCTCTGAGACTTGGAACCAATCTAGTGACTGCTCTCTGGATTCTTTCTAACTTGTGAACATGCTTCTTTAGTTTCTTTGTTGTGTCCAAATTTTGTGTGAGCAAGTAACCTGAGGGCGTTAAGTCTGGGTGTCAGTTTCTTTTTAATGTTTGTGGTGTGCTGTTTGAATGTCATATGAGTATCATATGTTACTCCTAGGATTTTGGGTGTGTGTGTATGTGTTAGGGGTGTGTTGTTTATGGTGAGTTGAGGGATGTATTCGTATTCTCCTGTCGAACTTGTGAGCAGGGTTGCGGTGGATTTGGCTGGGGCTAGATTAAGTCTGTTTGTAGTGCACCAGCCATGTAGTGTGTTGAGATAGGGTTGAAGGAGATCTGTTGCTCTTTTTGGGTCATGGTGTGTGCATGTGAGTGTTATGTCATCTGCATAGGAGGCTAAGTTTATTTGGGGCGTATTGGGTGTAGTTATATCGTGCATGTACAGATTGAAGAGTGCGGGCGATAGGACGGATCCTTGTGGGACTCCGTTTGGAAAGTTTCTGATTTTAGATGACTGACCGGCAAAAGATACGTGTGCACATCTGCCTGCTAGGAAGTTGGCCAGCCACCTTTTTGTGTTGTTGTGCATGTTTGTGTTGTAGATTTTGTTTGTTAGGTTGTGGCGGGGGATGGCATCGAAGGCTTTACTAATGTCGAGTGTGGCTAATAGTGATCTGTGTGGTGGTCTAGCTGAGTTGATGCCGTCGAAAGCTCTTTGTGTAAGGTCTGTGAGAAGAGTGTTTGTGGAGTGCAGTGGCCTAAAGCCATGTTGTGTTGGAGCTAGGGGTAGGTCAGGTGTAATTAGTTGTAATACTAGGCGTTCCATGACTTTGGAGGGGGAGCAAAGGAGTGTGATGGGGCAGTGCGAGGGGTCTTTGTTGGGTTTGGGGAATGTGATGATGATACCATGCTTCCAAATGTCTGGTATTGTGTTGTGTGAATAGCTGTAGTTTGATATGTTAGTGAGTGCTTGTATGCCTTGTGGTCCCAGGTGTCTGAGGTGTATGTTGCTTATGTTGTCTAGGCCACAGGCGGGTGAGTGCTTGAGATTGTTGATGATATGCTTTGTCTGGTGATTGGTGAAGGGTGTATAGTCAGGGTCTGTGGGGAATTGTCTCTTACGTCGGATGACACGTCGGTCGTATTGTTTTACAGTATACTGTATAGGCCTATGTAGGCTATTTTAGCGTTTTTTTTTCTCCCTTATAATATATTTCAGCTCTTAACACCTTCAGACATATTATGTTCCAGTAAGTCCACGGAGGCGGGCGCCCGGTATCATTGCCACTGCACCACACAACTGTCAAAACCACACTGCTGGCCATTAGAATTGTCGGAGGAACCTGGGGTTGCCACCAACCGACAGATCTTCATCTAACTTACCGGACTTACTGAGCTCCATGACGCTAGAGCGTCATTTGGACTTATTGGTGAGGCATGTAGATAAGTCCATATGACGCGATCGCGTAATATGAGTTTTTGGTCATAAGTTCCATATGACGCGATCGCGTCATATATGTCGCAAGGAGTTAATGACATATATAGCAATGATGTATATATATGCTCTACCGTACCTATTAGGCCTAAAAAGATCGATGGGCTAACTGTCGGTCCAAAACATCAGTATAACCGATTTTGGTCAATATACAGGCGCTACAATATAGGTAGCAAAATTCTAATGGTAGTTTTGGGTTCCTATCATCATATGCTTCATTTCTATATACTTTTTATCCCCGGGGAAAAAACAAAAAATCTCAGGATTCTTAATTTATTTTCTTGGGATTTTTTGTTTTGGTCAACCTAACCAAAAAACCTAACCTAACATAACATAACCTAATAGCCCCCAAATACATTTAGGTTAGGTTAAGTTAGGTTTTTTGGTTAGGTTAATAAAAAAAAAAAAAAAAAAAAAATCCAATAAAAAAATAAAAAACCCAAGATTTTTTTTTTGCCGGGGATAAAAAGTATATAGAAATGAAGCATATGATGATAGGAACTCAAAACTACCATTAGAATTTTGCTACCTATATTGTAGCACCTCCTGTATATTGACCCCGATTTTTTTGGGTTAGGTTAGGCCTAATGAAAACAAAAATAAATAAAAATATCCTCTCCCCCCCCCCCCCCAAATAAAATGAATAATCCCTATATTTCTTCCCCCCCCCCGAGGATAGCCTAAATATTACATAGCAATGAAGCATATGAGGATAGGAACCCAAAACAGGTCAAAAAGGAAATCAGGAAAGCAAAAATAAATTATGAAATAAGGATAGCCAGCGACTCAAAAAATAACCCTAAAGCTTTTTACCAACTATATAAATCTAAAGTTAGAGATGTAATAGGCCCCCTAAAAACTTCAATAGGAGAAATAACAGAAAATGATTTAGAAATGTGCAGTACATTAAATAGTCAGTTTCTTTCCGTTTTCACTAATGAAAATTTGGCACAGATTCCAGAAGTCAATATGGTATATAGTGATAGTATAGAAAATATGTTAAGTACAGTTAATATAAGTAGAAATGATGTGCTTAAGGAAATTGACAGACTGAAACCTCAAAAATCGCCTGGTCCTGACGAGGTATATGCTAGAGTATTAAAAGAATGCAGAGATGAGTTAAGTAGTCCATTAGCATTTATATTTAACAAGTCATTAGAAACAGGTTTAGTTCCAGAAGCTTGGAAGCTTGCAAATGTAGTTCCGATCTTCAAAAAAGGTGATAAATCGATAGCATCCAATTACCGTCCCATTAGTCTCACATCAATCATAGGAAAGTTGCTAGAGTCCATTATTGCTAGGAAAATTAGAAGCCACTTAGTAAAATTTAACTTAATAAATTCTTCTCAGCATGGATTCACTCAGGGACGTTCTTGCCTTACTAATTTGCTTAGCTTTTTCTCAGAGGTATATGAAGCAGTAGATAGTGACAAGTCATATGATATTATATATTTAGATTTCAGTAAAGCTTTCGACAGAGTCCCTCATGAGAGATTGATGAGAAAGGTTGAGGCACATGGAATAGGAGGGTCGTTGTTGGGATGGATTAGGTCATGGCTAATTGGTAGGAAACAGAGAGTCAGCATAAATGGTACCAAGTCAGAGTGGGGAGCAGTCAAAAGTGGTGTCCCCCAGGGATCGGTATTAGGTCCCCTGTTGTTTCTTATATACATAAATGACCTAGATTTAGGTATAACGAGTAGGATAAGTAAATTCGCAGACGATACTAAAATGGGGAGATCAATTGATTCAGATAGCGATATAGAGTGCCTCCAAAGGGATCTAGATACCTTACATGAATGGTCAGTAAATTGGCAGATGAAGTTTAACATTGACAAATGCAAGGTATTAAAGATAGGGAAGATGCAAACAAATGTTAAATATAAACTAGCTAATTTAGAATTAGAAAATTCAGACTGCGAGAAAGATCTAGGTGTGTTTGTTAGCAATGATTTGAAGCCTAGAAAACAGTGTATAAGCGTTCGTAATAAGGCAAACAGGATTCTCGGGTTCATCTCTAGGAGTGTGAGTAACAGAACTGCTGATGTTATCTTAAAACTTTACTTGTCATTAGTGAGACCCCATATGGATTATGCTGTCCAATTTTGGTGTCCTTATTACAGAATGGACATAGATTCATTGGAGAGAATTCAGCGTAGAATGACAAAAATGATCCATAATATTAGAAATTTTCCGTATGAAGAAAGGTTGAAGAAATTAGGTTTACATTCGTTAGAGAGACGCAGAGTTAGAGGGGATATGATAGAGGTGTTCAAGTGGGTTAGTGGGATTAACAAAGGGGACATGACAAATGTACTAAAGCTCAGTGATAGCGAAAGAACTCGTACCAATGGTTTCAAATTAGATAAATTTCGTTTCAGAAAAGATATAGGCAAATATTGGTTTGGTAACAGAGTTGTAGATGGGTGGAATAGGCTACCAAGTGATATAGTGGGATCAAGAACGATAGGGAGCTTTAAGAAAAAATTGGATAAGCATATGGACGAGAAGGGTTGGGTGTGAAGGGGGATCAGCCGGGTTGGGCCAATCAGCGCTCTGCAGACCCCCGTAATCCTGCGTTAATCTCTAACCGGTTTGGTAAGATGATCCTCAGGGTATTAGAATGTTGAGCCTATAATTGGGCTTTGTAATTGGGGTTGTGTGGGACAGGGATCTGCCTTGCTTAGGCCAATCGGCTTTCTGCAGACTCCCATTTTCTTATGTTCTTATGTTAAAACTGATATTAGAAATTTGGGTCAATATACAGGAGACGCAACAATATAGGTACCGGTAGCCTAGCAAATTTCTAATGGTAGTTTTGGGTTCCTATCATCTATCTCTATCTATCTATCTATCTATTGCCTGACGCCGTGATCCCCGAAGGTGTGGCCACGAACGAACCGTCCCCAGTCAGTCGACGCCCCTCCCCCCAACCAGCACCGCCTTCATTCATGTACTTCCTCACTCCATCCTTCCACCTCTCATTCGGTCTCATCATATGCTTCATTTCTATATACCGTAAAGTGGGGTAACTTCGGACTTGGGTCATAACTTCGGACATCGGCGATAATAAGTAATTAGACATTGTCATTATATAATGGCAAATTTTTTTTTTTTTTTTGTGCCATTTGTGAGAAATAGCAAAGGAAGAGCATGTAAAAGTCCTAGGGAACTGACATGAGTACATGTACACGAAAAAAATATTATATATGTGACGAAAATATGTACATTTTTCGCTACCCTGCCAAACTTCTATCACCCTGAAGAAATTTGTTTGTATGAATGATGTTGTGACTGATATAATTTTGTAGTAACATTACCAGAGACAACATCCACCAAAGGAAATTTGTTACACTTGTATAACGCTCTAGCTAGAACACTATCATTTAACCGATTGTGTTTAAAAAAAAAAAAAAAATGGTAACTTCGGACATGGAACAAAACAATCGTTTGTTATTATTTGCCCTATGAAAATCATTCATAATACTTGTACATCATTAACATGGTGGTAAAAGATCAAATCATCATTCTCTGAGTCCAAAAACCCATAAAAATATGATACTATGCTAACCGATTTATGTATTTCGGATAATTCTGGATATATAATATATATAAATTAGGAGAGGCATATATCTTGTCCAATTTTTTTTTTATCTGCCGAAAGAAACACCAACAAATACGTTATACCTATAAAAATGCTCAAATTCATAAAAGTGTACTGTATATGCATTGATATATTATACATACCGGTACCTATATATTTTCACTAGGCCTAGTTAATTTTCGAGTTATTGATTTGACAGCATTGGTTATTTTTCCTGCTCAATATTTTCTAGGAGTGAGCTCGATGCCTAACGAGAACAGATCCAAACAGAATATATGTTAAACAGAATATATATCCCCCTCCTATACTGATTATACAGCCCTAAAAGTATTGACTGTGCATTTTCCACTATAACATCGGACAAGAATAAGCAGCAATAATAAAATATTCATATAAAATAGTAGGAGCCGAAAAATGAATGAAATAAGGCCACGAACGTAGGTCCGAAGTTCTCCTCCGTTCGTCCGAAGTTATCTCAGCTTTCTTGGCAACCATTTTCCATAAGAAATCACCTATGTCCGAAGTTAGCCATACAGGTCTGAAGTTATCAACTTTTCAAGCAAACTTCGGATATCATTTCAGATAAGGATAGCTCTCTTCTTATGGGGGATAATTTTAGGAGGTTTCCTGGATTACGGCGCACTATCACCATACATCACTTGACCTAGTTAAATCTCTATAATGTGTTTACACCCAGGAGAAATTGTTAAAAAACATCGAAAAATGTCCGAAGTTACAGCATTTTACGGTACTTTTTATCCCCGGGGAAAAAACAAAAATCTTGGGTTTTTTCTTTGATTTTTGTATTAACCTAACCTAACCTAACCTAAATGTATTTGGGGGCTATCAGGTTAGGTTAGGTTAGGTCTGTTGGTTAGGTTAATGACCAAAAAAAGAAAATCCCAAGAAAAGAAAAAAAGAAAAATCCCAAGATTTTGTTTTCCCCCGGAGATAAAAAGTATATAGAAATGAAGCATAGGCTATGATGATAGGAACCCAAAACTACCATTAGAAATGTGCTACCTAGGCTATATTATTGCGTCTCCTGTATAGGCCTAAGCCCTATTAACCGAAATTTGTTACCTAGCCTAGGCTAGTCTATATTGTTGCATCTCGTAAATATTGACCAAAGTTTTTATATGATAGGCTAGGCCTAGGCCTAGGCTAATGTGCAAATGAAAATCGGTACTTTCCTTGACCGACAGTAGGCTACTTAGGCCTATATCAGTGTTTTACCCTAAGCCTATGAAAAAAATACCTGAAATACATGTGGTTGTTAGCCTAATCCCAGGCCTAGGGCCTAGGCAAATGATAATCTTCAAGGACACTACATCCGCCTTATTAGAAACAATTTATTAGGGAAAATAGGGACCAATAGACTCGCCATATTTTTCTCATTATAGTCCGCATGTAGGAATTTCGTTATCGACACTTGAAAAAACCCGATTTCACAGAAAAATACACCAAAAATCTGTCAAAGATGTCAAATAGCGGGGGTGTGGGGGCAGCAGCCCCCACCCATAATAGGCCTACGATAGGTTAGGTTAGGTAACTTAGGTTGTTAGGTTAGGCTATCCGCTAATGTCCTTTCAAAGGGGTATAGGCTAGTAAACACTAGGATAGCCTATAGGCTACCTGGTCAGAGGTACGAAGAAGTCCTGCTGTAGGCTAGTCTCCTTGAATGCTACCAGGCAAATTAGCCTACCCAAAAGTTTGTTTTCACTAAAGCAGGTGTTGGACTGAACAATTAGCCTAGCCTACGCCAGGTTTTTCTGCACAACAACCAAAACCTAAAATTCAGCCTGCCTAGCCTAATAGGCAAGGTTGGTTAGGCTCTTCTAAACCGGTACCGCGGCGACCGCCCGACGGGCCGACCCCATAGGTTTAACAGCATCGACAGACGGAAATCAAATTCCAGTGTGATGCCGCATTTACCAGATAATGACCTACCTAACCACTTACATGGAACGTGTAACGGTAAAGAATGAAACCGCTCTAACATTGGGTAATGTTCATCTTCACGAGTGCCAGCGGCTGTTTGCATCTGACCTATTTAGAAAGAAAAATACTCTAATAACCTACACATATACTACTATTATGCATTTACGAGTTATATGGACTAAAGTAATGTATAATCAAAAGTACCTGTAATAACTGTTCGACCACAAATATGTCTGGAAAACGGAAATATATGATCTGTTCCGTAAAGATGGCCGTCAGTGTTATGATGCAGCCAGTGGTACCAACCTACAAGTCTTTCAATCACTAATATATAATAGATAGTATGTCAAGTGAATAGAATACAAACATGTTCATTAGGTTTCTAAAACCCTCTGTCAAATATTCTGCCCCCCCACCAGTTCTTTAAAGATGGTGAGGCTAATATTGCAACATGTTAATGTTGCAATATTTTGCCACAAAGTTGGTAATGCCATTTTCATCTGCGTTTTTTATGCCACCTTTTGATTTTCACATTAACTTCGAAATCTTCGAAATCTTCTCCTGGCGGCATAAAACACGAATTAATTTCGTTGTTAGGCGTATGATTCACAGTTCAATTGTTGGGCAAGAAGCTAGGCCTTTAAAACGGCACCTCCCTTTTGCATTTTTGTGTTTAGTTTATGTTCAGTATGATTTTCTCTTATTCTCCAAAAAATTATAGATTAGTTTCTTTACCCTATATATGGTCTGTCTATCAAATAAAGTTTTTAGCAACTTGTCTTCTATGTATGGTTGCTGGAATAGAGGTTCCTTTATTTCTTCTGTGTATGGTGGGAACCACAGAATGATGTTTTAGCCTTTTATCATAGCCTAGGCCTATATTCATTCTCCTTTAACCTGACAAGCGCGATATAGACCTAGGTGCTAGGGTAGTTATTTGTGCATTTCTAGCCCTGGATTCTGACAGAATTCGTTATATTTACAATATAAAGCATTATTTGTTTTCGGTATGCTTTTATTTTACATATATGATGTATATATGAACCTTCAAGAGTGCTAAAATAAGTGGGAAAAGCATTTGGGTGGTGAAAAACGAAGATATTGGCCACCCGGTCATAATCTCAGGCGAGAGAGAGCCACAGGCAGCCCTCCCCTCTCGCTGTCTGGGAGTCAACTGAGACGAGCGGGGCGGTGTGTGCCGGTGTCTGGGTGTTGCATAACGATCTTTTATGCAACCCCCTTGTGCTACATTATCGCGGGAGAGAAAAATAACCGATAAATGATGATAATAAGAGGAAAAATAGGTGATAATTGAGGAGGGGGGGAGGGGGGAATAAGGTGGGGAAGGAGGGGAGGGGGAGGGGTGAGAAACACATGGATGAGTATTAGAGGGGAATTATCTCACCTAGAGACAAAATCCTTTGTTTTGATAGGCCCTTTTTTTTTTTGGAAAGCTTTTTTTATGGTCATGCTTCCGTGAGGCCTATCGCGTTCCCTATAGGAAGCCTTCCGTGAGGCCTATCGCGCTTGCCGGGTTAAGGACGATATCACTCAACAAGAAGCTCTTTTGCTGCCCAATGCCAACGAATGGTACTTCTATGATCAAAATATGTGTTAAACAAGATATTGTATTAAAGAACATCACCATTAAAAGTACCGTAGCAAACACTGGTTTACCTGCAATGCACTAACAGGAACAAATTCAGTATAACTTGACTGTTCTTCAAGATCTTGTAGCCAAATTCAGAACCTCAAACTAATTACTAGGCCTAGACCCAAGGTCATCCACTAGGTGTTAGATGAGGGTTAGTATTGTATCCCACGTACTGGGTACTATGAACATATACTAGGTGTTAGATGAGGATTAGTATTATATCTCACGTACTGAACATAAGAACATAAGAAAATGGGAGTCTGCAGAAAGCCGATTGGCCTAAGCAAGGCAGATCCCTGTCCCACACAACCCCAATTACAAAGCCCAATTATAGGCTCAACACTCTAATACCCTGAGGATCATCTTACCAAAACGGTTAGAAATTAACGCAGGATTACGGGGGTCTGCAGAGCGCTGATGTGGGGATCGGTTTTTACACCTTACCCGAAAGAGGTTTTATGGAGCTCCGATCTTACTCTCAACCATCTGAACAATTTAACCAGCACACCTAAACTTCGTTAAATGCGGAAATAGCCTCACGAAAATATCATGCCCTGGTGGGGGCACGAACTCTCGACCCTTGGGTGTGAGGCAGGTACCTTACCAGTTAGACCAATAGAGATATCCCTCTTGGCCTGTTCGGCTCAGGGTATTTCCGCATCCGAGGTCTGTTTAGGCTAGCCTATTTTAACTGACTTTACACTACTTCACCTTCCGGGAAGCGAAAGCTCCGAACAGAGAGGAACAAGCTTGAGCCGAATCGACCGAGAGTCCGTCAGAGAGATGAACGGGAATGGTGAGTCAACTTCACTGAGCGATGCTACACGCACCTACAAACTGCCCAGTTGGCAACTCGCTTGGGCGGCTGGCAACTCCACAACCCAACCCAATCGAGTCTCACAACACTCCCTGCTCTCTCCTATCCTCTTCCTTGTCCTGTGGGGATCTGTTTTTACACCATACCCGAAAGAGGATTTATGGAGCTCCGATCTTACTCTCAACCATCTGAACAATTTAACCAGCACACCTAAACTTCGTTAAATGCGGAAATAGCCTCACGAAAATATCATGACCTGGTGGGGGCACGAACTCTCGACCCTTGGGTGTGAGGCAGGCACCTTACCAGTTAGACCAATAGAGATATCCCTCTTGGCCTGTTCGGCTCAGGGTATTTCCGCATCCGAGGTCTGTTTAGGCTAGCCTATTTTCACTGACTTTACACTGATTGGCCCAACCGGCTGATCCCCCTTCACACCCAACCCTTCTCGTCCATATGCTTATCCAATTTTATCTTAAAGCTCCCTACCGTTTTTAATCCCACTATAGCACTTGGTAGTCCATTCCACCCATCTACAACTCTGTTACCAAACCAATATTTGTCTATACCTTTTCTGAAACTAAATTTATCTAATTTGAAACCATTGGTACGAGTTCTTTCGCTATCACTGAGCTTTAGTACATTTGTCATGTCCCCTTTGTTAATCCCACTAACCCACTTGAACACCTCTATCATATCCCCTCTAACTCTATGTCTCTCTAACGAATGTAAGCCTAATTTCTTCAACCTTTCTTTATACGGAAGATTTCAAATATTATGGATCATTTTTGTCATTCTACGTTGTACTCTCTCCAATGAATCTATGTCCATTCTGTAATAAGGACACCAAAATTGAACAGCATAATCCATATTGGGTCTCACTAATGACAAGTAAAGTTTTAAGATAACATCAGCAGTTCTGTTACTCACACTCCTAGAGATGAACCCGAGAATCCTGTTTGCCTTGTTTCGAACGCTTATACACTGTTTTCTAGGCTTCAAATCATTGCTAACAAACACACCTAGATCTTTCTCACAATTCGAGTTTTCTAATTCCATATTAGCTAGTTTATATTTAACATTTGTAGGCATTTTCCCTATCTTTAATACCTTGCATTTGTCAATGTTAAACTTCATCTGCCAATTTACTGACCATTCGTGTAAGGTATCTAGATCCCTTTGGAGGCACTCTATATCTCTATCTGAATCAATTGTTCTCCCCATTTTGGTATCGTCTGCAAATTTACTTATCCTACTAGGTATACCTAAATCAAGGTCATTTATGTATATAACAAACAACAGAGGACCTAATACAGATCCCTGGGGGACACCACTTCTGACTTCGTACCATTTATGCCGACTCTCTGCTTCCTACCAATTAGCCATGACCTAATCCATCCCAACAACGCCCCACCTATTCCATGCGCCTCAACCTTTCTCATCAATCTCTCATGGGGGACTCTGTCGAAAGCTTTACTGAAATCTAAATATATTATATCATATGACTTGTCATTATCTATTGCTTCATATACCTCTGAGAAAAAACTAAGCAAATTAGTAAGGCAAGAACGTCCCTGAGTGAATCCATGCTGAGAAGAATTTATTAAATTAAATGTATCTAAGTGGTTTCTAATTTTACTAGCAATAATTGACTCTAGTAGCTTTCCTATGATTGATGTAAGACTAATGGGACGGTAATTGGATGCTATTGATTTGTCACCTTTTTTGAAGATCGGAACTACGTTTGCAAGCTTCCAAGCTTCTGGAACTATACCTGTCTCTAATCTATCTATTGCCTGACGCCGCGATCCCCGAAGGGGTGACCACGAACGAACCGCCCCCATGCACCTCTGTCCCCAGTCAGTCGACGCCCCTCCCCCCAACCAGCACCGCCTTCGTTCATGTAGTTCCTCACTCCATCCTTCCACCTCATATTCGGTCTACCTCTCCCCCTCTGTCCCTCCACCTCGCTCTCGTACACCCTCTTAGTCATTCTCTCGCTTTCCATACGTTCCATATGGCCGAACCATCTCAAGTTGTTCCTTTTCACACTTTCCAGCACATCTACCTCCACACCACACCTCCTTCTTACTTCCTCATTAGTCTGTCTATCCCTCCATGTAACTCCGCACGCAATGACTTGTTAAATAGAAATGTTAATGGGTAACTTAACTCATCCCTACATTCTTTTAATACTCTAGCATATACCTCATCAGGACCAGGCGATTTATGAGGTTTCAGTCTGTCAATTTCCTTAAGCACATCATTTCTACTTATAGTAACCATACTTAACCTATTTTCTATACTATCGCTATATACCTTACGGACTTCTGGAAACTGTGCCAAATTTTAATTAGTGAAAACGGAAAGAAATTTACTATTTAATGTACTGCACATTTCTAAATAATTTTCTGTCATTTCTCCTATCGAAGTTTTAAGGAGACCAATTACATCTCTAACCTTGGATTTATATAGTTGGTAAAAAGCTTTAGGATTATTTTTTGAGTCATTGGCAACCTTAATTTCATTTCTTTTTTCTTTCCTAATATCCTTTTTTACCTGTCTTGATAGATTCTGATAGTAAGCAAGTAGGTGAATTTCGCCTTTTCTAATTTTTCTACATATTCCTCTCTTTTGTCCTAGAAGATCTAATAGTCTATTATTCATCCATTTGGGTTGGTTCTGTGTTGATCTAAATTTTCTTTTGGGGATGTATTTATTTTGTGCATTGAATACTGACTCGATAAAATTATCGTATGTATCTACCAAGGTTGACGTCTCTTCCCGACTTAAGATGACAGGTGCCTGAGAAGGGGTACACTCATTTGGACACCTGGATCGACTTAATTTTTTGACCATAGGGTCCGCTAATAGGGCTCTTCTTAACCCACCATAATTGGCTTTTCTGAAGTCAGGTATTAATGTTGTATTCTCTCTGGTATTACCTTTCCATTGTATATTAAAATACACAGAATTGTGGTCACTATTTCCTAGGTGGTCCCCTATCTCTACATTATTTATCATATGTTCATTGTTACTGAAAACTAAATCGAGAATATTATTACCTCTAGTCGGCGTATCTATGAATTGAAATAAAAAACTATCTTGTACTACCTCTATAAACTCCTCAGAATCAGAGTCTCCTATTTGATGCTGCCAATCTATATTCGGAAAATTAAAATCCCCCATAATGCACACATTGCTAAACCTTGATACCATTTTAATTTCCTCCCATAATGACGTTCCGTCATTTCTACTCATATTTGGCGGTCTATACATAACTCCAATAACTATAGTCTCACTACCTTCGTTAACCTCTACCCAAACACTTTCATTATCGTTATTTAGTCTAATACCTGATTTAATACAGCTTTTTAATGTACTCCTGACAAACACTTTTCAGGACAACGAAGCCGGGTCGACCACAATAAAATACCAAAGTTTTATCAATAAACACAAACTCCATATTCTGAATATGCTTTAAATATGAAATCTGATTTCTACTTACAGTCGCCATGACGGAGGTGGCCTCGTTCAACACGTCACTAGTGCCGCCGTTGTTCCGACGCTGCTATGGCTGGCTACCCTCAGAGGTTGGGCGCGAAGGGCCTGGGACCGCGGCAGCTGCATCCTCCTCGCTCCCACCATCTTCCGGCACCGTAGCAGTGGGGGCAGGGTGGTGTGCCTGCAGACCAAGGAAAGCTTTTATTTATTATGTTAAAGTACCTATCTATGTATTTTTTATTGAGACTTAATAAAATCTGTAAACAACTCTAGTGTGTATATTTCCACCATGTCTGTCAATAACTATTACGAAGGTATGAATTAAATACATTATAAATACTGTTTTTAAGGAAAGGTAAAAAATTATTTCATAGGTAACAATATATATTGCAAAAGGCTGACGGGTTCTAGAACAGTACAGAAAATGCCACACAAATAGATGGATTAACCATAACCAGAGATGAATCGCATTATATATAAAGGTATATACCGAATTATGTAGATATTAAAATGTAAAACTTGCAAACTAAACAAACAAAAACTGGGACAAGGACAATATAAAGTCAAATTAAATTATCAAAATCGCTATACTTACTAAAATATTATTATGTATAAACCCTATATAATTACTAAAATATAATTATGTATAAACCCTATATAAACCAAGGAAATTACAATACTTGAACATACCTTCTTACAACCAATGCTCCGGGGTTTGTGCCGGACGATGTGGGTGGCCAGGAAGGAGAACACATCTAGAATCCACCTATCCCTCTCCATCACGGTCTTGGTGGCCCCAGAACCGCTCTTGGGGGCAGTCAGCTTCCCGTAGCGTGTCCTCATTGTGTCCCGGAAGTGCCGGACCTGATATCCTGTGGAAGAGATGTTTCTGAGTTCACACAGGCATAAAATCATTTAATATAAGCATTGGCTAGCTGGCTCAGACAAAATAATATCATACAATATTCTAGAGTGAACAAGTGGCAATTTCAGACAATATAACAAATAAAACACTGAAATTGCACACACCAATGAAGTTTTGCACAATACTGTTATAAACTATGATGGGTGATTCGAGGGAGCGCACCTTCTCCTCACACAATCTAGTGAACGCATGGGTATATCATAGAATATTATAGAATGAACACAGGGCAATTACAGGCAATTTAACAAATAAACACTGAACTTGAACACGCCACTGAATTATTACAGATTTATATATATAGACTTCGCAATTGTTTAATCGAAGGCCTCTTTTTCTAGTTATTAAAAACGTATTCTATGGTGTATCATATGATATATAGAAGCAATATAATTGTTAAAATGAAACAAAATACATTTTCTTTGAAGAGGCCATACACAATAAACAATTACCTTAGACTACACAATAAACAATTACCATAGACTAACCTGGAATGGGTGGGGTCATGGACGAACCCTTGTCCTCGTAGAGGCGGTTTTTCTTAGTGACGTCCTTGTAGTCCCTGCGGGTCTTCTGGTAGAGAATGGGATTCTCCTTATACCACTCCCCCAGATCAAGTTCTACATGCTCCTCCAGGAGCAGGGGCCTGATGGTGGCCTTCGTCGATCGGGAACGCTTCTTTTTACCATCAGCCACAGCAGCCACCTTGGTATCTTCCACACCCCCGTCGGTGTCACCATCGGATGATGTTGTCTCATGCTGCTCTTCTTCTGAATCACTGGGGGCCGGATCTACAACCACTGCATCGTTGTCCAGGCTGATGACAGGTGTGGGTGACTTAGGGGCACCCTGCTGCTCTACAACAGCAGGGCGCTCCTGTGTCTCCTCTACTACCTCCATCACCTGGCTGTCTAGGGTGTCCTCGGGCTTCTTCGGTTTTGTCATGATGCCTCGCCGCTTCTTGGAGTCAGACTTAGGCATAACGTAGGCTGGAGGTTGGAGTAGGCTGGAGGTTGGAGGTTGGAGGTTGTGCGAGGTGGTGAATGTTGCGGTGACGGCGGCTTGGGAACTGAGATAGGACCACACGCGGCTGGCTCTTTTATGGACGCTTGGTGGGCGGGGACTAGCGGGGACGCGCGGGGTGATCACGTGAGGCGACGTTGCCACGTCGCAGTCTCAACTTTCAAATATTTTGGTCAGGGCATAGACTACGTCTGGTAGCGTCTAGGCGGCGCATAGACGCTTATACACGGCGCCTATGCGCTGACCAGTCACGTGGGTGACCCGCCCTTGAACCGATTTTGGCGGTTGGCCCGTCCTGATCTGTTTATTTTAGGTATGTCAAAAATGTTCGGCTCCCTCGCCTCCGCGGCCCGTGTTGTGGCGTCACTGTACGTTCATGAACAGACCATACCCGTTTATGTCGGAGTCCTTGCACGATTGCATACGTTTTCAGTGGTCGGGGAAGGACGGGAGCTCAGGACGGGTATGTGTGAACCGAGCTTAAGGAAGTTGGAGCTGTAGACATCGATATTTAACCGAATGACCAGCTAAAATACGATCGTAGTGCATTTACATAATACCTAAAATCCAATTCAACTTACTTTCTATCCATCAGAAACCTATTTTATTATTGTATTCCTGTTTATTATCGACTTCTAAGGCTCCAACTTCCTTATAGCCTGAAACTCGCAACCATATAATAAACCGAAGTGAATCCCTGAATTAATAATTAAGCAATTAATAAACAACAACAACAACAACATTAATAATTAAGCAATCAAACTGTCATAATTTCCACATATGACAATAATGTATTAAATTATAAATGAAACTAAAATAACAGGCTTCGAACCATCTCACTAAACCCTTCTTACTCCACATATAATTCTTAAACTGCACAAAATCATCTAAATATACCTATAATAATATACACAAAAATACGTCACCGGTACAGAAGGGGTTAAATGATTATACTCGATGATATAACATTTGACTAATTAAAGCTATGATGATGAATAATTTGGGTACATTTTGGGAAAACCGATATGTTCGAGGTTAGTGAAGCATTTATGGGCTTCACCAAACAGTTTGTGTAGGGTACCGGCTGACAAATCCTCTACTAATATATATTAATTAATAGTTCACATTATCCTAATTATTTAATGTAGATACTGAAATATACTGTATAGTATATCAGATACCGTAACTAAATCATGATAAAATAAACAAAACAATGTTCCACTCGAGGATTGCGAATTATTGGAATCACTTTTTTAGTAGGAGATAACGGTCATCTATTTCTTCAGGCGCCATTTTGGTACCCTAATACAGCCGCGATGAATTATATTATCTTTTATCATGAAGAATTTATATGTCAAAATCAAAGTATTTATATTCAGTGCTATAATTACCGAATGTATGTTATAGGTATGGACATATTTGAGTGTAAAGAAGGCTAACATGGCGCAGCAAGTGAACCAATATGGCGGAGGTTGGCCGATATTTGTCATCGATGATCTCTCGAATGTTCACTGATTAGCTCTCTACCTTATTACATTAACCTAATGAAACTTTAATCCCTTCACCACCATTACGTAATTTTCATCATATTCTGGTTACCATTAGACGATTTTGTATATTTTGCATCTACCTTATCTTCACATTTCCTAATATTCCGGCATTCCCTCGCATCACATGGTATATTTTATGTATTTTTTGTTTCACTTTCTTCGTACATTTTTCTTTTTTGTTGGTGGTTACTGGGATCGAGACTGATTTGACTCGAAGCAAGTGATTCGTTCAGTGACTCGCTGGACTGCGAGGTTCCGAGCCGAAGACGAGGTGCTGAACACTTCGTTTTGCCATTCTGTTGCTGGTCTCCACAAGGTAAGGAACTCGTGTGCGGTGTCTCGTGTTGTTGATGTTATTAGATTTTGACTACAACGGTTCATTTTAATTTAAATATAGACGATCATTTGTTAGAGGAGCGTTATGTTCAATATAGGCATTTAGTTTACCCGCTTGCTTGATAATTGTATGGCAAACCAGGCCATGCTGTGTACCGGCTGGCAAACGAGGCCATGCTGTATCCCGGGCTTTCAGTAATGTCTGCTAAGGTGAAGTTACGCTTCATTGTTCCCATCATAGGCTAACACGAGGTGATTACGTTCAAAATTACGTAACTACATGAAAGTTTGCCTGTATTCCCTGCCTTTTAATTAATGTTATTTTATTAATTTGTATTAGAAAGGGACCATATACAAATTATGCCCCCTCAGCTTATTCTATCCGACGGTAATGGCCAAATAGTTTATTATATAAAGAAAACTGGCCACATATTCTTTACTATTATCTAGTTTTTATAAAATAAATTTAGTTTTTGTAGGGTAATTAGTAACACCCATCGGAAATATCTTTGGTATTGCTGACATTTTGGTACGATCGTGATTTTAGCACTATTTTTTTTCTTTTAAGTAATCTTCAGAATGTGCAATACTGCCCAGTTGTCTTTTATTGGGAGCACTACAGCCAAGACTTAACATCGTGGACACCCCATAGCCTACATACAAAGATAAGTAGCCTATAGGTCCGATCAGATGTAAGGTATTGACCATTTGAGTTCAGTTAATAATAATAATAATAATAATATTTATTCAGTTCGCAATTTACAGAGTTGGTACCACATAGTTTGTTACAAATATGACTTGTACCAGCCTTGCATAATTCCAACTAAGGATAGCCCAATAAGGCCGTTAGGCGTATTTCCATTGGGGTCCTTGTGGGATTAGGTTAGCTGGGGAAAAATGGAGAGGATAAAGAAATAGATACTTTAGAGAAAGTATTTCTAGGGGGTTATTTTAAGATACCTTACATCCTATAGTAAATATCAGTAATCCGTAATCTGTAATCATTTCAGTTTGGTTTGTCTATCTCTTATGTCGCATTTAGTAGTAGACATAAGCTTTGTGCTCCCTTCTCGCAGCTGTCCAGTTCAGGTGTTCCTTCAGGCTACGTCTGAAGGAATACAGTGTTCTCTTTTCACGGACTGACTGGGGTAGGTCGTTCCAGTCTTTGATGGCGGTGAAGAAGAATGTTTGGTTACCCTGTCCTTGGATTCTCGGGACCTTAAAATTAAACCTCCTGTTTCTTGTATTATGTCCACTCCTCTCATTTTCTTTAACAAAATCATTCTTTAGGTACTCTGGAGCTCTGTCATAGAAAATTTTGAAGGCATTAGTGAGCCTGATTTGTTTGGCCCTGTCAGCGACATTGAGCATACCTAGTGACTGAAGTTGTTCCTGGCCAACATGTGATCTGGGTCCTAGGTTCAGCATGAACCTAACTATTTTATTTTGAGTGACCTGAAGTTTGTGCTGTGCTGATTTAGATGCAGAGTACCAGGATGACCCAGAATAGTCAAAATGACATTGAACAAGCGCTTGGCAGAGGGTTCTATTAGGAAGTTGGAGATGTAGCCATCGATGTTTAGCAGAATTACCGGTATAAATTGGAGAGCCCCCGGACAGCATTTTAAGTTATTTTGTTCGTGTTTTTTTAGATAGGTCTTCAGTACAGTGTCTTGGTTAAGCTAGCAGGGGTGTGGGGGCGGTAGTCCCCACCCATAATACTAGGGTAGGCTAAGTTAAGGTTAAAAAGGCTGTCTAGGGTCTATTTTTTTACCGAATTACCAGCTATAATACGGGTTTAGCACATTCATATAATACAGGTTTAGCATATTCATATAATACGGGTTTAGCACATTCCTATATAGCCTACATACAACTCAAATCGACATGCTCTTTAGCCACAAGGAACGGATTTTTTTTATTTTAATACCACGAATGTTCAGTGTTTTATAAACAAAATAAGTCCCTTGCATCAATATATAGTATTTGTAATTAATTAGAAATCTCGGGAAAACCTATTTTCCCCATTAGGCCTATCGATCAATGTTGAGACACACCCCCCCAATAGTGATTTGAAAAGACATTAGCCTATCCTAACAACCTTACCTAACCTAGTATTATGGGTGGGGGCTGCCGCCCCCACACCCCCGCTGGTTGAGTGCTCTTAAATAAAAAAAAAAAAAAAATGGACTGTTGATTATACGAATGTGAAAAACTTCGATGAAGTCTATGGTGTTTACTCTGCAATTTTCAGCTTGATTGTACATTGATAACGGGAAAGTACCGTATTGACGAAATTGTTACGAAAATTAAATTTTAGTACCATACTTTTTTATTAGGTGTTGCCGAGGGTTAAAACAAATTTTCTTTATGACCTTTAGAGCATATAGATTCAATATTTATCTTCAAATATATCAACAAAATTTGTGGTATTAAAATAACATTGAACCCAAGGAACTTACAGTAGGCTATTATTATTTTTTATTAACCCGGGAACTGCCGGGAGACTCTTAACCCGGGAGCTGCGGGGAGACTCTTAAGAGTTCCCCCGGCGCACTGCGGGGAGACTCTTAAGAGTCGGAAAAAAAAAATCAACATTTGACATCGAAAAAACATTTTTTTTTTTTTTTTTTTTTTGGCCCCTGGGCCATGCAAAATCTCAGTCCTCTACCTCCCCTCCTTCCCCACTTTCCTCCTCTCCTTCAGTTATCACCTATTTTCCCTGTTATTCCCTTATTCTGAGGTATATTTTCGTGCTAACATTAGCGAGTTGCAAGCAGGGTGTTGTCATCACTGATGGCAATCGAGTGCAAGAGAGAGAGAGAGAGAGAGAGAGTATCGATCGACTGTCTCAGTGGCCTTGGGGGAAATTGGCGGGAAAGCAGATTGCCTCACCCATACATTATACAACTCGCGGGCTATATCTCCGATTTTGACCATCCAAACGCTGTTTTCACTCGTTTTATTGTTGTTTCAGGTTAATACCTTTATAATCAACCCATAATAGGCGCATATGGATAAATATTAATGCTATTAATGGCACAATGAATATTTTAGTGACTGAAACACCTCAAATACGTCAGCACAGGGGGACGTTTCCAATTACCCCCATGCGCACTTCAGAGGTTAAGAGTCGGAAGAAAAAATAAACTTTAAAACTTCAATTTTTTTTTTTTTTTTTTGGGCCCCTGGGCCATGTAAAATATCACTAGTCTACCTCCCCTCCTTCCCCACTTTCCTCCCCTCCTTCAATTATCACCTGTTTTCCCTGTTATTCCCTTATTCTGAGGTATATTTTCGTGATAACATTAGCGAGTTGCAAGCAGGGCAATGTCATCAGTGTTAGCAAACTAGTGCAAGAGAGAATATCGATTGACTGTCTCAGTGGCCTTGGGGGAAATTGGCGGGAAAGCAGCTTTCCTCACCCATACATTATACAGCAAACTTCTTGATATATGTGAATCTTTTGGTAGTAAACATTGTGTTAAATTCAACCCACTGAAAAGTGCTGTTCTTATATTTAGATCAAAATTACTGTATAAAAGTAAACTGCCAAATTTCTCACTCAATAATCAAATTATTCAAGAAGTAAACAAAATAAAATACCTGGGACACATTATCTCAAACGATTGCTCAGATGATGCAGATATCGGCCGTCAGCGCAGACAGCTATATTTACGTGGTAACACCATCTTGAGAAAATTCCACGTGTAATTGGGAAACTAAAGTCACTTTGTTCCGGACATATTGTTCCTCTATGTACACGGCCCATTTGTGGTGGAAGTATAAGAGAGCCACCATAAATGGTCTGTACATCCTATCATAATATACTCAAGATGTTCATTGGTCTCTCTAAATATGAAAGCACTAGTATGGTGTGCACACTGTTGGATGTGCAGTGCTGTCGGGCTGTCATCAGGAGACTGGTGTACAGCTTTTCGCAGCGACTGCAATCCTCCAGTAACACGCTGATTGTAGCTCTTTGGTCTAGTGATCATATCTATGAATCCCGTATTATATCTCACTGGCAGAAGCTGCTGCACACATAGTATGTACTGTAATGTAATATATAGGTCTAATTGAACTATGAGCAATGATCTGTGCAATAGGTGTTAACCAACATTGAGCAATAGCCTTAGTTAGCCTATCTGTGTTATATTGTGACAAAATGTGATATGTGCTCTATTCTGTAAATAGGCCTACTGTATTTTTTATTTTATTGTCTTTATTAATATATCTTTGTGTATAATTATTATCTGCTCTGACGAGAAGTGTATGTGATATGGACCATTAGGTCGTACTGTATTTATACTGTATCTATCTTATGTGTCTGGAATAAAGAATTATTATTATTATTATTATTATTATTATAAAACTCGCGGGCTATATCTACGATTTTGACCATCCAAATGCTGTTTTCACTCCTTTTATTGTTTCAGGTTAATACCTTTATAATCAACCCATAATAGGCGCGTATGGATAAGTATTAATGCTATTTATGGTAAAATTAATATTTTAGTGATGGAAACGGCTCAAATACGTCGGCACAGGGGGACTTTTCTAATTACCCCATGCGCACTTGTTAGGTTAAATATCCATGTCTACAGCTCTAACTTTCTTAGACAAACTCGCGAGTGGTTGATTGAGGAATAAGCAGTGTAGGGTGTTAAACTAAGGTAGTAAACCATATATACTGTATATATACAGTATATAGGCTTATATATATATATATATATATATATATATATATATTTTTTTTTTGTGCATTGCTAAAATTAGGCCTATAGTTTTATAAGTCTCTGGAGGGAATAAAATAACCCCAGAACCATGCTATTTTAAGTGGATTTTCCTGTATTCCTTAGTCTTCAAAGTTCCGGTTTGACATCCTGAGCAGTTCCCTCTTTTTTTTTAATTTTCGAAGTGTTGAGAAGTTTAATAGGAAGCTGTTGGAGTGGCTTTGTGAGTGATTATTCTGTAACTTAACCAACAAAACTGACATATCAATGCTTAAGCAGGGGTCTGGGGGCAGCAGCCCCCATGTTAGGTTGTTAGGTTAAGTTAATGACATAATATGGTTTTTGGGGGCAAGTTTTAATATTGCTGAATAATGGGTAAATATGCATTTGCAGAAGGAAGCTAGTCTTAAAACTCAATCAATGAAGGAACTGATGAGAAAAAAAGATTATAATACATAAAACAAGTTACTTTAAATACATATGTACCAAAAAACATCAAACATGGCTAGTAGGCCTACCCTGTATCCTATATTTAAGTTTATATTTCCTTTGACAATCTTATTTGTAATTGCCTGTGACTAGTGCTATTTTTCAACCTCTTATTTCACATCTTAATGGTTTAGGCGAACTATTTATCTTTACAAACCTGGAGAATAGGTAGTTATAGATAGGAACAGGAGAGATGGTATTTTTTTCTGGTCCCCCTTTGCTTCCCGTTTCTCCCCAGTAGTTTTAAGTTTTCAAGAATTGGCATTAGCCTAGTTTTGCTATTTTAAGACTTTTCGTGCCATTTAGATGTCTATTTTTATTCTGGCGAGCAATAGATCCTGTAGCTTTTGGAGGAAGCGGCCTTCGGCCGGGACATAATGTACAAATTTATTTTTAACGCTAGACCGATCTAGCGAGTAAACTAATAAATCTACCAAAAAATACTTCTAAAGTGAACTGAGGGTTCCATATCCACAACCTAGTCAGGTCCACCCCACATCCTAACTCACTGTACTACTAACCTGTGTATCCTAACCTATACAACCGGTCATAACTATATCTTGTACTGTATAGCCCTAGGTTGTAATACTAACATGGGTATCCTAACTTATTTAACCGGCCATAACTTTATTTTGTAGCCTATTCAGTAGTCTTGGGCTTTTTATGATAACCTGGGTATCCTAACCTATAAAACCTGTCTTAACTTTATCTGTTATAGTCGTGGTCTGTATCCTAACCTATACAACTGGTCATAACTTTATCTTTTATAGTCTTGTTGTATTCTAACCTGGGTAACCTAACCTATACAACCGGGCATAACTTTATCTTTTACAGTAGTGGGCATTATATTAACTTGGGTATCCTAACCTATAAAAGTAGTCATAACTTTAGTTTGTATAGTCGTGGGTATAACATTGGTATCCTAACCTATAACTTTATCTTAGACAGTTTTTATATACTAACCTATACAGCTGGTCGTAACTTTTATCTTAAGAGTCTTAGGCTGTACAGTATTCTAACATGGGTAACTTAACTTATATAACTGATCATAACTTTATCTTTTATAGTTGTGGGTTGTATACTAACATGGGTATCTTAATTTATAAAAGTTTATTATAAGGTTAAGAAAATAGTCTAATGGTAACCAGAATATAACTATAGTGGTGCTGAAGAGTTAACTTATCACTAACCAAACTTAACTAAACTTTAACCCTTAATTAGCGGCTCACCACATAAGTCGAGTTAAATAAAGCTGGACTATGTGGCGGCGCTCGACATAGGTCGAGTGGCAATTTCAGCACGTAATGTTGCTGAGAGAGACAAGTGGTGGCAGGAGAGTAGCGAGCGTATGACTGCTCCAGACCACCGCGGCGAACATACTGACACGAATCCCAGCTCCCTCCTCCCTCTCACTCGCTATATAAGGAATTGTATCGGGAAAGTGGCTAATTACATGCTTTTTGCACTCGCGTTGCACGGTTATTGCAAGAAAACTAGCCATCATAAAAGGATCGTTATGGTGTCATTCGAAAGCTCTGTTTATGCCCTTTCAGGGATAGGTACTTGTTTTACGTTCTGGGTCTTATTTAGGCATGAAAATGATCACGTAAACAGCCCTATTTTGGCTAAAAACACCCCGCTGGGCGGTACATATAAATAAACCGCATAGGCCGCTCGTAAGGTGTTAACAAGGGTTTGATATGACCAGGGGTAATTTAATTAGTGTAAGTTTTCATTTAGTTATTACTTCCTCTATGGAATGTACTCTAAATTTCATATGGGAGGGGAAATACAATTTACGGTATTATGAATATAGCACTTGTCCGCAATTGTAAGGTCCCCTGAATAAGTTAAGAGCAAAGTACTTGCACATGGGAGGCTTTTCCAGACAGTACATGGGTTTTCCCTACTGTTTTAATGAGATCCATGTCATTTATCACAAATTGTGGGAAGAGTTGATACCGGGCGTACGTCGTGTAAACACGCAAGTTTATGTCAAAGAAGCTGGGGTGTGGAGGCGGCAGCCCCCACCCATTAACCTGACAAGCGCGAAATAGACCTAGGGGCTAGGGTAGTTATTTGTGCATTTCTAGCCTTGGATTCTGACAGAATTCGTTATATTTACAATATAGAGCATTATTTGTTTTCGGTATGCTTTTATTTTACATATATGATGTATATATGAACCTTCAAGAGTGCTAAAATAAGTGGGAAAAGCATTTGGGTGGTGAAAAACGAAGATATTGGCCACCCGGTCATAATCTCAGGCGAGAGAGAGCCACAGGCAACCCTCCTCTCTCGCTGTCTGTGAGGTAACTGAGACGAGCGGGGCAGTGTGGGCCGGTGTCTGGGTGTTGCATAACGATCTTTTCTGCAACCCACTTGTGCTACATTATCGCGGGAGAAAAAAATAACCGATAAATGATGATAATAAGAGGAAAAATAGGTGATAATTGAGGAGGGGAGGGAGGGGGGAATAAGGTGGGGAAGGAGGGGAGGGGGGTGGGTGAGATTTAGATGGACGAGTACTGGAGGGGAATTATCTCACCTAGAGACAAATTCCTTTGTTTTGATAGGCCCTTTTTTTTTATGGAAGGCTTTTTTTATGGTCTTGCTTCCGTGAGGCCTATCGCGTTCCCTATAGGAAGCCTTCCGTGAGGCCTATCGCGCTTGCCGGGTTAATACTAAGATAGGTTAGGCTAATGTCCTTTCAAAGGGGTATAGGTTAAACACCCGATAACACAACTCTTGCCTAAATTTTTGTGAAAATTTCCCTTTTTGGCCAAACCCTATTACTCCAACAAATTCTTTAAATTGTTAGTAACTTAATCACCTAACTTGGTGCAGTATGGTCTTAGCATAGATTTAAAGGTTGACAAAATTCCAACAATACGGTGGTAAAGAACTTGACAAAGGAAGCAGCCCAGGACAGGGCCGCCTGGAAAGCCGCCATTTAGGAAGTGAGTCTGTAACACAACAGTCGTAACTTGTATTATTGTAACCTGCCTTTTGTCCCTTACGCATATTACAAGAGTTCTGTATGGGTCATAAAGATTGTACAGTATATACAGTATATTTTGGAGATTGAGATCTCTCGCACATGTGAAAATCTGATTTAAATCACTGAAATTTTAATATACCAGTACACACATAAACTTTAATCTATGTTAAATATGTTTGAAAACTAACTTAAATCTTATGGGGCATGGTTATTGTTGAAATAGGCCCATATAAAACTATTCGTCCCAAACTATAATAGGACTGAGTAATGTATAACCTTTGGCATTAATTTATTTAATTGGATTAAAGCTGACAGGGGGCCTGATGCGCTCCCACTCACTCATTAGTCTCCACAGGTTTAAGAGTACTTTAAATTGCTTTAAATTGCCATAACTTTCTGAACGGGTCCTGCAGCCAAAGGGTTAATGATTAAATACATATTTAATTCATAGCTCTGACTGAAGAAACATTTAATAAACTTTGAGCAAAATAAATATGTACTGTATATACTGAGGCACATACCCCATTGCTGGGGGTGGCAGACTCGAGCCAAAGAGCCCGAACCAAAAAATAAAACTTTAAAGGGTTCAAATTCCTAGGGTCCGGGACCACTTACGCGTTCCCTCGCCCCTTACTGTTGCGATTTAGGAGAATTTTAAAAGGAGAGGATTCCTAGCCCCCTGCCCCCAGAAGGAAAAGTAAGACAGTAAAAGACAGAAAATTACATAGTGAAAAGCATTAATGAATACATTTTGTCCACAGATGGCAATGGTGATTTCCTGGAGTTGGAACCAGACCGGGAGGACTTTTTGTCTCTACCTCGGGACTGTAGGCTATTTAGTAGCCTGTGACTCTTGCGAGGCCCTGAGATTATCGATTGAAGCTTAGAGATGTTGGGTGCTTTGTCGCTCTAGATGGTCATTTAACCCTCTCAGATATATGACGCGATTTTGAGCCTATTAGGGATACTTTAAAACTTTTGTTACCATCAGGGGTATTTAGAAACCTTTAGTTTAATTACTTCAACCTCTGCAGTTGTCTTTGATATGAGTTAGCTGTGGGCAGAAAACTAATTTTGGAGAGGTAATTATAAGAGTGAGAGAACTCGATTTCTTATTGCTAATCTGGTAACCTCAGTCATGAGTCTGAAGGGGTTAATCACTGTTGCTGTAAATATTTAATGTTTTTAATCTTGACACTTTAAATTTTAATCTTACAGGATGAACAGCTTGGTTGTAATATGTAATATGTAAAATTGCCATTTTATTATCTGTCATACGTTCGTGATATTTGAGATGTTTTAACAATAACAAACTTTATAAAAGTACTTTAAGTAAATACTTATTCAAAATAATTAATTAATAAATTTTGTCGACAGATGGATGTCCTGGAGTTGGAACCAGACTGGGGACGACACACCTCGGTACCTTACTACAGTATACACTTCCCTTCCAAATACAGATAAGTAATTGTATTTGTATTTACCTAATTGTAGTTTACAAGAGGAGCTAAGCTAGTGTTGTTCAGTCTGTCTACTTTTATCCATTTTTTTCTTTAAAATATGAATGTTCCTTGCCCCTACCACCTCCTCCTCCAGTCTATTCCATGCAGAAAAAAAAACATCCCCCCTTACGCATTTTGGCTCTAACGTCCCTTGAATTTGGCCCTGTCACACTTTCAACTCTGGGGGAGGCACTCGATACCGGCAGTTCTAACTTTCCTCACTCACTCGCATAGAAAAAAAAAAACAACAACAACCCAGAATCAGTCTCGAACAGGACCAAGGTAGAAATAATGTAATGGTTGTTGTTCCCTAAGCTGCCTGGCCGAACAGCCCAGAGTCCCTGAGGAAGGCCATGGCCACAATTGGGCTTTCCCACAGAGCTCTCATTGAGTGTAGATAGTGTTGTTGGCGTAAGTGGTTGTGTGAAATGCAGTCTTCTATGATGTGTTTAATGGTATGGGGTGCTGTGTTACATCCCGGGCAGGCGTCGACAACGGAGTCATCCAGTCTCTTCTGATAGCTCAGGAGAGCTGGATGGTGTCCACATCTCAGCCTGACCAGGTGGACTCTGTCCTCGGGAGGATTCGGAAGGATGGATTTCGGGAGGTAGTGCATGCAGCTGCGTGTTGTCTGTGAGTGGATGGATCGGTGAGAGATATGAGTATGGATGTGCTTCTGGAAGTTGGTTCGGGGTGGGCAGGGAGGGAGAGAGGACAATAATTGTGTGATACCGTGTGCTGGGTGTTTTGATATTTCTTGGTGACTGGGTGTGTTGCCATGTAGTTTAGTGGGTGGTGTTGGTTCGTGGAGGCTGTTGCCAGGAATTGAGTGCCTCTCATGTCCAGATGGTCTTTGACTTTGAGGATTTTGGTATCTTGATGTAGGTGATCTGTGGGTGCAGTAGCTGTGCAGCCTGTAATGATCTTCAGGGCTTTGTTTTGAATAGTCTAAGGTCTTATGATGTGTTTCAGCTAGGTTAAAAGCCCAGGCTGGGCATGCGTATTCCATCACTGATCTTATGGATTGTTTATATACTGTGGTGGTAGTTTCTTTGTGTCCAAATTTTGTGTGCGCAAGTGACCTGAGGGCGTTAAGTCTGGGTGTCTGTTTCTTTTTAATGTTTGTGGTGTGCTGTTTGAATGTCATGTGAGTATCATATGTTACTCCTAGGATTTTGGGTGTGTGTATGTGTTAGGGGTGTGTTGTTTATGGAGAGTTAGTGTTCTGTCCAACTTGTGAGCAGGGTTGCGGTGAATTTGGCTGGGGCTAGATTAAGTCTGTTTGTAGTGCACCAGTCATGTAGTGTGTTGAGATAGGGTTGAAGGAGATCTGTTGCTCTTTTTGAGTCATGGTGTGTGAGTGTTGTTGTTGTTGTTCCCCAAGCTGCCTGGCCGAACAGCCCCAAGGCCCCGAGCAAGGCCATAACCGAGCGCCCCCACAGAACCCTCCCCGTCGACCACAATAAAGCCTGGGTGACCGAAGCCACTCCATGGCGGGGAGCTGAGGAGGGTGCGGAAATGCCCGGGAAACCAAAGCCCCACCCAGGGCCCTGTGTCCCTCAGCAATTATGAAGAGAAAGTTGAGGTGCAAGGGAAAAATGTGACGCTTTGGCTTCCAATCTTGGTAGATTGGGAGGTCAATCCACGTTAGAGATGCCGTCACTTGAGATCTAGAAAATATATAAGTAAAAGGAACAGTCAGAGTAAGCTATGGATATGGCAGAGATTGCTCAGTTCTCACTCTGATAGACCAGCCCATCACCACATGACTAGAACCCAATCCTCTCAGCATCAGCTAGGAAAGGCCCTAGAAAGCCGCCTTTGGCGGGGGGATAGCTCCCCTATTTCAACCCTTTTCGGGGTTGGGCACCCGCCCTGGTGGTGAGTGTTATGTCATCTGCATATGAGGATAAGTTTATTTGGGGCGTATTGGGTGTAGTTATATCGTGCATGTACAGATTGAAGAGTGCGAGCGATATGACTGATCCTTGTGGGACTCCGTTTGGAGAGTTTCTGATTTTAGATGACTGACCGGCAAAAGATAAGTGTGCACATCTGCCTGCTAGGAAGTTGGCCAGCCACCGTTTTGTGTTGTGCATGTTTGTGTTGTAGATTTTGTTAGGTTGTGGCAGGGGATGGCATCGAAGGCTTTACTAATGTCTAGTGTGGCTAATAGTGATCTGTGTGGTGGTCTAGCTGAATTGATTCCGTCGAAAGCTCTTTGTGTAAGGTCTGTGAGAAGAGTGTTTGTGGAGTGCAGTGGCCTAAAGCCATGTGTTGGAGCTAGGGGTAGGTCAGGTGTAATTAGTTGTAATACTAGGCATTCCATGACTTTGGAGGGGGAGCAAAGGAGTGTGATGGGGCGGTGCGAGGAGGGTAGCGTGGGGTCTTTGTTGGGTTTGGGGATTGTGATGATCCCATGCTTCCAAATGTCTGGTATTGTGTTGTGTGAATAGCTGTAGTTTGAAATGTTAGTGAGTGCTTGTATGCCTTGTGGTCCCAGGTGTCTGAGGTGTATGTTGCTTATGTTGTCTAGGCCACAGGCGGGTGAGTGCTTGAGATTGTTGATATGCTTTGTCTGGTGATTGGTGAAGGGTGTATAGTCAGGGTCTGTGGGGAATTGTCTCTTACGTCGGATGACACGTCGGTCGTCTTTGAGGTTTTAGGTGGCTGACATGTGAAAAGTGATTGATGAGTGTGTTTGCTTGTTGTTTACATGAAGGAGTAGAGTCTGTTGTGATTGCAGCATGTGATTGTGTTGTGTTGCTGTTGGAAAGTGTAATGCTGTTTAGTGTTTTGTAGAGTTTTTTGGAGTTTGTTTTGTGATAAAGTGTTTGTAGGAAGTTATTCCAATTTAGTTTGTTCTTGTATTTTGTTAGTTTGGGTGTTGAGTGCTTGAATTTGTTGTGTGATGTCTTGTGTGTGCGGTGCTGGGGAGTGTTTCGGTATGCCGCATTGTCTGATGAGGTTTTGAATTTCTGGTGTGAAGTTGGGGTTGTCTTTTTCTGTTACCTCTTGGAATGTTTCTTGTCAGCGTTTTGGATAGTTCTAATGAGTGTGTACAGCATTGTTGATGTTAGTGATGGGTGTACTGTTTAGAGTTGTGAAGTGTTCTGTCTCATTTGTGAATGCTTCCCAGTTAGCTCTTTTATAATTGGTGTATGTGTGTTTGTGGCTAGCTGGGGTGAGTCTGGTTTTGGTGGTGATAATGATCGGGAGGTGGTCAGAGCCTAAGGTTCTGACCACCCTCCAGGATGTTGTGGGGGCGAGTTCTGGGGAGCAAAAGGTGATGTCTGGAGATGATGGGTTATAGAGGGCTTGGTGAGGAATATGGGTATGTTGATGGATGTCGTTAAGGATGATTTTATCGGTTTGGTTTTGTAGTACCATCCCTCTGTCTGTGTCGGGGTTGTCGACAAACCAGGCCGACGTCTTGGCGTTTAAGTCACCACCCAGGATGATGTGTGGGGTGTTTGTGATGTGTTGTAAGTGTGGTCTGTATTCATTTGGTACTGTAGGGGATGTTTGGGGAGGGATGTATGTGTTTATGATGGTTATGTTAGAGTTGTTGCCAGTGCGTATTTTAATTGACTGTATTTCTGTTATCATTTGGGGGAAGAGTGATTTGGTTTGTACAATAGTTACTATGTATGATATTTCTTTGTGTACCAGGGTGATGAGTCCCCCGCCGACAGCCCGGTCTTGTCTGATGGTGGTGAAATTATGAAATGTGGGTGTTTTTTGTGTTGTGCGGAGTTTTGTTTCTTAGAAGATGGCAATGTGCATGTTGTGTTTGATGAAGTGTGAGAGTTCGTGTGTCTTTGTGTTGATGCCATCTATGTGCAGTTGAAGAATGTTAATGTTATGTGCACGATGTATGTAGAGTGCTGCTGCACGAGGATGGGGTGAGGGGGGGGGGGGGGGGGGGGGGGGGGGGGCTGGGGGGGGGGGGGGGTGGGGGCCGGGGGCTGAGGGCTGAGGCTGAGGGAGGGGCTGAGGGTTGGGATGGGTGAGGTGGGGGTGGGGATTGGGGAGCAGGAGATGGGGGTTGGAATGGATTAGGATGGAGTGTGGTGTGTTGAGTTGAGGATGTGGATGGTATGGGAAGGTTAGGTGGGTTGGGGAGGAGAGGTGGACGGGTTTTAGGTGAGGGATTTGACTGGGAGAGGGAGGGGCATGAGGAACGGGTCCAGGTGTTTGTGTAGTGTTTCTTGGAGGCAAGTGTTGTGCAGATGAAGTGGGTCCAGTTCCCGCATGAATTGTAGAGAACTGAACCCTTAGTATGGCGACTCGAAGTGATGGGTTTTGAGCAAGTTGGACATGTGTATGTGAACGTGGGTCCTGGGTTGCTCTCAATGTCTCCGGCTAGAAGAAATCTTCGAGAAATGACAGCCGGAGTCATTTCTCGGTGTAGGAAAAACTGATGTGTGGTGTGAGAGGTGTGGAAATTCCCGGCGCGACCGAAGCCGCTCCAAGGATCCGTGCCCCCAGGGAGGGGGCAGGGGATGGTTGTGATGGTTTGGCTCCCGAAACTGCTCCCCGTGGCCGGCATCAGTTTTCCTCCACTGGTCGTTGATTTTGTCTTCGGCCGTGGAGGGTCGGCAGCCATCCGCGGTTGGCAGCCTCGGGAGGTGGCCCCACGGCGTAGACGCCGCCACATCAGGTTGCCTCGTCCTATGGAAACTTATCCAGGCGGTTCATTTGTGGCCATCCCCTTGGGCATTAAGGCTGGCTGGCTGGCTTTTTCTGGACCCCCTTAATGTTTAGCCCCATTAGTTCTGAAATTTTATAACTTTTGGCAATTTTAACATCTTTAACCCAGTTTTTTTAGCAATATTCAGACCTTTCATGCAATTGAGGTAAATTTTTTATAAAATTAATATTTTGTCATGCCCCGAACCCAGGCCAGTAGTGCAGCACCCAAACCACTAGGCCACCGAGGAGCTTCAAAGAAGTTACTTGATTTGGAATTACTGTATATCCCATCCACCACCACCCGCTCAAACTTATGATCCCCATTAAAGTTAAATTTATAAATTTATTGGTAGAATAGATATCCTGATTGAAAGATTATTTCTAAAACTACACCGCTCGGTCGGCAGGAAAAAATTACACCTTAATGGCGTGAAAGGCCCTAATATTGACAAAGAAAAGGTTTATAGTTATTAAAATCACTAAACCAGTTGGCATAGACCGAAGATTTCTAAACGAATGGGGCTAAACACTAGGGATCCGGAGACTCCGAAAAAAAGCCATCCCCCCCCTTAACCATTAAGGGGGCTGGCTGGCTTTTTCTGGACCCCCTTCTCATTCATGTTTAGCCCCATTAATTCTGATATTTTTTTAACATTTGGCAATTTTAAAATCTTTAACCCAGTTTCTTTGAGCAATATTTGGACCTTTCATGCAATTGAGGTCAATTTGTTATATAATTAATATTTTGTCATTCCCCAGCCAGGGCAGGAAAAAAAAAAAATACACTTTAATGGCGTGAAAGGTCCTAATATTGACAAACAAAAGTTTTAAAGTTATTAAAATTGCTAAACTAGTTGGCACAGTCCCGAGATTTCTAAACTAATGGGGCTAAACATGAGACGGGGGGCCCAGGAAAAAACTACCATCCCCCCTTTAGCATTTTGGCTCTAACGTCCCTTGAGTTTGGCCCTGTCAATCTTTCAACTCTGGGGAGGCACTTGATACAGGCAGTTCTACCTTTTGTCTCTTTCAATCTTATAGTAGTTTTGCCAACCTCCATACCAATGAAACTTAAAAGATTTACAGTTGTCCCATGCCAATGCCACACAAACGGTCTTTCACAGTTTGTGATATTGTATAGATTGGGCCATTTATTTGCTATGTAGCGGACTTTACTTAGTAACCCTGCATTAAAGTGTAGTTTGAATAGGTACCTTTTTATATTCTATTACTGGTACAAATGTTAGTTTGCTCCATAGACCTCTAAAGTTTAAAAAAAATGCCCCTAGACTCCCCATGAAAATATATTTTGAAAGATTGTAATTTTCTAATTAGATGCATTTCAAAACTTATTGAATGTACTGTATATTAAAATTGCTTTCATTGATAACTTTTATTTCATAATTATATGCAGCATTTTAAGTTCAGTCTGCTGAGAATTTGAATGAAAAATCATAAACTATTTTCTTAATTACCAACCCTGACCGTAAGCATTTTCCTCACCAGACTGCTGACAAGGGTGGCTGCGGATGTCTGGGGCATTGGCCCAGGGGCTGATTTCCCTCACCTCTCATCGTCCTGGGTCAAACCAACTGGAGCGGCTTTGGTCTATCGTACTCAGGACTGTTCGGCCAGTCTGGGAAACTACTACAAGAACACGAACCAGCCAGACCACAACCCTTCATAAAAGATAAGTACTGTAGTCTTACAGAAAGTAATTGTATATTGTATTTTAACCCTGGAGGATACAAGCCTTTGCTTTCTGTGGCAGACTACAGAAACCATATTTCCCCATTTCCAAAGTAATGATTATCATAACTGCTTCATATTAGATGGTACTTTGCAATAAAATTAGCCTTCAAATTAACTTTATTATATAAAGTTTAAATATAACTTGGCCTAAAATTCCATTAAAACTTACTAAATTATAGTAACTTTTACAGAATTTTAGCTTTCAAAATAGTGAAATTTACAGTAATTTTGTTAAATATATTTTTGCATTTATTTTAGTGATATGAAGTATAGTATGTATGTATATACTCAGGCACATACCCCATTGCTGGGGGTGGCCGACTAGAGACAGAGCCTGAACAGAAACATTTAAAGTTACTATTCTCAGTCCGGGACCACTTCCGCGTTCCCTCGCACCTTTGTCTCGTCTAGTAGGAGGATTCTTGGCTCTCTGCCCCCTTAGTTTTGGATATAATAGCTTACAATAATGAGAAGTGTTTGGGAATTAGTTCTGTTCCTAGGTTTGTTCTCGGGCAGCATGTGTGGGGTCGGTTGGATATATCTGAACAGAATACAGTAGTTAGAACGATTGTACTGTACCTTAACCCTCTGAGGATCATTTTGAGTTCCTTCTGGATATTAGTCTATTTTACTTTTAACTGTCTTGTGGTGGATTGTTTTTTTTTTATTTAAATTTTATTTTATTAAGTATTTTCCACATAGCGATTTTGAGAAGTTCTTTTGCGTTTATCTTGTCCCTGTTTTGGTTTGTATATCGAAAGTTTTAAGATCTAATTGATAACGTAATGGTTAGTGCACAGAATTTTGGCGTGATTATCCTAGGTTCAAATCCTTGGAGTACCAAGTGTATTAAACCGTTTCACTGATTTCGTTAATTAAGTTTATTTTAAAGTTAATTATTGGTTGATTGGTGATATGAATTCAGGTTAGGGTAAACTTGCGAGAGCTAAAAAGTTAATGGGATGAGTTTTTACCACTGATTCCCAGACATCCTTCCTAAATTGCATGAAGTAGTCTAATGATAAAGAATAGTGTAAAAATGAAAGTTAGATCCTCAAGGGGGTTAATTAAGTAATTGCTGTATAGGCCAAGTGTAATTAGTGTTTAAAAATCTGTCTTAATTGCATAGTGCGCGGAATTTCTATGAGTATCCGGAGTTAGTCCTCGGAGTGCCACATGTATTTGTCGATTCCATTAATTGAGTTTAGATGTGAAATTGGTTGGTGTAAAAAACAGAATTCATTTGTTCATTGGAGGTTATTGGTGTTTGGGTGAAATTAATAAAAATAGAATACAGGATCACTTCCACTCCCAGGTCAACCCCAGCTCCTAACCTAACAAACTAACATTCCTAAATTAACCATAAATGCACATAAACTGACTAATCTACGTCTGTACGGTAAACTCAATAGTTCAACAATAAACTTGCTCATGAATAGTTTCTAATAGCTTTCGACTAAACTAGTATTATTTTTATCACGGTATTGAGTTAATGCAACTCTGAATTTTGCACAAATGGTAGATACCTGTGAACTATTGATTTTGGCTGGATAAAGTACACTAAACCTGGACAAGGGAAGAGTTGACCGGGAGTGTAATTGCTCCTAACTAGTAATTACCCTAAGGAATTATATAATCTTGGACTAAAAATGTTTTCTGTATATACACTCGGTATAACTTGATGCATTTATGCAGAATATATTCAATCTTGTCAATCTTTCTGAAGGCTTGTGTAGTGATTAAAACTATTTTATATTAGTTAGACCCTGAGTAACTCTAAAACAGCCCCCGCACATCATTCTACCCGCGAACAGTCTTCTTGACAGATCTCTCGCACTTGAGGCAGCCATTTAAGACTTGAAACTGTAACTACATTCCCTGTGGACAAAATTCTTTAAACGGTTATGTTGATTTTCGGTGTGAGCATCCTGGATTCGAATCCACGGACTGCCACATGTTTGTAAAATTTCATTAATCGATTTTAGGAGTATAGTTGGTTGTTGGAAGGAACATAATAATTGATATTGGTTCAGGGGTAATTTATCGAGAGGACTTCCCTAGTGGTTAAGGCCCCATTAATTGCTCTTTCCATTAACATATGCATAGCCTACGTGAGTTGCAGTTGGGATGTGTGTACATGCTTAGATTGATATGCAGGATTCGAAGTTGCATAATAAATCGTAGGCAGTGTCCACCATTCTTTAACTGTCTTCGTGGTGCGATGCATAAGGTGTTGATTTTCGGTGTGAGCATCCTGGATTCGAATCCACGGACTGCCACATGTGTTTGTAAAATTTCATTAATCGATTTTAGGAGTATAGTTGGTTGTTGGAAGGAACATAATAAATGTACTGTATATGTATTTACAAAGATTTTTCATGAATTACAAATTCTAAATCTACTTTTCTCTATTGACCAACCCTGACTGAACCCATTTACTTAACAGGTGGTGCAGCCTACACTAATCAACCGGACCACACTGATGATCCCCTCTCTTGCTGCCCTCTCGGATGGATCTCTTCCAGGGAGTCGAAACTAAAGCAGTCCTTTCATGGTCTGTTTTATTGTGTATACAAAGATGAAATTGTAGTTTAGTTAAATTTGTGTTAGGTGATATGGCCAAAACAATACTATTTCATGATAATTTTCTATTTCATGATAATTTTCTTGTAATCATTGTCATACTAATTTTTCAAACAAAATTGCTCCAGTTTGACACCCTTATCTCTTTTCCCCCTGGCTTCTTCGGGGGCCGAACATCTGGGGCAGCTTTGGTCTACCGGACTCGGGACGGTTTGGGAAACTAAAACGACCGGACCACACTCTTTCATCAAAGATAAGTAAACCTTTAGTACAGTCGTGCTAATAAGTCCTGTCCCAGCTGTCATTACGTTTGGCTTGCTCTGTGCTGTATTAATGTCTGTCAGATGTCCTTCAGGGGAGGTTTTTATGCATTTGTTAATCAATATATTTACTTTAGTTTCCTAAAGACTTCAATTGAGCTTCGAAAATATCCCTAAACCCGTCTTGGAGATATACAGTACTTTTACATTTTTCGGTAGAAGAATGTCCTGGCCGAAGGCCACTTCCTTGCTACAGGCTTGCTATTGCTTGCCAGGAAAACATACACATATGGCAGTCTTAAAATCGCCGAAGTAATGGGGCGAATGTCTTAAATGAAAACTATGTATGTATTTATTATGTCCACTGTTGGTGGTGTAATGGTTTAGATGCTCATATTCTGGGTGTGGTGTCCTGAGTTAGAATCCCTAGAGGGCTATATGCTTTCATTATTTTGTTAAAAGTACATTGAGATTTTTAATGGATTTAGTGTTGGGAACGGTGTTGCTTAAACTGAAACAGTGGAAATGGTAATTTTATAAAAGTAATTTAGATCTAGTCTATTTATTTTTGCACAATCTCTTAATTTATGTATATACGGAGGCACATGCCCCATTGCTGTGGGGTGGCCGACACGAGACTGAGCCCGAAGAGAATCTACATTTAAAGTTCCTATTTTCAGGGTATTGTTTCGCATTCACTCTATAGTTAGTCATTATAATCAAATGTATCGCTACTAAAACAATCTGCGACCGGATTTAGGAGTTTTGTATGATTAGTAGATGCATATATTTAAGTACTGTACTCTATATATTTTAATTTGGTTGTTGTTCCTCAGGATGCCTGGCCGAACAGCCCCAAGGCCATAACCGAGCGCCCCCACAGAACCCTCCCTGCCTACCACAATAAAGCCTGGGCGACCGAAGCCACTCCATTGCGGGGAGCTGAGGAGGGTGCGGAAACTTCCGGGAAACCAAAGCTCCGCCCTGTGCCCTCCGCAATTATAAGTGAAAGTTGGTTGGTTGCTATAACTTTTTTCTATTTTATCTATATACTAGGGCACATGCCCCATAGCTGGGGGTGGTCAAATAGACCGGTTAAACAAAATTATATGCTACTTAAAAATTTGAATTAATTTTACAGATTTGAAGTAAATTACAAATGCAAAATCCAGGTTTTTCTATTGACCAACCCTGACTGAACCCATTTCCTGAACAGGTGGTGCGGCCTACACTAACCAGCTGGACCACACTGATGATTCCCATCCCTGCTGCCCTCTCGGATGGATTTCTTCCAGAGTCCAAACTAAAGCAGTACTTTCATAGTGTTTTTTATTGTATATACAAAGATGAAATTGTAGTTTATATTTCAATTTGTGTTAGGTGATATGGCCAAAACAATACTATTTCATGATCATTTTCTATTTCATGATAATTTTCTTGTAATCATTGTCATACTAATTATTCAAACAAAATTGCTCTAGTTTGACACCCTTATCTCTTCTCCCCCTGGCTTCTTCGGGGGCCGAACATCTGGGGCAGCTTTGGTCTACCGCACTCGGGACGGTTTGGGAAACTAAAACGACTGGACCACACTCCATCAAAGATAAGTAAACCTTTAGTACGGTGGCGCTAATAAGTAATGTCCCAGCTGTCCTTAAGTTTGGCTTGCTCTGTGCTGTATTAATATCAGTCTGATGTCCTTCAGGGGAGTTTTATGCATTTGTTAATAAATATATTTTAATTTCCTCAAGACTTCAATCGAGCTTAGAAAAAATCAGACCCCTCTTAGAGATATAAGTGTACATTTTTCGGTAGAAGGTCATGGCCGAAGGCCACTTTCTAAAATAGTCTTGCTATTGCTTGCCAGGAAAAAATACACATACGGCAGTCATAAAATTGCCGAAGTAATGGGGCGAATGTCTTAAATCAATACTTGTATGTATTCTGTTAACTGTTGGTGGTGTAATGGTTTAAGTGCTAATGTTCTGAGTGTTATCCTGAGTTCGAATCCAGAGAGTACCAAATGCTTTTATTATGTCAATATATCCATTTAGATTGATATTCAGATCAAATAGACTAGCCTTGATGGTGTAATAGTTAGTGTTTAAAATCTGTACTGTATGTGGTAACCCAGGTTCGAATCTCTGTGAATCACCTGCTTGCTTTCATTAATTTCATTGGGAGGTTTGGTGTTAGAGTGAAAACAAAAAATAATATACAGTATGTAAATTTATTAATATACCGTATATATACAGTATATATAGCAGATTTTGTTTGAACATAATTGTAAATTGGATTATTTTATTTATAAATTATTTTACTTAAGCGTAGTTTCCACAGCGATTTTGATTAGTTTAGTCTTTTTACGGTGTTCGTATAAGTTTTGGTGTTTATTTTGAAAGTTTAAGCAGTGTTTCCACATAGCGATTTTGATTAGTTTTGTCTTTTTACGGTGTTCGTATAAGTTTTGGTGTTTATTTTGAAAGTTTTACATAATTAATCTATTTGCATAAGCTCTAAAGAGCTCACGAGTAGCTATGCCCTCTAATTATTAGATAAATTAAAAAGCTACCATCAATTCCAACCTGTCAGTTTAATCCCAGCTCCTAACCTAACACAAAGTAACAACTAATCTAACCATAATCTAACTTCTTTAGTCTATCCCTTCTAATCTATCTTACAGTATCTAATCGGGATCTAATCTAACTTACGGGATCTAATCTAACTTACGGGATCTAATCTAACTTACGGGATCTAATCTAACTTACGGGATCTAATCTAACTTACGGGATCTAATCTAACTTACGGGATCTAATCTAACTTACGGGATCTAATCTAACTTACGGGATCTAATCTAACTTACGGGATCTAATCTAACTTAAGGGTATCTAATCTAACATCTAATCTAACCTAACTTTTCCATTCTAACCTATCTAATGTAACCCTAGTGTACAGTCAAAATAAATGGTTAAAGTAAAAGATGGGTCATAAACTTAAATGATCGGTTTTCCTTGCCAGAGAAATTTCAAATAGCTTCGGACTAGTACACTTTTGATAGCTGAAGTTGCAATATAAAGTTAATGCCTATTTTAAAGTTTATATCAATCTGCCTTTAGAATACTATTTTATTTAGAGGAATTAATTTGCTAATGAGTTCTTTCCAAAGGTTATTTTTATTAAGTTCTTTAGTCTTGATAACGTAATGTATAAATGCGCGGAATTTCGGTGATAGTATCCTCGGTTAGAGTCCTTGGAGTGCCACACGTATTTGTTGATTTCATTGAGTTTAGAAGTAAAGTTGGTTGGATAACAAAATATTAATTCATATTAGGGTTCTCTTTTTACATATTTTGAAAGTTTTAAAATATATATTTTTTTCACAATTTATGGCTACTAAAGAACAGATTCTTTTGGCTGTACCAACTGTTCTTTAACTAATCTTGGGCCGAGTTGACTGAAATTGATACAGCTCTTCTTTATCATAAATGGAGTTTTATAGTTTATCCAAAGGTATCCTAGTCTGCCCACGTTTATGATTCAATGGTTTCTTTAAGAATTTGATTTAGCTAAAGGCCTCGCTTGTGAAGATCATGAAAATAGTATTAAAAAAGTGATTTTGCTAAAGCGTTTTTTCCACATAGCGATTTTGATTAGTTCTTTTGCCTTTATATAGTCTTTGTTAAAGTTTTAGTTAATTTTGCAAGTTTTACAAATTAATAACTCATTGAGATGTATTGTTTTTAATTTATTGTACTATTTGTACTAGTAGATTTAAAGGTTATTTACATTTTTTAAATTAATATACAGTACTTGAAATTTGTGGGGGGAGATTTGAACTTAGAAGTTATAAATGCAGTTTTATTTGTTCTTTTATTTATATATTTTACTTTAGGGTTTTTCCACAGCGATTTTGATTAGTTTTTTGTCTTTTTACCAAGCAATTTTGATTAGTTTGTCTATTTACAGTGTTTGTGTACGTTTTGGCTTGTTTAGTTTGCAAGTTTTAAATTATAATTGCTAAATAGTTATTTCCACATTGTGATTTTGAGAAGTTCTCTTGTATTTATATTGTCGTCCCTGTTTTGGTTATATATTTAGCAAGCTATACATTATTTCATACATTTTATTTTAGTAAGTGTAGTTTCCAGTTATTTTGAGAAGTTAATTTGACTTTATATTGTCTTCGTCCCAGTTTTGGTTATATATTTAGAAAGTTTTAAATTATATTAGACACTAACCTAAAATCTCTTAGTCAACAGATGGTGACTTCCACTAACCAGCTGCCTTGTGTGGGCCAATCGGATTTCTGCTTGTTATCTTCTAATCCACTATAAAAGATAAGTCCTCCTACAGTATTAGTTTATTTCCCTTAACCCACTGAGCACCAGCTAGTTATTAATAAATGTACCACCAGGGACCAGCAGGTTTTGAAAAAAAACAAAATTCCAGAAAAAATAGCGAATGGGTTAGGAATGAAGGCAAAAAAAAAAAAAAATTCAAAAAGGGGTCCTACGGAGCCCCCGAAAGTCTATTTTACAAGAGTAAGAAATTTAAGGCAATAACTCCAAAAAAACATGTTTTTGCACGCTCACGCGCACGCTGTTGGACTTTGAGTTTTCAAAACATCGGCATGGTTGCGTGGGATACTTACAGTTCCCATACAAATCAGAGTCCTCTAGGTGCCATAGGACTGGAGTAATTAACATTGACGACACGTTGTCGTCGCTGGGGTTTAGCGTTTCATACATTGCCGACGACACGTCGTTGCTGGGGTTCTGTGGGTTAAGAGTTTGTGTACACTCTGATGCTATAATATCTAGCCCACTCCTAAGATTTAGAGCCCTGAATTATATATACATAGTTATTTCCATATAGTGATGTTGATAATATATTTTGTTGTGTCGTCCCTGATTTAATATCTTTTTTATATTGTGCTGTCCCCCCGCCGTTGGGGAGCCACCTTGTCATGGTGGCGGGGCTCGAAGCGGGGTCGCTGTCATCCACTCTTCGGAGCAGGGATTACAGCGGCGTCGTGGACGAAGTACCCCCCCGTCGTCATTGGGATAAGCGGAACCTTCCGGTGACGGCGTTTTTCTGGTTCCCGATTTTGACCTCGCTTTGCGGAGGGTTTCCTCCTTTTTCACTAAATTGTGCCGGCTAGGCTCAAGACGCCTTCCCTCGCTGAGTGGGGAGTTCTGACTCCTACTCGTTTACAGGGGCAGTGGCAGCTAGCTCGCTGCACGTGGGGGTTGGTACCGGGGGCGGCGGCGCGGTCGCCCGTGCTGTCGCTCCATGGACCGCCCATCAGTGAGGCCCGGTCTCTGTTTCCGGGGGTCCGGTCTACCTTCCTGGTGGGTTTCCTGGCTTCTGTCCGGCTGCCCTCCATTACGTACAGATTGGGGATGTTTGCAATTCATTTTGCCCTCCGTCCCAGTATAGCAGTTTTGCCTAAGCTAGGCCTCTCTGTGCGTAGTGGTGCTATGCCCCCTTGTCTAGGGGGGTAGGGTATGGGGATGAAACCCCCTAGGACCTGCCCCTGTTTGTGCCGTCGGTGTGGGGGTTGGAGCTTTCTGACTCGCGACGGGGGGCTCTGTTAGCTCTTATGGTACGCTCTTTATTTTTGCTTTGTTTCTGATTTTTCTTTTCTTTTTCTTTCTTTTTCTTCCCCTTGGTTAGTTTTCTTTCCTTTTTCGTTTTCAGACAAACCGAAATTAGAATAGTAAAAACAACTTGGGTCATCATGGTCCGTCCATGCAACCCCACTACCCCGGAACAAGCTAAGGCGCACCCTGTCCCCGTCCCACGCGATCTCACGGACTCTCCACCTGACCTTTCTCAACTCTCTGGGGCTTCCGCCCTAGACGCATCCGTACCTACTAGTACCGTCCCGGCTCAAACCTCTGACAATCTCCTCATTGACCGCTCTCCGGCGCCTTCCTCGGCTTTGACTTTGGTAGACGTGGAGTGTGTCTCCTCTTTCCGATTCTTCATTAGTTCAGCCTGCTCTTTCTTCTACGGCTTCCTCTTCCATATCCCTCCCCGCTCCGCCAGTTCAGACCTCTTCTCTTCCGTCGTTTGCTATCCCTTCTACTGCATCTGCCACTCTTCCTTCCTCGTCTTCTTCCTCCATTGCTTCCTCATCTCAGTCTCTTTCGAACCATATTCTTCTTTTTCTTCTTCAGTTCCTTCTCCTTCGGTTCCGTCTACTTCAGTTTCTTCTCCTTCAGTTGCTTCTTCTGCTCGCCCTCGTTCTTCTATTCTTCCTCTCTCCGATCTCTTTGTCCCTGCCGATTTTGTTAAATTCTGTTCTATCCCCGCCTCAGTCTCTCTTGCCGGAGATGACCTTCTGTTCCACCTCAGTCTCCTTCAGAAGGTGGGCAAGGATGTCACTTTCCACTCTAGTCATGATCATTCCCGACTAGTTACAGTGCAGAACGAGTCAGGCTGCTGCTATGGCGGCCTTTGCAGACCCCAACGGTACTCCCATCCCTGCTTTTAAAGACCAAAGAATGAACTCTTGCACAGGTACTGTCCTGATCCCTTATATCCAACTCGGTGATCAGGACTTCAAAGATTGCGCCGACCTTATTGGGAAGGCCGTTGTTGCTCAAGACCATGTTGTAATTAATATTGTCTTACACCATCCAACCTCGCCGCTATCCCTCTAATATCGCTAAAATAACGTTCGATGGTAATATTCTCCCTTCTCACGTTATTGTCGGTGGTACTCTCATCGACGTCTTCGAATCCCTTCCCCGCCCTCAGCAGTGCAAGGGTTGCTGGCGTTTTGACCATCCCGTGAAATACTGTCTCTCAACCCCGACTACCCTACATGCCCGTACTGTGCGCAACCTGGCCATATTGCTGATGAATGCCCGTCTACGACCCCCTGCTGCGTCAACTGTAAAGACTCCCATCCTGCCTATTCCCATGATTGCCCCGTTTACAAATTTGAATCTGAAGTTACAATTCTTAAAGCAAAACAAGGCCTTACTCACTCTACTGCCTGTAAGGAAGCTCTTCACCTGGGCTTCTCACCTCTTCCGATTTCTGCACTTATCTCTCGCCCTCCCGTCTCTTCTTCCACTCCCTCCGTTCCGCTTCCCTTGTCCTCGTCCTCCTCTTCCTCTACTTCCTGTCCCTTCTTCCCTTACTTCTACGCCTTCGGTTTCTTCTGTCTCCACTACTCCTATTACTGTCTCTTCGTCTTCTATCCCTTTGTCTAACTCTTTCTGTGCTTTACTCTTCTACTCCTACTTCAGTTTCCACTCCTTCCACTTCCTCTACTCGCCCCTCTTCTTCTGGTTTGGCTCAATGCCCCACCCGCCAGCGGTCCCATCCCAAGCCTTCCTCTAGTTCTTCTCCTCCCTCGTCTCTTGGTTCAGTTTTCTTCCGATCTCCTGTCTCTACCAAACGGATTTCCAAAATTCCTTCCCGTTCTCCCTCTCCCCACTCCTCTTCTAAATGCAGGGACTTCCACCGTAATGTCTGGAGTCAGAGTCCCGGTGAGAAGAAAAAGAGGTTGCCTCCTTCCTCCACCCCTCCATCTTTCTTCTTCCTGCCTTCGCCCTCCCTCTGACTTAAACATGTCCTTAGAGTCCATTACCAAGATTCGAGACTTTCTCGATTCTTCTCGTCCCCCGCCTCTTACCGTTTCAGCTGACATTCATCCCGTCCCCTCTACACTGCCCCTTACCCCTCAACCACCTCCTCCTTCCCCTGTTCCCCCCCTCTTCGGTCTCTTCCCCTTCCCAACCTTCTTCTCTTCCTTCTGTCTCTCTTTCGTCCTCTGCCCTTCCCTCCTCTCACTCTGGCCCTCTTTCTTCTTCTCTTTCGCTGTCAAGCCTCCCTATGCCCCCCGGTTTTCGGTCCTCCCCTCTGCCTCCTTCTCTTCTGTCTCCCCGTTAACCCATCCACCTTCATTGTTGTACATAAGTGTGTATTTTTCCCTTTATCATTATTTGTATTTATCTGTCTCCCCGTTCGCCCATCCGCCTCTTCATTGTTGTGCATAAGTGTGTATTCTTCCCTTTCTTTTTTTGTTGGCTTTTGCCTCCTTTTAATTCTCCACGTTATCCTCATTCACTTTTCTTAGTTGTTGTTTTTCCCCAAGCTGCCTGGCCGAACAGCCCCAAGGCCCCGAGCAAGGCCAAGGCCACAACCGAGCGCCCCCACAGAACCCTCCCCGCCGACCACAATAAAGCCTGGGTGACCGAAGCCACTCCATGGCGGGGAGCTGAGGAGGGCGCGGAAACGCCGGGAAACAAAAGCCCCACCCAGGGCCCTGTGCCCCTCAGCAATTATGAAGAGAAAGTTGAGGGGCAAAGGAAAGATGTGACGCTTTGGCTTCCAATCTTGGTAGATTAGGAGGTCGATCCACGCAAGAGACGCAGTCACTTGAGATCTAGAAAATATATAAGTAAAAGGAACAGTCAGAGTAAGCTATGGGTATGGCAGAGATCGCTCAGTTCTCACTCTGATAGACCAGCCCATCACCACATGACTAGAACCCAATCCTCTCGGCATCAGCTAGGAAAGGCCTTAGAAAGCCGCCTTTGGCGGGGGGATAGCTCTCCTATATCAACCCTTTTCGGGGTTGGGCACCCGCCTACCTTTCTTAGTTGTACATAAGTGTGTGTTTTACCTTTATTGTTCTTTGTGTGTATTTCTTTCCTTCTATGTGTGTCCTTCCTCTTTTTCTGTGCGTTCTTATTTTCGGTGGCTTTTGCCTCCTTTTATGGTTTTCTTTTGTCTGTTTTCGTTGTTTTTTCGTCCTTTAGTCTCCTTAGTTTCTTTTTTCTTTTTGTTTTATGTCTATTTTGCAGTGGAATCTTCGTAGTCTTCATGCTCAAAGGATTGACTTACGTTGTCTTCTTTCTCTTCACTCCCCTAAGGTCGTTTGTCTTCAGGAGACTCGTCTTTTCTCTCCTGCTGTTCCCTTTCCTCATTACTCTTTTTATAGTTCTCCCCCACTCTCCATGATACTAGTCTTCTTATTCATCGTTATGTCCCTTTTGAAGAGCTGTCCTTTTCTACTCATTTCCCTTGCACCTTTGCTTGAGTCTATCTTGACCGCTGGTTAACAGTGGTTTCTGTGTATTTGTCGCCTTCTCTTCCCATCGATTTTACCGAATTCTCAGATTTTATCTAAGTTGCCCACTCCATTCTTAGTCCTTGGTGATTTTAATGGTCGGCACACCTTGTGGGGTGACAATGTTATTTCACCCCGGGGTCGTCAGCTTGAACCTTTTCTCTCGGACCGTAATCTTTTTATCCTTAATTCTGGTGCTCCTACTAGTTTTGATGCTCGGACTCTTACGTTTTCCTGTATCGATCTTTCCCCGTGTTCCCCTTCAGTTTCACTTGATTTTCATTGGTCAGTTCTCGAGAATTCTCACAATTCGGACCATTTTCCCATTCTCCTTTCTCTGACTACCTACTCTCCTAACTCCCCTCGTTGGTGCTTCCAGCGGGCGGAGACTGGTCTTCTTTCGCTTCCCTTACTGTTCCTTCTTTGCTTCCTCCTCCTTTCTCATCGGTCCATGTCATGCTCTCGTTTTTTCTGGATCTGGTTTTCGGTGCTGCTTTGACGTCCATTCCCCGGACGTCTTGCCCTTTCTCGTCTAAATGCGTCCCTTGGTGTTCCAGGACCCTCCAGGTTAAACGGGCGGCTTGGAAAAGTTTTCGCTGCAAGCGTCTCGCCCCTGCTTCTCAGGAGTAATTTTTTCTCTTGCCGTGCATCTGCTCTTTTCCGTCTTACTACCAAAGCCGCTAAACGCCGGAGTTGGGAGTCCTATGTTTCTTCTATTAAGTCTCGCACTCCTGTCGCTTCGGTTTGGAAACTTATTCGTAAGATCTCTGGTAAACATCTTCCCTTCCATGCTCCAGTCCTCCGCATTGATGGCGTTTCTGTGGCAGACTCCGAAACAATTGCTAATCGATTGGGCTCGTACTTTAGCTCAGTTAGCAGTGGTTCTCACCTCTGCTGAATTTCACTCGCTTAAAGTCGTTGCGGAAAGTACTCCAATTACTTTTAGTCTTTCCTCTGACGAATCCTATAATGCTCCTTTTTCCTCAACTGAGTTACGCACCGCTCTCCGTGCCTGTAAGAACACTTCTGAGGGTCCTGATGGTGTCCATTATCTCATGCTCAAACATCTTTCCTCGCAAGCTCTGGTCTTGTTAGCTCTCTATAACAAGATTTGGTCTTCTGGTGTTTTCCCTCCCTCTTGGAGTACTGCCCTGACCATACCTTTTCTTAAACCTGGCAAGTCTGGGTTCTCCCCACAGGACTATCGCCCTATTGTCCTTACCAGTTGCCTGTGTAAACTCTTTGAACGTATGATTAACGCTAGTCTCGTGTGGATTCTTGAGTTGCGCCATTTGTTGTCTTCTTCCCAGTTCGGGTTCAGACGTGCTCGTAGTACGCTTGACCCCCTCATTCGCTTGGAATCTTATATCAGGACAGCTTTTGCTAGTCTTCAAACTGTCATTGCTGTTTTTTTCGGTCTCGAAAAAGCCTAAGATTCTACCTGGAAGTACCACATTTTGCGTCCGCTCCGTTCTTGTGGCATTTACGGTAATCTAGGAGTCTTTATTCAGAATTTTCTTTCTTCTCGGTCCTTTCGTGTCCGAGTCGCTTCCCACTTATCTCTTCTTTACCCTCAGTTGGAAGGTGTCCCTCAGGGTTATGTCCTGAGTACCGTCCTTTTTCTCATTGCCATCAACAGTATCGTGTCTTCTCTTCCTGTCTGGGTTCGGTCTTCCTTGTATGTTGACGATTTTGCGATTTACGCAGCCGACTCAGATATTGCCGCTTTACATCTTCTTATCCAATCCGCTATTCTGGCTGTTTCTTCATGGGCAACCCGCCACAGGTTCCGTTTTTCCACCTCCAAATCCTGCGCGATGACCTTTACTATTTTTATTGTCATTCTATTCCTCATCCTTCTTACTCTTTATGGTACTGCCCTCCTTATCGTTCCTCTACTACTTTTTGGGGTCTTACTTTTGATTCTAGTCTTAATTGGTCCGCTCATGTTTCTTCTCTCAAGGTTGCTGCCTTACTCCGCCTCCGCCTTCTTCAGTCCTTGTCCCACCTCACTTGGGGTGCTGATAGAGCGCTTCTTCTTCGGCTTCATACGGTTCTTGTCCTCTAAGTTGGATTATGGCTGTCAAGTTTACTCTTCAGCCTCTGATTCTGTTCTCCATGCTCTTGATTCTGTTAATCACTCTGGTCTTCGTCTTGCCCTTGGTGCTTTTCGTTCCTCCTGTTGAAAGCCTCTATGCCGAGTCTGGTTTCCCTTCTCTTTATCGCCGTCGGGCTCTCCTGTCCCTTCGTTCTTACGCTCGCCTTCAACAATTCCCATCTTCCCATCTTTCCCTTCCCCCTTCGGTCGTTGCTACTTTTTCGTCTCACCCCCGTCTTGGTTCTCAGTTTTCTGTCCGCATGCTCTCGCTCTCATCGTGCTCTTTCCCTGTTTCTAACGTCCTCCCTTTCCACTTTTGCTCTTTTCCCCCCTGGCTTTTCCCTCGTCCTTCGGTTTGCCCTTCCATCCTCCCTTGTTCCAAGTCCTCTACTTCTCCCCTCGTTCTTCGGTCTCGTTTCTTAGATCACCTCTCCCTTCACGCTACAACCACTCCTGTGTTTACTGATGGCTCCAAGACGTCGGTAGGCGTGGGGTTTGCCGTCCTTTTTCCCACTTGCTCGTATAGATATTCTTTACCTCCCGTTGCCAGTATTTTAACTGCTGAACTTTATGCTATTTTTTTTTGCCCTCCGTTTTATGTGTTCCTTCCCCTCCTCGTCCTTTACTTTGTTCTCTGATTCTCTCAGTGCTCTACTTATCTTACAGTCCTCCCCTGCTCTCCACCCTTTAGTTCTTTCCATTCAGGAATGGCTTTTCCGCCTTTCCGTCCGCAAAAAGCTTGTACATTTTTGCTGAGTTCCCAGTCACGTTGGCGTTTGCGGTAATGAGCGGGTTGATTGCCTTGCTCGTTCTGCTGCCGTGCAGGGTACCCGCTCCTCACTTGCTCTCCCGGCCTCTGATTTCTACCCTGCCTTGTCCAAGTTTCTTTGGTCGAGGTGGCAGACTCAGTGGTCCACTATCTCCGTTAATAAACTTCGTTCTGTCAAACCGTCCGTTTCTGGGTGGTCTGATCCCTCCCACCGTAATCGCCGGTGTGAGACGGCTTTGGCCCGTCTCTGCATTGGCCACACCAGACTTCCCCATTCGTTTTTAATGTCCCGTTCTCCGACTCTTTGCTCGCGCTGTACCGTTCAGCTTTCTGTCTCCTATCTTTTCCTCGATTGCCCCTTATTTTCCGTTGCCCGCACGCGTTTCTTCCCTTTTCTGGCTTTCCTCCGCCGGCCGCCATGTCTTGCTGATTTTCTTTCTGAATCTCCCTCGTTTTCTGTCTCCCGTATTATGTCCTTCCTTCATCATGTTCGCGTTCTCGATGATATTTAGTTAACTTCCTTCCCGTCTTTAAATATTTCGTGCCATATGGCCTTTGTCGCCTGGTGCGTTGACTTCATTAATGTAATGTATACCCTTTAGTTCTTTCCATTCAGGAATGGCTTTTCCGCCTTTCCGTCCGCAAAAAGCTTGTACATTTTTGCTGGGTTTCCAGTCACGTTTGCGGTAATGAGCGGGTTGATTGCCTTGCTCGTACTGCTGCCGGTCGAGGTACCCGCACCTCACTTGCTGTCCCGGCCTCTGATTTCTTCCCTGCCTTGTCCAAGTTTCTTTGGTCGAGGTGGCAGACTCAGTGGTCCACTATCTCCGTTAATAAACATCGTTCTGTCAAACCGTCCGTTTCTGGGTGGTCTGATCCCTCCCACCGTAATCGCCGATGGGAGACGGCTTTGGCCCGTCTTCGCATTGGCCACACCAGACTTACCCATTCGTTTTTAATGTCCCGTTCTCCTCACTCTTTGCTCGCGCTGTACCGTTCAGCTTTCTGTCTCCCATCTTTTCCTCGATTGCCCCTTATTTTCCGTTGCCCGCACGCGTTTCTTCCCTTTTCTGGCTTTCCTCCGCCGGCCCCCATGTCTTGCTGATTTTCTTTCTGAATCTCCCTTCTTTTCTATCTCCCGTATTATGTCCTTCCTTCATCATGTTAGAGTTCTCGATGATATTTAGTTAACTTCCTTCCCGTCTTTAAACATTTCGTGCCATATGGCCTTTGTCGCCTGGTGCGTTGACTTCATTAATGTAATGTAGACTGAATATATAATTGGGCAAACTAATCTTTCGAAAGCCTTGACTGAAATTTATTTCTTGCTCCACAGGTTTTGCTCTTAGTGAAAGAAAAACTGAAACTAGAAAAAGTTGCAGTTCACACCTCAACCCTACGCTGGCTGGACCGACCTTTGGATTCCACCTCTGCTCTCACCATTGACCATCTCTGCCAGGAGTCTGCTCGACGCGCTATACTCTGTTCACATTAACTCGGCACTCCCAAGTTTCAGTTGCTCCCAATACATGCATGCATACATACACACATACATGCATAATAGTTTAAAGACGGTTTCATCCAGAGCGTAGTTTCTCTTCACTGTAGTACAATATAATCCACAACACAGCCCCATCAGGTCCTTGAAGTCTGATATCTTACATTTAATAATTTTATTTTACTAAAGCTTTTTTATCACATAGCGATTTCGATTAGTTCTTTTGCCTTTATATTGTCTTCGTCAAATTTTTATTTTTTTTTATTTTCAAAGTTTTACAATTTTATAGCCCTAACCGTGCATCAGCAAGACTCGACAAAGTCCCCCTGAAGCACTTGCACCTGGCAAATCCGCACCACACCAAATTATATAATCTTTGCTTAAGCATCTTTTCCACAGCGATTTCAATAAGTTCTCTAGTCTTTATATTGTAGTCCCAGTTTTGTTTTATTTTGCAAGTTTTACATAATATTCACTCAAGCCCTCTACATTTAATTGCCAGAACTTGGTCTTTCATTTTATAAGACTCTTACACCTCCCTATTTCTTAGTAAATCTAGCTTGTTCACACTGGCTGACATCCGCTAGTGCTCTTAGTTTTGAGAGGCCCTCACTTACTGTCCATGTTGAAATTCCACCGTTCCTCGGAGACTATCACTTCTTCCCCCTTGGTTTACAATGTTCTCAAAGCATCCTTGTCTCATAGTTTAATCTTTCCACGTTCCCTTATTCTCTAAACACCGCTCCCAAATAGTTTTAAAGTTTCTTAATCTTCCCTAATTTCTGGGTATGTTTGGCATTCTTGATTATATTTAGTCCTAGTTTATAGTTCAAAGAGTTACCTTAAACCCTATTGTCTTAAATTTCTTTCCGTTGACCTTTAAATCGGTGAACACTTTCTGAATTTTCCACATGCTACACAAACAGAACTGTAAAAATATTTCCATTCCCTCAGATTTCAGTCTTGCCTATGCCCTTTTATTTTAAATTACTCCAGTCAGGATTATATGAAATAGCCACTCACTCCTGCCATGTTAAAGTGAACAGAGTACAGTATAGACATGTCAACGTTTTGAGTAATATTTATGCTACAACAATATGCCGCTTAGTGTACACTAGTATTGTTACCAGAAATTTTAAAAAGAGTGAGTTTATATATGGTCAGTAACATTTTGATATCTGTAGTAGAGCCCCCATTAGACAAAGTAATTATCTGCCTTTGAGTTCACATGATTGCTGTTGGTGAATCATGTGTAGATATGTATATGTATATGTATATGTATATAAATTTATATGTATATGTATGTCTATGTATATACTCGGGCACATACCCCATAGCTGGGGGTGGCCGACTTGAGACAGAGCCTAACTTAGATAACTTAGTAAATTTAGAATTGCTTGTTAAAATGATAACTTGGACTTTAAAATTAATTTTGTTTCAAATTCTAGGTTTCATATCTATGTAAACTAAGTTTAATAGGATTAAGCGCTTCAGTTCTGGTCACCGTTTTATATAGTAGAATATTAATTTATATATGAAGTGTTTGAACCAGTTATATAATCTGTTAATAAATTATAGAAGGGTAATTGTATTATATTAAACCTAGTATTTGGTACCATGTATAAAATTAAGTTTGAGTAAAGGTGGTGGTACTTGTTAACGGAAATAAAAAGAGTAAATCATAATTTAAAACTTTCAAAATAAACAAACATTATGTTGTCAGTGACCAAGTTGTGAAAGTTTAGTGCTATTATCTTTATTGATTAATTTATGCAAACAGAACTTTAGTGAAAAATATCTGACTGTAAGGATTTTAATTCAGTTTGTTTATAATCGGTAACTTCTGGAAAGATTGATCATTGGGTGGGAATAGACCTAAAATAAACTTAACAAATTCTTAAAAGATTAGTAATACAAAGTTTAAACCAGATTTAAGAATTACACCGTAAAGAAATCTAGTAATTAAATTAAATTTTATGCATGTATTAAAGACTATTGCAGAGTAATTAAAATCTAACATATATATATATACCCATACTTTATTTTGAGTGAAAATTTTATTTGCAAATTGAGAAATGTATTCTTATATATTCATTAACTTCCAAATAAGCCTAATTAATGTAATGCAGATGTCCTAGAGTGTGCTTAAGCTGTCAACAAGTTCAGTTTGTATAAATATAAAAGTTACTTAGCATTTTTTGTACCTCTCATAAATTTGTAGACTACTTTAAAATGCCTACATCCTAAAGTAAATAGTTTGAAAATATGTAAAGGTATGACCAGTAATTTTATTTTTTGCTAACACTGAATTTCAAAAAGTTTCTGGGTACAATAAGGTGTACACTACCCGACCTAACCGTCTTGACCCAATATGAAGTTTCCATCAGCTATACGAACTTCTGAAATTTAAATGTTGGGTAAAGGAATGTTCTAATTTAAATCACTTTAGGATAGGTTCGCAAATTTAGCCTTCTTTTAAGCTCCAGATTGTACAGTGATGGTCGGGAGTATTTTATTATAATGTAGAACTTGCAAAATAAACTACTAAATTTAGACTAACACAGTAAAAAAACACTTATCAAATTCGCAATGTGGAAAAATCTTTGGCAAAAGATAAAGAAAGCGGTCCATAAGCAGAGTAGAGTCTAGTGCCAAGTGCCATGATCCCCGAAGGGGTGACCATGAATGAATTGCACCCAGTTAGCAGATCTGTCTTCGTGGTGCAATGCAGAAGTGTGTTGATTTTCGGTGTGGGCATCCTAGGTTCGAATCCCCGGACTGCCACATGTGTTTGATAATTTCATTAATAGAGTTTAAGAGTAACGTTGGTTAGTGGAGAGAGAACATAATAAATATAGAATAGGTAATGATCTAGTAACATTTGAAAATTTTAAAAGATAATATTTTTCAGTTAATAGATTAAAAGAGAAATTACTTAAAACTAAGGGCTGCGAGGGAGCTTGAAGCATGGTCAAAATTTATTTAATTCATTAGTACTAAAATTTTCATAATTTTATTTAATCTTTTGGATTTTTTAAACTATAATTATAAGCTTAGTTGATTTGATCAACTTGCATATTTTTTTTTAATCCCTACAGTAGATAAAGCCAGCAATAACTAGCATCGTATGCAAGAAATGGTATCTAGAAAACATGAAAAAAGAACTAGGCAGTAAAGGTTATAAATTTCATAAATATTTGTGGCAAGTGTTAAAAATTCAGGATAATTTAATTGTTTACTTAATGAACATACTAATAAGAATATAAACTTTGATATTAAACTTTCTGATTAGAATAAATGCATTGCTAAATTATAAGTTTCCCAAATTTAAATAACCCTTTTGCTGCGGGTGATTTTCTGGAATGTTTTGGCAAGTTACAGCAATTTCCAGGCTTTAATAGCCTGTAAAAAAACTTAAAAATAGAGTCGGTGGGCGGGAGCGTGATGGGCCCACCTCCGACCCTCGGAGCACCGAGCGGCTCACTGAGCTAGGCTGTCTCGCGCGGGTCTGTCTCTCTCACCAGTGTAGCCAAGCGAGCGAGTGTTGCATAATAGCGGGGTTCCCGCGTTTCACTGGCACCACTGCGGGTGAACCAGACCACGTACAGGGTCCGTTCTGGTGTAATTTTGAAGCTATTTTAGCCTAGTTTTCGGCAGAATACACTTCATTTAATGCAGATGCTTGATTTATCATTCGGAAGTGCCTGAATATTCCCTAAATAGCCCAAACATAGCCGCAGCCAAAGGGTTAAAGATCTTATAAACATCGCTTTATTGCTGGAGCAAAATTTGCTGCCACTAAAACTTATCAAAACAGGTCGTACATTGCTTAAAATACATAGAAAGTACTAAATGATATTGATCCCATCAAGAATAGCCCTGGCATTAACTATTACTAGAGTGTTGACAGTTCGGTAGAAATTATTGATAAACTTAATACCATGCAGAAAGTTACCTCCGTACATATCTTCAACTTATCAACTTTGTATGCCAATTTGCCTTTAGATTTAGTATTTTCAGAACTTTGCTTTATTATAGATTTGCATTTTGACAAGTTTGTTAGTCGTAATCGTTGCATAAATGTTAATTCATATTTTAATAAAGTCTCTTAGCTTTGATCCCACTAGTTCAGTATATTATGATAGAACTAAAATTAAAGATGCCCTTAAATTCCTCCTTTTAAATACTAAAGTTAGATTCGGGCCCTACATTTATAAAGGTTAGGAATTCAGACTTATTCTTGCTATCTTTAGAATTAAATTTTATGAAAAACTTAGTTGACAGTAGCAATAAAAATAATTTTTCAAGAGCTTAGAAAAAATCAGACCCCTCTTAGAGATATACTTGTACATTTTTCGGGAGAAGAATGTCTTGGCCGAAGGCCACTTCCTAAAATACAGGCTTGCTATTACATGCCAGGAAAAAATACACATACGGCAGTCATAAAATCGCCGAAGTAATGGGGCAAATATCTTTAATCAAAACTACAAGTATTTATGTTAACTGTTGGTGGTGTAATGGTTTAGATGCTTATGTTCTGGGTGTGGTGTCCCGAGTTAGACTCCCGGGAGGACCATATGCTTTAATTATTTGATTAACCCCTTCAGACTCATATGATGCAGAGGTTGCCAGATTAGCAATAAGAAATAGAGTTCTCTCACTCTTATAATTACCTCTCCAAAATTAGTTTTCTGCCCACAGCTAACTCAAAGACAACTGCAGAGGTTGAAGTAACTAAACTAAAGGTTTCTAAATACCCCTGATGGTAACAAAGGCTTTAAAGTATCCCTAATAGGCTCAAAATTGCGTCATATGTCGGAGAGCCTCCCCTCTACCGGTATTCTTTTAGTAACTCTAGAATCTATGTATTTTTATTTGTTTTGCTTACATAAGCTGCACTTTTGATTAATTTATTAATGCAGAATATATCGTAGGCTTGTGCATAAGCCTTTAACGGTCTTGATAGCCTAGTGCTTAGTCTACAAAGTTTTCTATTCAACCATCAACCTTGTATATACTGTAATTAAATTTAGCTTGTGAACTTTTGGTTCAAATACTAGCAAATAAAATTTAATGTCCACAGATGGTGGTGGTTTAGTATAGCGCGTGATGGTGTTGGTGTTTGGACGGGACTGGTAATAACCCTTCATGGCAGCCAACTATACTTCTAAACCTTCACAAAGATAAGTACATTACTAGTTTGTTATAACTGTGTTGGTGGTGTAATGGTTTAAATGCTTATGTTCTGGGTGTGGTGTCCAGAGTTAGAATCCCAGGAGGACCATATGCTTTCAATAGTTTATTAAAGTACATTGCGGTTTGTAATTGATGATTGTTAAAAACGGGTTGTTCTTATCACCTGTGGTATATGGGCCTCTAGTCTACTGTGGGGTATAGTGTCCCTCATAAATTGTCCCTCCTAAAGTCACACTGGCGACTAAAATGTTTGCCAAGGATGACTTGTCTATCTATTGCCTGACGCCATGATCCCCAAAGGGGAGGCCACGAACGAAACGCCCCCATGTACCTGTCCCCAGTCGGTAGATGCCCCTCCTCCCAACTAGCACCACCTTCACTCGTACTTCACTCCATCCTTCCACTTTTCTCTCGGTTTACCTCAGTCTGTCCTTCCATCTTACTTTCGTACACCCTCTTAGTGATTCTCTGCTTCATACACTCCATATGGCTAGACCATCTCAAGGTGTTCCTTTTCACACTTTCCAGTCTACTTACACACCACACCTCCTTACTTCCTCATTCGTCTGTCTATCCCTCCATGTAACTCCGCACACACTTAAAATATATTTAAGTAAAAGCCCTCGCAAGTACAAAATGTTAACTACTTTTGCTGGATAAACTCTCTTGAAGGGGTCCACCTATTTTTTTTCTCCCTCTCTGGGTTGTATCCATTCGGCCCCATTCAGCCTACTGTTTTAAGACTTACCCGATGGCACTAAAGTTAGTGAGGGTTATGTATTTTGTACTATTGTTGTTTTGTCAGGTTGCAAATTTGATTTTATTAGAACATTTTGACACTAATTGTAGTGCTCATGTAGTAATGTATACCCTATGTGGTGGATAGTTCTTTTATTTATAAATTTTGCTTAAGCGTTGTTTCCACATAGCGATTTTGATTAGTAGTTTTGTCTTTACTGTGTTCGTATAAGTTTTGGTTTGTTTATTTTGCAAGTTTTACATTATAATACCCATCCAGGTGTCAAGTTTACCGCAATCGGTCGGCAGGAAAAAAGTTACCTTAATGGCGTGAAAGGCCCTAATATTGACAAACTTTTTTAAAGTTCTTAAAATCGCTAAACTAGTTGGCATAAACCGAAGATTTCTAAACTAATGGGGCTAAACGTGAGGGAGACGGGGACCCAGAAAAAAACAGCCATCCCCCCTTAAGCATTAAGGTGGGCTGTCGGGCTTTTTCTGGACCCCCTTCTCCTTCATGTTTAGCCCCATTAGTTCTGAAATTTTATAACATTTGGCAATTTTAACATCTTTAATCCAGTTTCTTTGGCAATATTTGGACCTTTCATGCAATTGAGATAATTTTTTTAAATATAAATAATGATAAAAACGGTCTTCATCCGGAAAAAATGTATCAAAAATTATACAAATTTATCTTTTAGGTGGATCTTGGTGTTTTTTAAGCTTTATGGATGTCAAGGGAGGAAACTAAAGAAATAATAAACATTTATTTAACCCGGGAGCTGCGGGGAGACTCTTAAGAGTTCCCCCGGCGCACTGCGGGAAGACTCTTAAGAGTCAGAGAAAATAAAAATCAACTTTTGACATCGAAAAAAAAATATTTTTTTATATTTTTTTTTTTTATTTTTTTTATTTTTTTTGGCCCCTGGGCCATGCAAAATCTCAGTCCTCTACCTCCCCTCCTTCCCACTTTCCTCCTCTCCTTCAGTTATCACCTATTTTCCCTGTTATTCCCTTATTCTGAGGTATATTTTCGTGCTAACATTAGAAATCCGATTGGAGGGTGTGGTCATCACTGATAGCAAGCGAGTGCAAGAGAGAGAGAGAGAGTATCGATCGACTGTGTCTCAGTGGCCTTGGGGGAAATTGGCGGGAAAGCAGATTGCCTCACCCATACATTATACAACTCGCGGGCTATATCTCCGATTTTGACCATCCAAACGCTGTTTTCACTCGTTTTATTGTTGTTTCAGGTTAATACCTTTATAATCAACCCATAATAGGCGCATATGGATAAATATTAATGCTATTAATGGCACAATGAATATTTTAGTGACGGAAACACCTCAAATACGTCAGCACAGGGGGACGTTTCCAATTACCCCCATGCGCACTTCAGAGGTTAATAAAGCAAATTAATACGTCCAAACCCCCTTAACCCTCTCCGACATATAACGCAATTTTGAGCCTATTAGGGATACGTTAAAGCCTTTATTACCATCAGGGGTATTTACAAACCTTTAGTTTAGTTACTTCAACCTCTGCAGTTGTCTTTGAGTTAGAAAACTAATTTTGGAGAGGTAATTATAAGAGCGAGACAACTCTATTTCTTATTGCTAATCTGGCAACCTCTGTGGCATATGAATCTCAAGGGGTTAAAGGCGTCTGGTAATGGGGGGAATTATTTTGTTAATTACAGTACTGTATAATGTAATACTTTCAAAATAAACAAACCAAAACTTGGACGAACACGGTTAAGACGAAACTTATCAAAATCGCTATGTTGAAACAACGCTTCAGCAGAAGATTTTAAGATTAGGAAGGACATGTACTGGAAGTACCGGTGATCTCTCTACAATTTTGCCATTTATCTATTTGTATTTTGACTTTCAGTAGAATTTTATTTACACTAAAAAAAAAAAACTTATAATAAATTTTGTTTGACAGTTTGTTAGCAACTCCGATCTGATGGCTTTTAATATCAATTGGTGGTGTAATGGTTAAGGTGTCTAAAAATCTGTGATAACCCAGGTTCGAATCCCGGGGCTTTCATTAATTTAATTGGATGTGTTTGGTGGTGTGGTGAAATTAATAAAAATATATTATAGATATAAGGTAAAACTTGCAAAATGAGGAAAAGACAATTTAAAGGCAAAAGGACTAATCAAAATTGCTATCTGGAAATAACGCTTTAGCAAAATATTATGACCAGAGTCCTCCTTCATTCATCACTCGATGCCCCGTCCCTGAGATTACATACATCCATCTTGCCATTACTTAAAACATACATACATACACACACAGTGCTCCACACTTACGTGCAGTTTCAGTCTCTTGTCCTAATGGCGGCGTTCTAGGCAACCCTGTTAAGGGCTGCTTCACTCGTCAAGTTTTTGGATTTGAGATCTGCACGTATAGTGCGATCCCAGGTCTTGCTATGTTCACCCCTTGGTGCAGCTCCCTCCACAATCACAGACTTGCATTTTTTCACTCAATTTTGTTCATCCATTCTCTATGTCCATACCATCCCAGTCTACTTGTACGCATCACCTCGCTAATACTCTTTACCTATAAACGTCCCCTCAGCTCATCATTTGTTATGCTATCCTGCATCCTTCGGGCCAGACCTATGAGAGTTCCGTATGGAGCTCAGTGGTCTGGTTAATCTGCTCTACTTAACTAACTCTTCTCCTTGTGTTGCATTCTATTGATATCCTCTGCATTAACTGGCCACTTCTGAGGCCTAGGTAAAGATTGTAGGCTGTTAATACCGGCTTTTATAATTAAATAACTCTACATATCTGAAGTGGTATTTGTCTTTCAAAACTCAATGTGTTGTAAATGTTCCTTAGTGACTTATTCATGGTATAAATTTCTAATCTTTCATTCAGAATAATTTAAAGCTCTTCAATCACATTTTTCTATAGCATATTTTATCTTTATTTTTACTTTTCTTGCACTGCAGTCTAAATCTCCCAAACACTTTCCACCTGTTCAAATTCCTCTCGTGCTAATTTGTCCTTTATATATAAAGTTAGTTTTAAGAAATAATTATTGGTAGATAATATTGATAATTGACTGGAAAAACTGGAATGATACATAAGCTAAATCTATTGTTGTACTTGAACCATAATTAAGTTAATTTGTATCTGTTTTGGGGGCAGGTGGCTAGAAATCCTCCTCCCATTGTAAAGTTCGCCTACTAGATGAGACAGAGAAAGGGGCGAGGGAACACTAAAAGTGGTCCCGGACCCTAAAAGTTGGGGCTCGGTCACCCCCAGCATGTGCCAGAGTATATACATAAATCTGTTGCATTTGCAAATGTTGAAGGCAAATGTCAAGTCTCTACAACCTGGTTATGCCCTAGCCTTGTGAATATAGAGTGCAGTGTTAACCCTTCTTTGGCGGCGCCCGGCTATTGTCGAGTGAAATAAATGTGGCCTATGTGGCGGGGCCCGGCTATAGTCTCATGCAAATTTGAGCACGTAATGTGCTCTGAGAGAGAGCGGAGCGGTGGGAGGAGCGTAGGTTACCTCATGACCGCTCGCCACGGTGGCCGTGGAGCTACTGAGATGTACTCCGCCCTACTCCACCCTCTCACTCGTTTCACACGTAATAATGTAAGGAAATTACCGTATTTTACCGATTTTGCCCTTCGGTTCCACGATCGTTGCAAGACAACCAGCCATCGTAGAAGGATGGTTCTGGTGTCATTGGAAAGCTCATTTATCGCCCTTTCAGGGATACATACTTGTATTACGCTCTGGCTCTTGATTATGCATGAAAACGAGCACGGAAACAAGCTCGTTTACGGTAAAAACCCCCGCTGGGCGGCACAGTCAAATATACTCCACCACCCGCTCTTTTAGTGTTAAGTGAATTTTTTAATCAATTTGCTTAGTTTTTAAAATTTGTTTATTCGGCTTGCATTTTTAAAACAAAATATTAGATTTTATGAGACCTGTGTAAATTATATTTTCATAATGACAAACCTTTTCCTTGCCAGACACTGCCAACAACCCTCGACACCGTACTCGGGACTGATCCGGTGGGACTGATCGGCTGGACAGTCTGGGGAACTAACTACCACCACCGGCCGGATCACAAACCTTCATACAAGATAAGTAGTTCTTCAGTAGCAGTTATTGTAAATTATCACTGGGGTATATGACACAAATTGCTTCAAGCTGTGTCCAGGCATTTTGGCTCAAACTTGCCTTTATTTTGGCCATGTCACTCTTTCAATTTTGGGGGAGGCACTCGTCACAGGCAGTTCTGCCTTTTGTCTCTTTCGCTCACATAGAAAAAACAAATAAATATGAGCCTCTTGTGTTGTAGGGCAGACTGCAGAAACTATATTTCCACATATCCAAATTAGTTATAAGTGGCAACTGCAATGGGTTTGCCTGAGAAGGCCTCTGGCTGTGAACAATTAATGCCGGCCACCAGTATACGGACTCTGTCCTTGAGAGTAGTGACTGTCCCTGGTGTATACTAATTAAAATGTAAAGCTTTGCAAAATAAACAAACCAAAACTGTGAATATTTAGATTATCGCAAAAGAGCTAATCAAAATAGTTATGTGGAAATAATTAAAGACCGAAGCATGTTATCATTGAATTTTTTTTTAATTGATTTATTTTTATTTTGCCAATCAAACATACAATATATGTTAATTTTACAATAAAATAATATCATGGCTACGCCTTTTGAGAACAATCTCAATTAACCCGGGAACTGCGGGAAGTCTTAAGAGTCGCGGGGAAAAAAAATCAATTTAAAACACAATTTTTATTTATTTATTTATTTATTTTTTATTTCTTTGCACCTGGGCCATTCAAAATATCACTCCCCTCCTTCCCCACTTAACTCCCCTCCTTCAGTTATCACCTATTTTCCCTGTTATTCCCTTATTCTGTGGTATATTTTCGTGCTAACATTAGCGAGTTGCAAGCAGGGTATTGTCATCACTGTTAGCAAGCGAGTGCAAGAGAGAGAGTATCGATCGACAGTGTCTCTCCAGACTTGGGGAAAAGTGGCGGGAAAGGAGGTTGCCTCAGCCATACATTATGTAACTCCCGGCCTGTATCGCCGATTTTGACCAGCCAAACGCTGTTTCCACTTGTTTTATTGTTGTAACAGGTTAATACCTTTATAATCAACCTATAATAGGTGCATATGGAGAAGTATTAATGCTATTTATGGTAAAATAAATATTTTAGTGATGGAAACCGCTCAAATACGTGCGCACAGGCAGAGGTGTCTCATACCCCCCATGCGCACTTCAGAGGTTAACCCTTCCTCCGGGTTTGTTGACATACGTCGTACGCACGGCGTTCGGACCAAGCTTAATTAGGCTATTAAGCTCATGCCTTAGATAAGGCATACCGGGTAGCGGCCCTTCTTTCGTGCTGTCCTTACCTAAGGCAGACCGGGTAGGAAGGGTTAAAGGCACCTTGAATACAACTCGATGGTTATTTTACATACAGTAAGATTATTAAAACAAGTCATATTATATAATTATAGCTAATGAGGCACAGCCCGCAGCCACAGCAAGAAGGGATTCGGAACAGTGGCCAGGTATAATTACCTAGCCACCACCCCGAACCACCCCCCACCCAGACCGCTGTGGGTAGAGCAGACCCCAGCCTTATATACAGTACGGTACCTACATATTGATCAACACCAGAACAGTATCTTAATTTGTTTCCGATATAAAGGTGATTGTAATTTAGGGTTGTGGCAGTTTTATTGTCAAATGTTAAGTAAGATTAATATTTAGACATTAGTGAAGATTTGAGTGATATTTTGAAACTAGACAGAGTGGGTTTATTTTGTAAGTCAGGAGACAACGGATTCCAAACTTTCGCACCATGGTATTTTATTGATGTCTGGGATTGTCTAGAGGTCATTAGGGGAATATTTAAAGAATTTGTTTCTTAATGCATACCTTTCATTTTCACGATGTCTAAATAATTCCACATTGTTATGGCCGTTTAATGCTTTGTATACAAAGATAGCACTGCAAAATATGTTAATATCTTCAAATTTTAAGAGATTAAGTTGTCGAAATAGTTCATTGGTGTGAGCATATTTGGATCTAAATGTAATTGTTCGTATAACTTTTCTTTGTGCAACTTCAACAGGTTGTAATTTACTTTTACCCGTCACTCCCCATACTGTATGACAGTATAAGAGAAATGGATAAATTACTGAATAATATAAGTTTTAGGGCATTTAAGTCGAAACATTGGCGTGTTAAGTACAGTATACCACATTGTTTATTTAGTTTATTTGTTACGTCCTTTATGTGTAAGTTATGGATGTAAGTTATGTAATCATGGATGTGAAGTTATTCTTTGAGTGATACTGCCAAACACCCAAACTCCAAAAAATTGCTTAAAGTTTCTAGAGGCCCTATGTTTGCCTTTTTGATGTATATAATTATATACTCAGACACATACCCCATAGCTGGGGGTAGCCGACAAGAACCATTGAAATTTACAGTAGAGTTTGGTGTTAAACCTGTAATGCAGTGTATATTATATGCTGATCTATTAGTCTCTACCTGTTGAGTGGTCTGGTTTTGCAATTTAGTTCAATGTTGAGTTTTCTGAATTTGATTATTAATTATATGAAATTCAGTTTAGTTTTGGATGCACTGACTTTACCAATATGGGTAAGCAGTTTAGGTCATAGGGTGGTTCTCTGGCATCATGGTATATGGGGGCTGTTAGACTTGCATTGGGACAAGAATAGGATATTTATTGAGTTTCTAAGACATTCATGAAACTAAACAAAATACCCCCAAGACTCCCTTTTGAGATTAATTTGTGCATTTTCTGGCAAAAAAATGCCCTGGCCAAGGGCTGGGTTCTCTTAAATTGCAGGCTCGCTATTGCTTGCCAGGATCTATCTATCTATCTATTGCCTGACGCCGTGATCCCCGAAGGGGTGGCCACGAACGAACCGCCCCCATGCACCTCTGTCCCCAGTCAGTCGACGCCCCTCGCCCCAACCAGCACCGCCTTCGTTCATGTACTTCCTCACTCCATCCTTCCACCTCTCATTCGGTCTACCTCTCCCTCTCTGTCCCTCTGATGAATGGCACTCAGCTTAAGAATGTAAACAGAGAAACCGATCTGGGAGTAACAATATCGAGTAACCTAAAACCGAGTCAACAATGTTCAGAAGTTGTTAAGGCAAACAAAATAATTGGCTCTATAGGCAGGTCATTTGAGCATAAATCCAAAGACGTTATCCTAACCCTTTACAATTCCTTAGTCCGCCCTCTTCTGGAATACTGCGTTCAATGCTGGTGCCCTTATTACCAAAAAGACATAAACAAGCTAGAACGAGTTCAACGTAGAGTTACCAAAATGATACCTAGCCTAAAGAACAAACCATACGAAGAGCGTCTTAGAGAATTAAATCTATTTCCTTTAACCCAGCGCAGATTAAGAGGTGACTTAATTCAAGTGTTCAAAATCATCAAAGGCATCGACAATATGAACTGTAGTAAGTACTTCATTATCGACCAATCTAATTACACGCGGGGAAACGGTTGCAAAATTATTGGTAAATCTTTTAACTCACACGAATCTAAGAATTTCTTCTTCAATCGAGTTGTCAACTTGTGGAATGGGCTTCCCCGAGACGTTATAGACTGCAGCACCGTTGATTCATTTAAATTCCGCCTAGACAAATATCTCTAATCAAACCCGCGATTGACTGCGTTTGTAAATGAAAAACTTTATTTTATCCTCCCCTCAGTTACTAACCCATATGTCCCCTACTAACTTCCTAGTCCTGCCACGGACATTAGTTCCAGGGCAGTAGTTCCCTTTCCAATGTTCCCTTACCCAATCTAAACCACTGTTTGGACACTTTATCCTCAGTGTTTTGGAGGACAAGCAGCCTAGAAGGGTCACTAGATCTGTTGTTGCTTGATTTCCTTTGTACTCCTCCACCTCACTCTCGTACACCCTCTTAGTCATTCTCTCGCTTTCCATATGTTCCATATGGCCGAACCATCTCTAGTTGTTCCTTTTCACACTTTCCAGCACATCTACCTCCACACCAAACCTCCTTCTTACTTCCTCATTAGTCTGTCTATCCCTCCATGTAACTCCGCACGCACTCAAGTAATTCATTTCCACTGCTCTCACTCTTGGTCTGAGTCTCTCAACCAACGTTCATGCTTCGCTTCCGTAAGTCCGTGTCGGAATTACCACACTTGTTCATGCAAGGACTTCTTCACTTCCATACTGACCACCCTATTTCTTGTTACTGCTTTTAACGTTCCTACAACCCTCTCCCGCACTTCTTCATCCATAGTCCCATCTTTACTCAACACACTGCCCAGATACTTAAAAGAGTTGACTATCTCCATAACCTGACCGTTCAGCTTCACCCCTTTCGAAGACCATAACCTTGCTGTTCCCCGCATTTACCTTCAAATTCCGTTTTTCGCACACCGTTCCAAACTCATTTACCAGACCCTGCAACTCCCATTCATTATCACTCATCAGAACTGTATCATCCGCAAACAGCTTGCCAGGATCAAATAAAAATTACATACGAAAAGTGTTAAAATTGCCTAACTAATGGGGCAAACGTCTAAACTAATGGGGCTAAATATGAGAAGGGGGTCCAGAACAGAACTACTTATTTCAATAACTGTACTGTAGGCTATAGAAGTTTAATGTGAATTCCTCGGTCAGGTCAACCCCAGCTCCTAACCTAACTCAAACTAACGTGTATAACTAACATAGCTATGGTGATGGGCTGGTCTATCAGAATGAGAGCTGAGCAATCTCTGCCATACCCATAGCTTACTCTGACTGTTCCTTTTACTTATATATCTTCTAGATCTCAAGTGACGGCGTCTTTTCCGTGGATCGACCTCCCTACTGCCAACCTAAAAGTTGGCAGATTGGGAGCCAAAGCGTCACATTTTTCCCTTGCCCCTCAACTTTCCCTTCATAATTGCTGAGGGGCACAGGGCTTTGGGTGGGGCTTTGGTTTCCCGGGCGTTTCCGCGCCCTCCTCAGCTCCCTGCCTTAGAGTGGCTTCGGTCACCCGGGCTTTGTTAGTGGTAAGCAGGGAGGGTTTTGTGGGGGCGCTCTATGGCCTTGGCCTTGCTCGGGACCTTGGGGCTGTTCGGCCAGGCAGCCTGGGGAACAACAACAACAACTAACATAGCTAGGATTAACCACAATATCTTCTAAACTGCCCTAATCTTCTAAACTGCCCTAATCTTCTAAACTGCCCTAATCTTCTAAACTGTCTTAATCTTCTGTACAGTCAAAATCAATATTTCAATAACTTCTCTCTTAAACAGACATTTTACTGGATTCTTTTGAGTTCGTTTTAAAGCTTTATATATTTTAACTTCCTAGAGTTTTGTTTTGAACGGCGATTGACTAGCCTAGTACTATTAATCTCAGCGTTGGAGAGTAGAGTTAATATCTGTTTATCTCTGTTTAGATGCTTATGTTCTGGGTGTGGTGTCCCGAGTTCGAATCCCGGGAGCACTATTATTTAATTAGTTTATTAAAATACATTGGCGTTTGTAATTGATGTAACATTAAGAACGGGGTGTTACTCAATCCTAGATAGCGGTGAAATACTGAATTTGACTGTACATGCACTTTTTCCTCAACAAGGGGTTGAGCTGACCGTAATAGAATGACCATAGAAAGATTTGCTACACTTTTATTTATTGCATTTTTTAGTCTTTTTACTGGGTTCTTCCAAGCTTTTGTTTTAGTTTGAACATTTTAAATTATAATGCAGCGTATATATAATCTGAACTCTAAACATGTAAAGATTAAGTATATTTTTAGCAAGGGTTGATAGTCTGAGGAGCCCCCACACAACATGGTGCCCAATAACAGCCTTTTTAACTGATCTTCCTCCCACGGCAAGCTTCCTAGATAGAGTAGCTTTGTGCTGCTGTGTTGGTGGTGTAATAGTTTAGATAATTGTGTTCTGGGTGTGGTGTCCCGAGTTCGAATCCTGGGAGGACCATATACTTTCATTAGTTTATAAAAATACATTGGGGTTTCTTGTTCCCTAATCTGCCTGGCTGAACAGCCCCGAGTCCTTAAGGAAGGCCATGGCCACGGTCGGGCTCTCCCACAGAGCTCTCAAATAGTGTAAATTGTGTTGTTGTTGTTGTTCCCCAGGCTGTCTGGCCGAACAGCCCCAAGGTCTCAAGCAAGGCCAAGGCCCTAAACGAGTGCCCCCACAAAATCCTCCCTG